>CM027582.2:12313054-13513054 GCA_015852605.2 Populus deltoides | reverse complement strand
TTGATGAAATGATGATAGAAAGTTATAAGCCTAAGAAAACTATAATCCTCATGAATATCCATAGGTTCAAGGCAATCTATAATCGCTTAGACTTTTTAGGGATCAATAAAGATTCCCTCACATGACACTATAATGCCTAGGAAAACCACTCAATTCATAAAGAAAGAATGTTTTTTGACATTAGCAAACAAACTTTCCTTTCTTTAGAGTGATATAAACTTGAATAAGATGATCTAAATGTTTTTTTCTGGGTTTTGCTATAAATAAAATTCCCTTAAAATACACGACTAAGAACACTTTTATTTTCAATTAAGCCAGCCATGAATTTATGATAGAATAAAAATTTTGTCCAATTGTTGCGTAAAATAGTGTAATAAAATATAACCTTCCTTTTAAAAAAATAATGCAATAAAAAAATGTGAGTCAAGTAGTGTAGGATTGTTTTTTTATATGATCAAAGAAAAATTATTGTTTTTTTCTCTGGAGATTTGATTTGTAAAGGTAAAATCCTTTTTGTGGTGCATGTTCCAAGCATAATTAGTCACCAAGGATGCAAATAGCTCAAATATTTGCTAGGAGAAGAGGTTTTTTAAAAAATTATCACAAAAATACAAATAATATAATAGTCCATGATTTATTTTGTTATTACTATTTCACTCATAATAGCTTTGTAAAATTACATGTTCAGATACGAGAGCGCAAGGTATTATTCTAGAAATGAGAAATTGAAATTTTAATTCACCCCTTATTTTAGTATTGACATTGAATTTTTTTACAAAAGATTTTTTTTTAGGAATTGATATTAAATTTAATAATCAAACTGACACATCTCCCATTTTAGAGATCGGCGACAAATCTTTTTTACCGGATGATTAAAAAAACTAAAAAGAAAAGTTTGGGTAATTGATGGTAATCAGAAAAGATAAATCTAGGAGAAAACACAAAGTAAAGGTAACCTTTCATAAAAAAAAAATGATGATATAAGGGTGACGTGGTTCTTCCTTTGAGCACAACAACTAACTCCTTACCTGAATTTCTAGATCCAGTGCTAATTTTTAGGATCCTTAGTTTCCTTTAATTACTAGATGGTCACTCTAATTTTTCCATGATACATATTTTTGGCCCCCGTTATGACATCCATCGATGTGAGACAGTATCTTTATGAGAAAAATACATCTCTTCTTAATTATTATGGATATATTGTTAACCCAGGACATGTTATATAGCTTAGGATGTGAGACAAACTTTAAGTCTAAGTGAGATACGCTACCAAAGGATATCTCATTGATACAACTCTCACTATTTATAATGATCATGTAACCTTTATCTTCACATTTAATAAAAGTGTAAAAGATAATGGTTTTTATGTAATTCTTGAAGGAAGGGTGAAAATATGTGTGTGAAAAGATGGAATGTGAGGCAGGATGAACAATTTTGTATATAAAATAGAAGCGTAATATAGTCAAATGAGTTTTTTTCAAAGCTTTTTACCTAATGACCATTGATATTGATAATTATCTTAACTCATATAAGCTTGTATGTTGAAGAAGAAGAAGAAAAAGAAGAAGAAATGATAAGCATTTGACTTCCTAAAAAAATCATTTATTGGTTGTTGTGCTCCACTTGCCATTAAAGGAATCTTCAAATGAAGCCATTTCTTCATAGCCAAAAGCTTATAGGTTACATTAATGGTAGTAACTCGTGCCCTCCCCAAATATTATTTCCCAAGAAACTAGTCTCCCTCAACCTAACAACTCTACACTGCATGGGATGCAACAATACCAGCTTCTAATGAGTACTTATTTTGATAGCCTCTTGGTCTATTGAGGTTTTACCAGTGGTCTTTGAGAGCACCACATCATGCTTGATTGGGACTCCTCTAGAAGCAATCTATGCATGTCCATCAAGACCATTCATTTAGCACTACAGAAACTGTCACAAGAACTAATTGAAACTGTCACACAATACCTGTATTGAGCCAAGTCCTACCATGATGAGTTGACTACATCAAGGAGGCCCTTTGCTACCATGAATTTCTAATTATATTTTTGAGGGGTTAAACAGTGAATTCAAGGATATTGTTTAGTTCATTAAGTTGCATAATTCATTGTTTAGTCATGAGTTTATACACAAAGATACTTATATTAAGCAATCAACTGGAGCTAGTAACATCAGCACGTATTGTTTTCATAAATTATATTATTGTATTAAACTAGTAAAGTATTCAAAACATAGAAAGATATTTAAGAAAAACCTAGAGTTCATACAACTTTAAATCTATAAGCTTAAAAAGTAAAAACTCATGACAATTTAAAGTAATGAAATTTTTGTTATTGTCAATGATGAATAATTTATCTTTAAAGTTTTATTACTCTTCACTTATGCATCTATAATATTTGCAATATGTCTTCAAGATTCCAACAACATCACCTTAGTTTAGATGTACTTCTAAACAAGATCTTTGAACCAAAATAAAAGAACTCAATTATCTCTCAATAAAGTGAACTTCAGCTCTAGATTTGAAAGGAAACATGAAGTATAAAAGAAGAAGAAAAAACACTAAAAATAAGATGTGGAAGAGTGTGTGTGTGTGTGTGTGTGTGTAAAACTTGTAGGAAACTTTTCCTTCACCTTTCTATTATAGTGAATTTTAGAAGGTAAAAAATTTAAAAAATAATTTTGATAATAATCAAAATTAATTCTTATCATTATCAACATTTGATTAGTCATCATAAATTATAAAATAAATCTGAACATAGTGACCATTAATATAAATTTTTTAGTAAAAAAAATTATTCATATTTGCTGAAAATGCTTCTTGAAAAGATTGTTAACATTCATGTGCTGACTATACAAAACAATGGATTGGAAAAAATAGTTTTTCATAGACTAGACCCAAGTTCAAATTTCAATTGGTGAAAAATAATATTGTATAACCTAAAATATTATTTTACGATAAACCCAAGTCCAGGCTTAACCCAAGCTGATGCGTATATATGTGTGGGTTTAAGCCCTAAACTCACTTTGCTTAGGACTTGTCCCCTTTAAAACCTTGGGTGTTTTTTGAACTTAACTTTAACTTTTTAATTTTCCACTTTATAAATATCAAGAAAATTTTATAGTTCTTTTAGAGTTTTAGGTTTCATCAAAACATGTCAATCAAGGGTTATTTGAGATTAATTTCTCATTAACTCATAATTTTTTTAAACCATGTTGATGTTTCATGTTTAAGAGTTATATTGGATATTAAATTCTAACAAATTTTTAACCAAAATGCAAGTGGACCCCTTTTAATTTTAACTTTAATTAACCTTGTTGTAACTAATTTTACAACACATGCAATTACTCTGCCATCAGCACATCTGGCACAACGCACACTTGTTACCAATGACAGAAATTAGGAGTTTAGCCATGAATGAGAAAAAAATAAACGCAACAATAACAGAAGCAAAAACTATTTCAGAAACTATGGACAAGACAACAAGCAGAATTGGTCTCCGGATTATAGGCTTGATAATGAAACTCGCTGTAAAATGTGCAACGCCTAGAACCATACCACACCAAACTATCCGCAAAGGTATATGCATGCCATTAACCCATTTGCAAACATGGTCATGTTCTCAGCAAATTAGTCACCGGTGAATCCATATGCTTGGTGTCCAGAGAAGGGTGCAATAACACGTAATCCCTTGGCAAGCCTCAGTCAGTATGAGCCATATCAAGGTAGTAAACAACTTTAAGTTGGTAATTTTGAGTTTATATATCTCTATTGAGCATGTTGGAATTGCACATATTCACACACCTGCTTGAACCTTAAACATGTTAGATGTATTTCATGTTCCCAAAATAACCAAACCCTTTTGTTCTGTTTAAAAATTGGCTCGTGATCACAACTAGTTTTGGGAATTTTTGTTGGAAAAATAGTTCTTAATAAGCATTTTTAAGGCCATATTAAATATAGAATCCTTTCACATTTGGGATTTAGCATTCATTGAAAAATATTCTCTAATATAACTACTTTAATATGAAATTTTAATTGTCTAAAACCATTAGTAGATAAAAGAGAAATTGATTTCAAAGAATTTTTAATTATCTAAAACTCAAACCTAAAATGGTATATAGATTGGAAGATAACTAACCTTTTTAATAAGTGGTTTATATTTTGAAAACTTGAGAAGTTAATATTGGATCCATAAAACATCAAAACTTTCAGAGAGAAGATATCTTAGATTATTTAGGCTTTGGGCTTAAATCACACACTTGTGCTCAGCTTCGAGTTTAGGTTAGTTGTAAAATTATTTTTTGTTAGTCTAGTTTCATGAATAAATTATCTAATCAATAATCCTATTTATGGATAATTTTTTTAAGAAAAAGTTATAACTTTTAAGAAAAAATTATTCTTTTTTTTTAGAATAAACATGGTTGCATCAGTTTTGATCTAAACAATTTTGTATAAAAAAAGGATGAAGAGAGCTCTTTAGTATGCAAGAGATTAGAGCCATAAAAACAATCTTTACTACTATCAACAACCTTTTACTTCCTATTGTTTTTCTTTGATTTTGATTTATTTATTTTCTCAATCTATTCTAGAGCTATAGATTATGTATTTAGTAGAGAGAATTTGAGTTTGTTTTCAAACTAGTTTGTAGGCTTGATTGATAGAGAAATCTTTTAAGAAAGTGTTGTTGAAATCATGTGATATTATTTATATTAAAACTATTTATACCTAGTGATGAGCAATTAAGATTTAAAAACAAATGGTTGAATCTGACAAAAACATGATCGACTATGTATTTTTTTAACAAGTACATCTTTATTTTTTCTATAATTTAGTGTTTGTTTGACTTGAAAGGTGTCTACATATTTTTTAAAATGAAATCAATTATAATTGATTAAGAATGCCAATAATTAACTATAATCGATCAACCATGATTGAGAAAGATTAACAATATTAATCGATCATGATGCATGCTAAGTTTAAATAGAATTAGTGTTTATTGTGGCTAGCGGAACTCTCTCTCTCCTATTTTTTTTTTTTGACAACTTCATCTCTCATTTCTCAACATTTAGAGACCAAAAGGTGAAAAAAAATAATGTTAGAAATCAAAATGTACAATTCTAAGATAATAGGGACTAAATATGCAAAAAAAAATAATTAGGGGCCAAGCTGAAGTGTTTTTCACCTTTTGAACTTCCGTTAATTTTCATCCCGATTCTTTCCAAAAAAGAAATTGAAATATAACTTAAAATTCTATTTTGTAATATTAATCTTTAATTTAACACTAGAATATTCTCAGACTTTTTGCAATTGGAGAGTGAGCAAAGAGAAATAGATCTCAACACATAAAATTATACTAACATGCAAGGATAAAATAGCGAGGAAATAAATATTGATGACTGAAATGAAAAAAAGTTCACGGCCATAATGGTTGTGAGGGAGGGTACAACAACGAACAATAAAAATGGATTTGCTTTTAGTTTATAGTTGTAATGTAACTGTAATTGTAATGTGATAGAAAATCTTCTTATTTGCCATTAGGATCTACAAATCATTCCAGTACAGGTCCTCCGAGTCTCATTTTCACTGATGCATGAGAGCTTCTCCAACTTATATCCATGTGATGAACATCGCTATTATTCTATCTTTATTGATTATTATTTTAAATTTGTTAAGATTTCCATGCTATTTTCTCATTTTCAAGCACTCATAGAATGCCGATTTATTGCAACGATTAAGCAACTAAAAATTGATCGGGGGGTGATGTGCTGCACAAAACAGGATCGGAACTTTCCGAACCGGAGGTCACCCCTATGGCCACCAGTTCTTGGAGTTTCTTGGCTGAGGCACCAATTCTTTGGATTGATAATACTGGGGGAGCTTGCCTCTCTGCTCATCCAATCTTCCATGCACCTATTTCGGAAGGATGATGCATTTTCAGAAGCTACAGGAGCAACTATTTCTTTTACAAGGTAACTTGTGTGCTTGACTTTGTGTGACAATAACACATAGTTAAACAAATTCAATGGGGAAAAAATGAGCAGAGCGTAGGCTATCATCATGAAAAATAAATACAAAGGTCTTTTATAACAAAAGCACAAATCATCAAATTGGCTAACGTGTGCAAAAGCTGATGAACACTGGTACTCAAAAATATTCATGGAAGAGATCATTCTCTATCAAATCTAGGAGATCCAGAATAACCTGGGAGTAACTGGTTGCTTTCCCTACAGTAAAACTGTCTCGTGATTCATCATAGCACTTGCACTAACCCCCAGCAGAAGACTGACTCTAGTCTTGCTTATCCCCGGGTCTATACTCTGAGCTTTCAGCTTCAGAGCTTGTCGCGTGTTCAACTTGGTCTCCGGTACCAACCGTTAGAGGTTCCTCTTTGCTAATATGTCGGATCAGTATTAGCATTGCAACCAAAAACACAATTATGTACACAGTTCTAACTCCAATCAGTGAATTGAGATAGCCCAACAGTGATGGACCACTAATTCTATTCCGCTCTGTTTTCCCTTCTCTATATCCTGCAAGGAATTGTGAGATTTGAGACCCCTGGTCCTCCTCTTCAATGCTTTCTGAGCCAATAACCTACAAAGTATTAAAAATAAAGTTAGTGCATGCTTTCTCCTTGTAAACTATGAAATTAATGGGAATTAAAACTTCCTAGTGATTTAAAAACATTGTATTTGACTATGGTATTGCAGCAGTAATACTTACTGAAAGATACTCCTCGCCTCCATCCCAAACAATCATTTTTGGTAGTTTTGTCCCCTTGGCACCAAATGTCTCTGCAAATTCCGCCCATTGTTTAATCCCAACATAACCAAATACCAAATTGCGATTTGCTGATGCAGCGGCCTTCAATGTCTTGATCAACTTTTGCGATTTCTCTTCAGACTCATCCTCTAAGATGGTCAGGACAATTTTCCTCTGATCATCTTTCAGTACCTTCAGTGTATCATAGTTTATGGGCACAGCCAAAGGAAGAAAATTTTGTTTTATGAATTCCTCCAAAAATTCCTCTGCAGGTTTAACAGAAAGGCAAGTACAACTTATAATTATGGAATGCAGCAAAAAGCAAGTAACCCATAATGGAAAAAAGTAAAAAGAAACAAACAAGGGAAAACTACGAGGAAATAATGGGAGATATCTATGACAAAACAGAAGAAACAGAGAGAAAACATAGAGCAAGAATCTGAACAGGCAAGCACCAGATGTCTAGGTTCCATCAATCAGACTTAGTTGAGGTAACTGATAGGTTGTTAAAATATACCACACTGAGGTCCATTTAGAGTGATAAATAACCAATTCAATTGACCAGGGTAGTGCACAGGTCCTCCATAAGCTAGCTTAAAATTTTCCATGTCATATTTGACCTAAACTCAGAATGAATAGCAGCCCCCAACACAAATCTCTTAGCTAAATATTCAGTATTCTACAGTTTGAGTTCTCAATGAGGATGCCCTCCCTGTTTGTGACATATAAACTGTGAAATGACAATTTCTCATATTATGAAATTATCGTTCAGATAGTATTTCCTTAGTTGTTCTACTCAAACATCTTCATCTACACAAGCATGATGTATCTACCAAAGTTTGAAACTAATTAATGCTATACCAGTCTTTATCTGTAATAGAGCAACAAATTTGTAACACTATGATTATCCCTTATGTTATGCAAATTCTACCATGGACATGGTGCACAATGTGATGACAACAGACACAAATGAAGCGCACAGAACATAACAGAGTGTTATTCCTTTTGTTATCATTGTCAGAAGTGTTTTTATTCTTTAGTTCCATTCTGTTGAAGCAAAGGGTATCTAGACAAAAACGCCACATAGTCAACAACACGAGATGTCTATCAGGACATCATCAAATAAGCAAATGCAAACAGTTAAAGTTCTTAGAGAAAACTGAAAATAACATATTCAAATGGACAACAATACATAAATTAACACTAATTTCTTGGTAATGGGATGAAAGCAAACCTTCAAAGGGTCCATAAAAGATGCTATGATCATTGTAACTTGGATGAATAGATACCACAGTTGGAATCTTGTCAAAATCATATTGTACCATTACATCATCTGAGAAATCACTTGCTACAGAAAACCAAGCCTTCTTCTTATACTTTATGGCTAGATTTGATATCAAAGTCTCATTTAAACCGAAACCTATAAATATAGGAAAATGTGTCCCAGCTTCTTCAACAAACTCTCTTATAGCTGAGTCGGAATTAAGGACAACAACATCAGGCGCGACAAATTTCCTCAGAAAACGAACAAGTAATTCTGCTTTCCTTGGTCCATAATATTCTGTCGGAACACCATGCATATAGATCTTGAGGGTCGGATATCCACTGCAGCAAAGACAAGTACTTGAGATCATGCAACACAAATTCATCATCTAATCACAGTATCATAGAAATACAAAATCAAAGCTGAGATCCAAGTGAAAATAAATTAACACAAAAAAGAGGTGGTAGCTACTTACTCGACGTCATGTTTCCTAGCAAGACGGGCATACTTGTCGGCATTCACTTTCGCTATGACTATAGGTTTCTTCAATTCAGCGAGAATTGGAGCAGCCACATCTAACTGAAAAATAAAAAATAATTAATTAAAAAATATACTGTAACGAATAATCACACTATGCATTGCTCTCACTGATTAACAAAAAACAAAAAAAACTAAATTCCTTCAACTCGAACAATATCCATAAATCTATATCTCAAAAGGCTGCCTATTTAAAAACCTAAACAAAAAAAAAATGAGACTTAGATTTCTGAATTATGAATAATTTCAGTTAAAAGATCACGGAAAAAAAAAACACAAGCAAACTGTAATCTCAAATTAAAAGAAAAAATATTATGATCTTTACAATCACGTCATTAATCATAGCATCACAGTAATCAATACATAAAAACTGAGATGAGATCAAACAAAAATTGTCTAAATTTTTCTCCAGATCTTATCAAGAAAGTATGAGCTTGGCATTGAGTTCAGTAAAAGCTATAAGAATAAGAGAAAGGAGGAGAAACCTCGGGAGCGAGGCGCTTGCAATGGGTGCACCAAGGGGCGTAGAAATCGACGAAGACATAGTCGTAGGCGGCAATAGTAGAATCGAAATTCGATTCGTCTAGCTCTAACACTGTATTTATTTTGTCAGCTCTTGTTGATTCTGCTGCCGATATTATTATGGATAATATGAGGAATAAGGATGATCGCGTCGTCTTCATGTTCTTTCGGATGGATGAGTAGATGATGGTGTTGTGTTTCGTTTAGTATGATCGCTCTAACACTATGTTTTATGTTTTAAGGTTGGATTTTGTTTTTCTTTTTCTTTTCTTTCTATTTTATTTAAAACAAAGTTGATTCGGTAAAACTAATCACTGGGAGAAAGTGGTTGGGAGAAAGTTATTTGGATTGGATTGGTTTGGTGTGGATTGGACTCAGGTGTGGTTTTTATAATTTATTTTTGTATATTTTTAAATTATTTTAATATTAAAAATTAATTTTTTTAATAAAAATTATTTCAATACATTTCTAAGTTAAAAAAACAATACTATAATAATATCAAATAAATTCTAAATTAGACCTGTTTGCAATAAAATTATACCTAATGAAACAATATCTTAAATTTTATTTTATTTTATTTTAATTAATTTTTACTAAATTTTAAAAAAAAATCATTAATAGCTATATAACAAGTGAGCTTGCTGATATTATAAAAAATATTTTAATCTTATTTGAAAATAATTTTAAAATTAAATAGTATTTAATAGAATAATATTTTAAATATAATTTTAATTATTTTATTTAAAAAAATTAATTAAAATTAAAAAAAAATGAATCTCATAAAAACCTCTCATGCATCTAATATCTGGATGTGCTAGCTTATAGCTCAAAATAGAGAAGGCTATGAGCTCTTCTCTATTAGCTCATGAGCCTACAAGGCTTGTGCCTTTGATCCTCTATCAATTTTTTTATATTATTAAATTAGATATGCGGCAAATCATTTATTAATCTAGGTTTCAATCACCAGAGAAATGAGCAGAAAATCAATGTTTGACTTCTATCATTTAAAAAGCTCTTTTTTCAATAATATTTATTTCTAATATTAAATTACCCTTTAATCTATAAAAATAAACAAAAATGAACTTAAATAAAAAAAAATTCAAAACTCAATTTAGATGAAGAATAAAAAACACTTAAATAATATATCTCCTCGAATAGACCCGTTGACATTAAAATTATATTTTTTTATTATAAAAAAATAACAAAACTAGGAACTTTCTCTCACTTTCCTTGTTTTTTCAATAATTTTCCCTCTCATCTCTTAAATCTAAAAACCAAAAAATAAACAAAATTGGTCCATTGTACATCCCAAGGAGCAGAGAACAATGAAGCAAAAGAGGCTAAAAAAGAATGCCAGGATCCCTAAACTGCGAAACTAGCCCAACACTTCCTAAAGCTTTGATTCTTATATGATCAACTACACTCCAATTGGAATGTCAGTGCAGATCACAAGATACTTGCAGCTAATGCAAGATCTTGCACGTTAAGTTGAAGATCTGTACAAAACTATTAATGAAATATCAAGCTAAAACCCTGCACATCGACTGCTCTTGCTGCATGCTTAAGTTTAGAAATAGTGGATGTTCATGGGACCTCAAAAACGATTGGGAGGTTGAACAAAAGCCAGTTTGCTAGGTTACTTCCTCTGCTAAGTAGAGCGAGTCACATTTTACTAAGAATGTTACTCCATCTTTGCACGCTTCAAATGTGTTTCCTTCATCCAATCAAGGCATTCCTCCACGGTCCCTGCAGGATGAGCGAACTGCCATGCGAACAGTTTTTGTTGCTGCAAGGAAGGGATATATTAGAATCTAGAATTCTACAATAGTTTCAAAGGGAGGAAAATATGCCTTACCCATTCCTTAACAAGGGATATATTAGAATCTAGAATTCTACAATAGTTTCAAAGGGAGGAAAATATGCCTTACCCATTCCTTAACAACCGGTCCTCCGGATTTAAGTTGCAAGACAGTCATGATATCCTTCCCGTTAACCAACGGCTTTAAATCCCACACTCTTTCAAGACCTGCATCTCAACATATCCTACATTTCAGAACAAGCAAGGCTGGTTCCCAGCCAATCACAAGGGCTCCACTACAGTTTTAAGATTTGGGCAAAACCAAGATAAATAAATATACTGGAAAACATGGGAGGTATTTCTATGTCTATGAATGCATAAGGTCCGATAAAGCAAACATAGCAAGTTACCTAGCTTATTAAAAATGCAATTCAGCATCTTTTGCAAGATATACTCAATGGAAATTTAAACATTTCCTAAAGGAAAAAATTCACAGAAAGAAGAAATTTGGCAGTGTCTTGTACCTAGATTAACAATGGCATCTTCAGCTGCTTTAAATAAGTCCTTTCTCCTGTCAAGTTCAAATTTCTTTCCTAAAAAGTCTTGAGTAGAGTCCGTGTCAGAAGGATATAACATTGTTGATATCAACAAACCAACTCGCCAAAATTCCTTAACTTCCCGTAGTAAAAATCCTGAATATATAAGAATAAACAATTAGCAAAGAGAATCTGTGCAACTCAGAAAATTTCAAAAACATGTTTAATGGATGACCATCCAGCCATTCAAATAAGAGCATGTCAAAGTATAATTGCAAATTTATCAACATTTATTCATTAACTGATTCACTTGTCGCATAAAGAAGTTTATCCAATCAAGGTGACATTATTCATTAACTGATTGACTTGTCACAAAAAAGTTTATCCAATCAAGGTCACATGACCCAGCAAATTTATCAAGACAAACACCATTGAATGGCATAGTACATATAAAACCTATCTAAGCCACGTCACTAATTACAAAACAAATCCATTAGGTATTGCTAGTATTATTCTCCAGAGTCCAAATAAATTGCACAAAGGGCTCGCTTCACACAAAAATAGTGGAAAATTATGATAAGGAAATTAAATTTGCTATGAACTTGTGGAACTTTAGAGGTATCTCCAATAGTGAAGGATAATGCTAAAGAAATCCAACTTGACTTGCCCAGCTAGAATAATTGTAAAATGCTAACAAACAGTTCAAAGGAAAATCTTAGCACAAAGAGAGCGGCAGAACTTCAAAATACACCAGCAAGAACTAGTACCTGTTGCTACTCGGAGTTTTGATGCTTTAGGTACATCAAAAAGTTCCATGCCCATATCCACTTCAGCAGGCTGTGTATCGTCATTAGATGTAAGCAAAGGAATCAAGGTCAAGAATTTCTCTAATGACCTGTGTATCTTGATAACCTACAAAAGGAGGGTTAAGACTTTCCAGATGTTCAAGAAGTCTTGAAGATGTCGATGCAAAAAACCTAGTGAGAGGAGATTTGAACTGACTGTTTCAGGATCACTGGCTTTTTGCTTCAGAGAGTCTCTGAATATATAGTTGACAACAGGCACCTGCAATGAAGAAACATGGTTTAGCTTTAGCAACAGAAAAGGTAAACTCTTGGAAAGAAATATAAAAATACACATCTGTAGAATCAATCAATTACAGGAGTTGAAACTGTCATTCCATTCACAATAATTAGGGTACAACAAACACCGGAAAAGATGAATAATTGATCAAATGCATTGAGGTTTTTATGATTGAATAAAAACTCATCTCATTTTACAATTTTTTTGGTCTGTCTAAAAATAATAAAGCTTCTAGCCACCCAAAATATTTTAGAAGAGAGAGAAGAGACAGACCACAGTAGTAAACAAGAAATAGATCCAAGAAAATGCCCAATGCTTGTCACTGCCTTTTTTATAAAAGAATCAATGAGGTCGGAACTTTCTAGTCCTCATCATCCTTCAAAAGGAAAATCATCCACCAAAATTAGTTGTGGGACAGCCTGAAAATCTGAATTTCAAGACTGTAATCATAATTTGGCTCCAATTTCTATGAATACGGCTCAATACTCCTTCAATGCATAAAATGTAGATTCACGATTGGAAAGAAACAAGCAACAAAAAGAGCAAACCAAAGATTTAAGAAAAATAGAGGCAAAGAATAAGGGGAGCACCTTTTTACCCTTTTCATCCTTGTATACGGTGTTTCTTAATGGAAGAAATAAAGCACCATACAAACAAAGCCTTCTTTGTTCACCCTAAAGCTCAGGAATTTAGAATTAAAATTCACAACCTTAAACAATATATAGAACATTGAAGAAAAGATAAAGAAGAGGAAGCATGTAATACATAATGCTGACAGACAGCAAGAGAAAAAATAATTTAAAGAATCTATCATGGCTCACTCACGGTGAAGGAGGAACCTCCAATTAAATGAATAAGGTTCCACGCAGCATCCAGATAAGCAACACAGAGCCTAAAAGGGGTCAAGAGATTATTATCTGAACATAAATGACAAACACAGACAAACTGCTCATAATCACAGGGACATCTCAAAGGCTAGTTATAATAATGCTAGAAAATTTCTGAGAAATCTTTTAGTGACGCCCAAAAGCACCAGTTTTCTAAGTGGGAATACTGCGTTCTACTTGTAATCAAAAAGGCATTCCAGTTATAGATGCAATCAAAACTTTTCCCATTGCACCAAGCAATAGTATCTAGATCATTTCAACTATTATTTCTGGTGATCTTGGGCTGTTTTAGATCTTATCATACCCCTGACATTCTTCTGACACTGTCGGCTCAACCTTTGGGTGAAGATTGAAGACAACCCAAAATAATGTCAGATCAGCAATATAGGTCATAGCTTTAACAGGTTGATTGCCAGAGATCATGAGATCAATCTGCACAAGAACAGACAGGAAAAATGCAAGTAATGAATAACTATTCCCCAATAAAACAGTATCTAGAAAAGCCCCAAAGGACAAGTTAAAGTTGTCTTCCTCGGAAATCAAATATCATAATCAAACTTGCTATTTCAGCCATGACAAGGGGTAAAGATTACTTCAGTTCCAATACGCTCTTTGCTGATTTTTGCTTTGAGAGCGTTTTTCACATCATCACAGGCAGCAGCTTCTTTAAGCTCTTCTTCAAGTACAAATCCAAACCTTGCACCTAAAATGACTAAAATGAGACGAATATATAACAAATGTGGATACATGTAAAGTGAACAAAGAGAAAATTGGAAGTTGTGTCACCTAACTCATGCCAAGTAATTGGCCATGACTTCAAATATTTTGGTCAGAATGGGAAATGAGGAGATCAGAAGATTTTTGGATGTATTAGCTAAAAATTAGTGATCTATATTCAAATAAATGATAATCCTTTGAAGAAGCAGCCTCTGAGGAAATAATACAATGAATAAGGAAGCAGAAATTCAAGAAAAAAAATACATGTAGCAGCTTCGATACTATGATATTTTGAATCAGTTGCTCTAAGAAAATTACATATGCTTTTCCAAATGCTTAATTACTTTCAACTTTTACCAAAGAAGAGAAAAGGCAATCAAAATTTGCCTCACACAATATAGCGGTATAATAGAACAGATGAAAATATAAATTCAGAATTACCAAACCGAATAGCTCTCAGAACTCGAAGTGGGTCATCCAAAAAGGTATCTTTCGGAGGTAAAGGAGTTACTATTTTTCCAGATTTTAGATCTTCAATGCCTGTAATAGATGAGGGGAAAAGAAAAAATGTCTGAAAAGTGGCAAAGCTATACACATAGCAAGTGACAAAGTTACATTCTTGGAACAAATAAAAAGCATAACAAAGTAAAACATATTCTAACCTCTTCCAGTTAGGTCTTCAACAGAACTGGTATTGATATTGTAGAACAAGCTGGCCAACAGAAGAAATCGAAATGCACCAAGATTAGCCGATAGTAATAACTCTTGCAAACAGGTGTGGAGAGTGTCCT
The DNA here is from genome assembly GCA_015852605.2 of Populus deltoides. Taxonomy (NCBI): domain Eukaryota; kingdom Viridiplantae; phylum Streptophyta; class Magnoliopsida; order Malpighiales; family Salicaceae; genus Populus; species Populus deltoides. Next base: position 13,498,156 of record CM027582.2, on the reverse strand, counting down.
TGAGTTACCAATATCAAAATTAAAATACCTGTTGATGGTTAAATCCCTTCGATATGCGTCTTCTTTTGCTGTGCCAAATTTCTGTGGTAAAACAGGCTAACTTAAATAGTGATGCACCCAGCACAGGTAAACTTGAATAACTAAAAGTCATACATCCTACATGAAGTAACAATTTAACCAAACAGCATGAAAATAGCTCAACTTAAAGTAATGATCAAACAGAAAATCACTGTGATGGAAACATTTAAGTGCACTAATAATACACACAAGGTTCTAACCTATCTACATCAACAACCAATTCAAAGTTTTCAGTCTCTCAAACTATGATCCAAAAGATGATTAGCTACTTCATGGAGTAATTCAGCCCCTTTACCAAATTAACAGCACATGTCAACATTTATAAAATATTGAAAATGAAAAATAATGTAAAGGATTCAGAATATGAAATATTATGTAATGAAATTCTGTTCCTAATTACCTCATTCTTATTAATTTCCTCGTATAAGCATGCCAAATTCAAAACAAGAAAACACTGACTGTATATAGCATGTTTTAAGTTCTTCTTAACAAACAGAACAGCCTCAGGTACATGTCATGCACATGAAATTAGAAAAATAATAGCTGAGTTCTAAGCTAAATTTTATACCATAGTAGGAATGCGGCTGTTCTCACTGTAGTCTTCACTCCTTAAGTTTACAAAATCAATCCATAAATCAAGAAGACGCATCCTTGCAGTTTCCAAGTGTTTAGACTGGTCAGGATTGCTGCAAAAGTAGAATCAGATAACATTAAGGTCAAATGTAATATCATAAAACACTATGAAGACCAAAAGGCTAGAATTTGTAAAATAATGACCACTATTAATCTATTAAGAAGTTCAAACCACCACATGAAAAGGAGATGTGCAGGGATAGCAATTGAAATGTAATATTTAGATTCACCAACATGAATTTTTCCAATAAGACAAGATAAAGGGGAAAGCATCTTAAAGAACAGAACAAGAAACCGGCAAAGTCATCAAAGTCAAAAGAAAATCTTTTTTAAAAATCTGGTTTTGAAATGAAACCAAAGGTATATTTAACTTTGAACAGAAAATAATTATCCCTAAAATGAAGAAAATAAATAAATACTTATACCGTGGAATAACCCCAACTCCATGAGCCTCTTCCCCTGTAGATAACAAGTATTCCCTAACCTTATCAACAAATTCGCTGCCAAACATATTGTCGATAGCAATGTCGATGTCACAACATTCTTTGCCTAGAAGCTGCAAAAAACATAAAAAAAAAATCTTATACGAATCCCAGAAGATAAAAAAGCACTGAGAATTTTAATCAGACAATAAAAACCCATAGAAAAAGAAAATCATTAAAGTCTTATCATTTCCTCCAGCATGCTTATTGCTTAAGACTTATATGACCAGAACCATTTACTCCTCACGATTCTCTTTGCTAAACCTTCATTATTCATTACGGACTTTCATCAAACATGCTTTGGGCATCTTCTCACAACACAGATAATACCGCAGCAATAAAGCTTACCTTATCACGAACCCAACCCCCAGCTACACGGAGCTCAGTGTTGAGATTGAAATGGCGAAGAGTGTTGACTAAGCGGTCAAAAATCTGCTTTTCAACCTCATTCAGTTCAATCTTGTCTTTCACTTCAATCACTGCTCTTGCTGCTGCCTCTGATGACACTGTCGCCATTTCCTTACAATAAAAAACCCCAGGAGTTTGAATTCGAGTTAGGGTTTTACTTGGGTAGGAAAAGCTTGGAAGAGAGACGAAATTTGTTTTGCGTCTGTTGAGGAGGCTTGGGGAGAAGAAAAGACGGAGGGGGTCGAGTTTTACAGTGTTGAGAAATGCTCTCATTGTTTTCTTCTTTTCTTATATTGTTCTTTTTTTTAAGGAGTACGCTACCGGTTTTATGACCTTTTGAATATGGCTGTGGGAACCCATACCTTTGCCTCTCTCTTTTTTCAATTCTTATTTTCTTTGAGAATTAGTCTATGAAAATAAATTTATTTAGATTTGAAAGTTGCACCAATCAATTCGAAATGAGGTGTAATTCTTGTTTTTATTTCAATAAACAAATGTTGATGAATTTTTTAAAAACTTGATACAAGTTCAATTTAGGATTTTTTTAAAAAAAATAGTTAATTCCCTGATAATTATTTTATATGTAATAAATATTCTTTTTCTACTTTTAATAATCTAGTTATCTTTGTTTAAAAAAAATAACCGATAGAAAAAAAATTTATTATACACTGAAAATGATAAAATATCTTCACTTAATATAGTAGAATTTCAAACATGACAATCTTAAAAATTAACATTTGTTTTTAAATTTAAAATAAAATGTAACATGTATGCAATGACAAAACACATTTAAAATTGAAATCATCGATTTCTATAATAAAAAATAATAATAACAATAATTCTAAAAAGTAGTTAATTCTAAAAAATTTAACTAGTCAGATTTTGAGTTTTATTCTTCAATGATCATGAGTTCAAATCTTTTCAGAACCACTAAAGATTTACATAGTCATTAACTTTAAAATCTATAAAATTAATCGAATTACATACAAACCCAAACACAAATATTAATAAAAAAAAGTAAAAAAAGTTCATAATAATCAGATTAAAATTTGTAAGGATTGGTTTTTTTTTTTTTTTCGCCATTTGAATTGGATCTATAAAAATCAATATTAAATAACATAGAGCATACTACGCTAACGAATTACGATAACGAGGCCCATCACAACAACTAATCCACCTCCTTTCGTCTCCGCTCCAACTTATAAGCAAAACTTTTACGAGGTTCTTGGCTCAAACTGGTGGTGAGAAGCGTCCAAGGCAGAAAAACAACCACACTACCAAACTGGTGGTGAGAAGCACTGTTAAGCCAGTGACTGAGAAGCAACCACACTACCATAACACACGTCGAATCTCTAAAACCATATAGACTTTTTGGATGAGCGGGGGTTGAGGTCAACATTTTGTATGGGGTAAGCCAAAATCTAAAGATGAAAAGTCTGGTTCCACACTCTGAGATCCATCATCAATCATCAAACTACACACAAATCAAGCCTCCTTCAATTGAACCAGACAATTTCATCATGGAAAATGATAATTGACTCGCCCAATTGTATACACCCTGTCATGTGTTCTCTGGTCTCTACAACAGGTCGTTCTGGCTTGTGTGCAACTAACAGCAATCCATTCAATTGGAGTAGAAAAATCTTGGATTCACTATGATAGCTGGCAAAACCAATCCAAATGAGAGTGAAATAAACAGAATCCCACTAAGCTCTAGCATCTCTCCCTCCTTTCCTGCTGACAGCCTCACACAATCGGCAAGGCAACGTGTCAAGGCTTGCAGCACGGGTCTTCCCATAATTACCCAAAACACCACATCTTCTCCATGCATGGTATTCAGCATAGGCTACAGGGTCATTAGCAAGGTTCTTGAGATAAGAAGCCAATTCCTCCTTGGAGCTAAATTTGGTCCCATCTATTATTGAATGTGGAGGAACAAAGTCCAAAACATTGGGTGCACCAAAATATATTGGAACTGCACCGGAATCTAAAGCATAAAATAGCTTTTCTGTCACGTAACTCTCTGTCCAGGTGTTTTCAATGGCAAGGACAAATTTATAATGAGACATGGCACAATGTAGATGATCCCACCATTTTGGTTTGACACTGGCATCATTGGCACACTCAGGATAGAAAGAAAGGGCCATGTCTAGCCCGCCAACATTGTTCAAGCACTTGCCAAAGGAATGGTGAGGCAGCAAGCTGAGGAGACTCTTAGCCAGCTGGTTTCTAACAGCAAGGCAGCGTGATGAAGACCAATAAACTAGTGTATCCTAGGAAGGAAAAAAGATAATGAAATCAACCACTAATTTCTTTACTGGAAATAATATAATTTTAATTGATAAGAAAAAAAAAGGCAAACTAGCAGAAGGAATAGAAAAAGGAATGACCGTAAGCCAGACACTTACTTTGTCCTTACGACGAGACACGTGATAATTTCGACCATTATGAAAGAGTGCACCAGCATATGTTGACTGAACATCATCTTCCACATGATAGCTAATAAATAAATCCTCATGACCTGAACGTTTCCTGCCAGCCTCAAGATCCATATAGACACGAAGTGGATCACCATTGCGCCTCTAACAATCACATTAAAATTGCCAATTAATGAGCAAATAAGCTAACAGGGATGCACAGGTTGCAGAAGAACACTCAACCAGGATAAGTGAGCAGATAAATGTAGATCAGAAACAAAAAGGATTTAACATGTTTGTGACAAGAGAAAGAACTACGGCAAGAGTGATCATCTCTTTCTCCTTGTTGACTACTGCCAGAGTTATCACAATTATATTGTTTTTATACACGGATGTCAAGATTCCAAAGCACTGCCAGCTGCAGCACTCATGCTTGCTCAATTTGTCAAAATAGTTCTGCACAGCATGTGATGTACAGTAGCATTTGCTCAGTTTGGAACATAACTTCCATTCTATAAAAAGATGTCTTTTCCCCATGCCTTCCATAACAACCTACAAATAGTTAAAAGAAATACAACTCCATAACTCCCCTTTCATCTTAAAAAGCCTCCAGCCCTGAATGAGTTTACTTGTGCTTCATGACACTAGACCTAAGTGACACTCACGGTTTAGTATGTCTACTGCCACATGGTGTTAGGCCAGAATCAATAGAACAACAAATGAGTGTCAGATTCAGGGTCTCTCCACCATGCCATTGGGGTGCCTGCACAGCTATTTGTGGAGAACAAGCAACTCCTCCTTTTTCTAAAATCTGCACTCTGCTAGTTTTGTAAGATAAGAAGAAAGGGCAAATAAAAAAAAAAACTGTCTTGGGAAAACAGAAGGTTGTTCACCAAACACTCAAGCTAATCATATCCACAAACCAGGACCAAAAAGCCACTCAATATTTCCTTACAAAGATAGAGCTAAATACAACACCTTCGTCCATTGTTTTTTTTTTTTATCATACCTTTCCCCATTGTTAAAGATTATAAATATTACCCAAGCAGCCACCTGAGTGAAAACAAGACACCCTAGAAAGAACTTTGGAATTCTCAATGTCTCTCAAGGAAATAAGTTTTCTGTTTTTTATCTTTACCTTTCAACAAAACTTTATAAAGATTATTCGCATCAAAATTCCCAAAATTGCATACGAAGATTGCATTCTGGATACCATGATCCAAAGCAAAGTCTTTCCTCCTTAATCCATGAAACATCATCCAAATCATCTAACCTAGAATTGACCTCCTTAAACTAGCCATATGCTGGAAATATAGACAAACAGTGCAGACACTGCCGTCCCCATATGCCAATTGTACCACATAGAACTTGCAGATGCCATCACTAACAAGAAAATTGGTTCTAAACAATTTGCTGTGAAGTCTGTCTATCTAGGCAATCAACTTTATGGTTTGTTCCAAAATCAGCTTGCGATTGGCAATGGAGGGATCTTAGGTTTAAATCTATTATTGTATTAAAGAAATCAGTACCAGTAACGGCAGAGCACATATATGAAACCAAACAACAAACATGATTACCTATTCTTTTGAACATAAGACCACATTTCTCAACACAGCAAAATTGCAGTCACCAAGTATAATATTCTACCTAGTTGATGCTCACCTATCATCACTTGCTCATTAGAAATATTTAAATAATACAATACAACAGATGCATCTAAAAATATACGCTTCAGATTTTCAACAACAACTAAGTCTATGGATTTAACACTTTCTGCAATTCCAATAAACTGAAAATCTCGAAACAAGTAAATCTTGGGTCAAAACAAAATACCTGAAGTGGAGGACGAGCTGTTTCAAACAACAAAGCATCAGGCTTGCCAGCAAGAACAGAAGACTTAGTCCACAAACAACTCAACCCACAACGACAAGAATACAAATTATCCAAATTGCTAGGAATCCAAGTCCACCCTTTAACCAAAACACTGACATGCTGCATCTTCAACTCACTACACCCCACATCACCATTAACAACCTGCACAGAAACAGACCCATTTGACCCCTTAGACCCAAAAGAGTCCAAATTCTTATATTTCTCTCTAAACTGAACACAACCCACTTGAGAATCCCATTTCTTGAAAGCAATGAACAAGTCAGTGAAAGGATCAGGTGCTGTTTTGATAGGAAAGTTTGAGTCTTTAATATAAGAGGTAATCGAGGTTGTAATGGATGGAAATTCAAGGAAACCAGAAAATAAAAGGATTATGACTGTAAAGAACAGCATGAGTGTGATTGTGTAAGTGCTAAGGGGTTTTAATTGCATGATAAAATAGATTTTGAACTGGGTTTAACTCTCTTTCTCTATAGAAAAAAAATAAAAAAAATAAAAAGAGGAGATTTTTGGGGTTTTTGACTTAAATGAATTTTTTTTTCTCTTCTTCAGTTTTTTTTTTTCAGCAGTTTCTTCTTGTTTTATGGATTTTGTTTTTTTGAAAAATAGCATATTTTGTTAAATATTTTAGAAAAATAACATAAATTTAAAAAATATTTAAAAAATAACATAGTTAAAACATAGTATTATTTATAAATAACTACAATTTAAAATAACAATCATGTCTTAAAATATATTTTTTTAAACAACCACTATTTAAAATAACAGTTATTTAATTAATGAATTTTCTCAAAATCCTTTTTGTTTTTTCAAATTAATCAATCTCAAGTCAACTAACTATTCTTGCGACAACTTGGAAAAATATAAAAGAAAATTACAATTAATTATAAATCAACTTTGAATAAAATCTTTAATAAATTACATCATATTTAACAGTTTTTCAAGATTTAGTTAAAATTATATCGTCGAGATTTTTATAACAATACTTAATATATCAAAAACAAAACTTTGATGTGTTCTTATTAACTCATTTTTTTTTAATTATTGGATCTTAAATTTTATTTTTTTAACCATTAGATCTTTGTAAAAATTTAGGGATATAATTTTTGAAACATCCATTATTCTTAACTACTATTCTCAGTAATTTTTTAAAATATGTTATTTTTTCAAAACTTTAATAAGAGTATGAAAATGTTTGAAAGTGTGGTAATTTCAAAATATTTTTTATTTAGAAATATATTAAAATAATATATTGTTTTTATTTTTAAAAAATTATTTTTGATATTAATATATTAAAATAATCTGAAAATACTAAAAAAAAATTAATTTGAAATAAAAAAATTTTAAAAAATATTTTTAAAATACAAAAACAAATATTAAAATTCTAAAATTTCATAGGTGAAGACGAGGGAGAAAGAGAGTTAAAAAACGTAACGCAAAACAATAATAAAGAGCGGTTAACACCTGACTACTTTTAAGGTTTTGCAAAAGGGTGATCTGGTCTTAGGTTTATCGGTTCTCCTCCTCCCTGGCTTTAAATTTCTTATGCACGTGGCTAATTTAAGAGACCATTAACAAGTTTGTTTTATGTAAAATATTTTACATTATAATTTTTTTATATTTTTTTATTAAAAATATTTTATAAAAAATATCATTACTAATCAAGTATGATAAAATTTATAAAATATTTAAGTAAAACAAATATCCTTAAGTATATAGTTTTTTACGTTTTAGGTATTACTAGTTTATCCTGCGGCTTTGATAAAAGTAATTGGAATGTAAAAAATAATATTTAAACTTTAGGAAACTTTTTAGTATTGTTATTAAATTTAGTATATTAATTTAAATTTGTAAATTTTTAACTTGATTTTTTATTTAGTCTAGAATTTTAAATTAAATTTTGTGAGAGTTGTGCTGATAGTTGATGTAATCTTGTCAACTGGGGTAATTTCAAAGAAAAAACTCAAAGGAAAAAAAAAGAAGTAAGTTGTGTTCACCTTAGTCATCTTGCAACCTGGTTGTGAATTTCATTGGTTTAAATTAATTTTTTAATTTATTATATAATAAAAAATATATAAAAATCAATTTATAATTAATTTTATGTTGAATGATAAAATTTAATTAAAAAAAACTTAACATTCAAGGATGAAGTTGAAAAAACAAAACAAAAGGTCATCAAAAATAATCTCAACTATGTTGGGTTAGGCTTGTTACAAAACAATAGGCACATGGATCCAAGACAAGCCCACATGCTTAGTCTAATATATATATATTCTTTTTATAAGGCTTCATGCCTCTTTTTCTAAGAAAATAGCACACCTAGTAGGAATCGAACTGTGACCTTTAGGCACCAACTCACACACTAACTAACTTAGTTAAAGAAACAATATGTTATCAAATCATCAAAAAAAAAATATTAACTTAGTTTTCTATTTATATAAACAATTAAATTGTCAAATGATTGGCTAACATAATTAAGGTAATTTTTCCTTGTAAAGGATTCGATAAGAGTGATGCTTATCTATCTTTAAGTATATCTAACACTTTACTCAAATTTCTGAAACTAGTATATATTTTAGGATTTTTTTGTTTCATTAAAAACTAAATGAAGACTCCTTCCTTTTAGTTTTAAAGGTCTCCTATTCATGTCGGGTGTGATGTGTGAGAGCATTTAAAATAGAAAAAAAATCTCAACACATAAGATTATTTTAATATAACTTGGGATAATAATAAAAAAAAGACACTATTAATGTATAAATGTATAGTAAATGACCAACTATTTCCAGTTTTGTTTGCAATGCAATCAGAAAAACAAAGAGAGTTAATTATAACTTGGTTCTATAGTTTAGAAAAATTAATCCTCATTGTTTCAGAAAATATATAACTAATCTTATATTGTTAAACTTATTTATAAATAAATCATTTTTATCCATTATATATTTTTCTTTAATTTATTTTGATTTTTTTATATTAAGAAATAGAAAAGGTAAAAAAGGAGTAGATATGATGGAAAGATGGACAAGAAAAATAAGTTTAAAAAATAAAATATTACTATATTATATGTGACCAATACTTGGTTAAAAGACTATTTAATTATTTTTTATATTACAAGGATTAATTAATTTATCTTATTATAATGAACTCAATCACAAAGCTTAATTCTATTTTTATATATATAATAAGAACTATTCTTAAACCAATTTATTCTCAATTGATATTAAATTAAATTCTTAAAACATTTTAAAAGCATATTTAAGAATTCTTGGAGAATGAGAAAGGAGGGGAATTATGGAAAGGAAAGGGAAGCAAAGTTAAGGAAGGGAAAAATAGAATTAAAAAAAAAAGGATTTAAAGAAGGTTTAAATCGAGGGATTTATGGTTGTTGTTGCTAGTAATGGAATATGGAGAAAAGACTTAAGAATTAAAAGTAAGGATTATAGAATTAAAAATGAGATTTTAAAGAATGTTGGGAGGTGATTTAAAATTAAATCATCAATTACAAGTTTTTTTTTATTTTTTTTATGATGGAGTGATTGTTAAGTTTGTTGTCAGTGGTGTAAAGAGATAATTGGGTGATAATGGTGATGTTTGGACAATTGATTGGTGGTTTGCTACCCGGGCAATTGATTGTGTTAGTTGGCGAACGAAAGAAGGGCTACTATGGTTAGATATAATAATGAGTGAAGATGAAAAGAGGTTAAAGTGATCCAAACTACACTAAAAAAATTTATTAGAACTTTTAGTTGGGTTTATTATAAGATTAAGGACAAATAAGTTAAAAGATACATTCAATGACCTTATTCAGAGTATTTGGACCATTGTGAATTTCAAAGAAACTACAAATTCAACAAGTGATTATTAGACTTTAATCAATCTAACTTATATGCAAGAGAGGACATGAGCTTAATTATTTCAAAATGGTGGGCTAATTAATTTCAGCATTAGAGGTGGCTCTGAGCTTATTTTTTCTTATACACAAGTTTACTCTAACAAGTATAATTTTTTATCTAACCATTGGATCAAACTAAAATCTTATCAAGAGTTTTTGGAGGTCTTGTTCTATATTGGGTTAAAATTTCAGGGCAATTGGATATTAGAAAAGCCTTGCGATAAGGTTCATAAGCTACTATACAGGAATTGTATTAGTTTTCTAATTGATTTAAGATTTTATATATATATTTTATCTAAAACTCTTTTATTATTTTCCAGTGTTATTTATGATGTTTTCACCTATTATAAATAGGATTAATTAGCTTGTATTTAGGGGGGGTTTTAGACATGCTTTGATTTCAACAATTATTATCGTGTGAATGAGATTTTGCTCATGTCTTTTTGTTCTTTATTGAACTACTCTAACTTATAAAAGAATTAACCATGCTTCATGATATTTTTTATACTTTTTGGTGCCTTAATATAGGTTATCGTTGTGTCAAGCTCAATCACAAACCTGAATTTAGCTTTTTTAAAAAGGGTTGATTTGATTATAGGTTTTTAGATATTTATATCCATGAAGTTCGCATTAATTGATATCAGAGTAAGGCTCTAAATCAGGTTATATCCCTCTTATCTTTAAGTTTTTGCATACTTTATTATTGTCGAGTTCTTTATTTTCTCTAAAAATTAGTTATGGCATCAAGTTAAAAAAAAAATATTTACGATATTAATTAAATAAAGTCTTATAAAAAAAGAACAAAGAAAAATCATAAGAAAAGAAATTTCTAGGGTTTATCATAAATCTTGATTCAATAAACATAGAATTCAACTAATTGTTTTAAATCTAAAAAAAAATCTTGATTCTTGGAGATAAATCTTGATTTGGGATGTTTTAGGTTTACTTGGGAGTTTTCTTAAAAAATACAAAAACAAATTAAGTAGTTATTGCATCATTGCAACATTATATATAGTACATTATATATAGCACAGTGTTTGTGTTATTTTGAGTCGTTTAAATCTTATTCCATTAGTTTCTTAATTTTCATAGTTTTTTTTTTCATGTCTTTATATCATTCATATTTCGCATAAATTTGTATCAATATTTGCAATCTTATATTTATAGTTTTGTATTGATAGTTTTCAATCTATATTGCTTCTTGAGTCTTTACATTATTTGAATGTGCCATTAAGATATTAATCTCCGAGTTTATTGACTATGATATTATTTGGCGGGATCAACTTGTCTTAGAAATGACAAGGAATGAAGAGAGACCCATAGAGATATAAGATGAGATGAAAGTAGCTATAAGAAAAAATGTTTGTTCCTGGTCATTATTATACAAAACTATATCAACAACTATAATTTTTTATATTAGGGTTCTATGAGTATAAAGGGTTGCCACAAGAAAATAAAGATTTTCATAATTAGAGGTAATATTATGGAAGATAGAAATGTTATAATGGCAAGGTTCTTGAATGGATTGAATAAATAGATAACTAATGTGATTGAGTTGCAGCACTATATTAAGCATGAATATATGGTTCATATGGCTGCCAAAATAGATAGGTAGTTAAAATGAAAGGGCAGTACATATTAATGACCAAATTATAGGGGAGAGAGGTTGCCACATCAAAGTGAAATACTATGGGTAACAAATTTGAATCATTTAAAGCTTGCAAAAAAGATTCGGCTACTGAAGCAAAAGGTAAAGTTTGAGATCTCATCTAATTTTAACCGTGATATTTAGTATTTTAAGTGTTTGGAGGAGTGAACATATAGCTTAACAGTGTCTAAAAAAAGAACGATGGTTATGAGGGAGCATAAAGAGATTGAATATGAAAGTGACAAATTTAAAGATGATAAGATGTTAGCACTTAAGAACTATAGTGATATTGAATATCTAATTAATAGAAAGGTTTTGGTGATTAGGAGATCACTTAATGTTCAAATTAAGAAAGATGATGTGAGCAAAAAAAAAAAAGAGAACATATTTCAATCTAGATGCCATATAAATAATAAGGTATGTTTATGATTATTGATAATGAGAGTTATGTTAATGTAGCTAGTACTATACTTGTTAGAAAATTGAATCTAAACACTATTAAACATTAAAGGCCTTATAGAATTTAATGGTTGAATGATCATGGAGAAGTAAGAGTTACTAAATAGGTTTACTTTTTTTTTTTTTTGGAAAATATAAGGATAAAGTTTTGTGTAATGTTACGTCTATGCATGATACTCATTTATTGTTAGGGAGACCTTGGTAATTTGATACAAAAGTCAAGCATGATGAGTTTAAGAAAATGTATTCTTTTAAAAAGGATGAGAAGATATTCACACTTATACCATTGTCTCCTAGACAAATGTATGAATACTAATTGAAATTGAAAGGAGAAAGTGAAGCCGAAGAAAAAGATCAACCATGTAAGGACATGAGGAAGAGTGAAAATAAAGTGAGCTAATAGAGAAGAAGATTAGATTTGGCCAAAATATAAATCAATAGGGATTCAATCAAAAGATGAGAGAAGAAAGGAAGGGTAAGAAAAGAAGAGAGTGTGGAAAAATATATATTGTTTTTTATGTAAAGAGGAGTGAGATTAAAAATGTTTATTTTTCTGACATGCCTATGATCTTACTTGTGTATAAAGAGATATATGTTAACACTAATGATCTTAATCATTCTAATACTAGTTTGTGTTTCTTATTACAAGATTTTAAAGATATCTTTCCTAGTGAGATTCCTAATGAGTTATCCTATCAGAGGAATTGAATACCAAATTGATCTTGTACTTGTAACATCTATCCCTAATCGGCTAATCTATAGAAGTAATCCCGATGAAACAAAGGAACTTCAAAGAAAAGTGAAAGAATTAATGACAAAAGGATACATAAGAGAAAACAAGAGTTTATGTGTAGTTTCAGTGTTGTTAGTACTGAAAAAGGATAGGACTTGGAAGATATGTATTGAATGTCATGCCATCAACAATATTACTGATAAAAAATCAATAGTTTATTTTAATGAAAAACTCAATGACAGAACATTGAATTATCCTACTTATAAAAAAGAACTTTACACTTTGGTAAGAACTTTAGAAACTTGACAACATTACTTATGACCTAAGAAGTTCATGATCCATGTCGCATCTCAATGGATGTCGACCGAGACTAAATAACTATCATGGAAAATTACAGTTGCAACCTAGTAATTAGAGAAAGCTAGAGATCCTAAAATATACATTGGTTACAGATATTCAAGTAAGAGATTAGTTATACTTAAGAAAAGACAACTTACCCTTACAACATCTTTTTTCACGAAACGTTACTTTTATTATGTCTTTTCTCTAAATTTATCTTCCTGATTGTTCTTAATTATTCTAATTATATTCAACTTATTCTTAATTTTAATTCATGCTTATTTCATGAAAAATTTAACATCGGTCTCTAAAATTAGAAGACTCGTCAGTTGGTTATTCGCAAAAGCTAAATCTTGATGTCAGTTCCTTTTAAAAGAAGACTTGTCGTTTTGGTTATTTACAAAAAAAAAAAAATTATCATTGGTCTCCAAAAAAAATAGACTCGCCTTTTTTGATATCGGTCCTTAATAAAGTCAAGATGTGTCAATTAAGTTATTTCTAAAATAAACATTAGACCATGAAGATGATATGAATAGTGTTTTCACAACGCAAATTATAATTAATTAAAAGTTTATGTGAATAAATTGAAGTGCTTTTATTATCCCCTAAGGTCACAGGAAGATTTTTCTTGCAAGGAAGCGAAGCCTGCAGACCGAGGCACATGGGAGACAAAGCAAGCAAGTTTTTCTCAAAAAGATTATTATTATTATTATTTTTCCCTGGAGAAACGAACTGCATGCTCAAAATTGCAAAGATTTTATTCTTTTTCCGTAAATATACAACCTCTCTTTTCATGATTTGCCATGCATGCATACAGAACTTTGTTTTTGAAAAAAAGAAGAAGAAGATGCATTCTGCCTGCTGGCAGCGCCGGTAGCGTGGAACCTCCAACTAGAATACGCTTGGGATGGTCAACTCCATCGGTATATACAGACACGCTACCTCACTAATAACTGATCAATACCCCCTTCTGGCATAGTGGCATGTGCTTCTCCTTTCCATAAATGTATAGTACTATCGCGAGAGAGCTGGCTGCTGCAGTCTCTCTGAATCCATGTGCATTTACATTGCAAAAATGCCGTTTCAACCATTCCATTTTTCATATTTCTAACCCTAGTCGACAAACTTCTTCTATAGTGGTTAGGATTGAATAAAAAAAATTAACAAACTGATTAAAATGAGAAAATAAAAAAAATAACTGGAAAAACAAAACCATGAAAAAAATCGATTAGAATATTTAAAAAAAAATAGATTCGGTTCGGTTTCGGTTTCGGTTTCATAAACATTAAATAAAAAAACTGAATCGAACCGGTTTAGTTAAGAAATAAACCAAATCAAACCGAATCGAACTGAAAAACTGAACATAACCAAAAAGAACCCATTAGAAAGTTCAAAAAAGCCAAAAAACAATATAATTTTCAGTTTTTAATATAAAATAGTCAAACTGAATCGAATAGAATAAAACCGAATTGAAACTAGTCGGTTGGGTTTCAATTTTTAATTTAAAATAACCGAACCAAACCGAAACCGGTCGGTTGGAACTGTTTTCAGTTCGGTTTCAGTTTTGGTTTTTTTATATTTTATAAAATTTCGGTTTGGTTGTTTTTATAGGTAAAAACCAAACCAAACCCAAAATAATCATCCCTAATAACTATATATGTAGAAATTTAAAAAATATAAAAATATTTAAAAAAACAACACTGCAATAACAAAAACAAAGATTTTAAAATTTTGCTGGTGGTCGGTGGTGCCTTAAATTAGTATCATTTATTGGTGTTGATTAGTAGTCGAAAAGTAAAGAAAGTTTGGCTGGACTGCTAGTTTTGGTTATTGCAGGTCTTCCAGAATGGAAACTAATTTTTTGTTCTTAGTCGATCTTCGAGGAAATTGCAGGAGATGGTTAGCTGTGAAAGGAAAATGCAATTTTTGTGCTAGCAGACGAGCTCTATAGGTCCCAAAACTAATGTCTAGCAAGAGTCCCCCATTTCGTGTCGCTTATGCCTTCTTCGAATTTCCATGAACTCAATATAACTTAGATTTTGGTAAGTTATTCAATTAAAATGGCTAAATGGTTTTCATATGCACTGACATCACACGTAGTAGCAGACTAGCTTTTGATTTCTTTCTCTTCCTATTATAACCCAAGAGGCAAGTGTGTCGTTCAATAAAATTTATTTATTTTTTATAACTTTTTAAATTTAAATTTCGAGATGAGATTGAAAAGACCTAGCCAAAATTAGTCGACTTTGCATAATTTTATTATTAATTCTGTACGAAGTTTAATAAGAATCATCCAACTGGAAAATTTAAATTGCTAAATGAGGGCATGCCTTCTACATCATATCATAACAATGAAAATAGTTTTGTTTTTTTATATTTATTTTTAATTAAAAAATATTTTTTTTTAAAAAAAATACTTACCACATTACTAAACACCTCTACTATTTAGATTTTTTTTTACCAAACTAACATAATCTGGTATAACATTTCAGGTTATAGCACTGAATAAAGAAGTATTGGAAAAATAATATATTTTAACTTAACCGCTAATGAGAATCGTGGTTTTATTAGTAAATTGCTATTAAGAGTAGCGATTATATTAAACAACCGCTATTGTTAACAGTGTTTTTATTAAACAATCACTAATAACAATAATAGTTCTTTAATACACAAACGTTAATATGAATAGCGATTGTGTTATTCCAACACTATTTTAGCCTAATGTCAATCCTAAATTTGACATAAAACAAATCTTAAACCACTACAATTGAAGCCTAAAAAAATCATAAATTACCAAACCTCAAACCCATAATTGAGAGTGTGATATTTTAATATGAAATTAACATGTGTTATTTTTAAACATTTTTTATTAATTATTTTTAAAGATAATTGATAATGACAATAACGAAACATAACAATGTGCATTTTTTTTAACCTATAAAACAATTATTTGAAATTTTAAACAACTTGTTCACATGTTTACCTATTAATTAATGATTTTAAATCGTGCTTATCTAAAACAAGAATGAAAATGCATAACATGTAAGACAACATTCGAGCTTATTTATGTCTTCTGCGACGATAAGTGGATGGGTTGTCTTCACCAACAACATGACTTCCACCCATCTGTGTGGTCTTATCCTTTGAGACAACATCATCTAAGTTCAACGTCTCTCCTAACATGTCAAGTGTAGTATGACATGTCTCGAACCAAGATGATGCATAATAATGAGCAAGTCAATCATCATCATTGAGATTATGAAGATCAACTGTAGCACATTGACCATCATGTAACAATTGTCAAACCTAATATGAAGCAAATAGAAATTATTAATCCATAAATAAAAGGCAACAGTTTTGTCCAAGTCTATAAAAAGTAATAAATACTTACAACATTTTGAATCTAACGTGCATGTGGTTCAAACTCCATCTTCTCACGTGGAGGAACCTGCGCTGAGTATGGTGTAATGATTCAGCGTGTTATATTCAAGTATCATTCCATGTATTCCTCCCCAGAGATTACAAGATGTACCTTTCTAAAAATAAAATTTCTCCTTGCATCCCACATCGATATATATTAAAGATAATGGATCTTCCAATTATAATCAGTGTGCCTGTTCGAATAACTAATGGAATGTAACTGATCACTCATATTTATGCCAGATGTGTTACTTAAAGCCAAATTTCCATATTACATGGTTTGAGAAATGATTCTCAACAAGCTTAAAAAATATGAGGGGCATAACTAATGTCCATAAGTTCATGACCAATGTGCATATAATAGAAGCAACTACTATATCATCTTTTGAATAAGAATTTCACATAATCTATTGAAACATCAACAATACAATTATTTTTCATCATTTACCAACATCAACCTATGCAATTATTTCTAATCATTTACCAACAACATAAAATTTCTACATCATCAACGCAAGCAATTATTTCTCATCATTTACCAATATTAACGCAAATAATTATTTCCCAACATGTTTTAATATAAAAAATTGCAACATAAACACAAACAATTATTTGTCATCATTTACCAACATCAACACAAATAATTATTTCTCAATATTTTTCAACATAAAAAAATTTCAACATTATCAATGCAAATAATTATTTCTCATCACTTACCAACATCAAAACAAACATTCCCAACATTTTTCAATATAAAAAAATTCAATATCAATGTAAACAATTATTTCTCATAATTTACCGATATCAAAACAAACAATTATTTCCCAATATTTTTCAATATAAAAGAATCTCAACATCAACACAAGCAATCATTTCTCATCATTTACCAACATTAACTCAAACAATTATTTCCTAATATTTTTCAATATAAAAAATTTTCAACATCAACACAAGCAATTATTTCAAAAAAGTTTTCAATATAAAAAACATTTCAATATCATCAACGTAAGCAATTATTTCACATCATATATCAACATTTACACAAAAAATTATTTCCCAATATTTTTCAATATATAAAAAAAATTCAACATCAACACAAGCAATTATTTCTCATAATTTACCGACATCAACGCAAACAATTATTTCTCAATATTTTTAATATAAAAGAATCTCAACATCAATGCAAGAAATTATTTCTCATCATTTACCAACATCAACACAAACAATTATTTCCCAATATTTTTAAATATAAAATTTTTTAACATCAATGCAAGAAATTATTTCTCAATATTTTTCAATATAAAAAAATTTCAACATCAACGCAAACAATTAATTCTCATCATTTACCAACATCAACACAAGCATTATTTTTCAATATTACGTCTCAATATTTTTCAACATTAAAATCTTTATCTCATCATTTTATTTAACATTGACATTGCAATTTATTTTAACATACCTAATTTGACTATTGTCTTTCTAACTCGCTACAATAAAATGACAAAACATGGGTTGGATTATTTTCAAAATATCTACTCCCACACAATCTGTTAATAAATATGCAATGAACTTATTAAACAAAGTTTCCATAAAAAATATTCTTAATCTAAATAAAATCATTTGTATTATCAATAACATATTACTTGTATTTTAATGAAAGCTGTAGCTCAATCTCCAAAACCTAAATAGACATAATAGGTTTAGATTCAATTTGAGGCCTCATTACATCATCATTATTATCTAAACCTATGTCACCCTCATCTTCATTATCACTATGTTTAGAGTAGTTATACTTACATTGATCACAATATGAAATTTTATCCTATTTTTATTACAAATTCTTATAACCTTAATTATCTTCTAATGTTCTAGACGTATTGACATCAGTTGAATGTGATAATTGTTTAAATGGATGAACAAATATAGGTATATATACATTAGAATCTTCATGCTCCATATTATATGAGATACTAAGTTTAGGTTGACTACTTACATTCAACTCCATCATGTTCATTCCACTTTGGCCGTACAATTTCATCATATTTTTAAAATTCACATCACATGTAATCAGTATTGGAAAATACTGATGTTCTTTAACAAGACACCTCCAAGTGATATATATTTAAACATCATTATAGTTCATTCAAATTTTTTCACATATAACTTTTTTGGTATCTTCAAATGACATGCCTGTAGTAGCATTCAAGAACACAATACTTTCATCAATATAAGTGATATTATTATTCGTATCAGAAACAATAGTACTACTATAATGACACAACATAAAGAAGATTGAAGATATATTCTGTAAAATAAGAACTCATTTAATCAAAACAAAATTGTCTCACAATTCAACGCAAACCCTAATTGTTATTACTTTGACCTTAATAATATCATTGATAAATATCTAATTGCATCAGTTAAAAATTAAATGATCTCAATTAAACAAAATACCTAATTACAAATTTGTCAAGTGAATTTTGTCGCTTCAATGAATCACTTAAGCCCTGATTACCATAATTTTTACCAAATCCAACACATACTATAGTTCCTATTATTTCAACCATAACTTTATTAATAATATCAATTGATTACAAGTCTATCTAATTGCATTAATTAAAACAAAATTTATTTAGATTGAAGCAATATTATTAAATATGGCAAGTAACTCAACAATCCATTTAAACCTTAATTTCTCTAATTCAATGCTAATTCCATAAATAACATTAGTTTTATTAAAAACACATAATTACAGCATTGAAAACTCAAAATTTACTCAACATCAATAAAATACATAATTATTAGACACAACACAAGTATTTATAAATCAAAATTCAAAATTTATCAATTCAATAACAAAAACTCATAAAACTAAGATATAATACAATTTTTTTGCCTTGACTTTTTGATGTTTAGGTGACGGCTCAACCAATTGTGATGGCGGGGAGGCTGTCAATGAAAGCATGACCTGTAATTTGCAATAAAAAACAGTAGAAAGACTTGTAGAGACACGGGGAAGATAATTCTAGTGTTTGGTGGAAAATTAAAGCTTGTTTTAAGTGATCTACGACGGATATTGTTTTAGGTTTTTCAAGTTTATGGATTTTTTCTTTTAGCAGTAGTGACAATCATTGAAAATAAAGGATTATATATATATTTATTATATATGCTAGTCTGAATTATAATTATAATAAAACCTTGATTCTTAACCATATTTTTTTATTAAAATCACGATTCAGAATTAGAATTAGATTTGTTTTCATTCTATATTATTTCTATGAAACTTTTTCGTGACGGTGTCGGCTTTAAAAAAATTCTTCTGACTGTACATTTCAAGAATTACTTGTTTTTCATGCTTTTCACTTGCCGTACAATGTCTCTAGATCAGTTTTGATATGACTCTACATGGACTGAAAAAGCTGTCTACTCAGTCAATAGTTCTCTTGATAGATTGTTCTTATCATGTTGCAATGAGGTTTTGTTGGCGTGTCAAACATCCCCATGGAATCCCACGAAAATATATTGGATCATGAAACTTCTTTTCACCTGGGTCCGTTTGTGCGCGCAACATGGATATGTCTGTGTTCCAGCTGAACTCACACTTTCAAACTGAATATGACCATTCTTGCACACCCCACGACAGGCTGCTACTCCTGTTATGTAGTACTACAGTACTATAAACCTTATCTAATTCTTGATAGAAGGCACACTTTCCGATTCAAGCTTATGGATCAGTGTCGTGTAGTATTATTAGTCATATTATGATGTTTTTTTATATGTGAATACTTGTGCTTTTCTTTACCAATTCCATAATCCCATAAGTTTTGGAGGTAATAATAGCTTCTAACAACTTTAAAAAAACTTGAAATTATTAAAAAACAAATTTAAAACTTAATCAATTAAAGTAATCCTCAAGTAATATTCATGTTTCTTAGTCATCTCTTTCAGGAAACTGAATACAAATAGAGATTTCGGTATACACACTCCTACATCATATTGTCTTTCGGGATATGGTACTTGGCTACCTAGCTCCATTAACATCTGAATGCTTAAAATGGTGGGATAGCTTGTAAGATCCTGAGAGCCTTCGTCTTCCGGTTGATTGGTGCCCAACTATCCAACTCTCCTCCCTGTCTCCAAAAGAAAGAATAAAAGAAAAGGAGAGAGAAGCAAGAAAACAGATCTTCTCTCTTTTTTTTTCAAAGATAGAAAATTTGTCCTGTCCTCTACCTAAAAAAATATTAACTTTACTTTCAGCCCATACTCCAATCCTAAATCTGTCTCCCTGCGTACGTGCAGTGTTTAATTAATAGTTTCGGTGGATCGCCTGCAAAAAATGTCCCTTAATTGTAGCAATAGATTATTACAAAAAAAAAAAAAAACAAATGTAGGAATATTTGATCCATGAGAAGTAAAAGGTAACACATATATTATCCCATGTGTTAATATATATATATATCTATATATATATATATATATATATATATATATATATATATAGAAATGAATCAGTGTTGACAGCTTGAAGTTAAACTACTTATGCCAGTACTATGATGAAATGATTAGTAACTCATAGAAATCAATATAAAATTATATTTTAGATGTCATCCGACTCCTCAAAATTTTAAGTTAAGATATTTTTAATATATATTTTAACAAATATTTTTATAGCAACAGTTGAAATACCATTCAGCTCAAAAGTTGAATGATTTTATATAACTGATAAATGTAATTTTTAAGTAATATTTATTTGGATTTGAAATTAATTTATATAGATTCACAATATGTACTTTGTATTCAAATTTAACAAAAATAGTAGGATTCGAATTCCTAAATCTTTTAACAAAAAACACTATATATCATATCAAAGTGTTACTTCAATCCAAAAACTTACAGCTAATCAGTAACTTTGGTCATTCCTCACAATCTACACTTGCATGCATGCACGAACAAGAAGACAACAAATTATACAGAATACAGATGAATTGCCACGGAATTGCTTGCCAAAAGTACTTATAATTGCAAGATCAAGGGTGCCTATGAGACGTGGAGATGCAAAGCTGACAAAATCTCAATCAACTTCGTTTGCTGGCATGTTCTTTCGGTTGATTTGTCTTCACAAATAAATAGTGGGGTATAGAAGCTTGTGTAGCCAAGTCACGTACCCCATGTGCAACCAAAGACCAAAAACACATGCAGTACTTTGGCCATTGAACTAGAACAACTACATTAATGGAGTGCACAATCATAAATCTCTCTCCCTGCAAATGCATGTGTTTGTATGTGGCTTTGGATGCACATAAGGACTTGAGAGAAGTCCACGTTAAGCACATTCCTCAACTACATACCTTATCTTTCATGATAAAAAGGGGCACTCATGCTATCCCTAGCTCTATATATACACATTTGACACACCTATACTCTACGCAAATGCATTTCTTAACTTTATCCACCTTCAGTAAATTCACTGGCTCTTTTAAGTTCGATCTCTCTTGATGCCAAAGAAAGTGGAGCTTGAAGGAAGAAGCAGAGCTCCAAAAGGGCACTTTGTGGTTTATGTGGGCAATGAAATGAAAAGGTTCGTTGTTCCCACTTCTTACTTGAAGAGTCCTATCTTCCAGCAATTGCTAGATAAAGCTGCAGAGGAATTCGGATTTGATAACCAAAATGGAATAGTTTTGCCTTGTGATGAATCCACTTTCGACAGGCTTACAGCATTCTTGGCCAAGCATCACTCCTAGATTAATTATGAGCTTTCCATTTTTGTGTTTGAGTTACATGTTTGTGTTCGCGAATGTAATTAAGAGACAACTTGTCTATGAGAATAACACCTATTTGTATTGATAAGGTAATACGCTTAATCGTGAGAATAATATTCATAATGACTTAAGATCCATGATAAGTGATATAAGAATTCATGAGACTTCATTCGTGCTTTAACGTGTCATGAATTCGTGAGACTTCATTCGTGCTTTAACGTGTCATCAAAATTGAGTTTGAAGATATTAATTAATAAAACGAACCGACTTGATTGTCCTTTTCTTCAAGTCGACAATATTAATCTACAGTATGATATGACTTGTGAGTCTTTATTTGGTTCAATTAGAGAAAATATTCGGGCTTTCAATTTCCTTTCTTAGTTTGCACTTTGCCGACAGATGCAATACCGACAAACTTCTCAAGGGTATGACCAATCATTGAAGATGACAAAGAATTATTGTGTGGATGAAGAATCCTGTCTTGCCTAATATATATATATAATACTTCCATCCAATAAGGTATAAGAGATGCTAAATTTTAAAACTTTCAACACTTCTCATTAAGTTTCATTAAATTTATAAGTAATTGTTACCCAAACCTTACTATATTATTTAAAAACCAAAATATTTTACAAATCATGATTCTACATATAAAAACTTATAATTACAACATGCTTGAAGGATCAATGCTAATAGCTTTAATCTTCAAAATACATTATAAAACCATGTTCTCAGCCTTTGCTAGCAAACACAAATTCTAATTCCAAAGAGGTGAAACCTTACTATTTCAAACTGACATTTCCAAATCAAATACAGTAATTCCTAGAGCCATCCAGAGAAAGGATGTAACCCTTTCAGAAGATTGGATCCTCGAAGGTGCAACACAACCATAACCATAACAACTACCAAAATCAAATGTCCAAATAAAAAAAATAACCTAGTACACAGATGGAAAAGTCAAATTATCTTTCCATCGACATTTAACTAGTTCTCGGTTTTCGGATGTATCTTCCTCATCCAGCGCTATAGATCTAGGAAGAGTCTCCAAAATCCTTTATGTCATAAACATATCATACCAAATGAATCCACACAGAAAATCAACCTCTGATATACTTAAGTACTAGCTTCCAAAATGCAGATTACATTACAAAAATACCTGAACCTTTATATACAAACCTTGAACAACAATCCCCTCCAACCTCTCCGACCTTTTCCTCAATCACAGAAAACATCTAAAATGAGCAGAATGTTTTAACTTCAGAAAATGAATTTATAATTAACAAAACCTATTTCAAAAATGTTTTTTCTAACAGCCATAACTCTAAAAAAAGAGCTTGGTTTTTCAAAACCTTTTTACAACAAAGACATGAGATACAAAAGTGTTTTTATGATTTCATTACATTACATAAAGTTCATATCTTATTTTTTGAATAGTTTGAGTTATATTATACATCTGCACATCATATTACATATCCATTCGCATCAACAAAACATGCATGTCCCATAACATCTATAAATAAAACTCCTATTTGGGAACTTGCTAGCAGTCCTTCAGTCAAGTCAGACCATTCGCCTTTAAGGAACCTCAAAGTCCCTCATCAAGATTAAAAAGTTAAAGTTGCTCCTTACAAAATTTCCAGTGAAAATGTTACTATAAACACCAAATATATATATATATATATATATATATATATATATATATATATAGTGTCGTCTCCTGATTCATTATTAGGAATTCAAGATGCCTCATCTTTATTACTTAGCTGCCAAACTCCATGGTGTACTTATTGATGATGTGTTATAACTTTTTTCTTGATAATTATATAATCAAAGGTAATAAATGTGCAACTTTGATTGCTTAATAATGATGATGTTTTAATATTCAAAATGATTAGGTATAAGTTTTTTAGCAGTTAAATTATGACTTAATTACAAGTTCTATTATTTATTAAATTTGTAGCTTGTTATAAAAAGACTATAACTTGCAAAACAGTCTTCTTTGGTGGGATTTAGAGACCTACAAATGATAAAGTCAGTAATCTTTAAGCAAAAGGTCACAATAAATGAGAGAATGAACATTTATTCTTAAGAACAAAAATATTTGTTCTTAGTTTTATGTGATAAATATTCTAGAATTAAAAATGTATTTTTATTGAGAAAAGATATTCTGGAATTAAAAAGGTATTTCTTATTAAGAAAAGAGATTGTGAATTCTTTACCTGTATGATTATAGGGGTATTTATACTCCTAGAAACCTATATAAAAGATATTTCTTAAGGGTTTGGGAGGTCTTTCTACCATTATAACACTCATTAAGGATAAATATCCGTGACATTAGCATTAATATGGGACAAGATATCCCTGACATTAACATTAATAAGGGATGAGAGATGAATATCCATAATATTGATATTAATTCGGGATGAGAGACAAATATCCCTAATATTAATAAGAATAAGTAAATGGAGCCTTGTAGCCTAACATGGGGCCCATACTGATCCCTAGGCCTTTAGCTCTTTGTGTTTGGCATACTTCCAAGCTCACAGTCAATGGGTATGATAGCGAGCCAGACCCAAGCCCATTTAGGCTTAGCACATAGATGAGCCCAAGGACAACGAGTCTAGTAGCATGCCAAACTAATACCAATTAGGTTTGGCATGCAGCGAAGCCCAAGGTCTTTGGGTTAAGAAGGTCACTAGACCCATTGCCCAATTGGGTTTGATACGCAGCCAAGCCTAAGAATGATAGGTCAGGTAATTCACTAGACCTATATCTAATCGGGCTCGGCGCATAACGAAGACCAAGGGCACTGGGTCTAGTAGCTCGCCAAACCCCATACGGCCATACCCATTTGGGCTTTGCATGGTGCTAAGCTCAAAGGCGATGGGTTTGGCAACTTGCCAGACCCATAACCGTTTGGGCTTGGCATGTAGCTAAGCCCAAGGGTGCTGAGTTTGATAGCTTGCTATACCTCTACCCACTAGGGCGCGACATGATGTCGAGCCTAAGGTTATTGGGCTTAAAAGCGAGCTAGATCCATGTCATATGGAGTTGGCATTTTTCCAAGCCTAGGGACTTAGGTATGAATGCAAGCCCTTCCCTTCTATCAATGAGTTATCACCCTGCTTTTGGACTTTGTAAACAAGGACATAGGTTCAAAATTCATTTTTTTATAATACTAAAAAATGTTAATCCATCAATAGCTCTCCAAGTTTTTATGTATTTAATATGCAAAGATTTGAAGGGTTGTCAGCTTTTAATTAGATACTTTTTTCCTTCCCCCATGTGATAGACTATCCTAAATAGAATTGTTGGGATTCTTATAGTCAGGTGGTTTGCTTTAATTAAAAAAGAGTTTCTTAGGAAGAAAAATGGTGGTGTGCATTAAATGCAGTAGTTGATTAGGTTTTTGGAGATTTATAGTGACATCAAGGATTATTCATCCAACGGTTTATAAACCCTAATATCATCCTCACTCCTATTTTTTTTCTTATACTTTCATTCTTACAACTTATCTACTAAAAATGAATTATTGAAGTGACTTTGGGCGAAACTTGTTCTTAGTTGCAAAAAGAATCTCTGCTATTTTAGGTATTTCCCACCTTAAACTACTTTCTTCTTCCTTCTTGTTATTTGTTTAGAAAAAACATGGACTCTAGAAAAGCTAAATCTGATCTTAAGAGTAATGATGTTGCTTATTCTGATTGTGAAGTTAGCTTCTAATAAGAAATTGGGGGAAGCAGTAGAGGACAAGGGTTCATTAGACTGGGCCCTAGGACTAGAAGGAGTGGAACTCCAGCTTGTACCTCTAGAAGGGAAGAAGGTAGTTTTAAACCTCAGAGAAGTCCCTATCCCATTGCCTCTAAGGAACTTTGGGAGGGGGGGCTACCTCAGACCTCTTAGGACACTAAGCTTTACACCTTAACTATCGAATAAGTGGCTTATATGAATGGTTGGAAGCCAATATAATATATGGCTAAACTACCTGTAAAGACTAAGAGGATTAGTCAACTGACCTTGACCACCTTCTGAGAGCGCTGTGAAATCACTCTCTTTTTATGCATGTACAAGCTGGCGGTACCCATTCCCTCTTCAAGGGGTCATAAGGGAAGCCTTTCGCTATTATAGGTTATGAATTTCTTCATGACATGTTATAATTGGATTGGTGGCGCTTATAGAGGTAATGTCATTCACTATTTTTTCACATTTGTCAACAGACCCAACAAACCTATGAAGGGGACCTTGCAGGGCAAGCTTGCCAACTTCAACAAATGTAGGGGTGGATGATAATAAGGTATAACATGATGGTTAGCCTAAAAGATAGGATGATAGAAATCTTCGGTCATGCTCATTATTGAAAACTACTCCCCTGAGGTGAGCAATAAACCTCTTCTCAGCTTGGTTGAGGAAGAAATATGTGTTATATTAGCCTAGACCTCAACAGAGTATAAGATCAATGAGATGGCCAAAGGGTATTATTAGACCCTGTTACAAAGTATGAATCTTCTTATATTTTTTTTGTGCATCTAAATATTCATCTCTAACTTTTTTTTTGTTCAAGATTAATAACTGAAAGGGAAAGAGAGTCCTTAGTAGGGTCTGTATTTAGAAGGGTGTCTTTATCCCTTGACTTATCTTGAGCTAAAACTGAAGTAAAGATGGAAAACAACCCATCAATATGGATAAGCGTTTTATCCCTACTGAGGAGATAATGAAGGGGCTTGAGCTAGAAGGGAAAATGATTCTCTCCTGGTTGGGGGTCAAATGGAGCTGACCATTCCTAAAGTGATTACGGGTGTTGTTGTCCACTTCAAGAGATGAAGGGTTTCCACCTCCTTAGAGTTTGGCATTATAGCCTCAACCTCTCTTGTTATCATATTATCAATGCTCCCATCCCCCACTTTCAATCATAGAGACCTATTCGACTGTTGGGACTTATGCCTAGGATGATATATTAAGAGCAGGATAACTCAGGCTCAAGGATGTTTTTGCTGAACTCGTCTGCGATTAAGACCCTTACACTTTCCTCATTCTGAGCGAGGAGGAAAAGCGAGCCATGAAGGCTATTCTTGGAGGGAGGTTCAACCTTAGGGTTGATGGCTTAGAGATGGTAATAAGCCTGAAAAGGCTTTTGACCATTTCTTCAGACATAGCGAGAGCTCCAATTATCATTTGATCTTTGCTAAACAAATGGCTCTCCATATGAGAAAATTTAACTCTTGTTTGATCTTATTATTTTATTTTATTATTATTATCTTTAATAATTATCATTTATCTTTGTTATAATTTCATGATGTGTACCCATTGTAAGAGGTGTTGGATAACTAAGAGGAATTAAGTGAGAGAGGCCATCACTAAGTATAGGGAAGACTAGACAACTCTTCAAAAGTTGAAGACTAAGAAGGCTATAATATAGGCTAAATTGAGGGAGCTGAGGATAGTCTATGTGACACCAAAGGATGACATATAAGGTCAAGTCCTTCAGCTTAGCTCCATTGAAAATGAGCTCTGTGTAGCTCATACTAAATTAGCCTCCCTTAAGCAAGGAATGATTGAGATGAGGGCATCTCAGGAGGTTCTGAGGGTTGAGCTCCTTAAAACTAGAGAAGAAGCCACAACTCTCATACGAGGATAAAGACTTTAATGAACTCTTTTGAGAAGTTCCAGGAGATGTTTGGAGTGTCCTTTTCACTAAATAAGATGGTTGGAGATAAGATTTTCCTCGCCATGTCCAACTTGTATAGAGGAATTCAGATGGACTTTAGTATTACTTTCCACCCAGTCTTTGTGCCTGACTTTGCTGATGTCTTCCCTATAAGGACTGCAACCGCCTAATATGGATTCTACCTCGTTGAGAAGCCTGGCCTCGATGTTTAGCTATTAGCCCCCTCACCCCTTTTGGCTTTATACATAACCCCAGTTGTAAATCCCTGACCTAAAACTGGTAAATCAATGCTAGAAATGGTAAATTTTTTTATTGAGAAATGATACATTAGAGAGAAAGTTTTGTAAATTATAATGAACATTCCCATGTGATTAGTTTAAATGTCGGATGAAATAAAAAAATAAATCAGTACGTGAAATATTAAATAACAATAAATCACGCTAGTTTCTTGATCGGGTAAAATAATGATTTGAAAGAGAAAATATTATAAATTTGAGTTATATTATTTAGAAAATAGAAGGATTTTTTTGAATAAATTAATGAAGACCTTTTGTGTGAGAAATGTTAATTTCTGGAACAAACTCGTGTACAATTGTGCGATTAGAACTAAAAGTAGTAAAGACTCCAAGGAAAACTTTATGATAATTATAAATTGGAATCTCTAAATAATTAATCTAATAACAACAATGATTTATGTAAATTATACGGTATGTGAAATTTGGATTTTCAGTGAAAAATTATTGACTATCCAGTTTCACAATGTTGAGTGCATTTCTCAATCCGATTGTTGGATCGAGCTAAACATTTACAAAACACCTTCTAACATATTGTTTTATCTTGGGTTAAAAGTTCAGGATAATCAAAATTTAGTAAAACCCCGAAGATAAATTGTGGAACAACCAAACAAGGCCTAAGGTCTTGATGGAGAGGGGTATAAGTAAAACCCTGACTAAAAAAACAAACTAAAAAAATAATGGATATAAATTAAGCCTCGTGAAATTGGGTCAATTAAAAATAAAGATAATAAATGATGAGAATATAACAAATTTAAAATGGACATTTGGACAAATATAAAACATAAAAGTTTAAGTGGGGGGAAGTTGTAACCATGAAAAGTTTGAGACAATAGTATAATGAACAAAATAGGAGCATTTAAATTGTGAATGGCATGGAAACCATTCATGGTCAACCACTTTGTTTAAGGAAAAAAAAAGGAGTTTTGTTGATTTTTACTTGATTTTCACCTTAAATTCATCAATTTAAACACTAGATAAAGGTGAGTAAAGGATCAAAAGAAGGGTTTAGGAGGAATTTGAACTAATAATTGAATATTTCTATGAGTTATGAAGAGCATAAAGTGACTAGTTGGGAGGAAAGAATTAAAGGAAGAAGAAAACTTTTTTTCAACATCTTTTTCCTTTAAATTTCTTATGTATAAGAGGTAAGAAACATTGATTCAAGCTTGGTTTAAGTTTATCTTATGAAATAATACATTTTATTTGAAATATGGATGATATAAATTTGAAATTGATTGAATCATTTTTTAAATTGATGATATTGTGTTTGAATAATATTTATAAGCATGAAATATGTTTGGGTAATGATTTAATTGAAAGAATGGAAGAGAAAAACCCACCCCCACCATTTATTGAATTCAGCCAAGCAAGAAGTTTATGGGATTAAGATTAATTATGTAATTGTTAGGGAATTTGGGTTAATATGGATGTTTAATAGATGGATAAGATGTAAACTTGACAAAAAAAAAAGAAGAGAAAATCCCTATTTGCTTACCATGAGAATGCAACTAAGACATTGTTCAAGTGGAGGGATTTGAATTATTCCAATTATTAAGGGATTTATGTTTAAATGTATTTAGTTGAAACATTTAAGAGGTTAGAAATAGTTTAATTATGGGGAATTAAAAAGAAAACTCACCCTCACCATGAACAAAAGTTTGGCCAACCTAATGTAAAGGAATTGGATTTGTTTAACTTGGTTGATATGCAAATTAGTGTATAGTTGTGTTGGCTAGAGGTAAAATTTCTTAATAATGGATGAATTATTGAGATTTGAAGAAACTTTTGGTGTCTTTTCTTATACTTGTGTCGGCCAAAGTGTTGAGTAAGGGAAATGGAATTTGAAACATATTTCTTCATGAAAGTTATAGTTAGAGATGTTAATTTTCAAATGAGATTGACCTCATTTAATTTAGAGTTATAGAACCCCGGATATGGATAAAAAACTTAAAAAAGGTTATGCTAGATTTTTGCTCGATGATTTTGTTAGTTAACTTGTTGCTAAATTCAATTGGTAAAAGATAGAATTTAAAATATATTTCTTCATGAAAGTTATAGTTAAAGATGTTAAATTCAAAATGGGACTAAACTCATTTAATTTGGAGTTTTAGAACTCTAGATATGAGTTAGAAATTAAGGAAGGGACATACTGAACCTTGCTGGATAAATTATGTATATCATAAAAAAGGATAGTTTTGGGGGCGTTAAGGGCAAAAATGAGTTTTTTTCCCTCACAATAATTATAGTCTTATATCTTAACTTTTTAAAGAGAGATGCCATGTCTAAAACCAAATTGTAAAACTTTAATTATGATTAAAATATGAAACAACATTATTAAAGTAAAACTTGAATGATAGAAGTTATAAGAACAAAACTTGAGTATACTAGAGTATATGTGTGTGAATGAATTATAGGAAGTTTCTCTTATTAATTAGACCGAGAATACAAATTGAAAGAGAAGTTGGATTGAAATCTCATTACAATTTAACTTGTAAATAATGATCATGTTGAAAGAAATCAACTTAGATTATATTATACGAAATGAGTATCTTATAAAAAATGATATGGTAAACCTATTAATACAAGAGAGGCTGCAGAAGCTGTACAATAGCATGGAGGTGCATCTAAAGCATAGACAATAGGTATATGTTCATCACCTAACTTCTTTCTATTTAAGGAAGTGTTTTGAGTAATTATTTAATGTACAAATGAAGTATCTTTTGAACATATGTATGTGATGTGTAAATTAGTTGGATACAATGCTGAAGGCTATGCTGTTAAATATTATGTCTCCCGTAACAACGAGAGTTTTATTCATAATTGATATATAATGAAAATATGTCATATTTGTAAAAGAGGTGTAGTATAAAAATGTGTAATAATTGTAAATAATGTATATTATAGGAAAGTGAAATATATGAATGAGGTATATTATGAAGATGTGTAATATGTGAAAGTGTAGTATTTGCTTCCAACCTTATAACATATGACTTAATGAATGTTTTGTTATTTGTTGTACATAAATCCAATGCAATATATGGAAATGTGATATTATATAAATGTTATGCCTTCAGAGAATGATTATATAAATGTTTGCCTTCAGGGAAAAAAATAATATAAAAAATAAATTGCCTTTGAGGCAGAATAATATAATTCCAAGAAATAAATTGCTTTCAGGGAGGGATAATACAAATCCAAGAAATAAATTGCTTTCAGGGCAGGATAATGGAATTCCAAGAAACAAATTGTTTTCGGGGTTGGATAATGGAATTCCAAGAATAGATTTCTTACGAGGCATGGAAATTATTATGTGAAAATATTGACCACAAGGCAAGATAAATATTATCATGTAAATATTATTATGTGAATATTGCTTATGGGGCTTGAGAATTATTATGTGAAATAATTGTTTACGAGGCAAGATAAATATTATTATGTAAATATTGCCTATGGGCAAGTAAAATATTATTATGTGAGTATTGCTTATGGGAATAGAAAATTATTATTTGAAATCATTGTTTTCGAGGTAGGATAAATATTCCTATTTGAATACTACCTACGGGGCATGCTAATTATTATATGGAATTATTGCCAATGAGGTAGGATAAATATTATTATGTGAATATTTTTTACGGGGCAAGATAAATATTATTATTGCCAATGAGGTATTATTATGAGTATAATAACAATAATTTAATGCATATAAAGAAGAAAAAAAGAGCTTATCAATTGTTAAAGAGACTATATTAAGTTGGAAATTTATTATGGATTTGATATACTTATAGATAAGATTAAAAATGTTATGTGTTTCATATATTTTTGTTGAGTATTAGTGACTCTCTCTCTCTCTCTCTATATATATATATGTGTGTGTGTGTGTGTTTGTTTGTTAAGATTTTTATGATACTATGTGTTTTCAAGTATCTTCCTTTGAAGTTTCCAATTCTTAATAAAGTGATAGTGAGCTACATAGCTTTTCTTATTGGAAAAGTCCTTTTAAAGTCTGATAATGTTTTGTAATTAAATTAAAATTTAATATCGTATCATTATAATTATGGATTTAAATGATGGATGGTGAGATTGAGATTACCTTTATTGTATTGTAATAAAACATTACCTGTTAGATGAATATTAAATTACAAGGTTATTGTACTAGGAAGACCAAGTCCATCCTCTAGAGAGTGGTGCTATTGCATTAGGGAGACCTCTGGTCGATCTCTTAAAGAGTGGTGTTATTATACTATAGAGACTAAGTTCATCTCTTGGATAGTGGTGCTATTGCACTAGAAAGACCAAGTTCATCCCTTGAAGAGTGTTGTTATTACACTAGGGAGACTCATGGTCAATTCCTTGGAAAGTGGTGCTATTTCACTAGAAAAACCTCAAGTCCATCCCTTGGAGAGTGTTAGACTTCATTGCACTTCTTCAAAAAAATCATGGAAGAATTACATTATTATTCAAGTTGTTCATAATACATTTTTAAGTTATCAAAATGCCAAGTGTGAGGAAGAGTCTTCCCATCCATATCTTGTAGGTGGTAAGTATTTTTTTTTTATAACCATGACGACTCTAAACAAACCATGCCACTTTGGGACCAATTTTCCTATACTTTCTATGTTGCTCATAACTTCTAACTTTCTTAATATCAAATTCCTTAACTTGAACTTTCTATTTATGACCTTAATATTATGATACTGAGTAGTTCTATGCTAACATGATTTATTTTTAATTACTTAGGTCAGTCGAGATTCCTCTAACAAATCCAGATTGGCTCTTAGACCTTGTCCATTGTTTTCTGAAGTGTGACGAACTACCCTATAGCTTGGGCACCCAATCTCAACTAGTATCATGACCTTATTACTATAAGTGAAAAGAAAAGGGGTTTCTCCTGTAGATGTTTTCTGAGTAGTTTTGTTAGCCTACAAGATTTCATTTAGTAGTTCTGCCTACTCTGACTTAGTTTCTTTTATATTTTTCTTGATTTCATTAAGCAAGACTTTGTTAATTAGTTTAGCTTCACCATTTATCTGGGAATGTGACACTAAAGAGAACTATGGTTAACGCGAAGCCTTTAGTAATGCTCTCTCATCTTATTGTTATCAAACTATGTCCTATTGTTAGTTATTATGACTTTAGAAAGCCCAAATCAACAAATAATGTTTTTCCAGAACAAAGAAATCACTTTATTAGTGGTGATCTCTGTTAAAGCTTTTGTTTCTACCCACTTGGTGAAATAATCAACTTGCTACTAGGATAAAAAAAATTTTTGTCAGTGGCCTTAGGGAATGGACCTAGGATAACCATATCTCGTTGAGAAAAGGGTCATGAAGAGGTTATGGTGGTCATTTCCATAGAAGGTTGACAGGAGACTGAGACAAATCTCTAACATTTATCATTTCTCCTCACGAAGTTTGTGGCATCACGAAGTATGATTGGCCAATAGAAACCTACTCTTGTAGCTTGAGCAACAATAGCTTTAGAGCCTTTATGAAGGCCACATATTCCCTCGTGTATCTTCTTTAAACCACAAGTAATTTCTTTAGAAGATAAGCAATTTGAAAGTGGAGCTGAGATGGATATTTAATATAGAATGTTATCGATAAGGCAATACCTTGTTGCTCACTCTGTTAGGTGAAGGGCTTCATCTATGTTCAAAAACGGTTCTCCAATATTCTTCAATATTGATAGGAACAATTATAAGCTCTTCTTCATCCACACTTTGTTTTTCCAAAACCTCAACCTAAAAATTTGTATGGAGGTCTATAGAATTGGAACTTGCTAACTTGGATAGGAGATCTGTCTAGTGGTTATTGGAATACAAATGATTAAAATGTTGTTGCCTTCGATTTTCTTAGAGAGATAAGGCTAAACTTCTGAAGATACCATTGCATGGTTGGTTCTTTAGCCTTATATATTCCTTGGCATTAACCAACTACCAACTAGGAGTAGATATGAACTTAGAGAGGGTATGCATTCAAAGCCTCGACAAAGCCCGATCCTTCTAAAAGAGCTTTATACATTAATACTTTATTCGTGGTTAGAAACTCAAAACATATCGTGTATTTAGACACTTGTTCTTCATAGCTTACGAGTATTATCCCATCTCTATTTCCATCAATATTAGAAGATCCATCAACATATAATTCCCATATGAAGATCGTTATGGAGTGTTCTACTAGAGTTTTTGGTTTAATAGGGGAAATGACTATTACAGGTTGGGACTTAGATACAACCACTGACCTTTTAAAGCAACATTCAACAATGAAATCCACCAATGCTTATCCATTTATAGTTGGTATGGGTTTGTACTGAATTCCAAGCTCTCCCATTTCAATGGCCTATCTTACTAAGTGTTCGAGCATCTTTAGCTTATGGAGAATCTACCACAGAGGTTTTTCTGTTAGTATTATGACTTGGAGAGCTTGGAAGTATGATTTCAATTTTCTAGAGGCACTTACCAGAGCTAGAGCCATTTTTTCCACATTTAAATATCTCATCTCAATATCATGCAGAGTTCGACTAGAGTAATAAATTGAACATTGTATTGCTTCTTCCTTTCTTACTAATATTTCATTAACTCTAAGTTCGCCACACCCATATAGAAGAAAATTATTCCATTCTCTATTGGTAGAGACAATACGTTAGGAGATGAAAGATGGACTTTAAGCTCTTTAAAAGCCTTTTGACATCTAGTGTCCACTAAAAGCTAGAAATGTTTTTTAAAGTCTTAAAAAATTATAGAGTACGCTCCCCAAAATGACCTATGAACCGGTTGAGGGCAATTAATCTTCTTGTGATATGTAAAACCTCTTTTACATAATCTTTTCCGGGTTAGGCTCTATTCCCTTACTACATACTAGGAAACTCAAAGGCTTTTCTCCTCTAATGGCAAAGACACACTTAAAAGGGTTAAGTTTATCTGATGATGGCTAAGCATATAAAAAACTTCTTCTAGGTCCATGAGATGTTGCTCAAAGGTCTTTCTTTTTACCAATATGTCATCAACTTATCCCTTCATGATCCTTCCCAGTTGCCCTAGCATTCTTAAGCCCAAAGAGCATAGATTTGTAACAAAACATTCCCTTTTTAGTTATAAAAGCTATTTTTCCTCATCATCTAGGTGTATGGAGATTTAATGATATCCAGAGCTGACATCCAATGAACTTAAGTATCAAAACTTGCGGTGGAGTCAACCAATCGATCAATATTTAGGAGAGGTTAACTATATTTTAGGCAAGCACTATTTAGATTTGTGAAGTCTATACACATTTGTTGTTGTCATTGCTTTTCTTGACCATTATCACATTTGCTAGCCAATCAAGGTACATTACTTTCTTAATAAAGCAACAGCGAGGAGCTTATCCTTCTTTTCTATTATTGTTTTTTTTTCTTTCACCTTTAAAATCCCTCTTCTTTTGAGGGACTATAGGAACACTTGGGTCAACCTTTAACTAATGAGTGGTTATTTCAGGATTGATTCCTGACATGTTGAAGGTGCCTGTAGTGAAATTGGATCTTTGGATATGAGGAGCTCTGTTAGTTATTTCTATTATTTTAATGTCAGGGTGGAATCCATTTTGATGATTACTTTTTCATTCTTTCCTAAAATACATCCCTCAACTCTTTAACAGTTTTGGTTCTCACCTTCACCCTTTCTTTCAAGAACTTTTGCTGGTTCAATGCTAGAGTTTTTTTACCCCAAAAACAAGTAGAGGTACATTACCTGAGGCCACCTGCCTTCCTCTTACTATGGCTGCTTTCTTCTGAGTATATTTGTTATTTTAATAAATATACAAACTAGTGTAGTTGAGCTATTATCTTAATATTTATGTTAGATATGATAACTTTATTATTAGAAATTTATTTTAATAAACATATATGAAAATAGGGTTCACTTATTTTTGGATCAAGACTTTATTGCAAATTACTCTCTAATGAAACTACTTGAACATAGAAACATTAACTTGTTAAAAAAACAAAACAAAGTGAATGAAATATTAATTTCAAATAACCCTTGGTTGGTATATTTTATGAACCTAAATTCAATCCTAAAACCCTTCTCCCACATTGATATAGTTTTTATAGTGGGAAATTAAATACTCAAAATTAGGCTTATAGACCATCAAAGCTTATAGAAGAGAGAAGTTATAGGCTAAGTTGGTTTAGGGCTTAAGCCACATGGGCGAGCTTACTCGACTTAACTTAGTCAATAAGCACAAGCTCAAGTACGGATTTGAGTTTGGTTTTATTATAAAATAATTTTAGACTATAAATATTATTCTTTTTTAGTTAGCATATGAACAATCTGTTTGGACAATTATCTTCCTTTACCTAAACAATATTTTATTTAAGGGAAAAATGTTTATTTTAAAAGCAAAAAATTATCAGGGTATTTCTTATTATGGGTAATGAAAGCTAATAAATAATGGAAATTAATTATGGTAATTATTAGAATTAATTGTTTATAGTTTTTGGTTTCGAGTTTCAGTATAAAAAGGGGTTAAAGAGAGGGTGTTTTTCCAACTTTCTTTACCTTTATTTTTTTGTCTCAATTTCTTTCTACTCTAGAGTTTAGGTTCTGGTATTTTATAGAGAGTTATTAAGTCTATTTTTTCTAAGATCATGGACCTTGAATAGGAGTGCAACTAATTAAGGTGATGTTATTGAAATTCTAAAATGATGATTGCATTCATTCCATTTGTATCAAGTGACGAGCACTAAACGCTTAAGAACAAAAAATTTGATCCTTGACAACAACATGATTTGCATCTATTACATAATCTAAGTGCTTCAACACATAAATGTTCATATCATTCTTTTTAAAATATTATATGTGCAATTTATTTATTCATGATTTGTCATCAGTAGTTTTAATCTTTATGCTTGTCAAGTTATTCTACAATCTATGTTTATAAAATTAATATAATCAAAAGTTCTTTAGTTTTATATTCATGCTATTTACTTCTAGTTAAACTAAAAATCATCATATTAACCGAACAAAAGCCAACAATATCAAGGCTTTAGTTTTTTATTTAGTTTAATGTATATTGTTCTTTAGTTTTGTATTTTATGTGTTTATTAGTAATTTGCTCAATTTTGTTATAAGTTAGGATTTAATCAGTTTTTTAATTGGCATGCAATTTTATTTTTTGATACAACCATATTTACATGTTATATAAGAAATTGGACTTAACAATTAATTATGATTAATCCCAAAAAATTTATTAAGATTTTAATATTTTAACTTTTAATTATTAAATATTTTGGTTTAATGTTTGTGATTAATTATTATAAATTTATTTGGATTTTTTTTCTTGTGACAAGTCAAATTTTAATAAAGAGATATTGGGAATTGTATATAGAAAATATTATAAAAACAATTATTTTAATCAAGTGATGATTACTTTAACCAATGTTACATTAATAAGTATTACTTCGATAGGAAGGATTTTATCATTATTTTCTATAATACACGTTAAGAAACTTGAAAAGTTCAATGAATTGAATTTTAAGACGTGGCAACAAGAGATAATATTCTATCTTACCACCTTAAACTTGGTAAATTCTATACAGCTGAAGATGTTAGTATAAAACATTCTTTGTTAAAAAATTTATAGACTTAAATATGACCGATTCAAGGATTGTGATAAGCTAAGTTCAAGAGTTTTAACTTATTTTGCATTATATTCATGTTGAATGAATTATTCTAAGTGAATCCTTCGAAGTGGCAACAATTATTGAGAAATTATCATTGTCTTTGAAAGACTTCAAGAATTGCCTTAAGCATAAGCATAATGAGATAGGAGTTGAAGAACTTATTCTAAGATTGAGGATACAAGATGATAATAAGTTCAAAAAAAGATCAAACTCTTTCAGTATGGCTTCCAAAGCAAATATAGTTGAACAGGTGGTATAAAACCACAAGAAAAAAAAAGTTTGAT
This sequence comes from Populus deltoides, assembly GCA_015852605.2. Taxonomy (NCBI): domain Eukaryota; kingdom Viridiplantae; phylum Streptophyta; class Magnoliopsida; order Malpighiales; family Salicaceae; genus Populus; species Populus deltoides. The sequence goes on along the minus strand of CM027582.2, from coordinate 13,460,099 downwards.
ATAAAAAGAAATGGAATTGCCAAAAAAATTCAAAAAAAAGTGTTTTATCTATAATAAGGTTGGATATCAAGCTATGAATTATAAAAAGAAAAAAAAAGACTACTCAAGCTAATGTCACTAAGGTTAATAACCTCATACATAAAGTGTTACTAATGAACTTGTCTGTTGTTATCTCTAAAGTAAAACTAATCAACAATCATTAGTAATTATGGGTTCTTATACTAGTATAATAAAACATGTATAAGCCAAGAAGAAGATATTAAATAATTATATATGAAGAATTCATCAACTTGAAAGGTACTAGGTATTAGAAAGGTTATACTAAAAATGATTTTTAGAAAGCTTCTTATTCTTAATAGGTGTTTCAAGTTGTTGACTTTAAGAACTTGGTGTCTAATCTATTATTGAGCAAAAAAAGTTTTAAGATGTTCTTTGAGAATGACAATTTTATACTCACTAAAATTATGATGTTTGTAAAAAAGTGGTGTCTTTATGATGATGTCGTCAAAATGAATGTAATGATTATTGTAAGATGAGATTAACAACAACAACAATATTTTTTATTCTTATTAATTTGAGTATTGTGATATATGTCATAATAAGTTATATGTCATAATAAGCTATAGCACGTGAGTTGTAATTCTATATAAAGGTTAATTAATCTTGAATTATTATCAACTATGATTTTTTAGAAAAATCAATTGTGTGAAGTTTGTGTAAAATCAAAATTCACAAAGTTTTTTTTTTCAAACAATTAAAGAAAAATGTGATTATTTCACTCTAACATTGGTGGTTTAAAATTTGTGTAAACTAGAGTTAGGAAAGTATATTATTTTACTTTTATAAATGATTACATAAGGTATTGTTATACCTATTTAATTAAAAGCAAAGATAAAGCCCTATAAATGTTTAACCATTAAACGAATGAAGTTAAAAATCAACTTAACAAGATGATAAATGTAATAAGAAGTGATAGAGATGGAGAATATGAAGCACCTTTTAGTGAATTTGTTTTCCAAGACATTGTTATCCAATAAATTATTGCTTCTTATTCACACTAACAAAATGAAATTGTAGAATGGAAGAACAAGACTGTAAAAGAACTAATAAATGTCACGTCAATAAGTTGAGAACATCTTAGAACTTATAGGGGGTATAATCTTGAATTTGAATTATATACTTAACAAAAGACCTCATAAGAAGTTAAATAAGACATCATATATTTTGTGAAATGAAGGAGATCTTTTATATATATATATATATATATATATATATATATATATATATAAATAACTCCATGTATAGAAGTGTTTTGTAAAAGTGGTAATAATTGATCCTAAAATGGTCAAGATAGAACCTAAAATTATGGATTGCATCTCCTAAAATAAACCTCGAAGCTACTCCTATACAATGTTCTATTGATGTAGATAGAAGCACAGATAAAAAGATAAGGGGACATAAAGATAAACTATTTGGCTAAAATGGGGTTATCCCATGTGAACCTAAAGTTGTAGTTTTATTCCTAAAATTAAAGTATAATGAGTTCTGCCTTCCTAAGAGATTTACAAGTCTTTAAATAGGTATGAAACCAGCCTTAATAAGGAAGGAACATAAAAATCCTGGAAAAATGAAAAACTAATGGAAAATCCAAAAATAACATATAATCTAGCAAAATCAAGGAAAATAACAAAATTGGCTCAAATAACGTTTTTGAAGCCTAATTTAGGGTTTTATATAACTCATATAGTTAAAGCAAGCTAGGTTTCTATAAAACTAGGCCTTGAGAATCTCTTGGAAAAAATTGAGTTTGGGTCTTTTCTTATGACTAGCTCTATCCTGGTAGTCTATAAATACATATGTTAGGCTATCTATGTGATCCATTAATGGCAAACCCCTATTTAACTAAGTCAAATCCTCACCTGATTGCTTAGAACCTTCACTTTTTACTAGTCTAGCAACATCGCTTGTCCTAAAGCTCCTATTAAAAAGAAGTGCTTAATAGTGAGTCCATTATGCAAAATCATACTTGGTAGCTAGTGGACCTTCCACTTGGAAGTAAATTATTAGGCTATAAATGAATCTTTAAGAGGAAGATGAAAGTTAATTGTATTATTGAAAGATATAAAACAAGACTTATTGTTAAAGAATTTGAATAAAAAGAAGGTATGCATTATTTTGACACATATTTAATAGTATCAATAATAACTCTCAAACAAAAGTTAATAACTATCATAACCATTAACAACTTGAAATACATAAAATGGATGTGGAGACAACTTTCTTAAATGGTAACTTTAACAAAAAGACTTATAGGAAATAACCCTAGGGGCTTGATGTCAAAAGCTTTGAAAACAAAAGTCTATAAGCTTGTAAAATCATTATACGGTTTAAAACAAGCACTTAAACAATGATATAAAAAAATTGACAAGATTATGTTAGCAAATGAATTTATAATCAACAAAGTTGATAAATATGTTTATATTAAAAATATAGATAAATGTTATGTCATTATAGGTTTCTATATGGATGAGATGTCAATTTTAGACAATAATGATTATATGATCAAGTCTACCGAAAAAATATTAACTGATAAGTTTGATATGAAAGATCTAGGTGCCGCAAATGTCATATTAAGAATAAAGATTTCTAGGATATTTGATGGATTGGTATTGTTCTAATTTTATTATATTGAGAAAATTCTCAAAATATTTTTAAAGGTTACAATAACACCATCAAAATATCAATGATATAAGTGTATATTTGTCCAGAAACATAGGTGAAGGAGTAAACCATTTGGAATATTCTCATATAATTAAAATTTTGATATATGTTATGAATTACTAAAAGACTAGACATTGCATATGCAGTAGATTTAGAAATAAATAGTGTACTAAAATATTTGAAGTAGATCTTGGATTATGAATTACACCATAATAATTGTCTAATGGTACTATAAGGTTAAATTAGATATCTGATACTATCAAAATTCAGTAGTAGATATGTCTTCACACTCGGTGTAGCAACCATGACATGGAAATCCTCTAAGAAAACATATATTGGAAGATATATGATGAAATTTCTTGAGTTTATAATCAGAGTTTATTGCTCTTGATAAAACTTGAGTGGAAGCTAAATAATTTTAAAATTTCTTAAAGGATATTTCATGTTGGCCTAAGTTAGTAGTAGCAATTTGAGTCTATTGCGATAGTCAAAAAGTAATTGAAAGAGCATAAATATAATATTATTAATCATTTACTTTTTAATGATATTATTTCCGTTGAATATGTTAAGTCAAAAAAAAATTACAGATCAACTCACTAAAGATTTAACGATAGAACTTATGTATAGTTTACCAAGTCAAATATAGCATAATACTTATATGAATGATCCTTTATATGAGTGGAAATGTGGTCATGTTTTTTTAAATTATGAAAAATTAATTTCTTTAAAACACTTATGAAACTAGGAGATGTTCAGGACCAAAATGAACACAACTATAACAACTAAAGAAAAATTCTAGATAGAGAACCACGTGAGTATTATTTGTCTAAATTTATATAAAAAACCGAATAATTCAAGACATCGCATTTACCAATTAGTCAAGTAAATCCAATAATATTTCACTAAAGAAGGTTCGAAGTAAAAAATACTACATCTCATGATGTAGTGATATACCAAATCATTATCTCTCTAAAAATCTTTTAGTCTTTGTTTACTGGTAAAATAATGTTTATTCATGTGAGGAATTGTTAGAAATTTGTTTTAAAAAATTTGCTTAATAGACACATTTGATGCCAAATTAAAGTGAAGTCTACTCACATTTTGGGTTAAGACTTTGTTGAAAATTATTTTTCAACAAAAATACTTTAATATGGAACATTAACTTTTTAAAATTAAATTATAGATGAATGAGAAATTAATCTCAAATAACTCTTATTTGACATGTTTTATAAACTCAAAACCCTCAATCCCACTTTGAAATATTACAAGATTTTCCTTTAGCTTATACAGTGAAAAGTTAAAGAGTTAAAATCAGGTTTGTAAGGCACCAAATGTTTTAGAGAGAAAAGATCCTATGCTAAGTAGGTTTTGGGTTTAAACTACGTATGTGCGTGCTCTGTTTGGTAAGGTAAGAGCTAGAGTTCATACTTGAGTTTGGTTTACTGTAAAATAATTTGTAGATCCATCAAGATTATTAGTTATAATTATTACTTTTTAGTCCGACTATGAATAAATTGTCTAAACAATTATTATCCTTTATTTGAATATTTTTTTTAATGGAAAAACATATATTTAAAGGCAAAAAACTGTCAGATTAATTAAAACTAATAAATGGCGAGAATAATTTTGGTACCAGAATTAACACTGCAATAGTTTTGGTTTCATATTCCAAGATAAAAAGGGGTTAAAGAGAAGGCATTCCATATAACTTACAATAGTTCTTTTGCCTCTCTTTTTTCCAGCTACTATACCTTTGTTTTTGCTCTCTTTTTCTTTTGTTCTGGAGCTTAAGTTATAGTATTTTGTAAAGAGATATTGAGTCCATTTTTTTTTAAGTTCGTGAACTTTAATTAGCTGGAAAAATTAAATATTCATTGTACTAAAGAAATATTGAAAACGGAGATCTCGATCAATATGGAGATTAACCCTTCACTCCACCCAGCTTACCAGCCCGCACCAACGTTAACTGGTTAATTTGCCTTTACTTACTCCTTGGTATTTATTGCCACCAACTCAAAGATTAATGCAGTTAAGTGGCCGGCCCGAGTCTCACCATACAAGCAACCATATTCCCCAGTCCTCACGCAAATATTTCCCTTTCCTTTCATTGAAGGCAAGATGATGTTGAAACCCAAATCAGAAACCGATTATTATACGAGTTCATTCAGAAAGTCGACCCCCAATAATTCATTGCGTCTCACATCATTAATTGTTCATAGTAAGTGAGCAGAATTAACCAGATTGAAATGTACCTGTGGTTACAGTAGTCAAGGATGAAAAAGCAAACAAGAAAGAAGTACCAACCTGAGGAGTATTCTTGCTGTTTCAGTGAAAAACTTTCTACGCAAGAATCACAAACCAACCATTTCGGGAACCCAGTAAAAGCAAAGTCACAGAAGAATGGGTGGAAACGATTTTGGACTGCGAATATGTTAGTGGAATGAACAATCTCTTTAGACCTCTCAAGAGTCTCACTGCTACAATCACAAGCATATACGATAATGTCCTGGTTGCCACTACAAAAAGAAAAGAGAAAAGCTTTTTAATGGACGGAACACCAGAAACATGATTTAAGGTCTACTAATGAAATGATATAACCTGGTGAGTGCAACATATGAGGATTCATCCACGAAATATCAATGAAAGAAGATGGTCTACGTACAGAAGATTTCATACGTTTTTTTTTGTCATAGATAGGATGCTATCATTTATAATTAGAGGGAATTTGTATTAGTAGGAAGTAGATGGTAGATCCGAAAAGTAATATTACCATAATTGAAGTACTAATACTACTTTTGCTATAAGGTATTTTTTAAATTAAACATGTGACCTTCTTGGAAGTGTACGAAGTTTACTTCTAATAGACAAAAAAGCCTCTTAGTAAAAGAGTTTATATATTAAAGATTTTGGAAAAGTGTTTTTTAATAAAAGATAGTAATTTAACAAAAACAATTTTATGGTATGGTGATACCCAAAACTAATTGATGATGTTCCAAATCTCAATACGCTTAGAAATAGGGTGTTTTGGTAGTTGAATTATGGGTTAATCAAATATTCATTTAAATAACTCTACTCTCCAATAGTAAAGGAAAATATTCCTTGTTAAATGACTCTTGATACCTACAAAAAATCCTTTTTTCGAGGATTCGAGGACTCTCAAATGATAACGTCAATAGTTTTATAAAAGAAAAGAGTAATAAATATGCTAAAGAACATTAAATTCTAAAAACAAAGTAGTTTGTTCTTGTTTTGGATATATGTTTGTTTTTTTAATGTAAATTGTGAAGTTTTTAGCTAGGAAATTCAAGAGTATTTATAGCCCATGAACTTTGTTTTTTTGCTTGGGTGAAAGAGCTGAAGAGTTATTTTTCTTTGGTAGCATTAAGAAAAAAACAAATATCCCTTATATATGCATTAGTCAGGGAACAAAAGTGAATGTGTTCAGGATGCTCGTAAAGCCTATGAACATTAGGCCATGTTATTGGGTTTGAAATCAAGGCTAGAGCCTATGGGAGCTGGGCACATGCCTGGTATATGCCCAGCACCCGGGTTCGGGGGTGCTACCCGAGCCCACAGGGTGCTGGGCATTCGCTGAGCATATAGGCTCGGGCGCATTGCCCATCCCAAAGGATATTAAATCTGGGCCTAGTAATTTAGGCCCATAATTATGATCAGGGTCAAAACACGTTCTCAAAACCCATTAAAAATTTGTATCATAAATGAAATTTTTCTAACAAATATTTTAAAAAATCAATGAATATTGGTCCATCAGTAGCCCTCCAAGTATATGCGGTATCTTTATCAAAGAGACTTGAAAAACCCATTATAGTGCCTCTTACTATATAAGAACTTCTTTCATTTCAATTCATTTGAAATCTTTTTTAAGAAATTTCTTTTTGAACCATTTTATTGAGGTTTTCTAAAGGGTTGAGAATGTTTTTGAAGGGGAGTTATTGCGTGGAACATTTAGCCTTTGTGTGGAGCGTGGTAACTATTTCCTAGAACAGAGTATAAGGAATCATCTCAAAGTAACCTATTCATACTTAATATTTTCCTTTAAAAATTGTCCCAATGAAAGTGAAACAAGTAGCTTCTAATAATAACTTTATGTTTAAGCTAGAACCACCTGAAACTAGGGGTTCTAGTAGGAGACCAAGATCAGTTGGGATTGAACAAAGACTAGGGGTTTTTCCACTATAATATTTGCGCCAACCAACTACATCCCAGTAGATGGGTTTAAATCAAGGCTTTTGAGGAGATATTTTGTAACCACAGGGGTAAAGCTAAACCATAAGGTTCTAGTATACATTAAATGGTTGTCCCCAAGGTGCCCATGATGCTCGTTGGTTCTTCACCTTTTCTACTCGCCCTAAAAATCCTATAAAGAACATGTTAGAGGGTAAGACCTTTAACATGAAGGGGTGGCATAGGAAATGGTTAATTACAAAGAATAAAAAAGATCTTATCTTAAGCTAAGTGCAATAGTTATAGGGTTGCCCTTATTTTTAGCAAACTCCTCAGTCAGATGCCATTGAAAAAACAAGTCTTAGTACCTTTAACTACGATGTGTGTTTGAACATGGCGAGGTTTTCCCTTTGCTATAACATCAAATGAATTGCTAAAGGTCAAATACTAGGTAAAGAGATAAGGTACGTAAAACATTATACTTGGTATAATGTGATATATTTATCTTATATTAATTATTTTTTATTGCAGATTTATCTTTAGAAGAGGAATACCATAAGAATGTTAGTGAAGTATATGTAGAAGTTGAGGGGACATTTTGCTTCTAGGTTGAAGAGATGTAAGAGAGTCTCTAAGAGATGATTATCACTCGTAATATTAAGCCTATATCTGAGCCTACCACTGTTGGGGGGATTCGATCACCTATCTCTAGAAGAAGAAGGGAAAATATTTCTCTTGATATCTTTTTAAAAGTAACTAGAAGAGCTAAAGCTAATATAAAAAGAATGTGTACTTCACAATGGCCTTATGTTGTTAGTAGGGAAGTAAAACCTACACTTATAACCATGTCCCCATCTCTAACACCTTATCTAGTGGCCAAAGTTAACAGGGCCTTTGCTGAGGGTTCTACACCCCAGGTGACATCTCAAGTTGAATCGTTTAATCCTGATGCAAGTTCTTCTTATGTTAGGCCACAGATTGGCTTTACAATTTCTTCTCCACTATCTTTGTTTGAAGGGAAGAGGACATGATAGAAGGTTACTAGATCTTTTTTTATATGTTGATCAATTATCTGATTGGAGTTTTACTTGTCAACTTAGTCTTGTTAGACAACTTCTAATCCATGTGAGTATTTTATCTAGTATAACATGTTATTTATACTTTGATTTTGTTTTTTTTTTTATTAATAACATTGTTTTATTTAGACTTTCCTAATGAATGCCTATTTTCAAAGACATTGGACTGCCAAAAAGGCTCAAATAAAGGTATCCTTGAATTAACTAAGAGAAGACCAGAAAGAGGTATAAAGCCTTTAAGGGGAAAACTCACAGCTCAAATCTCAGTTGAGGGAGATCAAGGAGGCTTATGATCTTTATATCTATGAATCCCAAAAAGCATATAGAAAGTTGACAGAGGATAAAAATCACCAGGCTTCCAAGAGGCTGTCATCCTCTATAATAAAATCCTAGAAGGCTTTCAAGGCTGAAGTAGTAGCCTTAAAGCCTAAGCCAACAACAACCAAGGTTAGGGCGAGGGCTTCTAGAAAGGAGTGTGCTCATCTAAAGGCATAAAGGGACTCATCTACTAAGTTTTTAATAGTGTTTAGGAGATTTCAAACCTTGGATGTATTTATTATAGATACGATATTCCAAGCTCTATCTAACCTTCACTTTTATCATCTATCAATGAGAATAACAGTGGATTTCTGAATGGAATTCAACCCCAATCCTATTCTTGATTTTTCTGATATCTATCCTACACAAGCGGTTGTTGCAGCCAACAATAAGTACTTGGCTGAGGAGCCTAACAAGTGGTGTAAGTCTCTTGGTTAGGCAATGGTTTCTAGGAGTTATTATCCCTAGTCTTGTATGATTTTTATATTTATATTTGAATACATTGACTGATTGCATTAATATATGTTTATGATTCCCTATTTTAAATATATTTTCATGTTTGTTGTGTTTAGATTTATAGGGGTCCAAAGCCCTATGTATAACCAAGGTCTTATATCTTTCCAGGGAGGGAGGTAATCCCTACTCTCAATCAATGGTAAAAATTGTGCTTAGAAAAATTATATAGATCGGTTCAATATATTCATGTATAGTCTTAGCCCAAGATATGTAAAACCATTATTTAAAAGTTTTTCCATGAGAATTGCTAAGAAGTTTTTTAATTTAAATTTCTTTGTAATGAGTTAAAAATTCTTATTGTACTCATATGAGCCCCCTAAATAGAACTTAGAGGAGAATCTTGATTGTAGTTGACCTTTGATGTAGCCTAGTTACATTGGAGAGTGGGGGCATGTGGCCTTCCTAGCATTGTCATAAAGTGTGGGAGTACCCCCCCTCGAGAGTAGTCTTACCATAGTGAGAGGTATATGGCCTCCTTGGCAGTAGTGTAGGGTTTAGAAGCCCCCCATTAATAAGTTGTATTAATCTAAAACTGCACTAAAAAGTGGAAAGCCTAAGACCATCCATGGCAATAGCATGAGGCCTGAAAGCCCTACTAGAAACTTATGGCAATCCAATATTGCACTGGAGAGTAGGAGGGCAGAGGCTACCCATGATGATAGCGTGGGACCCGAAAGCTCCACTGGAGAGTTATGTCACTCTGAGAATGCACTGGAGAATAGGAGTGAACATATAATAAAAATACAATATATATATAAAAGTTACATTTTTATCTATAATACATTTTGAGATGATCTGAGTGTCAAACATAAAGGAGATTTTTTTCCTTTCATATCTTGAAGGTGGTAAATGTTTGCTTTGACTACCTAATCATTGTAAAATGACCATCTCACTTTGATGTTAGTTTTCCCTTACTCTTCATGTTAGCAAAAGTTACATTTTTATCTATAATACATTTTGAGATGATCTGAGTGTCAAACATAAAGGAGATTTTTTTCCTTTTATATCTTGAAGGTGGTAAATGTTTGCTTTGACTACCTAATCATTGTAAAATGACCATCTCACTTTGATGTTAGTTTTCCCTTACTCTTCATGTTACCGGTTACTTCTAGCTTTCTAAATACTAGGTCTCCAAACTTAAACCTCTTGTTTTTACCTTAACATTATGATACCAAGTGATTTAATATTGATAAGTCGTGTTCCTTACTACTGCAATCAACTAAGATTCTTCTAGAAGATCTAGATTGGCTCTCAATCCTCACTCATTACTTAGGACTTGGATATGTTAGTACGAAAAGAGTTTCCTTATATGATATTTTTTAGGTCAATTGATAGGCCATAAAATTTCATTCAATAGCTCTGCTTATTCTCACTTGGCTTATTGTATCTCTTTTTAGATCTCATTGAATAGGACTCTATTGGTGAGCTCGACTTGGCCATTTGTTTAGGGATGTGATGTTGACCTATAGTCTATATATAGTCTCTCATATTGCTATTTCATTCTATGATTGTCAAATTGTATTCTATTGTTGATTATCAAGACTTTAAAAAGTCCAAACTAGTAGTTATTATTCTTATAAATGAAATAGATCATCTTGTTACTAGTTATGTTTTCAAAGGCCTCAACCTCTACCCATTTAGTGAAGTAGTCAATTGTTACAAAAAGAAATTGTTTGTTACCCGTGGCCTTGGGAAAAGGACTCAAGACATTCATCTCTCACTAGAAAAAAAGCCACAAAGAGGCTATAATTTTCATCTTTGTAGAGGGTTGGCAAGAAACCAAAGCATATCTTTGGTATTTATCGCATCTTCTAGTCAAACTAGTGTATTATGGATTATGGTTGGCTAGTAGAAATCTTCTCGAGTTGTTTTGGCAGCGAGAGCTCTTGAGCCCATATAGAGCCCATATATCTCTTCATGAAGTTCATTCAAAACATATGTGCTTTCTTTAAGTGACATGAATTTTAGGAGGGGAGATTAGGTGGATTTTCGATACATGACATCATTGATTAAACAATACCCAGCTCCTCGCCTAATTTGTTGAATGGCCTTGGTTTTGTTAGAATGTATTTCCTTAGTGAACAAGTAAAGCCTGATAGGGGTTCTCCAATCCTCCACAAGAGTGACTAAGAAGATCACTAGTCCTTCTTCACCCATACCTAGCTTTTCTAAAGTTTCAACCTATATGTCTAGATGGAGCTCTATTGAGTTGGAGCTTACAAGTTTGGATAAAAAGTCTTATCAATGGTTGGTTTCCTTCGGTATATAGACAATTCCTTCATGTTTTTTAGAGAAGTGATCTTCCACTTTCAGAGATATTTTAGCATAATGGACTCCCTAGCCTAATATAGTCATTGACATTAGCCAACAACTAATTGAAATCAATATGGATATAAAGAGGATAAGCATTTAAGGCTTTTATAATCCCAATCCTCCTAAAAGAGCTTTATACCCTATTATATTATTAGTGGCTGGGAATTCAAAACAAACTTCATATGTATAATCATGTCCCTCTAGACTAGTGAGAATTATCCTTGCTCTACTTCCTTCAGTATTGGAGGACTCATCCATGTATAACTATCATATGAGGGTTAACATGGTGGGTTTCGATGAAGCTAATAACCCAATTAGTGGTGTTTTAGATCTTGATGGGGATTTGGATTCATCTATTATGGACTCCTTAATGGAACACTCAACAATGAAGTTTGCTAGAGTTTATTCCTTTATAGTTGATCTCGGCTAGTATTGGAGAGCAAACTCTCCTAACTCAGTTACCCACCTCATTAGGCATCCTGATATATCAAGCTTGTGAAGAATTTGTCAGAAGGGTTGATATGTCAAGACTATGATTTGGTGAGCTTGGAAGTAAGGCCTCAACTTTCTACATGCATTAACCAAATTCAGGGTTATCTTCTCTTTTTTCAAGTATCTTGTTTCAATATCTTAAAAGGTCTTGCTGTAGTAATAAACTGGGCACTAATTTTTATTCTCTTCTCTTATTAACACTACACTAATAGCAGTGTCTGTTATGCCTAAGTAGAGTAAGAGATTCATATACTCTTTTGGGAGATGAGAGGTAGAATTTGATTTTTTCGAAAGCTTCTTAACACTTGAATCCCCATTCAAAGTTAAAGGTATTTCTCAAGGTTTTAAAGAACAGTGAGTTGTATTCCCCAAAACAGGAAATAAATCTATTAAGGGTAGCCAACCTTCATGTGAGACACTAAACTTTTTTTTATTGATTGCAAGGGAGTCGTTTATCCCCTTGCTACTTACCAGAAACCTCAAAAGCCTCCCTCCCCTAATAGAAAACACATACTTTAAGGGATTGAGCTTTATTTGATATTGATTTGGCATATAAAAAAAATTCTTCTAGGTCTAGAAGATATTGCTCAAATGTCATGCTTATCACCAACATATCATCCATTTAACCTTTCATGATCCTCCCAAGTTAATGCTTGAATACTTTGTTCACCATTCACTTGTAGGTGGCTCTAACATTCTTTAGTATAAAGGGCATGGCCCTGTAATAATATGTCCATTCCCAGGTTATGAACGATGTCTTTTCTTCATCATCGGAGTGCATAAAGATTTGATGCTACCCGGAGTTAGCATTAAGAGAACTAAGGAATTCAAAACCTATTGTAGACTCCATCAATCTACCAATCTTGGAAGGAGGAAAACTACCATTTAGGCAGACCTTGTTTAAATCTATAAAGTCATATATATCTACCATTTGCCAATGTTTTTCCTTATCATTACCATGTTTGTTATCCAATCAGGGTACATCACTTCACAATTAAATCCAACGACGAGTAACTTTTTCAACTCTGTTATTATTGCCATTTGTATTTCACCCTTAAAAATTCTTTTCTCTTGACGAATAAGGGAAAAAGCTAGGTTAACCTTTAGTTGATGTATGGCTACCCTAAGACTGATCCCAGGTATGTTTGAGTGTCAAAAAGCAAAATTAGTTTTTGGATGGTGATAAGCTCTGTCGAGGCTTGCTCCTAACTTGTCTCTAAAGTGGATCTCATCTTCGTGGCCGCTCCCTCTACCTTACTTTTATTTGTTCCTTCCTGAGACCTCGTTGGTCCACTACCAAGGCCTTCTTTCCTTTTAGACATGAAAAAACACATTGTCTAGAAGATGTTTGGTTTCCCTGCACCATGGCCACCCCTTTATAAGTGAGGGATTTCAAGGTCAAATACCTAGTATTGACAATTATGATGATTTGATAGAGAAGAGGTCTTCATAGAATGATGTAGTGAGTCAAACACATGTTAATGACCATTAAGGTCTGTTAAAAAGATAAACATTTGAGAAAAGTACAGATGGTGATAAGGATCTCCAAGGCACCCTTAATCAGTATGTCTGTACCTACAATCCCAATAAGAGGAGTCTTTACAGGAGTCAATCTCAAGGGGTCTATTCCTATTTGTGCCACCGTATAGCTATAGAGAATATTGACTACACTATCATCATCCACTAATACCCTATGGATATGGTGATTAGCCAAGAATGTTGAGATGACCAGAGCATCCTCATATGGAAAAGTTACTCCCTTCCCATTTACAGGGGTAAATATGATAGGTTCATGCCACATGTTTGGAAGACGGGTAGTAGTAAGGACTTGCTTTGTATATTTCCTATTTATATTTCCCTTATCACCTCCTATCGAGGTTCCATCAAAAATTAAATTGATCTCTAGCAATACTTGATTGGTTGACTAGACTCTTCTCTACCTAATTTAGTGTAAGTATCCCTTTTTACAAACTATTAGATATAGCTTTTAATTATCAACCATCCAATCACCTTCAAGGCATAACATTGTTCGGTATCATGTCCCTTGTCCTGCTGAAACATGCAATACTGATTGGAGGTGCGTGTATAGGGAGTGGTTTTTATCGACGGGGGGTACTACATAAATTTTTTTTACCTTTAATGGTAGCATAGACTTTGATGATAGTGATTTTTAAGGGAGTAGATAACCTCTCAGGGTATGTGGAACATTCACGAGATAACCCTTCCTGTTGTTTCTTGAGCTTGGGTTCCAAATAAGGGAATGATTATGCCTAGAAGGGTCCCTCATAAAGTTCCCTCCTTATAAAAACAGGGAGGTTCATATCGTAACACACTTGCATCTTCCACCCGTATATGATTCTCTATGACTTATTTCACCTTAAGCAGACTTTTTGTTATAGTAGGGCATAAAGTTCTCTTCATGGAGCATGCTCCCTCACCCAGTTGATTAAGTCCTCTAGCTTAAACAACTCTTTCACTTTGAGCATCTCCGGTTAGCGGGTATATTTATACTGAAACATGCAACTTACTTAGCACAAAGATCTTCGAACCCTCCAATAAAGCTTGATTCCATGTTGTTATATCAAGCATGCATAGACCCTTTAAAGGTTGTAGGGAGAATCTTGTATATTGTATCACCTTTAAATTACCAACTCCAAGCTACTACGTATATTTTGGATGTGTTTTCTTGAATCGACAAGACCATCATAGTTATCCAAGCTTATTTTTGTGGAGTTATAATCTCAAGGAATTCGGATATTCAAAACTTACTAAGACAAGCGAGAGCCCCGTACTTGATAGGATCTATAGGTATCTTATTAAATGTGATCAAAAGTCGACTGTTTTTTGGTCCTTTATCTACTAGGCTCCAGGGAGCTTAAGTATTCTAATGCTAAACGACAGGACTCGTAATAATTGTCCATCCCACAATAATGAGAAAAGGCTCACCATGAATATTTTTTTTTTCAATTTCATCATTTAACATGGTGTTGGTTAGGAATTGAGCTCTATGTTTTTTTCTAAATGGGTAGGTTTCAGTATCATGAGTCAAGTCATAGATTTAAAAACTTAACCCAGGTTAACATTGTTCTTGTTTATAAGGATTTAATTTTTTTACAGTAACTTTATTTTTCATATTCATAGTTCCAAGTTGGGTTTTTTTATTGGAATTCATGATTTTCTTTGATTTCCTTTCAATTTAATTATCACAATTTCATTACAATGACCACGAATTCGGCGGGTTAGCCAAGGTTGACTTGGAACTTTTTGTGGGTCGTTGCTTTTTTAATTTAATATATTTTCATATTTGTCCTTCAATGTTTGGTTGTTTAGAATTGAGCTTCGGAATTTTCCCGATTTGCCTTCATTTAGGTTATCTCATTCATATAATCTGAGTCATGAGGTTTGATAGGCTTACCCAATTTATTTGTGTTTCTTTTTTTATCATTTTTTTAAATTGATTTCTTTTTAATTTCTTCCTCCTATATTGAATTTGTTGGAAATTCAGCTTTATTATTTTTTATTATTATTTCTTTTGGCTTATCCCGATCTAATTAATCAACTTGCATACTTTGCATGCTCACTTACGTTCAGTTGGGTTATTTTTTTTTCTTCAATTTTGATCTTTTATATTAGGTTGGGTTGGAGCTAAGCTCCATCAATTTTTTTTTCTTTTATGTTGATTTTTTTTTTAGGTTCTTATGAAAACTTTTTTTTAATTTGATTTGGTCTATATATATAGTTATTCTTTTATAGATACAAATATTTTTTGTACTTCTTTGGAGAACACTTGCGTTGCTTAAATATTTTTTTTTTGTTTTTTTTTGCTAACAAAAATCTTGTTCAGCCCCCACTGTAATGTCTCCCTATAAATAATAATTTATATGATATTTAAATTGTGAGTCTTTTAGAAGCTCTATAGGCATTTTAGTAGTTTTTTTATCCAAATTAATAGGTATTTTTTTAACCATATAAGTTTTTAAAAATATTATTTTAAAAAATAACTTTTAAACGAAAATATGTGGTTTTTTTATAATTACCCTTCTTAGAATTTTCTCAAAATTTAATTTTTAATAAATATGAATCAGTTACATTTATCTTTTTCTAATAAGACATCATTCCACTAATGGTTTTAATTCATTGAATAGATTTTTTATAACTTCTACACAAATAAGTATGTTTTTAACTAAAAAATAATTTTTTTAATTATCCCTTTTAGAGTTTTCTAGACAAACAGTTGTTTAATTTTTAATAAATATAAATCAGTTTTATTTATCTTTTTTTATAAGATGTATTATTTTATTAACGGTTTAATTTATTGAATGGAATTGTGTATAACTTCTACACGAAAAAAAAGGTATTAATTACACCTTTTATGGTTTTTTGGACAAACAAGTGTTTAATTTTTAATAAGCATTAATTAGTTTCGTTTATATTTTTTAATAACATATATCATTTCATTAATGGTTTTACTTTATTGAATATAATCTTTTATAACTTTTATACGAAAAAATATCTCTTCAACCAAAAAAGGTTTTTTATATAAAAAAACAAAACTATTTTTTGGACTCCTCAACATACAAGTGTTCAATTTTTAATAAATATGAATTAGTATCATTTATTCTTTTTAATAAGATAATCCATTCCATTAATGGTCTTATTGAATGAAATCTTTTATAACTTTTCCATAAAAAATACATTTTAAAAAAAATTCTTTTAAGGTTTCCTCAATAAACATGTGCTTAATTTTTAATATATAAGAATTATTTTTAATATTTATCATTTTTAATAAGAAACATCATTATATGAATAATCTCGATTTATTGAATAGAATCTTCTATATGTTGTAATTAAAATATAATGGACAGAAACGCGAGGCGTGTACAGATACTATCCTCAAGGATATTTCCTCAACATAAGGCTATCCTCCAGGATCCAACAAGTTTCTCCTCAAAAAACGAGGATTACAGAAATAACGACCAAGATATAATGGAAATATCAACAAGCCTTGTAAACACAGAAAAATAATGCTATGAGTTTTTTTCAGCTCCTTGTGACTATAAAAGTTTAAGATGTATAACAGCTAGATAAAAAAAATAAAAAATTAAAGAGTTATTATAACAGTTAAAGAAATAAAAGAGTTGTTAGGGAATTAAAAAATTATAGCTATTACAAAAGTTTTAAAATAAAAGAGTTGTTAGGATTTTGTGACTGTTAAAAAAATAATTCTAAGAAGAGGCATGACGCTATATCATGTCTTCAATACTTTTAATCTAGAATATTATCTTGGGTTTGACTCAGTTATAAAACATCATAATTTTTAAATTTTTCAAATCCATGTTTGTCTTGGATTAGGTTGATTATCAAATCCAAGTATTTTAGATCTGGCACATTCACTATACCCATATTTTCTTAGGTCTAGCATAATTTCTAAATCCAAAGGTTTTATGTATATCGAGATCGTCATACTCATATTAAAATTCACTATATAAACATTAAATAAAAACCTTTTAAAATAGTCTTTATTATTTACAACACTATAAATAAATTCTCCAACAAAACAAAAACTTTTTTAAAATTTATGTTTTTTTAAAAACAATTATTTTAGGATTTTCACTTTGTAATGAGACACATCATTCCAAGAATAGTTTCAATCTACTGAACAATCTCAGTTCACTAAACAATCCTTTAAATATTTTCTAAACAACAGGTTTTTAATTTTTAATAAATATAAATCAATTTCATTTATCATTTTTAATAAAAATTATTTCATTTATGATCCTAATTCATT
Organism: Populus deltoides; assembly: GCA_015852605.2. NCBI lineage: Eukaryota > Viridiplantae > Streptophyta > Magnoliopsida > Malpighiales > Salicaceae > Populus > Populus deltoides. Next base: position 13,442,690 of record CM027582.2, on the reverse strand, counting down.
GAATTAAATCTTTTATAACTTCTCTACAAACCTATATAATGTCTAATTAATATATTTTGAATTGTGGGTCCTTTTATTCTAAGAGTTTTCTACTTTTCAATTTAAAGGAGTGTGTTTTTAAAACCACAAAAGGTTTTTTTTAATATTCTAGAAAAAAATAAAACTACCAAGTGCAACAATTTTCTGCATACAACGACGGACATGAATAATCATTTAAGTAATCTCATTTAAAAATTTATAGGTAGTTCTATGAAATTTAATTCACTATTTTGTTTAACGTACTTATATGTATAATAATTAATTTCATCAACCAGTTAATTATATATTTGATAGAATTGCAGTAGATTACCAAGAAAACTTAGCATGAGGTTATAGTTTTTTTTTTTTTTTTTTGGTTACGAAGGTTAGTTTTTTCCTTCTTTTTTTCTTTTTTTTTTAATTATAGTGTTGTTTTTCCTTCTTTTTTTAAAAAAAAATATTAAAGGATGATCCGTGCATGCATACTTTCCCGAAAGTATTGAATGATTGAAGAAATAAAAATAAATGCATGTATACTTCCCTAGACGGCAAGTTCAAAAATGTCCATCAAATTAATCATCTTTGTACGTTGACCCCTGCATGCGTGCATTTATTCATTATTTGACATGGATGGCCAGAATCAACCATATATCTTAATTTGAACTCTTCCACTGTATTTTGGTAGCAAGAACACGGCATTTAATCCCAAAAATGGCTGTCACTTTCCTCGTTATGGCTATAACCCTTTGAATTTGGTTGTCCAATATTATTTGATATAATACGACAAGTAAAGCATTTCAATATTCTTGAAAATGTACTGCAATGGGAGAGCTTTGTGTGAAATATTTCTTGCATGGTTTTCTCCTTATAATTTGAAGATTTTAAAGTCGACAGAATATATGAAAAGATTTTGAACTTTGAATGATGATCTTATTGAATATATATAGATTGCGAAACATATGGGGAAAAAAAGACTACGTTCAAGAAATAATATTTAAAAAATTGCGAGATTAATTAAATTAAAGAATTGATATGGGATTTATTACTTCTTTGAGGTTAACTATTCTTTTTTTTTTTTTTTTGCCTAAAGTCTAGTCGGGTTTTATATCTATACCGTGAAGTAGCTCATGGAGGACGTTCTTTGCATACCAATGATACGTCCCTTTACCTCCAGTAGATCTGTTTAAAATAAGGGTTATAGGCATATGGATGTTCAGAAGCTAAATAATGGAGAGTTGACATGAGACATGCTCCGCCGTGTTCTTACCTCTCTATTATTTATGTACTCATCTTACATGCTTTGCCGTGTTCTTCTTTCTAGTTTTTTGTCAAGATACTGTGCCTTATTAATTAAGAAAAAATAAAAAACTACAGGAAATGGAGTTTTCATTGGGACCATCGTATCCTCACGCCACATTATTAGAATAATATTTTTTTATTTTATTTTTTTATTTATATTTTTTCTAATTTCAATTTTATACTTTAATATTAGATTTATTAAGGATCAATTTGTAATTTTTTTCAATTTATTTTTTATAAAATTATCTTAAACTCATGATTAGAACCACGAGTTTAACATGTTAACTCAAGTTGTTTTTCTTGTTAGTTTAATATGCATTGTAGTTAATCAGATGGTTACATGTAACATTATTATATTCATGTAAATACATATTTATTATTAATAAAGATTTAATTTATCTTTAATATTCATATAATATTAGAATAATGAATCTAGAGTAAAGATAAAGTCCATATGACAAAAATATTCTGCAAAGAAAATTATAAAGTTTTTACAATTATAAAATTCTTATTGCATCAAAGCATTGTTTCTAAAATTTTCTTGGTTGATGATCTCTTAAATACTTGATATTTATTAGAGCCGTAGAGATTGGTATATATTATGTTTTTTTTTATGAAAGAAAGTAATTGTTCTTATAAGTTAAAGTATAAGGAATACTTAGAACTAATATGTAGGTTCTTGTCATAAGACATTTACACTGAACCGACTCGTATAAGAATTTGATATGAAGATATCATTTATTTTTATAGAAAAGCACACATGACGGTTGTGAGTGATCCTTAAATTTGAGATCACTAAATTATTTTATATAAAGAATATTATACTTTGATCTTATTACATGTTATCTTAATCGATCAATGTAACAAAAGAGTAGACATTGGGTATATCATCAACTATATGAAAATACTTGAATGAGCAAGAAAGTATTTATCACTTTTAAATATTTATTTTGACTCAAACTATATTTGCACCGTCATTCAGGTTGTCTTTGAACACATCAAGACGATTAAGTCATATTTCATCAATTGAAATTTTTATTAAAAAAACATTAGCAATGTTTTTTTTTTTTCATTTCAAAAATGAATATCCAATTATCTAGTCTTGGACTATAATGCTTGAACCTAAATATTCGTATCTGTGAGTCACGCAGCACTAAAAACAACGGATCACAAGGTGCAAGTTTGATCCATTCGATAAACCAGCGCGCGCGCATATTCATGCAAACTTACCTTCATGTAAAGCCTTCGGTTGCTCCAAGAAATATCGGGTCGCCGTCGGCAAATAGTTAATAAATTATGTTCAGACTTGACGACCTAACCTCTAGTAAATGAACAATGGAGTCATTTATAGCCAGCCTTTGCAGCACGCAAATTAATAGTAATGAATATAATTACGAGATATGTCTGCTGCATCAGTTTTTGCATGCCCTATTCTCAACATGGCACGATATGGCACGATAAAAATCTTGCTTTTGAGGCTTTGGATAGAACAAAAATTAATCTTTATCCTGTCGAATTTCCACACCAAACACTATATAATTTTGTCGTTTCCCGTCCAACGTGCCAAACATATCCTAAGTGACGCAATTAAGAATTTTATTGGGAGGAAGGTCTGGTTTTATATCTCAAAAGGGTTTTTAAAAACTTTTATTTTTTTCTTCATTTCAAATTAATTTTTTTAGATTTTTAGATTATTTTGATACATTAATTTTAAAAATAATTTTTAAAAAATAAAAAAATATTATTTTGATATATTTATAAGTAAAAAATACTTTTAAAAACAACCACATTCCTAAACAGTACAAACATAATTATAAATAAAATATTAAAGACTCACACATTTGACCCACACAGATTCATTAAATATTGAGAGACAAAACCACAACCATTTGTTTATTCTGAGAGGATTATTATGGATAAAAATGATATTCTTTTTCAAAATGTCATGAGCAGCACCACCTTTCTCTAGCCTGTGATTCATTTGTTTAACATGGCTTTAGCATGTTTTTTTTTTTTCCCCTTCATGATGATGACAGTTCTTAGTATGGTGTTTTGACTCGTTGCAAATCAAGTAGGTTCATTTAAAACAAATGACTAAATAATTGGAAAACAAATGACTAGCTAGAAAAGACAGTAAAATGCAAGGACTATTTTGATGCAATCAATAAAGTAATATTGAGAAAAAAATTGAAATTGCATAGATAATTGAAAATTTAAAAGTCATGAATTAAAAAATTCAAGCAAGTTAGAGTCGAGTTCTTGACATTTCAAAAGGTTAGAGCCTCCAAAGCTATGAATGAAATTAATAAGGTAGATCGAGCTTTCAAAAAGCACAAATAATGTTTCCCTTTACTCCTAAGATAAATCATCTAGAAATAAAAATCAAAGTCAGCTATAAAAAAGGAACTTAAATCTCCTCATATCAATTTATGAAGTCTCACATTACTTTGCATCAACAAGTTGAGGTTGATCATCTTTAAATCAAGCCATATTCAAGCCTATCAATCTTCATAACACTTTTTTTTTAAGCTCATTAACCACAATGGCGCTATATTTTCAAAAAAGCCTATCAATTATGAAAGTACATTTTCTGTTAAACTCATATAGATTTCATGTTAAACGCCCATCAATTAAGTGGGAACTTTCTTTCAAATATAATTTTTGTTTCAATTTAATCACATTAATCCGATAATAATTTTATTTCAAACGGAATTTTTATTTCAAGTTAAACCCACCAATCTACTGGAAACTGTCTTTTGAATGACATTTTTATTTCAAGTTAAGCCCATCAATCTTATGACAAATTTTCTGTCAAATGACATTTTTTTTTTTAAGTTACGCCCATCAATTTAATGTCTATTTTTTTCAAATGATATTTTTTTTTTCAAGTGAAACTCATCAATCAAATGACAAATTCCTTTCAAAATGAAGTCCATCAATTTAATGGCAAGCTTCTTTAGTAAAGTTTATCAATCAAATTGTACTTTCATTTTCATTTAGATGGATCCCAAATTGATAAGTTGATCCTTTCATTTTTATAGATCCTAATTTTTTTAATATATATAGATGGATCCTAAGTTGATCTTTTCTTTTACAGTATGATGGGTCCAAAGTGCTGCTAAATTTTTTTTAAAAAATAAGATATATTGATAATGTTATTATTTTTTTATGAAATTTGTTTTATATGATGAAGATAAAGTTAATACAAATAGAGATGGACAGAAGCCCTGTTGGTTCTTCTTGCAGCGCTTCAAATGAGCATGAGCTGCTAAATAGACCATAACAAAGCACCTTGGGTACCATCTCTCAATGAGACTCGTGGAGTGCGAAAGTGACCTACAAATGAGGTGTCCTTTCTGAGCAGGATGTTTGCATGGGGGAGTATATTGCTTAGTGGAAGCCCGACCACAACATGTAAGTTTATTTTCCTTTCCTGCATGATAAAAAATTAAACAACAATGGATAAAATTTGAATAATTAATTTTAATGAACAAATTGAAATTCAAGTTTACAAATGTTGAGGTTGGAGCGATAACATCGGTGATGGAAGTGTCTTTGTTTCAATGAAATCAGGTTTTCAAAAATCCTGAATGGAAACCTATGATTGATGTTTAATTTGAAAAGTTCAATGTTAGTATATAAATAAGTAACTATTTTTTTAATATTTAATTCGGTTAGTTTTTTTAATTTTAATAAACTAATTATTTTATGAAATTGATATGCTAAAAAAATTATTAGGAGGCTAACAATGGCGTGGCCATGAGATTGTAAGAGAATCACAACGCCATTAGATAAGATTTAATTCAAATTGTAATATTTAAAAAAAATTATTAAAATTTTAGTTTTCATTATGTTATTTGATTTTTTTATGAAACAAGTTACATGATTTTTTATACGATGCCTGAAAAAAAATAAAGAATTATGCAAAAGATAGAGGTTTTCCAGACTAGGAAGACGTGACCATGTGTAGGGATTTCAAACCTCTGCACATCTTGGAGGGTATATGGGATGCTTATCTCCAACACGTGGCATCAAAGTGTTTCTTGAGGCAATCACAGTCCCGTTTGGAGAACCAGACCAAGGGATTCATTGTTCCATGACCACGCACACTAGCAGATCCATTATATTCGTTTCATATGCAAAACGGATAGTAAGATGATGTTTTATATGATGATTTTTTTAAAATTGTTGTATTATATGGAAAAAAATTAACTAATAGTAGCTTTCTTTTATAGATTATGGTACCTGAACATGATCCAAAACCGATGAAACTTTTTATTGAAACTCAAATGTCAGAGGAAGACAAACAGAAAAGGTTATAGCAGCTCGTGGATAGCCAAGTCAAGAAGTTTATGGTAAGTAGGATTGAATATTTTTTAAAAGCTATTATTTTTTTATATTTGATGACTTTTTTTTTTTACAGGAAACATATAACATCTGATTGCATGAGAGATACAATGATCCTTCGACCCATCCAAAACTTGATTCAGATTTGTGGTTAGAGGCTGGATCTACCGGTGGACCCGATAGCAATTAAGTTTACAGTATCTCCAACACAACGACCAAGGACATGTGGGTGGATTGTAGTGTCTCGATCGTTGGAGCATCAGAATTCAATCGAGCCATTAATCTTCAGTCGTCCAGGTGATCGTATGAGAACAGGTTGAAGCTGAGATTACCTAACTTAGAGCTAAGACGACCAAACTAAAGGATAAATTGAATATCATCTAGCAGTTGTTAGCAACTTTAACTGAAAGGGGTGATAATTTTCGGTTCAGTTCGATTCGGTTTTTATCAAAAAAAAGTAACCAAACCGAAATTTAAAAACAAAAAAGGCCAATCGCCTTTTAGTTTTTTGGACAAAACCCCAAACCGCGGGTTTCATTGCTTGGTTTTTTGAAAAAATGGTTCAAACCGGTTTGGCGTTTTTTCGGTTTGGTTTTGTTTTTGGGTTTGTTTTAGTTTCAAGCTTATAAAACCAAAACCGAACCGGTCGGTTTTGTCAAAATTTTAATTGGTTTAATCAGTTTTTTTCACGGTTCGGTTTTTTTGATTAATTTTTTTCCGGTTTTCTCGGTTTGATCGGTTTTTTGGTTTTTTTGCTCACCCTACTAACTGGTACATGTGCTCCACCGCATCACCCTCCTAGTTCTGGTGAAGATTTGTCTTTTCTCCTTCTCCAACCTTTGTTATCTAGATAGATAAATTATATTTAATAATATTTCTTAAAATTAATAATAGAAATTGCTTTCTATTTTAATATAATTTTTTAAATGTACTGTTTGTTTTAATTTAAAAAATAATAATTACATTTAATACCAATGAAATTACCGTCTGACTTAGTATTTCAGAGAGTTCTAGAGAGTTGAGAAGAAATTATTGGGCTTACTATTATTAAATATAATTATTTGACGGACAAATCCTATCGGCAATATGCATATAATCACGAATGGATTTACTATCAGTTTATTCCATCGGTAATATACCATAATCAATGATGGATTTTTTGACAGAATTATCACCGGTAAATTTTTTTGTTTGGAACAATAATTTCATCATTAAATTTATTAATGATTATATTACCGATAGAATTATCAATATAATAAAAATCACCAACAATATGTTTTTCAATGATATTTTTCATCCCTTATTTTTTCGATAATTGTATTTTCAATGAAATCAGGCTTTAAACAACAACGAAATATTTCTTCAGTGTTTTACCATTTTCTAATAGTGTTAGGCGCTTTTAGAAGTTTGAAATTTTTTTTCCTTAAAATTTAATATAGTTTGTATGTTTTGGATCGTTTTGATGTGTTGATGTCAAAAATTATTTTTAAAAAATAAAAAAACATCATTTACATGCATTTGCGAGCTTGAAAAACAACTCAAACACGCCCTTAGTTTCTCAATTGAACTTTTCTCAATTCTCAAAGAATTGAAATTTCTCAATTAAACTTTTATTTTGAGATTCAATTCGCAGCTAGTAGATTATTTTGAGACCCCCCACCCCCTCCTTTTATTTTTATTTTTTAACTAAAAAAGATAAATAATGATTATTATGCACGTTATTTGTTAATTTCCATTCTTTACCCGCATACCAAATTAATTTGTCCAAATGCTAAAATGTTTATTGCATAATTGAAAACTTAATTTATCATCACAAATGAGTTCAAACGGTTCCTGGAATTAATCAGTCCTGACAACAACCATGATTCCATGATTTTCGATAGAAGCAACACTATTTCTTTTATGGGGAAGTGTATTTGTTCATATCTGTCTCTTGAACCATAGTGTGGTGGCAAAGGATTTAAGATTTACAATAGGTTTTGAATTCGCGTCAAAACGTGTATTTTTTATAAGAGTTTGGGACAACCAGATTTTACTCACTCACTTAAACCCACAAAATACCCTTTCTGAAAAATAAAGTTTCCTCGAATCCAAGTATCTGTTCATATACTTTTTCTCTAAAAATAATTAGTGGTAGCGTGCTATGCCAGCACTGATCATCACTTGCTCTATTCTCCCACTTAATTTAATTACATTTTTTTTAATTAACAATAATATAATACGTAGCTCCTGAAATCAGGCCACAAAGAGCCATAGACCATAGTTTTATAATATGGAAATAATGGGAAGCAAAGCATGCATATCTTTGGTTATAAAAAAGAAAAACTAAACCCAGTTGGAAGTAATGATCTTTAAAAGAGTTTTAAGGTCAATGATATAGATGCAATTGTTGTATTGAGCAATTGGAAGTAATGTTTAAGAAGAAGACAACTTACACTATAGGTAGGTTGTATTATCAGATGACAGTTTTATTATTATTAATTATTTTTAATTACATAGAAGAAATGTTTAATTATATATATATATATATAACCAAAATTTTGATAAAGAAAAAAAAATACATAAAACAAGGAAAGCGTAATGTTAAATGTAATAAGAAATTGCCTCCACCTCCATTGAAACTTGATGCAAAACAACACTTTCTTTGATACTTAAAGCTGTTTAAAGCAGCAGTATAACCAGAGTTTTATAAAATTTTAATTTTTTTTTGTTTTAAATTAATTTTTATTTGGTATTTTTAAATTATTTTGATATATTGGTATAAAAATAAAAATATATATTATACACCTCTTTATTTCTGTATTAGATAAGTTGGTTCTAGGTGGTTGGTTAGCAGCAAGGTCATAGTCACAGACAACCAAGCAAACTCGGTACAACCGAAATTCGATCATAAATGCCGGAAGTAGGTCAACAAAACAAGCTTCCAGCTCTGAACACGCCTGCTCGCAACCTTTGCCAGATGATCAATTAAGGTTTGAGGAATATTCTCACCTTGGTAATTGGTCAACGTTTTATGAAGAACAGGCCAGGATAATCCGATCCATATTTCCATGGAGGATCATGCAGAAGACGTCACTTGCTAATTCTATATCTGTCGTGAAGACATAAAACTTGACAGGGTGAGCGTAACATGTCATGTTTAAATTTTCCGAACTTATCAATATTGTCTGCTTAAACAATCTAATTAATAAAATTATTTAATATGAGGTCATTTATTTGTTGGAAAATAATTTTAAAAAAAGTTTTTAGAAAAGTAAATTTTGAGAAAGCGAATTATTTTTCGACATTGGATAGTGTAATGAAAAATAAATTCAAAATATTTTCCAGTGTTTGGTTATGTCATGGAAAATAAGTTGGAAAATAACTTATTAATGTTTTATTTTTTTTCAAGTTAATTAAAATAATAAGGAATAAATCTTACAAATTAAAAAATTGAATGAGAATGAAATTGAAAAATAATATAATTTCATAAATTATCTGAAATAAAATAAATAATAATTAAAATAATATATATCAAATCTAAAAAAATTAAAAAATTAAAAGATGAAGAAATTAAAATAATAATAATTAAAATTTCATAAATTATTTCAAATAAAATAAGTAACGATCAAAAGAATAAGGACCAAATTTGATAGATAAAAAATTTCAATTAAAAAAATGATAAAGGAAAAACAAATAACAATTATAAAAATGAGGACCAAAGTTAATATAAAAATTAAATTCTAAGGGATGAAATTGAAAAACAACTATTCAAAACAAAATATATATAGCAATCAAAAGTTTGAGGATCAAATTTGATATAATCAGCAAATATTATGACATTTCTAAATTTTTCACAACTTCCGGAAAGTGTTTTCCACTCAAAATAAAAGGAAAACACTTTTCTAGAAATCAAGTTAAATTTTTCTTTAATTCAAAAATGTTTTCCGTTGACTAATTTTTTTAATAGCAAACAAACACAGGAAAATTTGAAAAGTAGTTTCTCAGAAATCACAGGAAACAAACGCACCCTTATTCTTTATGTAAGAAATTAAAACTAAAATTTAGGTATTGTTTTTTTATTGGTGTAGTAATTCTTTTTCAAGGTGATTTTTGTTGAAATCTAAATTTTTTTAAAATTATTTTCAAATTCACTTTCACAAGTTGTTGTTGTAAGATGAGGAATATTAGCTTGGCTTCCATTTCATTTCTTTTCGCCTAATGAAGTTATGCTATACAAACAAAAATAGCATGACTTATAATCAAAAATAGCAAAGCTAAGGCCTGTTAAATTTTCTACTTTAATTCCAATTCTTACTCTCCATCTAAAACTTAAAAAAAATTGTTTATTCCTTAGAGTTTCATCATATTTTTCTAAGTTTAAAAATTAGATAACATGTTCAGATTAATATTTTTTAATTACAATCACCAGGAATGAATTGAATAAACTTGAAATTTAGAATTAAATTATAAATCTTGTATCTTCAATCTTTAGTAGCATGCTTGAATAGTACACCCATTTGTAGAAAACCGATCATCTTGATCTAGTTGATTACTCAAATGTAAAACCTTCATTTTCAACATGATTTAATCAAATTCTTATACAATCAAATTAGTGAGAATATAATTTCTTATCCACATCTTCAAAACCCAATAAATCTCATGTTAAGAACATCAAAAACAAAGAAAAATACCTTAAACCATATAATATGGATCTAAAAAAGTGTATTTAATCTAAAAGTATTTCAATTTTGTTTTCCTGAAGACATTCCTCACCATTTTGTATTTAGGGTAATCGCAATTGATGATTTTCTTATTTCTTAGATTGTTGTAAGGAGAGAAGAAAACTTTAAAAGGAAAAGAAAAAAAATTCATCATGGAAAATTAAATAAAAAGTAGAAATCTAAGTAATAAGAAACAAATCAATAAGAAAATAATTTCAAGATTTTCTCTCTTTTTATTTCCTTTCTTCTTTGTTTCTGTTATGAGAATTGGTTAATATTTGTTAGAATTAATGATTTTTTAATCAATTTTTGTAATTTTTGATATTGTAATCTACGTGAATTGTGTAATTTTTTGCAATATTAGATAAATTTTGGTGAGAATTATTGAATTTTATCCAATTATATTTTTTTAATTAGAGATAATTGGTTAGTGTTTAAGATTATTATGGTTCAAATAGTTAAAAATTAAAAACAAAATATTATTTGAGATTGTTATATGATAGCATTGGGTTTTGTTGTCTTATAGAATATGTCTTCTAATATGGCATTGTTATGCCATTATGGTGGTACTATTGTTGATAGAGATAATAATATCACACACAGTGGAGAAAGTAATGTTATTCTTAGTGTTAGATTAGAGATTTCACTAGTCAAATTAAAATAAATCATATATGAAAGCATTGGATGGAATTGTAATGAAATCAAAGTTTACATTACTTGGAGGATATGCAAGCTGGGGAATGTCCAAATCATTATGTTGTTTTCCCATTTCTTGTGGCTTCAATTTAAAGTTTATGGTTGATTTGACCTCTATGCAAGGATTGAGATATATAGAGCTTTACTTGAACAATAGACCTATATAAGTATACTCCTCTTATAATATTGATCATACTCAAATCCTAAGTTATTCTCAAATGACTGCATAAGCATCACAATTTATTGGTCTATCTAGGATAGTTAATAGTGTAATGAACCTAACATGGAAACCTAATGTTGTGGAAAGAAAAGATTCAATTATGTTTGACATTGTATTGGCTAATAATGACTTTAAACTAATTGATGCAAATGATGAGGTTAATCTTATTTTGTGTTTAGTTGACCGACATGAAGAAAATGAGTTTGGTGGGCCAATAAACCAACTGCAATTCATGGAACTTTCCATTCTTGAGTTTGAGGATATTAGTAGAGCTGGTAAAATGGTATGTAATGACTGAGCTTTGAGTCATAGTGATTCAAACATAACTATTAAGTTAAATTTTGGATAAACCTTCCAAATTAAGTCTAAATTAATTAATGCAGTGAAGCGGTGCATATAACAAACTCATTAAAACAAAAGGTGTAGTGTTAAACTATAATTTATATGCAATTACAATGTATGTATACACCTAAATTTCAATGATACTTACATGTGGATTTCATAAGAATTATAATTCATTTAAGACTTTAAAGTTATCAAAACCACACATATGTATCAATTTATTGGTTATGGAATGTCGTTGTCAGCTTGATTCAAAGTTTATTGCCAATATGGTTTTGTCAATTATGAGTGTTGATGTAATCATGAATATTATAACCATTCAAGCAACAATATGTAAAATAGTATGAGTTTAATTTCTCATAACATAAGGTACTAAAATGATTGTTTGGTTCATACAAAACATCTTTGCACATACTATCAATGTTGTTATCAAAGCTCCAATAACTAAATCTTGTTAAAATTATCCAACTTGATCATAAGATGGTAGATGGTAACATAATAATATATAGAAGAGTGTTTTGTTCATTTAGAGTTGTAATTGAGGGTTGAGGCATTATCGTTCATTGATAAATGTTGACGACCCTTACCTATATTAAAAGTTTAATGGGAAGTTATTGGTTGGGGTTGGTTTTAATATGAACAATGAGATTTTTTTTTTGTATTATGATATGATTAAAGAAGAAACAAATTATAACTGAACATAATTCTTAGATTACATTTGTCGATACGTCATAAATGGTTGTGTCAAACTGGTATATTATCATAAGAATGTCATGGCAGATATATAGCTTGAGACAACTGTATATTAATGTTATTGTTATTATATTATAGTATACAAACATTTGTTATTGTTTTATATTAATGTTATTTGCTATTATTTAATGTTATACTTTGGAATATTAACAACTTGTTATTTGACAAAAATATCATATAGGTATGCATCGATACATGATGTGTATAAGAGGTAAAGTTACGGGTTCACCATTAAGGGGACTGTGATGAGAGTAATTATGTTGCATATCCTATAAATAGTTTGATTTTGTGCCTGCAAAACCAACACCGATCCACATACACATGGGTTAGACATGTAAGTTTACTTACGATTACTATATTAAACCATATTCATATTCAACCATGCTCACAATCATACTAATATTTATGTAAGTTGATTGATTTTCACGGCATCAAAAAGATAATTCATGATTATCACCGCATAAATTAATGCCTCTATATCCTTATATTTTTCTATTTATTTTTTATGTGGTCACTTGTCTTCAACATATCAAACCCGATCATGGATTCCTTGGTGTATTGTTAGAAAGATATAGGTGCGAAACTCACATGTTGGTGTATTGTTTATAGTGTAAGAAATATAAATATGATTAATAATATAATAACTCACATTACTATAGCATTTTATTTGGTGTTTAAACGGGGAAATGTATGAAATAGTTTGAAAAGAATAAAAATGCCTCATTTTTTAGCAATTTTATATGAGAGAGTTCTAAAGGATCCAATTAGTACACCTGGCTTTAAGTTAGCGAACTAGCGTAAGATAGATGAGGAGTTATTTTTAACTACTGGGCAAAAATATAAAGCAGATAGGTTACAAGAAAAGTAAAATCGCCTAAACATCATCAATTTTTTGAGTTGTTAAATCATATTGAAGTTACATGTTGTTCAAGCTCAAATCAAGTATTTTCCATTAAATATGTTTCGAAAATATTTAAAATTGTAATGAACATTTTATTTTATTTTATTTAGTAAACCTTGATAGCAGTAATTATTTATTTCAAACTTGTTTATATAATACATCTAGTTTAAATTATAGAAACACAAGAACTTCATCATATACAAATAAAATGGATGTCATGAGATGTTTGGTCAAGTATTTAACAAGTCTATAGCAATTGGACTCATTCATCAATCATTTAGTCAATTACCCCTTAGCTCTAATTAATAAGATCAAAATGAGGAAAATCTTCTTAGCCGAGGGGCTCATGTCACTGAAAGGGAAAAGTCTTATGGTGAGGGTTCTATAAGAAAACATTTTAAAAATGACTTTTTCCCTAACTATAAGTGTGTTAAGAAGGAAAGTATTAAGCTCAAAGAGTTTGATTCTTATTTGAAAATATGTTAGCATCTTCTTTATGTGCTAAAGATAAAAGAGATTTAGCTAAAGTAAAAAGGTATAAAAAAATGCCTAATAAAATTGAAAGCCTTTTATCTAATCCATAACCAATTGATAAGTATATGAATGTATTGGAGAATCTTGATATCATGTCTAATGCTTCTTACATCAAAGCTCTTGAAAAATTTAAAGATCTAGTTTAGATAATTTTATTTTATTTTTTTTGTGAAAATGTCTTTTATTAGAATACACTTGTTAATTATTGATATTTAAATTGCTTGTTTGGAGTGTTTATGTTAAGCTTGTATTGTGAAATTTTTCTTTTTATATTTAATTAAATGTTTGTTATATAAGTTTGAATTTTAACTTGTCGTTCTTTTATGTATCTGGTATTTTTTAGATCTTATAAGTAAACATTTGAAATTTATTCAATTTTTTTTATTTAACAAAACATGTAAAATAGATCAATATTTATCTACGTATTTTAATTTGAATTCATCTAATAATAGTAGTAGTAGTAATAATTATTTTAATTCATGGAATCCAACAAAGAGGTAGGTAAACATTTTAACATTCATTTAGAATGATGTCCATTTATTTAAAAAAATAATAATAAGAGCATTGACTTCTCCAAGTGTGAAAAACAATCATATAAAACCACGATTTCTACTTTATCATTTTTCTTCAAATAAAAAAGAGTATAATATAAATATATTTTTCAGTTTTTTAAATTGAAAATGTTTTCAAAACGAGCTCCAAAACTACATGCATAAATCTAGTAATTAATGATTCAAAGGCTCTAATTTCCATGACCATGAACTCATACATATACGTATATAGCAACTATAAAAATTTTAATCAATGAATAGAAGAAAAATCAACATGTCTGCTCGGATCCGAGTTGGATTCATGCTGGCGTGCAAGTCAAGTTTACTTCGAAATTGCAACGAAAACACGCAGGTCAAGGTCCTCATCGCAATTCACAATCTCTCTTTCACTTTTTTTTTTTTTATTGGGATATTCCGAGAGATAAAATCAGTTCTGTTAAAAGTTTGTGGTTGTCCTTTCTAATAAATATATCTTTTAAAAATTAATTTTATATTTTTATTTTTGTAGGGATGTAAAAGTATCTTAATAATAATCTTTAGCCAATTTAAAGTCTAAAAAACTCATGTGTTTTCACGTTAGATTTTCTAAATAAAGAGAGTTCTATTAACAATCCAATTAATTAATTAATTATAAACAATCCAATTAAATTGCCATCTTATCTATTCTAAAAAAATTAAAAATAGCCTTCTTATATATCTTTCTTTAATGTCCCTTTAATTTATCCTTCGCTTTATAAAACGATATGTTTATTTCAAGAAAAAAAGAGTGTTGGAATGTTAAAAAACACGTGATTGTTTACCATTTCCTTCACTTGGAATCCTTTTCGGATTGTTACTTGCTAATTAGATGACAATATTGTTCGATCTTTTTTATTAT
The DNA here is from genome assembly GCA_015852605.2 of Populus deltoides. Lineage (NCBI taxonomy): Eukaryota > Viridiplantae > Streptophyta > Magnoliopsida > Malpighiales > Salicaceae > Populus > Populus deltoides. The sequence goes on along the minus strand of CM027582.2, from coordinate 13,427,449 downwards.
TTTTTAAATTATATAAATAGATTAAAATAATATTTTTTTTCATTTTAAAAAAACTTATTTTTAACATTAGTATATTAAAAGGATATAAAAAAATTTAAAAAAATCGTGAAAAATATTTAAAATGTAATTCAAAACTGTATCTGATTTTTTTCTAACTAGCAAAGAAGACAAGGTACATTTATGGTTACGAAACTCATAGGTTGCTTTTTTTTTATAGGGCAAGTATGCACGTTGCAAATGTGGTGGTTGGTTGCCTGCAGTTCAAGAATCTGACTTGCAACCTACCAAACTAAAAGTCCCAAGTAAAATGGCTATGTTACTTCTTTCTAACCTCTTTTTTTTTTTTTTTAATGTTGTTTTAAATCTCTTTGCTTGCATATAAAAGTGCAGTGGGAAGATTCTTGTAAGAAGGTACAAAGGGCATATTTTTTAAAGAATCTTTCATCTAGAATCTTCCTAAAGTTTTGGAGATACTTTATTCATGATTTTTTTTAATTTTAGAAAGAGAAAAACTTCGTTAACAAAATTGATTCCAAAGCTATGTTTATGTACTTCGAATATTCTAAATGATAAAATTTGATTTTCAATTATATATATATCTTACTTGGACATGCAATACCCTTTCCTAATTAAGTACCTTTTTTTATATAAAAGAATAAAAACATTTACACTCTCATATTAATTAGCTTATTTTACACTCTAATTAATTGCCTTTTTTTGGGGATATAAATTTCATTCCTAAAATTTAATTGTGTAACCAAAAAAATCTTTTTTTGAATAAAAATATTCTATTTTTTATCCAAAATAACTAGAAATATTAATAAAGTTATCAAGAAATTAAGCACTCGATTTATTAAGCCCTGAAGATTTATTTTTCTAAATGTAATTTGACACCTTTAGGTAAGATTTTAATTATTAGATTGCGTAATTGCTGGTTCTTAAGAATGCACCAATTTCATCAGTCTTAACTCAACCAATGTTCTAAGAAAAATTTACAACATTCTTTAGCATCTATCAAATCGATTATCATATATATATATATATATATATATATATATATATATATATATATATTATTATACTTGGATGGGGGCATTGGTTAGGTGTATTATGATGTTTTTTTTTTAATTTTTTTAAAGAGTTAAAACTATATTTAAAAAAAAATCATATCAAATTTTGATTGATCAACAAGATTATGAGTTGATGTATTAGATTACTCAAGTTTAATAAAGTTACTTAATTTTTTTTAAATCCAATTTAGATTAAATCTTACATTAACCGAATCTTGAATCGCTTGTACGAACAAACCAAGTTAAATCACATTACTAATGGCCATAAGGTTATGGATTGATTTAGTTAATCAATCTAGGTTATTAATAAGTAAATAAAATAAACAAATGGAACTAATTCAGTCGTGCGGACAACTGTTTAACTAGTATTTTATATATATATATATATATATATATAAATATATAAAATAAAATAAAAATAAAAAAAAAAAAACCCAGAAGAACAGGTAAACCGAAGCAAGTCTGATTATAACCCTAACTCTCCTTGCAAGTTGCAACATGAACACGGCAAGACAGTTAAAAAATTAGAGAGAGGGGGATTAACTTAAGCTGTCACTTTTCACCCCAAATTTATTACTCTACCTAATCACCTTTTTAATCCTACCTAACCCCAACTCGATCTTAATTTAATCTTAATCCATGATCATCACTGTAATAATAATATGGACCCCCACACAGAAACCGATAAAACACGTTGCCAGTGGAAAATCCAAGACTGACTTATCAAAATCATGACTTGTATCAAACGTTGTCGTTTTCTCCACGTCAGACCATCAAATCAGAATCATTTTTTCCTCGTGCCCCGTTAACGGGCTATTGCCAGTCTCCTTTCTTACAGGAAAAAACGTTTGAGGTCTCTCTCTCTCTAACTATAAATATCAGCTCTTGCAACAACGTTCTCTTTTTCTCTCTTTCAACACTCTCTCTCTGCTGTGTCTTTGCCTTTTCTTTCTCTCTTCACCGACCATTTGCCGGCGAAATCGCCGTCGCCGGAGGGATTCATTATCCGTCATTTACTCTTTGCAAAGGTTTTCTTGATCTTCTTTGTTTGGCTCTCTCCTTTTCTGTGTGGATGTTAAAAAGAAGCATTTCTTTAAAGGCTTTTAGATCTGGGTTTTTGCGTCTCAATTTTGTTGCTTTCTTTGTTGAAACTCGCAATCTTGACCTTTTGTTTTACATTTTTCCATAAAGTGTTCTTTTTATTTGTTTGGGTAGTAAACAATAAAGTCTATGTCTTGTGTTATTTTGATATTTTTGCGGATCTTGATGTGCTGTTGTTGGCTTTCAAGTTTTATTTTTTGGTTTTTAATGGTAAATGTAATTGAAATTTAAGTGTAATCTTTTTGTGTAAACCTACAAAAATGGTATTTTTGTTTTTCATTTTTTAATTTGTAAAGCTTGTTAATTTGCCCTGATACTCTGTTCTTGAATGGTTTTGTTTTCATTTTTTTAGTTAATTAAAAATGGGTTTTTTTTTTTTGGTTTATTGTTTTTAAATCCCATGAAATTAGGTGGTAGATAAGAGAACTGGTTGAGTTTTACAAGTCCGAATTTTCTTCTTCTTGTTGTAAGCACATTCAACGTATAAAAAGCTATAGTACCAGATAAGTTTTAATTAGTGGTAAAATGACGGAGTATATATTAATGGATAAGAGGTTAATAATTTTGCTTATAAATAGTGTTTATAGCACGTTACAGTTTCTATTTTGAGCTTTCCAAATTTCTATTTCTGGTTCTCACTTTCATGTTGATGATATTTGTGTGTGTGTTAGATAATTTATTTGTTTGTCTGACCGTTGAATGTCTGTATTCTAAAGCTGTGATTCTTGTTTTGCATTTGGTGATAGAAACAAAGCTTTCTCTGTGGTATTCAAGGATTGAGAGAGACAAACAAATGGATGGGACTAAAGAGATGGGGGGGCTTAGGAACGTGAGCTCAGTGTGTTCAATATCCGAAATGGATGATTTTGATCTCTCTCGCCTCCTTGACAAGCCAAAGTTGAACATAGAGAGGCAGAGATCGTTTGATGAGAGGTCTCTAAGCGAGCTCTCGATCGGGCTTGCAAGAGGAATTGATACCTTTGAGACCACATATTCACCTGTTGGAAGGTCAGGGTTTAACACACCAGCCTCATCAACTCGCAACTCGTTTGAGCCTCACCCCATGGTGGCTGATGCGTGGGAGGCTCTACGGAGGTCTTTAGTTTACTTCAGAGGCCAACCGGTTGGTACTATAGCAGCATATGACCATGCCTCAGAGGAGGTCTTAAACTATGACCAGGTAAATATTTTTTTAACATCCTTTTGCGGTATTGCTAGTTTTCTGTGTGATAAATGGAACATCAGGCATTGGGATGTTTCTTCTTGGTTTGATTTGTGTCCAATGGTTGACATTTTACGAGATTTAGAGCGTGTTTGGCAGTGTGGTTGCGGGTGCTTTTCAAATAACTTTTCGTGCCAAAATACATGTCAATGATGTTTTTTTATTTTTTAAAAATTATTTTTGACATCAACACATCAAAACGATCCAAAACATACAAACCATATTCAATTTTAGTAAAAAAAAAAATTCAAAATTTTTGGGAACGCAGCCGCGTTCCCAAACATAGTCTTAATATGGCGCGGATTTCTTGATCACATGGTCAGTTAAGCCATAACAAAGATGATACTTCTCTAAAAAAGCTGAAAATCAAGTTTGAGAATCTTAACCCATAGTTAACCTGTAACTAAGAATTAGAATTCGTGAATTCACACCAGGTTATATCTTGATAAGTCAGGTTTTCTTCTTTGTCACAGCAAAGAACACTTTGCTTCCAGAAAAACACAATAATATTATTAATCTGAAGGCTACTAAAATTCACCACAAGGAAAACATTATATAGTCCTAAGATAATTAACCCTAATGGATCCATATTGGGTCGCAAACCATTGGGCTTTGAGATAACACAAGCCTAATGCCTAAAACAGACCTAGAACACTGAATTTGGGCCAGAACAAGCCCAACTAAATTTAAAAACCTAAATTGAAATATTATGGTTCAAATAATACTTAAAACAACATAAAACCATGTAAAATATTCAGAATAATACAAGGAAAAAATCAGCCCCCAAAACTATCCCTGGCTTGATTTTTCCTTGTGTGGTCGGGTTTGACTTGCGTAGGAATAATGTGTGCTTGCCAACCCTGTTAAACTTCTTTCCATGTTTGGAACATGCTGCCTTGAATGCTTGATTTTCTTTCCTTGTTTGGTTGAATTGATGCTCTGAAAAATAGGGAAGAGAGTTGCTAAATTCTTCTATTTTTAAAGCCTTCCATAATCTCCTTTAAAGTAAGGAAATCCTGCAAGAGAAATGAAAGAAAGCAACAATGAAAGTCCTCCAAATATAGCCGCCTCTTGTTCTCCTTGTAAGGAAAGGAATCCTTGCTTATAATGGACAAATAAATAGGGGAATTTACTCCCACATGCTGCCACCCCTTGTTTTCCATGTTAGATATGGAATCCTTGTTCAATATGGAAACACAATAATCCCTCTCCAATTCAGTCTTGTAACTGCCTATCATGAACTCAAATGCAGCTAGGATTTTTGACAAATCCTTGTAGGAAAAGGACCCCAACACCCTAATTAATCCTGGTCACTTTTAGACTCCATGTAGCCCATGCACATCCACAAAGTCCAAATCAGATCTGGGCGAAACTAACTCCTCCATAATTGGGCCGAACCCATCAACAACAACAAATCCAATCTGGCTGAACACATCCCAAAGTGAAAACCCAACATGGCTAAATGTAATACAAGCTAAAACCCAAGGAAAACCCCCACTTGGTTGAATGGTCTTCCCCTCAAACCCAAGCTCCCAACCGAATCCCCATCACGAGTAACCATAGGCTGAACCGTATCATAACAGATTGTTTTTGTATGGTGTTATTGTATCTTGTTAATTGTTTGCATCAAAAAGGAAGAAGGATCTTTAATTACTAAGCTGCAATAAGCATAAACAACTGTTTTTAGCTGATGGTGGATCCCCTTCGGGGTTGGGAATCATTGATATTGAGGATGTCATGAAATTGTAAATTGTGTTCAACGATAGGGAAATGATCAATTTTTATTTGCTCTGTATGTCAACCAAAGAAGAGACTCATTAAACACACGAGTTAATAATATTTGAAGAATGCACTAAGCGGAAGTATGGAATAAAGTCAGGCAGGAGTTTAATTGTTGGATAAATTGAAAATTAAATCTACTGATAAGAGCCATTAATTTTTTGTAGGTGATGTATTTGAAATTTCATAAAGCCCTTTGCTTTTGACTTTCAAGTAGGAGGTAGTTGCAAATGAGATCATATGCATGTGTCAGGGAATCTGAATGTAGTATCATTTATCTGATTTTTCAAGGTCTTCTGTTCAGGTTTTTGTACGAGATTTTGTACCCAGTGCCCTAGCTTTTCTGATGAATGGTGAGCCTGACATAGTCAAGCACTTCCTGTTGAAGACACTGTATCTCCAAGGGTGGGAAAAGAGAATAGATCGATTCAAACTTGGTGAAGGGGCAATGCCAGCCAGCTTTAAAGTTCTCCATGATCCTATTCGGAAAACAGACTCTCTTGTTGCAGATTTTGGTGAGAGTGCTATTGGAAGAGTTGCTCCAGTTGACTCTGGTTTCTGGTGGATCATTCTTCTTCGAGCATATACGAAGTCTACTGGAGATTTATCCCTGGCAGAGAGACCAGAGTGTCAGAAGGGAATAAAGCTCATTTTGACGCTCTGCTTGTCAGAGGGGTTTGATACTTTCCCTACCCTTCTTTGCGCCGATGGATGCTCCATGATTGATCGCAGAATGGTAAGCTGTTCTCGTGTCTCACTCTCCCTCTCCCTCCATGTGTATGTTTGTGACTATGCTGCGTTCAATTTTAATATTTATGCCTCGCAAAATGCTTTTAAAGATCAAGTGATTTCATTTCTTCTGAAAGAATGGTGGAGATTCTAGTTAACTCATTCTTGTAACTGTAATCATTAGGCCAAGCAGCCATTACTTCTTTGACATGATTTCTCTTCTAACTAGCGAACACCAACAACAAATAGTAGACATCAGGCACAGAACAGATTGATGAAATTGATTCTTGGGGTTCACAACATCTTTGTTTTAGCTATCAGTTACATGTTTGTATCCCTCCCCTTTCTTTAAACAGGAGGGGAATTATGGCGAACTGCAAATGATTAGCATAAAAGGATATAAGCATAACCGAAAATTAGCACACTGCAAATGCATTCATATGGAGCATGTGCGAAATTTAAACACCCTGTTACATACATTGAGCCTTTTTTATGTCGGTTAAATGCCAATGGAGCTTGCTTAGCTTGGTGTTGAGTAAGCACCTGCAGCCTAGGCAGTTGCAAGTCTAACTTTCCTGTTTTGTTTGATGTGAAGTGCTGCATGCAATCGTGTAAAGTTGAATCTTTATTTATCATGTAGCCTGCTTATCATATCACAATATTCAATTTCTTAGTAAATTGAAGTCCTTTGCAGTTAAGAAGTACTTCGGAATCAACTCTTTGTTTCCTTCTTGCTCTGCTTTAATGCAACAGATAATGCCATCCTTCTGTGTTTTCTCTTAATAGACAAATGCAGTCAAATAAACAAACATGGAGTAATGTCAAAACTAATTATGAAAAATTAAAGGAAGAAATTAAAACTCTATGTGAAAGCCAGAACGTGGGGATTAGTTTTTCTCATTGAGCATTGGCATGCTGCTTCTACTATTTCCAGGGATTGAATACCATTCTGCTTCAATCACTGGCATCCAGTCATTATGACAAAATGTTACTTTGACCTAACAGTAATTCACATAGAGGCCAAATTATCATAATCAAATCTCCCATTCACCCTCAACCACACTTGTGTATGCACACGTAAACTAAATGCATAGTATTGTATAATTTTTCTTGCAGGTTCTGTTTAGCATTACAAAAGGTGTTTGATATGAGATATATCTTCATTTCAAATGTTAGGCATCAGTCCACTCATCACCTCCTAGGGTTTTGTTAAGTTCAACCTTGTTACATGTTCTAACTGGATGGATTTATTTGCAGGGTATCTATGGTTATCCTATTGAGATTCAAGCACTTTTTTTCATGGCGTTGAGAAGCGCTAGCTCAATGTTGAAACACGATCAAGAAGGAAAAGAATTTATTGAGAGAATTGTGAAACGTTTGCATGCCTTGAGCTATCACATGCGGAGTTACTTCTGGCTTGACTTTCAACAACTGAATGACATATACAGATACAAGACTGAGGAGTATTCTCACACTGCTGTAAATAAGTTCAACGTTATTCCTGATTCAATCCCAGATTGGGTATTTGATTTCATGCCAATTCGTGGAGGCTACTTTATTGGCAATGTTAGTCCTGCAAGGATGGATTTCAGATGGTTTGCTTTAGGTAATTGCATTGCCATTCTGTCTTCTCTTGCAACCCATGAACAAGCAATGGCTATCATGGATCTCATTGAAGCTCGCTGGGAGGAGCTGGTAGGAGAAATGCCTCTGAAAATAGCCTATCCTGCGATAGAAAGTCATGAATGGCGAATTGTAACTGGTTGTGATCCTAAGAATACCAGATGGAGCTATCATAATGGAGGATCATGGCCAGGTTTGTTCCTCGTTCTGTCTGTTTAATTGGTTACTTTCTCTTGTGACTAAAAGAGATTAACTAATAAATATGCCCTTCCATGAGGATAGTCTTCCTGCCACACTTCATTAGGTTCATTGATTACTATTTGGAGTTACAAGGCTGAATCTGAAACCATAGAATTGTATTTTAAATTGAGAAGCTAGTAAACAGAAAACACCAATCATATGGTCTAGATTTTAAATTTAGCTTTCATTATCCCCTTTCAATTATTATTGTTCAACTTAGTTATAGCCAAGACCTTATGCACGCAGAGATTTTGTTCTGGAGTGGGAGCTGGAAACTAATATGAGATGCTGGAATGGTATTTAGGTGGACCCAGATTTATCTTCTTTCAGCGATCCTCAAATTGCTCTAATTTGTGGATATCCATGAATTTCATTAGAGATGCTTTTTGAATATTCATAACATGACTAGCTTGCATGCATAAATGGTAAATTATCGAGAAGCTCTGGCTGCATTATCATGCACTGGTAGTTTGTTTATTCTTTCTTTTTTTATCCATGCAACATAGAGCAGTCTCCAGAATAGTAGTAGTAGGATTTGGGCAGTGCCTAGGTAGTGGAATGCAATGGTCGTGTTAGATAAATTCGTAAGTTCATAAGTGAATTCAATAAACCAATTTCTAACTGTAGGATGAGCTGCTCACTCATTCACTGTTCTGATTTGGACACAAGTGTAATGTAGCTTAAACGGCACTGCTCAATCTATTGCCTTATCAAGTTTCATGAGCTAAAATATCATGTCTCCATCGCTTCCTTTTCTAATACTGAATTGTTGACATTAAGAATTTTAGCAGTGTCAATTTCTTTAATCTGTTATTTCTGTTTCGCTGAACCTACTTTTGAAAGTCTTTCACACAATATGTAGTGGATGAATATTTTTTTGTATTTTCATAACATGTGTTATCCTCTTGCATCATGTTTTTTTTTTTTTTCTCCTTTCCCCTTTGTTACATGAAATGCAGTGCTTTTATGGTTGCTGACTGCTGCATGCATCAAAACGGGACGACCCCAAATTGCGAGAAAAGCGATTGATCTTGCTGAGACCCGTCTTCTGAAAGACGGCTGGCCAGAATATTATGATGGGAAACTTGGCAGATATGTTGGTAAACAGGCAAGGAAATACCAGACATGGTCAATTGCTGGATACTTGGTGGCAAAGATGATGCTGGAGGACCCTTCACACTTGGGGATGATTTCTTTGGAAGAGGACAGGCAAATGAAGCCTGTGCTCAGGAGATCATCTTCCTGGACTTGCTAGGGGGCTTGATATAGAAAAAGAAAAGAAAAGAAAAGAAAAAAAATAGGGAAAGAACACGGAAGGTGAGAAATGCGGGGTTTCATTACAGCACCATTCTTTGGCGTTTGTCCTCGTAGGTTTGATTGGACTTTTGGTTTTGTGTACAATAGTTTCTGCAAAGACCATGCCCTGCTTTTCAAATAAGAGATGCATTTTGCTGTGTTTCAAAAGTTTTTGAATGGCATCTTCGAAATGCCGTAATCGGTTCATATTAGCTTTTGACACCAGCAATGGAACAAGATTTGTGTTAATTGCCGATCAAGGACTGGAAAAAGTTCCATGAAATACAGACTTTTGGATTCAAATTTGATGCATCCTTACTGTGCAAAACAGCTTCTTTTCTTGACATTTTATAGTTATTGATCTGCCTTTTTTTTAACATTTTAGAGCTATTTTGATGTCTTCCCAGATGAAAACAACAATAATTATAATGCTGTTAATAGTAACCAAGCATTTCTCGGCAACCTGCCAAATTTTCTCGCAGAAACAAGTTGGGGACCATGTCTTTCTTTTGATCCCATTCTTTTCTTCTTGAAAAGGAATAATAAAGTTTTATGTTGTGGCCATAAGAGGACATGATGCGAAGGAAGAAAATGCCATCTACTGATGGACCACAAACAATAAAATTGGGAAACAATGCTGGAGAATAGGAAATCAGTGTTGATTAAAAGAAAAAAAAAAGTCCCATGTTTATATTGTTTTTGTATCATTGAAGGTTAGGATAGGATGATTGATTGATTTTCTGGATTGAAATTTCTTATATTCCACAATATTTTATTATTTTTACTTCAAAACTTAAGTGCAGTATGTTCTTGGTGAAGGACCCAGTGTAGTTGGAGAATTTTTCATGGATTGGATTCACTTGAAATTGCTTTTCCTTTTCCTTTCTATGCCTGCAACTCCAATGGTCCTCCAGTGATCTTGAATGGGCCAAGAACAAGAACAAAACTTGTGCCATGTCCACGTGAAACATTCTCCCAAGTCTTCATCAAGGATTCCTCCCCCTCCTCTCCTCCACTATCTTGCAGAAAATGAAGAATTTCCCAGTCCATTTTGGCTGTGAATCAGAATCCACAGCTCATGCAATAAAAAAATATATTCATTTATTTAATCCTTTAAGGTTTTTGGTCATGCCCAATTACCATCCTCGACACAATTTGTCAAAAAATATATATATTAAGAGCCATAATTTACACCTGGAAACAATGCATCTCCAACAGCATGTAAATATAAAAAAAAATTCCGTTGCCGGGAATCGAACCCGGGTCTCCTGGGTGAAAGCCAGATATCCTAACCGCTGGACGACAACGGAATTATTGTGAGGTTATGGTGAACACTAATAGTTAATAGATTGTACGATGGAGAATTTTGTGTGGTGTAAATTAAAAGCTGACCAAACATACCCTACTGAAATTAGCTTATAAGTTCAATTGGATTTCAACTGTCAGCCATATTAAAATTAGTGATCGGTACAAATTCTAACTAAATGATTTGTGTCATTAGTCTTCCAACATCAAAAAGCTTCGGCATTAATTATGATATTTGAGAGTGTAATAATAATTATTTTTTAAAGTAATTTTTTATTTAGAAATATATTAAAATAATTTTTTTATTTTAAAAAAATTATTTTTGATAGTAGAACATTAAAATGATTTAAAAATATAAAAAATATAATTTAAAATAAAAAAAAATTAAAATTTGCCAAAGGGGCTTGAAGTGTGTAAGATGGTTAAGGAAAGCTGAGCTCCCCTTTTCTCTTTCTTCTCATTTCCTAGATCCATAACATAATTGAAGTTCATGGCCGCACAGAAAGCCATCAAAGAAAGGTATGATCAGTATATTTGTGTACCCGAAATGATTGGATACATAATTGAGAAAGGAACATTCAACCAATCCGAAAACATATCAAATAAAATCAAATAATATAATTTCAGTATTGTTGTGTTAATTTAATTTTAATGAATTAAAAGATACGATGAATGTAATTGTGATTATCTTTTAAAAAAAATTAAAAAATAAATAAATCTAAACAAAGACGAGATATACGAGCATCTTCAGTGGTGGAAAGGATCGTTTGCAGACAAAAGCATTGACCTTCCTTTTCCAAGCTAATAAGGTCAATCGCCGGTGCTTAATATCTCCTCAGTTCAATTCAAAGCCGGAAATCAAAAGCTTCTCTTTTTTTTATCAAGGGGAAGGCCCAATTACATTAAAATTACTACTTTAATACTGGATTACTTTAGTTTGGTTGTTTAGTAGGGTGATAGAGATTATTTTTTAAAATATTTTTTGTTCAGAAATATATTAAAATAATATAATTTTTATTTTTTAAGATTATTTTTTATATCAGAATATTAAAATAATCTAAAAATATAAAAAAAATTTAATCAATTTTTATTTCACTGCAATTTCAAACACGTACTAAAATTAATAATTAAAAATTGACCTTTATCATTAACCGGTATAAGCTAGTTGAGCTGGCTTAAAAGAACCCACAGATATTTGAGTGAAGAGGGAGAATGTGTGCACAAAGTGATTCAGTTAGCTTTTACAGATTTTGGACAGAAACTATTGTGAAATGAATTGTTGATAAGTGAGTGATGGTTGGGAATTCAAGAGGGAGGAAGAAGGCAGTGGCGGAGTCACCATCAAGAATCAACCAACAATGGAGGGAGTGATGCATGCACAGTAAATTTGCTGTCTGTGGGCAGCAGCACAACTGTCAAACATCATATCATCATATGCTATGTATTCTTCCACATTTCTTAACGATAAATAGTAAATAATAAAATAGTAAATGCCTCCTCCTGATTACTTTTTAGCTCAATTTGAGAGCCGCAGCCAAGGTTTACAATTTTGTTCCATTCTAAGATCAGTATATCTCCTTTTATTTTAAAAAATAAAATAAACTATAGTTTTTAAATTCAACTCGGTTTAAAATAAAGATTTTGACTGGATTGTCTGATCAAAATAACATTATTTTAGTAAAAAAAACAAAAATTAATGGTTTATAACCAGGTTTTTTATTGAGTTTTGCCGGGTCAACCTCCCGGGTCGGCCAGGTCATACAGGGTCATGACTTTTCTATTTTTTCTTCAACCCGGTCTAGTTCCAGCTCCTGATCGGCCAGATTTCGGGTCAACCCATCGAGCCGGATCAAGTTTCAAAACTATGGAACAAACTATAACAAATTTTATCTTGTTCGGCTGTCCGTAACATTCCAATTCTATTCCAATTAGAAAGTTTTTTTTTTTAAATACTGTTAATTTTTTCAATATGGATTACATTTTTTAATTCAATCAAGATAAGATTTAATAAGGAGTTTTCTTGGTTATTGTTATCTTTTACGTTAAAGTTTTAGGATAATTAGGATAAAAAACCTTCCAAGACTACTCACTGTATATTTATAATTTTATTTAAATTCATAATTTTGTTTAAAAAAATCATTTTATTATGTTATTTTTAGATTGAATTTTTTTTAATTTATCATTTATTAGTAGTTGAATTTTATAATTAATTTTAATTTATTTTATTTGGGGTTATTATAATCTCATGATCTTAATCATTAATATGGAAAATTAATCTAAATCAACCTAAATCGATCCAATATATTATTGTTTTAATTTTTTTAATCAAGCAATATTTTTACTGGTCGTCTAAATTATTTTTAAATTTATCGAGTTGATCAGATCATATCAATTTAATTTTTATTTTTTTGGTATTTGAAGTTTAAGTTTCAAATTTATTGTTAGTTTAATTTTTAGATTTAAATTTAACTTATATTTATTAAATTAATATTCTAAACCANATAACGATACAACTCCAAAACCTATCATTTCAATTAAAAAAAATGAAACGAAAATCAAATCAGAATCGACAACCATAACGGCAACAAGTGGAAAAAATAGAAACTCTTGGACGTGATGTGATGTGAAGTGGGGACAGCATATGCCAGCTCTTTAATCCATAACTTTATTATTTAGTATTAAACTAGATTCATAAAGTGTGCTCAACCAACGGTAAAATAAATTTTTATAATATAAGAAAAATTATAAAAATATTAGAAAGTAGAAAATGAACAAAACATTTTTAATTATTGAAAAGTTAATATATTGAATTGTATATTTTTTAAAAAAAATATTAAGATAATAATATATATAAACTCGACCCGGATCAACTATTGTTAATTTCATAAGACCATAATAATATCACAAGACTTGAATGAAAATAAAATAGCTCAATTCTAATAAACTAAATATTCAAGGCTGAAATTAAAAAAAAACCGTTCAATTAAAAAATCTAAAAATAAATTATACTTAAACAAATAAAAATATCATGAAGTGAACATATCATGTTTATATTTAAAAAATTGATTTAATTTAATTCAAAACAAAATTTTATTTGAGAAATAATAGATTTAATAAAGAATGACAAATAAGAAATACTAGTGATAATCCGAGCCATTTTTTAAATTAGTGAAGGATTTTATAGAAAGCAAAAAAAAAAAAGGGAGTTCAGTCTTTAATCAAATCAAATGCTGAAGGATAAAACAAAAAAAAAAATTTATCCTAAAAACTCAGGTGAATCTCTCAAACCTGAGTTAATCTCTTAAATTTTTAACCCGTTAAATCTTACACTTTAACTCAATCAAGAAATTCAATTTAATATTGAAAAATAAAATAAAATAATCAATTTAAAAAATCTTTCAAAGTAAAAAAAAAAGTGACAATAAAAAATAGAAGATGAAACCGTAAAAAAATCAATTTAAAAATAATCTCAAATAAAATAAATAGTAATTAAAAGAATAAGGATCAACTCTGATAGATAAAAATTAAAAGAGGGAGCGATTGAAAACAAATTTCAATTCTATAAATTAATTAAAAAAATTCAATTGAAAGAACTAAAATCAAATATGAAAAAAAAACAAATTAAAGAGTTATTGTGAAATTTTAAAAGGCCATAAACAAAAATCAAGAATAAAAAAGATAATAAAAAAAACTAAAAATAATTATACTACACATGCCATCTAGAGAGGTAAGCCTCGTCATGATGATTCGGAAAACACTATGTTGAAAGTACAAATAAACCCCTAAAAGCAAGTTAAAAACATTTTGATTTTAAAAGTAATATAATTATTTAATTATGCTGTGAAAATGAGATTTAAAAAAAAACCTGAAGTTAAATAGTTTTTTTTGTTATTTTTAAGGGCAATTAAATAATTATTTTGTGCGGAAAGATATAAAAAAACCAAGATGCCCTCAGTGAATTTTATAATTACTAATGAATTATGAAAAAAAATCATATTAATAATTTAATTTTTTTAAAATAAAATAATAATTTTAATGTTTTAATCCATAATAAATTAAAATATTTCCACAATACTTTTTCCACATGTTTCAGTTTTTTCTGTTAATTAAATAAACTGTTGTTTTATTTTTCTTCCCGATTTGTTTCATTGATCATCACAAAAAGAGCATCAGTCCGGTTGCAACTGTGCTCTATGGGGAAGTAAAATCCGGTTGCTTGGACAAGCCCCTCTTCAGCTAAACAGAAGCCATGCAGAAGCACCAATGGAGCCAAGCCGTACATCTAATATAATATCTTCATGCTTAAAGTTTGCAGAGGACAACTAGTACTAGCGATAGTTACCAGATCGGTTTGTCTGGTTTACAATGCATTGAACCGTTGGATTAAAACACAAGTCATCATCGAGTTAACTTGTGAGTTATTGGGTCATCTTACATGTCATCAAATATCTTATTTAAAATAATATTATTTTTTTTAAAAAAAAAAACTAATTTCATAAAGTTGAACTTAGATTTGATCACGTCATGGTTATGGACTAGTCCATCAAGTCATATGAGTTTATTTTTTTTTTATTTTTTTGTTTTAAAAGTATTTTTTTAAATTTAAAAATATTTTATTTTTTTAACTTCAAATTAAATTTATATTCGTATTTTCAGATCGTTTTGATGTGCTGATGTTAAAAATAATTTTTAAAAAATAAAAAATAATAATATTTTGATGCATTTCCGAGTAAAAAACACTTTAAAAAACAATCGCTATCAGACTCTCAAACATTCTCTTAATTTTGACGTTAAAAATATTTTTTTAAAAAATATATGTTATTGAAAATATTTTTTAATAAAAAATATTTTCAAAATTAATTACCACAGTACTCTCAAATGAGATGATATGATATTTGCGAGAATCCCTCCTTGCTTAAAAGAGGTGTTGAATTCAAACTTCTTTTGTGTAAGAGAGATTTAACGAGAACAAAATAAAATAAAAAGACATTGGATTCGAGAAAGATGAACACACGAGAAAAGGGCCAGTCACACGCCTGCTATTGCTAATTGTGAATATATATATATATATATATATATAGGAGGCGAGCTCATAAACGCCGAAGGACTAGGAACAGATGGGGGGACACAAGCTGGGCCAGCCTGATCTTACCTGGGCTAGTTTTGGTTGCACAATAATAAACTCCACGTGAACAGGTTGATGACATGCAGGAAATTATGGTTTACTTTTCACATGTCAATTGCCTGCCTGCTACAAGGGCTAGTAAAGCCACCATGGTCGATAGAGATAGCAGCAGTCCATCGGATTCTGACAGGATTTTCATGCCCCCTCCCTCATACTCGTCCAAATCACCAAGTATTTGATGCAAAACACGATATTAATTGTTGATTTATGTGATTAATTTTAGCATATGGTCCTGTGTCCAATTCTTTAATTGTGAATGGACCGACGCAATTGGAGGGTTGTGTTGCATTCTGTGTATGGTGCCCTCAGACTGTCCATGCATGATGTGGATGGTGGATGCATGAGTTGGAGAGTTTGGATTACCTGACTTTGTCAAATATATACTCCACAAATAAATAAATATTCCAATAAGAAAAGGAGGCCAAGTTGGAGTTGACTGGCCGATTTGTTAGTCTTCGTTGGAATATATATATATATAATTTAATAAATGTAAAAAAACAAAAACGAAAAGGCAAAAGGGGAAACAAGGAATGGTAGTGTGTATTGTGTAGTGGGGCTTTGCTGGGATGAGTTGTCAACGTCCACTAGATGCTTGGCTGAGCTGTCTGCCTTCTGCCTCTTGAATGTACACCATTATGGCCATGTTGCTTGTCCTGCCAATGGACCTCCTTTACTGAAAACTTTCTCCTTCGTGTTCCTTTTGTTTTATTTATTTATTTTTTATTTTTTAAAAAAAATGCACCATGACACCACCAGGGCGCAATTTGAATTGGGTTCTAATATTTCATGAAAAATTAAAAAAAAATTATTTAAAAATAATTTTTTTATATTTTTACATCGTTTTAATATGTTGATATTAAAAATAATTCTTAAAAAATAAATAAAAATACTATTTTGATATATTTCCAAATAAAAATACCTTAAAAAATAACCGCTATCACACTCTAAACACCACCAAATCACTCCTGCGTGTGATCGTGTTGCATCAAAACTTCCTACTTTTTTATTAATATTTTTAAGCAATACCATATTTGCAAGTTTTCTTGAAGGAAGGATGTTTAAGAATGATATATATATATATATATATATATATATATATATATATATATATATATATATATAAAAGCCAATCAAAAGATTTTTTTTTTAATTACAAAAGGTATAAGAAAATGAAGTGAACTAAGATGAGAATTTATAATTTTCATGTTTAACAAATACGTACGGTACTGTTGAGTAAACTTAACATTATCAAGTCAAGAAAGATCTACCAATAATATTTAATAAATTTCAACAGATTCTTTATCCATAAAACATTATCTCCAACAAAATCACCAATAAACATTTTAAAAGCACAAAGATGTTCCATGTTAGACGTCGAGAAACATAATAGGTCCATGATAATGACATTTTTCCCATGAATAAGATTTTTTTTTACAAGAGTAAATCATAATTAATTACCATTAACAATTTTAAAAATTTGACAAAACCTCTCTAGCCTCCAGATCTAAAAGGAAATATGTGTAGTAATTTATTTATTTATTTAAAGGAGGTTGTTTGAACTTTTAAAAGTGCTGGCAATTTCATAATACACTAGAAGATTAGTGTAATAATTTACCTATATATTAAAAATAACGATTTTCTGTGCTTAATTTTTATAAATAAAAATGAGTATACTAATCCTGAGGTTTATGGAACTCGAACTAGTAATCTCTAGAAAGCAAACTCAGGGTCTGACCAGTTCACATAACCCTGAAGGGTGTAGCTCAACTGGTCAGCCCTTGAATTTGCTTCCAGAGATCATCAGTTCGAGTTCCACAAACCTCAGAGCCACTGAAGACCTATATGGTCGTTAACTTTATGGCCTGTAAAATTAATCGAGGTGCGAGCAAGCTGGCCAGAACACCAACGTTAATAATAAAAAAATTATTTAATGCACCGTTTGATAATATCGTGCATGCATAACATTAATGTTTAGCAATCTGGCTGGCTGCATATTCAATAAAATTTTAGTTTTTTTTAAAAATTATTTTATTATTATTTTTAAATTATGTTAATTTATAATATTAAAAATAAAAAAATATTATTTTAAAATATTTTCGAAATAAAAAAAATACTGTACTATCACACAGTACCTAAAAAAAAAAAATCTGTGGCTGGAGAGACATGGTTTTCATCAATATAGGGTTTAAGGAAGGGTTATTTGTCAACAATGACTAACTCAGACCAAAAAATGAATAAAAGAGGATAACGAAGAAAATTGCGAGGGAGGGAAAGAGTGGGGCAGTAGTAGGAGTGGTAGGGGGCTTCAGCTATGTAGGGGACCCTGGACTGAATTCTTCAAGTACCAGCATTTAAGGGCTGTGTTTTTCTGCAGTTTCTTTTGTCTGTACCCACACACAACCTGTAAGAAAAAAAATAAAATCCATGTCCTTCCTTGACAGTTTCACTGCACAAAATTACACACGGAGGAGAGATATGTCAGAAAGAGAGAAAAGGGCTGTTAGAGTTGATCATTAGCGTCATCATGATCGTCATTATCAACAAGAAAACTTAAAAGGAAAGAGGATGGATGGGGATCATCATGGATGATAGGTTGATTAATTAAAGCCAAGAAGAGAAGAGGACACCTATCTGTGGTGTCTTATTCTTAATTTTTTTTTAATATCTTGATGGAGATGTTCTTCTTTTTCCACACTTTCACACCAAAAAGTCTTTAGCCACTCCTCTCCTCAAACAGTGTTATAATTTTTTTTTATTTTGAAAAGGAAATGCGGGGATTGGTATGAATTGTAGAAAAATACTACAGGACTAGAGATTTTGAGATATGAAAATCATGGAAGCATAGCCTGTTACTGCTACTCGTCCAATTAACATTCCTATATGATCAATCAAATTTTAGAGAGAGAGAGAGAGAGAGAGACCCCACGAGTGGGGCACTATTACTGCAATTAATCTTACAGGCCCAGCTATACAGATTCTTTCTTAGCTTTATTGGCCCTCCTCTCACCTACTACTCCTCTCTTATCTCTCTCTCTCTCTCTCTCTCTCTCTCTCTCTGAAGAGGGACAGCAGTCAATCACAAGGAAGAAAAGAAGATCCCCACGCACTACCAGACTATCAGTGCTGCGTGTCTAGAGAGATAAAGAGAGGATATTTACAATCCACAAAGACTTTTTTTGAAGAAATACACAAGGTCTTCCATATATTTATTTATTTTTTGGTGTTGGTGTTTTGTTTTCTGTGGTACTGGTGTGACCTGAAGGAGAGGAAAATAGGGAGATAGAAGACATAATGGGTTTGAATCATTATTGAAACAAGACTTGATTTTGTGGTGAAGAAGAAGAAGAAGAAGAAGAAGAAGAAGAAAAATTTGTTGAAGAATTATTTGCTTCAAGTTGAAACCAGCCTCAGCCCCGGATGGAATTAATGGAATCACAAAGAAATACAGCAAACCAACAAAGCAACAGTAGTGGTAACAAAGATCACCATGGCCAAAAACAAGAATCAGTAGCAGCTTCACTGCAGTTAGTCCCTCTTGAAAGTCGACCATCACAACTTCAACAACAACATGGGTCTACTACTACTACACCCACTAGTCAGGGCCCATCCATGGGCTCCATATCTTGCCAAATTGGTACCCATCCTTCCACTTCAACATCCAATTCTGCTGTCACAAAGTCCACCACAAAAAGGCCCTCAAAGGACCGCCATACCAAGGTAGATGGCCGTGGCCGACGCATCCGGATGCCAGCCATGTGTGCTGCACGAGTGTTTCAGCTCACAAGAGAATTAGGCCATAAATCTGATGGAGAAACTATTGAGTGGTTACTACAACAAGCTGAACCGGCCATAATTGCTACTACTGGCACCGGTACAATTCCGGCCAATTTCTCTACTTTGAATGTTTCATTACGTAGCAGTGGTGCTACTATTTCAGCACCTGCATCAAAATCAGCTCCTCTTTCTTTTCATGGTGGATTAGCTTTCTATGATGCCAATAATGCCAGCGAAACTCGAAGAGCTATGGCTTCTAACCCTCCGATGTTAGGATTCCACCATCAGTTGTATCCTCAAAACCTTGTTTCTGATGATAATTACATGAGGAAGACTTTTCGAGAAGATCTTTTTAAGGAAACCACACAGCAACAAAGCACGGAAACAATTGAAGCCAGTAATTCTGCTAAATCAAGAGCTGGAGTTCAAGATCAAGAAACAGCCGGTTCTATTAGGCCAACAACAAACATGTTACCAACTCCAATGTGGGCAGTTGCGCCGGCGGCAACCACGAATGGAGGAAATACATTCTGGATGTTACCGGTTGGAGGTGGTGCCACCCCAACAGCTTCCGTTCAAGAACCCCAGATGTGGACTTTTCCTGCGGCAGCAGCTGGAGTGCCATCAATGCAAAGGGTGAATTTTGGCGGCGGCGGCGGCCGCGTTTCAAGCCCGGTTCAACTTGGGTCCATGATAGTACAGCAGCAAGTGGGGGCTAATCAGCAACTTGGATTAGGAATATCAGAGAGTAATATGGGGATGATATTGGGTGGTGTGAATCCTTATAGCAGTAGTAGGGTTGGTTTGGGCATGAATTTAGAGCATCATAATCAAGACAATCAACCACAAGGCAGTGACAGTGGAGATGAAAACCCTGATGATTCTCAATAATATCGTCAAAATAAGCAAGTTTTTTTTAAAATTTTTTCAGTCTAAATTCGGTTTTGTTTGCGACTGCCCTTTTTTTTGCTTTGGTATGGCTTTTTTAGCAGTCGTTTTTGAGCTAAAATTATTTGCGTTTCTGTTTTGATTTTCGCTTTGTAATTGTAGAGTTGCCTTTTGAAGCTGCCATTGTTGATTGTTAGCCATGTCTGTTCATATGAAAGAAATGGAATTCTATGCATAACTTGGTGCCAAAAATGATTTTCGCTTTGGAGTTTTGTGTAACAACATGGATTCAGTGGCCACTCTCCTGTCATCCTGAGAGGTTTCAATTTTGAATCAAGAATTGAACTTGGCCCCCAAAGGCCCCATTTCCCTACCAAGATCTGGTCTTTGTTTTCAAGTTTTCCATCTTCTTTTGTGAAGGAGAGATTTTGGTGGGTGGAAGGTAAGAGATTATTGTTGTTTTCCTCCCAGAAAACCAACCTAGATCATCGTTCATCTCCTTAATTTCTTCCTTTATTGAATTATTCTTTTAGAATTATTATATATTAAAGACATGCAAGTTTCTGTGTGATCTCATTTTCCTGAGCTAATGCCTGTCGATTCTTCTTAAACAAGGGTTGAAGACACCAATGGCAATTACATTCCTGAATACATACATTAAAAAAAAAAGAATAAAAAAGCCAAGAGAACTTTGTTATTAATTTCTGCAACCATTTTTATCCCATGCCTGCACTAGTCCTAGCACGATCTGCACAAGGAGAAAATCTTTTAATCATGGGATAAACCTACCTGCAGAAATCATGATTGTTTATATTTTAAGTTTATGGTTTTTGTCATGAGCAAGTAAGGGGCGAATATTATATAAATAGGAAATGGAAAAACAACAAGAAATCAGTATAAGTAAGAGAGAATATAAAAGATCTGAAAAATGGGATTCTCTCTTACCACATTATATTCTCTCATGGAAATAGGGAGCCTGTAAAACGAAAAGAGTGCTGTAAGATGGAGGATGGCCTTGCCAGTTTCCACATGGCCTTCCATCAATGGATGAGGAGGATCCATCTTCTTCTTCTTCTTCTTCTTCTTTTATATATATACATGATTTGATTTGTTGGATTAGGGTTTGCCTGGTTGTCCACTTGTAGCATAAAAGCAAATGGTGGAGAGCAAACAATGAGGAATCTGGTCGTCCACCTTTTGTCTTTCCCATATCCCGTTTTGTCCAAACAAGCTTGTCAATTTTATTATCCTTTTGGGTTTTTCATTTTTTAGATTTTTCCTTTTCCAAATTAATTCTTGACTAATTAATTATCATATGTGATTGCAGTCAAAATGGAGTAAATTCGAATTTAGAAAAATAAAATCAGGGTCCAATGAGTACGTACGGTCTCCATTTGGAATCTAAGGGGAGATCATGAGAGTTTTTTTTTTTTTATTAAATACACTTTATAAAAGGACTTGGCATCAATAATGCCTTGAATTCACTTGGTTTTTACTACAAAAATAACCACCAAAATAAATTAAAAACAACAACAACAATAATTTCTTGATGTTGAGACAATGGAATTTCTTTTCTTCGTACCTAATATACATGATTTATTAAGCAAACTTTAAAATATATTTTAAAATTCAAATAACCCATTTATAGTAAAAGAAAATTAAATAAACAAAAGATTGTGCGATAGAATAAAAACTTTTCATTGATTAAAAATAAATAAATAAAATTAATGTTGCCCATGCACGATAATTAACTTGGTATACGTACTATCATTGGTTAAAAGGAATTTATGTTATCCAGGCAGTATGAGATTATTGTGCATGTGTTAATTAAACACTACTTAATAAACTTCAAGAGGGAGGTAGATTTTAAAATAATTTTTAATTAATGCTCTCTTGTGATCATCACAAAATTGAAGCTCTCTTCCTTGATAGATGAAGTATGGAAAGGTCATTGGTAGACTATATAGAGAGAGTTTAGGATTTTGTTGGGGAAAAAAAAAACATTCTTGATGGAAAAGTAACTCTCTATTTTCACTGCCCTTTTCGGTGTAGGGAATTGAAAGCTCTGACTTGACTTAAATAATGTTTACTTGATATGAAATCCTGAATTATTATATATATATATATATATATATATATATATATATATATATATATATATTCTTTTGAAAGAGATATTGCATTATTTCTTTTTTATTATTATTAACATGAGTGTTCGGGTCAGCTTGTACGCACCTCGACTAATCTCACGGGTTCTGAAGTTAACAACCATGTAAGTATCCAGTGGCTATCATATATCATATTCATATTAGCAATTAAGAGATTCGAACCTAAAATCATAAAGAGAGCAAACCCTTTAGTCCCAAACTCTTACCCTTGGATAACTTACTAATTTTTCTTAATTGATAGGGATGTTGTATCACTTGAATTTTCTTTAAGCATGATAATTTATGGACTACAACATGATTAATAACTTGTTTTGGAGTGTGTAGTTTTTATTTTTAAATGCTTTTTAATAGTATATTTATCTTTAAGAAAATTAAGTTGATATTTTTTTAGTATGTTTTAATTATTTTAAAGTGTCGTTGTCAAATATAAAAAATATAAAAAAAATATTTTAATATATTTTCAAGTAAAAATTATTTAAAAAAAACATCTTACTTTACAATACCAAACATGCACCAAGTACTTATTTGACATTGTTATAATTTATGCTTTTTAAAGTTTTCTTTGCCTGAAAAATATATTAAATTAATATTTTTTAAAGTTTTGATATACTAACATTAAAAATTAAAAAATTAAAAAATATATTATTTTAATATATTTTTAATTTAAAAAACACTTTAAAAATCAAATTATCCTAATTGCAATTATTGACCATAGTTAGCACCCAAGATGCTCCCTAGCAAAGCTTATCCAAAAGAACATGATCACGGCCGTTATATCTCGAATCTTCTTAATTTTAAATATACTAATTTGCATTATTAGGTTCCTAATTCTTCCCCCAAAAAGCAAATATCTTAAAGCACCTTCACCATCGTTCAAGAAAAAAAGAAGGGAAAAAAATAAAGAAGAAGACACCTTCACTTTTTCATGTATTGGCCATGGCCACCTTTACCTTGTAATTACTTTACGCAACAAATAAAAAAAGAGAAGTGTGGTAAATCAACAGCTGCTAGAGACAAAGGATAAGGACGAATTTGCTGCTAACGAAGACAGTTGTCAACCAGCACTTCCATGAAAGAGGGGAAAAAACACGTACTGCCTTGCTATGCATATAATTTTTTACTTTTTATTTCCTGTCTAAAGATCAAAGCAACCTCTAAGCTAGTAGTAGAAGGCAAGCTATCCAAGCGACAGCTTGATCTGAAATTTGAATCCCCATACTTAGTTAAAGAGGTATGAATCCCCTAAACCATCAAAACACATGGATCTTGCAAATATAGGCCTGCAACCTGCACTTTGCGAGCATGAACCGCCGTTCAAAGTTCAAACAGCCTCCCATGGCGCTCCATCCCTTTCTTTTGTGCCAAGTTTGATCACCAAGAAGACAAGGATATACAAAAGCATTTCAGGTTACTGGAAAGCGCTCCCGCAGCCGTAAATACCTGGAGGCAAAAGGTGAGAACTATATGGCAGGGGAAAATAGTTGGGTAAAATATAAAATTATTCTGACATATCAAGTGCTGACAAATTTCCAAGAATGATAACCCATTCCACTAATATGTGCCTGAAGACCAGATGATCTCATCACAACAACTAAAAGAAAATCGAGTTCTAATGTATCCATCTTGAGCATGATGAACAAAGCAAAGAATAAGACCTTTCGACGGAAGTGGTTTCTGTGCCAAAGGATATTATTATAACATGCAGTATTCGATAACCTCTTTCCAAGATTAAAGAGTGAAAAACACACTGCCCAGTGAACAAAAAAAACCCTAATTGGAAAAACTTGTTCACAACCCAGGCAGGACAAACTTGGAAAAACTTGAACCAATGTCAACAATCCACAACCCAGGCAGGACAAACTTGTTCCCGTTATTGCAAAAGAAGCTCTGAAAAATGACAACTCAGCCGGAAGCGGTCTTTTTCTGCTGGAAAATGACAGCATAGACAGGTACAATTACTCCAATGCTGAAGGCAGTGAACACAGCAAGAGGCATTTTGATTTTCTGATACTTCATCCTGTCCAAATTGTACATGTGCTTCGCATGAAGATAGAATGGTTCGTCATGGCCATGTGCATGACCTCCTCCCATCCTCTTCACCCCTGTTGAGTGGATACCTCTATTCACTGTCATTAGACATGAAAAATTGATTCAGTCCTAGTATCATGAGAATAATCCTGACATAAACCAGCCACAAACGGGCTGGGAGCAAAAGCAATCGTGAAAGAATAAATTTCTCAATAAGTTTCTTTCAAAAATTCAAATTGACTTTGGGGGAGATATCAGGTGGAGAGAAAATGGAGGGAGTGTACAAGAAGCAACAATTTTTCAAAAGATAAGCCTGCTTTGAGGATCAAATTATGTAAAAGAACTAGCATGGGAATTCAAGATGCTTGTCAAAATCCATAATCACACTCTCAAAACTATCTAATAGAAACTTCGGCTAGTCCAATACAGAACGAGAGAAATGGTCAAAAAGTGCACGAACACTTTAAGCATCACAACTCATTATGTCTTCCAGCACTCTTTCATGGCAGTTTCTCAAATCAATTGAAAAACCTAACAAAAAAGGACACAAGGGTGTTTATCTGCTGATGCGGATGCCTATAAACTGACATCCCATCCATGCCAACCACATTCATTAATATGATTTCCATGTCTCTCACTTAACTAATTTTGATCATTAAAAGAAAAGGAAGCAGAGCAACAAAAGCTAAGAAACTGAAAAAAAGGGGGGGAATAAAAAATAGCTGGCAAAGGAAGGGAATTGTGGATGCTGCACCTCCACTTAACTGTTAAAAGGCATCATGCTCACTAAGCTTACATTTCTAACAAAATAAATCCAATAAACCATGGCAACAACCCATTTCTCACTATCTTGTCAAAAACCAACAACTTCCAATCATCATCTTTACATGAAACCACAGAAAAGAAAATGAAGTTTATCTGAAACCTCATAGTTCACACACCCATCAACAGCACTCACAATCCCCCAGTCTTACGCTGGTATGAGATGGGACTGATAGAATTGGCAATAACAAAGATGCTAGATAGGTTTGGTAACAAGAATGAAATGCAAAATAATGGATTAGTATTTAATTTATCAATTAAACACTGAAAATAAGTTGAATTTACTCAATCGTACTGAGAGCTATAGCTTTGTTATTACATACACCTGATAATTAAAAGACAGAATCCTTTATTCCCATAAACAACAAGAGTTAAAGTGAAAATAAAATACAGATACAATTAAATCATCAATTTAATATGTTTTAATGCACAATTTAATATAAAAAAATTATAAACTAATATTAAGACCAATCAAAAATTTGCAACCATGCTTCTATAATAACATGCATTTATCATTCTACATGACCTTTGGTATATATTTCACCTATATAATAATTATTATAGTCTCTTACTAGTGAAAAAAATAAATACCCTTCATTAAAAGCAATACTATGTTGGAGTGGGTGAAAAAAGCCTTGCCAAACAGCTCGTCTATAACAAAAACCAAACCTCAATCCAAACTACAGCTCATTTTCACACGACTACAATAACCAAACCTCAATCCCAAACTATAGCTTGTCTTCGAACAACGAAAACCAAGCTTCAGTCCCAAACCATAGGTTGTCTTCAAACAACAAAAACCAAGCTTCGATCCCAAACTATAGCTCTTTTTCATAAAATAAATATTCCCTTACACTTGCCATTACATTTCATTGAAGACAAAGGCTGCAAAACAGCTCAATTAGAACCCTAACACATTTGCAATGATAACTGTTGGTACAGCATTGAGCATGACCTAATAACCAAAAAATAGGGCATGAAAGGAATGATGATTACAAGTTTCCCGGTACAATAATACACTTCAACTGCAGTTTCTAGTCTTTTCCACCATGTATAGCACGAACAACACAAAGCTTGAATAGCCAAAAAAAGAAAGAAAAGAAAAACAGAGACTACAAACAATATCTACTAAACATTAATTCTCTAAGAAATTATTAAGACAAAACCCACAATTTCACTTCAATCAGACCAACTTATGATAAAAAAAAAAATATCAATCATTACCGCAAAAACCAGAAACCCTAAAAAAATAAAAACAAAAACAAAAACCAATCTTAAAAAAAAAAAAAGACACACAAACACATAATAAAACTTAGTATTTTTTTATCTAAAATTTAAATCAAGATCATAAGAGAACCCTCCATTTCTATCCAAAAACCCAGACAATCCCAGTTTCCACTACTCTCCCTCAGTTTCTGAGCAACCAAAAAGACCAGAAGAGATTTTCCTTCACTGATAAATAACAAAAAGGTTCAAAATTTTAAGATCATAGTCGTTGAAAAGATGAGAGTAACTGACCTGACTTGGATAGAAGAGATTCGGAAGCAGTGAATAGCTTGGAGGCTGATCTAAGACCGTTGTTCAACGCCATCTCTGCTGCTGTTTTACCAGAGAAATAAATGAAGGGGGGAAAAAAAACTCTCTCACCTTTTGTTTTTCAGGTTTTTCTCTTCCACTGCTTGCAAGCATAAAAAAAAGGGGTGATGATGGATGGGCTCTAGGGTTGTAGGCTGGCTTGGGACTCTACGTATCTAGGCTTGGCCCAAATTTACCACCCCTTCCTGTTTTTCAAGCATTTTTTTTCATTTTATTTTGCTCGTATTAAGTTTTAAGTTTTTTTTTTATTTTATGATCTCCGTTTAAAATTTATTATCTAATAATTAATGTTTTAATAAATGATTTATATTGGGTTATTTTAAATTTAATTAATTCTTTTCGTTTGATTTTAAATTCTTCTTACTAATTTTGTCTTTTTATAGTATTTGTAGTTTAAATTATAGTTATGATAACAGTAAAAATAATAAAAATGATGACTTTTTTAATTGGAATTCTCAAATTGTCTTTTTGTTAAACTGGTTTTTCTTTTCAACTTCACCTTTCAATCAAAAAACTTTAATTGTTCTCTAATTTATTTTTTATTTTCATGTCAATTTTTATCTTTTAATTGCTATTTTTATTTTAGATCCTTTTATATAGTTTTTTTTTCAATTTCATCCTTCAACATTTAATTCCTTCAATCTCACCCTTCAATAAAAAAATTTAGTTACCCTCTACTTTATTTATTTTTATTTCAATATTCATTCTCATTTTTTTAATTATTGTTTTTTGTTTTGGATCCATTGTATAGTTTAGTTTCTTTTTTCAATTTTATCATTCAATATTTAATTGGTTGGAAATTGAATTTCAAGGTTTTTTCAAGTGGATTTTGGTCTAATGACTCGGGTTACAGGTTTATAAAGTTAATGCGAGTTGATAACTTATTCTTTTTTTTATTTATTTTTTTTTATTTCATCATTTGACATTAATCTTTTAAAAAATTGATTTTTTTATAATTTTCTTCGCGTTCTTTTCTATCAGGTTATCCCAACTTTATGACATAAACATCAAGTTTTGCTGGTTAACTTAAGCTCTCGATCTTTTTTATGTTGTCATTTTTAATTTTTAATCTTTTTTTAACATCATTTTTATGAAAAAAAAAAGTAATAATCCAATTCCATGACACAGCGCATGTCGATGTGTAGTGGTGTGTGTATACACCAGTTACACCGTTGCAAGCCTATATTTGCCCGATAAGATCAAATTAACAAATGATTGAAGTCTCATTCATGCTTTACTTCTTTTCTTATTTGAATTATGTGCTTACTTATGCTTTATATTTCCTTTCGCAGCACCAAAGCAACTCATTAGAGATGTGTTAGTAAGTGATACATGAAAGAGTTTTTTTGTTGATTTATCTCCAAGTTCCTACAGCTTTTAAATATATATTTTGTTGCCAAGTCATTTAGGATGCGGTGAAAGGTGCAAATCAATATTTTTTTAAAAAATTTGGATTTGTTTTTGCTCTCACTCTTTAATTTAGGCAAAGCAGATGATTTGTTGTTGAAATAAATTACTTGATTTGGTTAATCAATATAGTGATTTGATGCTGACCTATTTGATCTTAATTAATTTGTTCACCCACTTTCTCAATAATTTTGTTGAACGCACACGAAGTATTTTTATTTTTCAATTGTGTTGTAGTGGCATTTATGGGCTTGCTTCCTATTTTATGGATTGTTTCATCAAGAATACAAATTTTAGAGAGCTTGCAGCAAGCCGTAGTCCAAGAACTTTTGAGTTTGCTTGGGTCTATTTGGCATTGCGTTTGTAACTGTGTTTCGTCAAATTTTGAATTTTTTTTTTGCTAAAATTGAGTGTGGTTTGTACTTTTTGGATCGTTTTGATGTGCTGATATCAAAAATAATTTTTAAAAAATAAAAAAAATCATTGGCATGTATTTCGGCACGAAAAGCTATTTGAAAAGCAACCACAACCACACTGCCAAATACGCTCTTTATCCTTAGTTGACCAACTCTAAGTCTATTGCTTAGGAGGTTGGAAAATTTTGGTTAGTTTAATTGCTTTGACAATTTCTTTTTAACTTTTCAAGCATGCGCTAGCATAGCAGTTTGAAAATCAAGATCCTGTCATTATCTTAAGTGCATTAAAATCATGTTCGGTTTAATAGGGTCTCGAACAAGTGTAGCGACTAACAAAATCTTCTTTATGGTTACAGCTAAAAGATCATCTAAGTATTTGCCCTCAATCTCTCTCAAACTCCTGAAAACCATTATTCCAGATGATTGTTTCAAGTGTTGAAGAATTCAAACTCCTGAAAACCATTATTCCAGATGATTGTTTCAAGTGTTGAAGAATTCAGTGTTGAAGAGAAAGAAAATTTTTTGCGGAATCTTGAATAATATTCCTGAGCTCTGAAGGCATGAACCACAACAAAATTTTTCTTATTGTCAATAACCACAAATTGAACAGTTATGATATTCAATGACAATGTAAGTGGTGGAGCTCATGTTTAAAAGAAATCACAGATAAGAAAATCTGGCCTTAATATTGTCAGAATGTTTGAGAAGCTACTACTTGCCATATCAAATGGTTGCATCAAGTTTCGCAAGAGATGATTTGGAAAGATCTGACATTAAGAGGAAAAGAATAAGAGACTAAGATTGTTTGTTGCTATTGATTTCTTGTTTTTTTTAATTAACGTAGGTGTCCGGGTCAGCTTGCGCCCACCTCAACTAATCTTACGGGGCCTAAAGTTAATGACCATGTAAGCCTCCAGTAGCCATTATATTATCAACCATAGGGCTCGAATTTGAGACCACAAAAAAAGTAAACTTCTTGATCTCGAGCTTTTATCACTGAACACCTACTAGATAATTATTTATTTCTTGTTATTTCTACAGCAGGTTGTTGCATATTTAACGGTTTTGCTAGCTTTTTCTCCATTTTGTTTCTCTCTTTTGCATTGCTAGAAAAATAGGGTGCAAAATGGCAATGACAATCATGCTTTTAGCAAAAACAATTGCCAAAACAATCAAGCATGATGAAGAATCATGTCATGTTATTCAAAATATAATTTTCACCACATTATTTTCCAAACACAAAAAATTCTAATTTGAATCTAGCTGGAATGACATGTACAATTACTCGCCTGAGACTCTGTAGGATTTATTTATAGAAGACAAACCATCTCACCTTCGCCCGCTTCCTCACAAAACAGAAGGGCAAAGTGGGATTTTCATTGTAGATTACTACAGTGAGAATCCCACGCGCTGTAGCTTAATACTTAATAAATTTAATAATAGTTAATAGTTATTAATGAAGGGAAAAGGGGAAGAAAAACGTTCTTCTTATGATTTAGTGGGGTCTGTTCAGTACACCACACTTTTTTTGTGATAGTACTGGTGGCAGCTCCCTAGGTGTAGGCGAAGGGGACCATTGTATGCTCGCTGTTATGCAACTGAAAGAAAAAGACCTTCAACTCTCTGAATCAATCCTCTCCTCTACAAACTACATTATAATAATGGTGAGAAGAATATATGTTTTAAATCGTTTTTCTCTATTGTTTTTTTCTTTCTCTCTAGCTAGAGACTGTCCAACACAGCGTAATGGTGAGAATGAACTGGAAAAAATAGCAGGTAGCTCTGTTTACAAACACATTGGTTGCTTTGCCAACTGGGCTCGGAAAGACGCTTATTGCTGCTGTTGTTATGTATAACTACTTCAGATGGTTTCCTGATGGTAAATCTCTCTACGCAAATGCTTCAGTAAATGCACAATATTTTATTAGAACCCAACTATAGTTTGAACCATAAAACGTGTTGGTTAATCGATTCAATCGGGTTCGGTTTATTATTAAAATAAAATAATTTAATTCTGTTTATTTTATTATTAAAATAATTGTTATCAGATTGATCGTTTGTCAATTCAATACAATTTAATTTGGTTTTTACTATCAATTGCATGGATGTTTCATCATATCTAGATTTGATGGAAGGCTATGGATTAGGGAAAAA
Source organism: Populus deltoides (assembly GCA_015852605.2). Classification (NCBI taxonomy): domain Eukaryota; kingdom Viridiplantae; phylum Streptophyta; class Magnoliopsida; order Malpighiales; family Salicaceae; genus Populus; species Populus deltoides. Next base: position 13,396,646 of record CM027582.2, on the reverse strand, counting down.
TCTAGTGGTGAGTGAATTAGTACAATGAGTTAACTTGAAAGAAGTTAATGCCGTGGGATTCCTATGTCTGATAGGTTTGAATGATTGATAGGTTGATGTGTATTCGTATTTCATTGCAGGTAAAATAGTTTTCGCTGCTCCTTCTCGACCGCTTGTGATGCAACAAATAGAAGCATGCCATAATATTGTAGGGATACCACAAGTAAGATGTTGAATTTAGTTGTCAATGGAATGCTTTGCTTACATCTTGGTTTTCGATTGGGAACTTCAGTTTGTCACGGTTAGTGTAATAGACTGATTGCAGGAGTGGACAATTGATATGACCGGCCAGGTATGCCCTACAAAAAGGGCATGTTTTTGGAAAACTAAACGAGTTTTCTTTGTTACTCCACAAGTGCTGGAAAAGGATATTCAATCTGGTAATATTCTTAGTAACGCCATAACACTCCTAACTGCAAAAAGGTTACACCTTAAATATTTTACATGGAAACTTTGTGAACATAAAATGGTTATGATATGTGAATTTTTTGAGTGAAAAAGAATTTTGTTAAGGAAGATGGAACACTTTGTATTTTTTTTTCATACAGAATATGTGAAAATATATGTCCTGCGATTCCCAGCTATACTTGCATTGTATTTCTTTCGTTTATTCCATCAATAGTTCTCTCACACGGAGCAAATTTCAGGAACATGTCTGGCAAAACACTTGGTTTGTTTGGTAATTGATGAGGCTCATAGAGCATCAGGAAATTATTCTTACTGTGTAGCAATTCGCGAGGTTTGTTGCTCTATTTTCTTTAGTTTTTGTTGTTACTGGCAATAAATTACTGTTTTGAGATACTATTTGATAATCTTGTTTTGTAGTTGTTGGCCATACCAGTGCAACTGAGAATATTAGCATTGACTGCGACTTCAGGATGTAAGTTACAAATAATCTAATTAGGTTCATTATAAAAGTAGCCACGACATCTGAAAACTTTTATGTTAAATGCAAATTGTTTAGCAAAACAGCCGGCTGTCCAGCATATCATTGATAACTTACAGATATCAGCTCTTGAATATCGTAATGAAAGCGATCCTGATGTCATTCCATATGTTCATGACAGAAAGATTGAACTAATTGAGGTATGGTCTGCTATGGCTCTTTGAAAAATTATTGTTGGATATTTGTATTTACCAATGAATTTGACATATTCTATGAAATGTTGTTAGGTTGCACTGGGGTAAGAAGCTGTTGATATTAACAAACGGCTATTGGAAGTGATACGTCCATATGTGGCAAGGCTTTCTACACTTGGACTTCTCCAGAATAGAGACTATCAAACAGTATGACTTGATAAATTACAAATTCGTTCAATTTTCTTCATCGTGTTAACTCTAGTATGCTAATGTTACTGCTTTCCTTTATTCAATAAATTCTTAAGCAATAATAACATTTCTTTCAATGTACATTTTAGAGTGTGGTAGCTCTATTATCACTGTTATTTATCGACTGAAAGGAGTTATTGTAAACAGTATGGATGACAGTTTCTCTTTAGGGCCTGCTCAGGCTTTATTAGCTATTTTAGCCATTGATCTAATAAATTTTCAACCCTGAAAGTGCCACAATGGGCAATTAAAATGCCCAACAATTTCATGAATGGGAGCAATTAGAAAAGGGGGAAAATTAGCATCTATTTGGAAATGTAGATCAGTTCTACATGGTACATGAAGGGGGAAAAGAAAACAAATGAACTATATTATCCACTGGTGATGACCCCAAATGTTTTCTAGACATCCATTTTCAATATGAATATATACCTCCAAATATCATAAAAATCAGAAAGAAGCTAACTATTCAAATTTATGCAGTGAAAGTTATGTTTAGATTCCATAATTTAGTGCCATGCTTGATTCTATGGTAACTTCGTTTATCTTAAGTAAAAAGTCTCATTATTGACTTTGAGCTAATTCAACATGCCATTGTGTTTTTTTCTCTGCTGCTCCTCTCCAAATGAGCAATACTTTAATAATTTTTTTCCATGTTGGACTAATATTTCATTTTTAATAATAAAAAGTTCCTATGATATTTTATGCTACAATGCTATCTACCTTGTTCTGGTCATTGTTTAATGAAACCACAACTTCTTCTGGTTTTCTTATTTCGACATCAAAATATGACAGTTAAGCCCACCTGATTTACGTAACTCAAGAGATAAATTTAGCCAAGCACCTTCCCCAGAACAGATATGGAGAAATTGAAGCTTGTTTTGGAGGTCTTATTACTCTTTACCACATCCGTAAGCTCCTTTCAAGTCATGGAATAAGGCCTGCATATGAGATGCTGGAAGAAAAGTTGAAACAATGGTATCTTCTTATGCATTCTCCACTCCAGCACTGCCTTGATCATTTAAACATTAGTTTCCATTGATCAGTTTCTGCTTTTTATTGGATATGAATCATCATCAAAATGTTCTTCATCTTCTGACCTTAGCAATCTAAAAGTGGTATCTGTAACGATGAAATGTTTCGACGCTAGAAGATTATGTTGTTTAGCTTTTGAAAATTGTCATTGGAGGGGAGGCCATTGAGCTTTCTTGTATGGACTTGGGGTTCTCTGAGGATTTGAATTAAAGAGTTCTCCTTCCAAAAGATCCTTTAAGATTCAGAGGGTGCTTGGCAGTGTGGTAGCGGTTGTTTTTCAAATAACCTTTTGTGCCGAAATGCATGCCAATGATTTTTTTTTTATTTTTAAAAAATTATTTTTGATACCAGCACATCAAAACGATCCAAAACGTACAAATCATATTAAATTTTAGCAAAAAAAAATAAATAAATTTTTTCTTAATGTTCTTCTCTAACTGAAAGCCCATACCCTCAGGTTACCAAGAAGAGATGCCCTGTATGATGATTTGACAATGGCAATGACATTTGTTTTGATCATCTGAACTTCACCAAACGGTGCTTAGGCTGATGGGTGAATTTTTTTAATGTGAACATATTTAATGTTGCTGCAGTATTAAAGGTCATTGATAGGTTGCCTTTTGTTATCCAGATGGCTTGGGCTGATCTAACTTTATTGCTGCAGGTCATTTGCAAGACTGATGGGTAAAAATGAAGATATTAGGAAAATAAAGCTTTTAATGCAACAAAGCTTGTCTCATGGTGCACCTAGTCCCAAATTGTCAAAAATGTTGGAAGTACTTGTTGACCATTTCAGTGAGTGGCATCCTCTTTCCTGAACATAAAAAAATTACAGTTTTGATTTGCATGCCAGTCTTTTTATTCCCCCTTTACACTTCTGCCTTGCTATGTTGAACTTCACAGACTATTTAGAAACTTCAATTCTCAACTGTTAAAATTCACAATAGGAGGGGTCCCTGATCAAGCTGGAAAACCTGTGCTTTTAGGTTAAACTTTGGTGGGAAAAAGGAACTTTAGGGGTTAAAATTTGGGTCTAATGGAATTAAACTATGTTGCTGTTTGATAGAATGAATGCTGCAAACATTTGCAGAATCTAAATCTGCATGGAAACAAGGGAAGAAATGATAAGTTTATGCCATCACAACATGGAAACATTTGGGTCTATTTGTTGTTAATTGACATTCTATATGTTTGAAAGCATTACATTGACACAGAGGCATAACATTTTTAATTCTTGGTTTGACTTCAACATCTAAGAATTAAATCGAAGCTTTTTTGGCGGCAAGCAAGCGCAGCAGCTCGATTCGGAGAGTCCTCGGCAAAAGATTTCCGACCGCCGATACAAGGAGGACTTTGAGGAGATTCAATGTCTAGGTAAAACTTATGTTGTTCTTATTTTTTATAGTTTGTTTGTTCTTAGAATATTCTTATTTATTTTTTTGTTCATAGGCCATGGTACATATGGAACAATAATGAAGTGTAAACATAAGCTTGATCATATAGAATATGTTGTAAAGAGAATCAAAGTTGGTTACCACGACGGAGAAGTGGTATTAAGATATTAAATCTCTCTTATTTTAATTTTATCCCTGCTATGTTATGTTGTTTTATTTTATTTTATTTTATGGTTAAGCGTTTATAACTCTTTCCTCTAATGGGTGATTATTACACGTTAAAAGATCTCGTTATCTTTGTAATGTGCGAGAAAAGCATCTACTCATGGTCAGATGCATCACAAAAAATACCTGATGGTAGTGCAAGTATTTTTTGTGATGCATCTGAGCATGAGTAGATGCTTCTCTGCACATTAAAAGATAACAGATTTTTTAGCGTGTAATAATCACTCATAAGAGGAAAGAGTTATAAAGGTTAACCTTAAAATAAAATAAAACAACACAGTACAACACAACACAGATAAAATTAAAACAAGAGAGATTTAATACCTTAATACCATTTCTCTGTCGTGGTAACCAATTTTGATTCTCTTTACAGCATATTCTATATGATCAAGCTTATGTTTACATTTCATTACTGTTCCATATGTACCATGACTTATGTACAAAAAAATAAATAAGAATATTCTAAAAACAAGCAAACTATGAAAAACAAGAACAATGTAAGTTTTACCTAGACATTTAATCTCTTCAAGAACATGTCTTTTAGCTGTATTTTGGGAGGGCAGAGAGAGGTTGTGTTTGATTACATAGAACATGCCCTCTAAACTCATTTGAAAAAAAAAACAGAGAAAGAGAGATTAGAGATATAGAATATTGAATACCAAACTCTGCAAGATCTAGACCAGCAGAACTTGAGCCATGCATGTCATGAAGAGTTGTTTATACAGATGGAGTGCTGTCCAATGTGAGGTGATATGCATTTCTTTTATGTGCTTCTCTTTTTATATAAAATCGCTTACAGTTATCTAATTTTGTCACCAAGACTTTTCATGAACTGCTTTCTACAAAGACTAATCTCAAAAGACGCTTCTTGATGGCCAGACAAATTGTTGAAGGATTACGCTTCATCCATACAAATCAATTTGTTCACAGAGACCTTGCCACAAAATACATTTTTGTGGGAGCTTTCCAGGACGAGAAGGAGATCAAAATAGAAGATTTCGGAATTAGTGAACAGTTTAAATTTGAATGTGAATCTAACTTGATCAATCTTAGCTTTTATTATTCCAAGTTGATTGTTTATTTCTTATTAATTTTTTTTGGCAACGGTATTTTGTAAGAAAAGTGAAAAAATTCAAGTTAAGGAAACAAAAGTTAAAAGGCTCCTGAGGGAAAGGGACCCATCGATGCAAAAGCAGATATATACAGTTTATGAATTATTGTGTTCATGCTGCTGCACCTCACAATATCCGGCACAGAAAGAAAATAGAATTTAGATAAATTGAAAAGCATAGAATTTCCGAATGATTGGGAAAATGAGCGGTACAAACCTCTCAAATCTCTTATCTCGGACATGATGTCTGTAAACCCTGATGACCGTCCTTCTGCTGAAGAAAGTTTTGCCCTGAGTTCAGGTAATATATTAACCAAATCCAAGGGCATCGTCAACTGTTTTTTTTTCAACCTTTTATAGGACTGTCATTTTATTTTCATATTTACTTCATCAAATACTAGCTAATATCATTCTTTGCTTTCGTCAAAGGATCTCTCTCTCCTCTTCGAGGTATGCTCGTTATGCATGCCTGCCCTATGCCTGTCAGTTGGGTTATTGAAGTATAAGTAACTGCAGTTTTCATATGACATTGATTCTCTATTGATGATAAATATGTTTGGCAGTGCGATGAGTCTGTGGAAGGCAATAAAGAAGAGCAGGAGACTGGGAAAAATGTTGATAAGGAGGAGATTGAAACTGTTGGAGAGGATGGCGCAGAGGAGGCTTGAGCTTAGGCGATAGCACTGAATTAGGAATGTTCAAAGCAGGGTAAAATTTCAAACCCAAAGCTAGTTTTATGCAGTGCAGAGCAACTTCCTAAACTTGAAGTTTAATGCATTTAACTAAACCTCCATTTTAGGAGGAATAGCAGACAACATCAGCGTACAATGGTTTCAGCAATCCATAATATGTCTGTTTCCTCCTGGGTGCTTTGTGCAGATCAAAATGCTTGCCATCACAAATTTTACTTCAGGGGGGCTGCATGGCAGTCAAATGTTCAGTCTAAAGTCTGATTGTCGAGCAGTGAGGTGCTTCATGTCTGTCGGAGTGCCATGTTGCTTTTATGAGACTGTGATATGTTCAAACACTGCAACAGAGGCAAAATGATGTGTAGCAATTCATCTGATGTGGCAAACTGCCTCAGCAGAATTATTTTGGAAAGCATGACTGATGGTTATCAAAGTGAAAACCAATTCTGTACGTATATCATTGCTCTTTAAAACCTTATCTGTGTATCTCTTTAAAAGAATAAGGGTCGAATCAGAGGAAATAATATTTGCATTAAAGAGTAAAATAATATTTCTATGAGGATTTGAATTGAAGAGTTCTCGTTGCAAAAGATCCTTTAAGATTTAATGTTCTTCTCTAACTGAAAGCCCATACCCTCAGGTTACCAAGAAGAGATGCCCTGTATGATGATTTGACAATGGCAATGGCATTTGTTTTGATCATCTGAATTTCACCAAATGGTGCTTAGGCTGAGGGGTGAAATTTGTTAATGTGAACATATTTAATGCTGCTGCAGTGTTAAAGGTCATTGATAGGTTGCCTTTTGTTATCCAGATGGCTTGAGCTGGTCTAACTTGATTGCCGCAGGTCATTTGCAAGACTGATGAGCAAAAATGAAGATATTAGGAAAATAAAGCCTTCAACGCAACAAAGCCTGTCTCATGGTGCACCTAGTCCCAAATTGTCAAAAATGTTGGAAGTACTTGTTGACCATTTCAGTGAGTGGCATCCTCTTTCTTGAACATAAAAAAAACTGCAGTTTTGATTTGCATGCCAGTCTTTTTACTCCACCATTACACTTCTGCATTACTATGCTGAACTTCACATATTATTTAGAAACTTCATCTGTCAGCTGTTAAGATTCACAGGAGGAGGGGTCCCTGATCAAGCTGGAAAACTTGTGCTTTTAGGTTGTATTTTGTGGGAAAAAGGAACTTTAGGTGTTACGGATAAAATTTGGGTTTCACATATTATTTAGAAACTTCATCTGTCAGCTATTAAGATTCACAACAGGAGGGGTCCCTGATCAAGCTGGAAAACTTGTGCTTTTAGGTTGTATTTTGTGGGAAAAAGGAACTTTAGGTGTTACGGATAAAATTTGGGTCTCAAGAAATTAAACTATGTTGCTGTTTGATAGAATGAATGCCGCAAACATTTGCAGAATCTAAATCTGCATGGAAACAACAAGGAAAGAAATGATGAGTTTATGCCATCACACCTAGGACAAGAAGGCAGTCACACCTTTATTCAAGCTTCAAACATCCTGAAAATTAATTTTAATTGACATTCTATTTGTTTGAAAGCATTGCATTGACATAGAGGCATAGCATTTTTAATTCTTGGTTTGACTTCAACATCTAACTGGAAAATGCAACTGCACTACACCAACAAAGAAATCAAAGACCAGAAATGAAAGGTTTCATGACAGCATATAACTTTTGACTTTTTTAAAAATTTTGGGTTTCTGTTGCTTCTTTCTCCAGCAAACCTGGAATCTACCATTATACCTTTGATCTTTTGGATAAGAATTTGCGTACTGAAGCTGAAATAGCTGCGACTTGACTTAAATGAGCAAGCAAGGATTATTTGGACGAAATGGACATTTAATTGTTTATGATCATTCCTATTTGTTGGATAGGAATTTTTAATGAAATAATATTGTTGTTTGCAGTGGAACTTGTTTATGTTTTTTCTTCTTCTGTGGATAGGAAACGTAGGCCAACATGCACACACACGTTTGTATGTATTTATTCCATGGCGGATCATTAATATTGTCCAGTTAGTCGTAACCCAAATCCATGTCAGTCTATATTTTGAAGAAATGGTTGATTTTTCTTCTGTTGATTGATATAGAATACAAATGCCGAAAAAGTTTGTATCTTAAACAACAAATTAAGCCAATAATTAGCAGTTTTAGTTTACAACAAACTAATCAAACCAGCACGTCAATTCAAAAAATACAGAGCATCAGTGTAAAACAGCCTTCATGAAATTTTAGATTCCATAGCTAGCCATCTCAGAGAGCACGGATAAATAGTTTTTATAAAAAGAGTGCTTCCAACTGGACTATTAACCACAATTATTATCAAAATTACTCAAAACAGCATAACAGGGAGAGTAGAGGTGTACAAAATGCTGGCCCGATGATATTTTTAATCCGCTAGACAATGTAAAAACCTCTTCGGATTTGTTGGATTTAAGATCGTAACTTATGACCATGGTAGGGTTTCCAAGAAAAATAATATCAGAAGCTGGATGAATAGCGTATGTATGAAAATGAAAGCCTGAATTACGCACGTCAGGATATTTGGACGTCAAGGAGTCCACTGAGATGCGATGTGTGAGTTTCCAAAAAGGATCACGTTTGCAACGGTCTTCCAAAAGCCAAATGGAGATCATCAATCCAGACTCGTCATGATTTGAATAATACAAGCTTCCTCTAGACATCCCAATGAATCCATGGCGGTCAGCGGCATTCTTGTGCGGGAGTTCAATAGCCACATCGCTCGGCGCATTTAAGTCAAACCTGATGAGGTAGTTGACGACAAAGGATAGCTTGTAAATCATTCCATCCAAATAAATAGAACGCCTGATACAACCATACTCATCTGCATCAGCAGCAGCATGAGGAAGTTCGGTGGATAACTTGACCCGGCGCCTAACCCACTTTCCGGTATCGGAAGAAAATATATCCAACTTTACCGGGCAAGAAGTCTTTTCTTCAAAATAAATAAAGCGAACAACTTTGTAGTGAGGAGATTTGGCAGGATCATAGGCAATTGCAGCAGCGAATGGAGCAGTTCGTGGACGGGGATTAGGAATTGCAATGCATTGTCTGGTAGTGGTGTTGCAAACAAAATAATAATGCGGAAGAGCCTCTCGTTGCTCTCTTCTAACAAACAAGAGCAACCCATTACAACAATCAAAATAATGATCAGAAGAAAGCATGAAGGGCAACATACAAGCATACGAATCCACAAATCCATCGGTCTGGCCCACGCAATCACGAACATCGGGATAGCTAGCATACGCAGCAAAGTATCCCAACCCACCAATTATTTGATAAGAACAGAGGAACAAAAAGCCAGAAGGATGGGCTGCTGCGGCGGCTGAGAATAGCGGGGCACAAACATTAGATATGAGACGATGCCATGCTTTTGATACAGCCTTCAATCTCATCACCATATTTACCGGTAATCGACATAGAATTTCAACTATCATGTCGTCTGGCAACTGCACGGCCATTGTAAATTTAAAATAGGATTTCAGGCACCTAAATAAACAAAGTAGAAGTTAACAAAAGTTCCAATAAAAACAGACTTTATTTATGCTTGCAATCTCCAAAGTATTCTCTCGGGCGGGGTTGTAGAATAGGGGCAAACCCTAGTTGTTGGCTAAAAGTGTTAAAAATTAGAAATTAGGGTTCTGAAATCAACTATTCAGGAAATATAAAGCCCATTAATATGCCGACCATGGGAACAGAACCCTACCTTCAAAACTTTTATATTTCTTGATTCAGAGAGAGACACAAAAACAAATAGTAAAAAGACTTATTTTTCGGTTATCAGCATCTCTTTAACACACACATATTTTTGCACATTTTACCCGTGATTTTGGATTTATGTCGATTGTGATTTGGAATCAAATAGGAAAAATTATAAAATTATAGTTTGACATAAAAATTATAATTTTATAATTTCTTGTTATAAATTAAAATATATATTTTTAATATTTAGTTGGATTTGAATAGCTAGTTTGTTATGTAACATATTAAGATCATTTTTATGATTGAGGTAGCTATGGTTTCTAAGTGTTTTTAATGAGTGTGTTTGAAAATGCGGTTAAAACTTTATTAATTTAAAATTTAAAAAAAAATTGTTTAAAATTATTTTTTTTGTATTTTTTATTATTTTAAAATATTAATATAAAAAATAAATTTTAAAAATAAAAAATTATTTTAATTTATTTTCGAGAAAAAAAACTCAAAAGGCAACTTTAACATATTTTCAAACATGATGTATTTACTTTTAAAAAATATCAAAATAATATTTTTTAATAAATTTAAATTTAAATTAAAAATTAAAAATTATTTTAATATATTTTTAAATAAAAAAAAAATAATAAAACAGAATCTCGTGCATGCACCTAAAAGCTAAAGCTAAAATTAACTTTTCAAGTTTTGCCGCCAATCATTCACCCTCCTCTCTTTCTCTGCATCTCTCTGCCAAATCCAAATCCAAAAAAAATAAAAAATACACGAAGTGTTGTGAATTTGAAAATGACATCAACAGTTCCTTTCCAAGTAATCGACGACGACGACGACGTAACTTCTTCAATTCTGTTTCCTTAAACCTCCAATCCAGCAATCAATCTTTCACTAAATTCTCTCTCTCTAACTTCACTTCACTCTGTTGCTTGCAGGAATTTGATTGGGAGGCAGTAGTCAGAGAAATCGATGCCTCTTGTGAAAGAGCAAATAGCCCTTCATCTACTACAATTAATCAAGCTTCTTCTTCCAATTTTACCCCTCCCGTTAATATTCTTAATAATTCTTCTTATTCTTCATGTACGAAGACTGGGACTTGCAAGCAATCCACGCTCGATAAGTTTATTGGCAGAGCGAATCCGCCGGTGAAGCCAACGGTTGAGGTCCGACATCATCAGGGTAATGGCATCATCAACAGTGATGGGAGGCCGTGTTGCGTTGAGATCGATGCGGAGGCAGCTAAAACTTGGATTTACCCAGGTCTTTATCACCTTTTCTCTTTCAATGCTTCTTTTATTAATTTAGGGGGCTTAGGCAAAAAGGGTGTTTGTGAAATTTTGGGTTTTGAAGGAATAATTTATTGTTTTTAGAGATTTGTTTATTTTATTTTCTGGATGATAAATATGGCTATCGATTCTTATATTGCAGTCAATGTACCTCTCAGAGACTATCAATTAGCTATTACAAAGACCGCGTTATTTACAAACACATTGGTTGCATTGCCAACTGGGCTCGGAAAGACGCTTACTGCTGCTGTTGTTATGTATAACTACTTCAGATGGTTTCCTGATGGTAAATCTCTCTACACAAATGCTTCAGTAAATGCACAATTTTTTATTAGAACTGAACTATAGTTTGAACCATAAAATGTGTTGGTTAATCGATTCAATCGGGTTCGGTTTATTATTAAAATAAAATAATTTAATTCGGTTTATTTTATTATTAAAATAATTGTTATCAGATTGATCTTTTGTCAATTCAATACAATTTAATTTGGTTTTTACTATCAATTGCATGGATGTTTCATCATATCTTGTAGATTTGATGGAAGGCTATGGGTGAGGGAAAAAATCTAGTGGTGAGTGAATTAGTACAATGAGTTAACTTGAAAGCAGTTAATGCCGCGGGCTACTTATGTTTGATAGGTTTGAATGTTTGATAGGAATGATGTGTATTCGTATTTCATTAGTTAATGCCGTGGGCTACCTATCTTGTAGATTTAAACATTAGTTTCCATGATCAGTTTCTGCTTTTCATTGGATATGAAACATCATCAAAATGAACTTCTTCATCTTGTGACCATACTAATCTAAAAGTGTGGTATCTGTAACGATGAAATGTTTCGATGCCAGAAGATTATGTTGTTTATGTTTTGAAAGTTTTCTTTTGGATAAGAATGTGCATACTGAAGCTGAATTAGCTACGATCTGACTTAAATGAGCATGCAAGGATTATTTGGATGATGTGGACATTTAAACGTCTAAATGCATTGGTGCTGGATTGTAAATATGGATTTTGAAGAAAATATTGATTTTTTCCTGCAATGAAACTTGTTTATGATCATTCCTGTTCGTTGGATAGGAATTTTGAATGGAATAATATCGGTGTTTGCAGAGGAACTTGTTTATGTGGTTGCAGAAACTAAGGATCCACAAAACTCAAGGGTTGCAGAAATTTTATAATTTTCTCCAGTTTGTCATATAATATTGGCCAAAGTGGTACAGAAAAAAATGAAGCAGTTAATTGTACAAATTTAATCAGTCGAAGGAGGTATATATTTAGTTTATGCAGTCAAGGAGATCTTTAATCTTTATATGTTCATTCAAGACATTTACATTAATCATGCAAAACCAATACCGTGTCATAAGAAATGGATTCGGGGGCCACAATTAAATCTCATATGTGTTTGTATGTTTGCACGCTTTGACTATTCCCTTAATTTTCTGTGGATGTGCATATATTACCTGGTTTCTGTATTTTTCTCTGACCATATTATGCCATTTTTGGGTTGTAATTCATGCGATGATGACCTTTTAAATGGAGTTGGTTCATAGAAACCATGACCCATCACCATGTCAATAATAATCATAATTGATTTGATTATAATAATCAAAATGAAGAAGAAGAAGATACAAATCGAACGAGGAAATGAATAAAGGTTTGTAAGCCATGTAATACACAAATAGACAAGGTATTTCATGGTTTGCACCTTGCATGTCTCTAGTTTGCGTGTGTGGCGCTAGGTTTCCCATCTATTTTATGAATTCATGCAAAGCTATTATGATAATATTTACATGCCAAGCACCGGAAACTATAGGAGAAAAAAGAAAATCTGACAATAAGAAAATATATTGGTCTCATAATATATATTTAGCCTTGCACTTCTGAAAAAAGACTAATTTTCCATTAGCACCATGGAAATTTGAGAATTTTTAATTTTTTGATTTACTTTAATTTTTTTTTTGTATGTTTTTGTGTTATTTTAAAAAACAATTTTGAGATTGTCTAATTCAAGAAATTTGAAAATTTTTTATTTTTTTTCTTTAAGTGAAGTTGATTTTTTAATATTAATTTTTTAAACATTATGCTTTTAAAAAAATTATATTGAGATCGTGTCCTGAAAACTTTTTATTTTTTTCCTTTGTTTTAAATTACTTTTTTTCAATATATATTCAAATATATATATTCTTTATATATTTTCTTTTAAAATATATATTCAAATTGTGTCTTCAAAATTTAAATTCAGGAAAAAAATAATTAAAAATTTCAAGAAACAATCTCTATATATTTTTTTAAGAATATTTTAAAAGTAATAAAAAAAATATAAAAAAAATTAACTTAAAGTTAATTAAATATTTTTAAATTTCTCAGGTCTTGCTTGTCAGAAGTTATTTTAAAAATTACAAATTCAAAAAATTAATTTTGTTAGATCTTTTGGCAGAGTAGGCAACAGCCGCAGCGCTTGGGTTCTACTTGAGGCAGAACCCAACTCTAAAGGGTTGAGCATCACCCAACAAAATGAAGTCATGATATCAGCAGGATCCAATAGCCAACAGTCAAATACTTTGGTGGGTCTCCCAGCAGCTCTAGAAAGAGAAGGCAACGCCCTAGCTGCAAACTTTGACCAACAACATACTAGGGAAAAGCCCTCGAGATGTATGGCATGATGCTGGGTCTGGTAACACAGCCATACTTAATAGCCTTGGGTATTGCTACGTAGTCACACCCAGCACCTTTGTACGCAAGACCTAAAATGGCTTTAGGTGTAGCACCGTGCAGGATCAAAATAGCTACAGTATAAGCAATCTATGCCACACTACTTAGGGCCTCAGCATCATTTAATATTGGATTGGTTGGGGGAGAAAACTGCATAACTTTTTTTATAGGGTTATCATTGTCTTAAATAAATTTTTATTTTTAGGTTAGTGCTCATTTTATTACATATATTTTTATCATATAATTAAAAAAATATATTTTATAAAAAAAATTAATAAACTCAATGGAGTCCATGACACGATTTGTTAGGGGACTGAAATTGATTTAAAATGTCATTGTCTCAATAGTTTTTGTTAAAAAAGTTATCATCTTGAAATTTTTTTAAAAGTTAAGCCATGTTTTTACTAATTATTAAAATTGCATTTGAATTCATTAAATTAATCAATTTAATTCGGGCTAACTTTTGTGCGATTTAGTTTGAAACTCGAGTTTGGCAAATAGTCATATTGCAGGATCTTAAAATTGACTTATTAGATAAGGTTGAATAAAATAGTTAAAAAACACTTCACACTCTTGATATTTTTTTATATTTTAAATAATTTATCTAGTCCGCGATATAGTGCGAACCAATGAACTAGTGTCTTATAAGCAAGACATAAAATTCAATGTTCACAACCAATATCATATTGGAATTTTCATAATTTATTACTCTTTATTTCCTCTTGTTGTTTAAAAAATTAATGTATTTTTTTTTAATATTAACTTATAATATGTTTTTCTCATGCCATATCCTTTTAGAGGGTGATACTAATTATTGGATTTTACTGCTAACTTTACATAATGTTGACATGCATATAAAAGGAGAAAATAATCTTTTTAAAAGTAGCTCTCTAAATGTTTTTAGTTTAAAAAATAAACACTTGAAATTACCTTTCCTTAACAATTTTTATTTGACTAAATGATCGATCATAAATGTAATAATTTTTATAATTATGATTTTTTTGAGTTTAGAAGGTTAATTGGTCAACTTGTTTACAATGGAAGAGTTAGATTAATAAATTTGAATTGAATTGTTATTGTAGGAATTTTTTTTATATTAATTTTGATTTTTTTCTTGTAATATCACACTTCTCTCTTTTTTTTCAATATATATTTTTTTTTCTTTCATATATATATATATATATATATATATATAAACGTGTAAAATAAAATAAATAAATTTTGCCACTAATTCGAACATTGTTTCCTTTGAGCGGATGCTGCCATCCATACCTAGCAGCGGCAGCTGATCGCACACACATTTGGCAATTGTTTTTCAACTTGGAAGGGCATTAACGTCATTGTGTGTGCCGAAAGTAAAAATAACACGATACGGGAAGAAAGACAAAAGCTTACACTGTAGAGAGGCAAGAGAAGAGAACCACTGAACCACAGCACCGATCCTTTCTATCACAAATTCTCAATCAAGAAACCAAACACAAAGCCATGACCACGAGCTTCTCAATGGGAATCTCTTATCTTTTACACTCTCACTTTCCTTCCTCCACTTCTTCTTCTTCTTCTTCTTCTTCTTCCCAACCTCTTTCTTTTCATGTGAAGAACAGCAATAATAATGAAATGACCGGGAGGAGGAGAGTGGTTTCTGCTTGTATGGGTCAAGAGGATCCAAAGGACATTGTTTTCAGCAAGAAGAGAGCTGTTCTTTTTCTGGGTATTTCAGTTCTTCCTTTCTTGCAACTCAGGGCCAGAGCTCTTGAAGGTCTTGTTACAAGTGAGTTTAATTTCTTGGTTTTTGGTATTAGAGATATGGAGTTTTGTTCTTCATTTTTTTTAAAATTGTTGTACATGGTCAAATGGGTTTTCTCTTTTTATCCCATGTCTTCAATTAGTGGATAACAAGTGGTTTGATGCGAGTGTGCTCTTGCTGTCGATTATTACTTGGTTCTTGTCCTGTATGTGGTAGTATCTGCTGCTTGAGCTTAGGTGGTCTTTCGCGCAATTGCGTGAAGCATCTCGCTATGCTACCTGCACCTTCCTTTGGGCGAGGTCAGATCTAGAGAGGAATTTTATGAATATATATCAAGAAATTTTATGTATTATAGCCTTTAGTTTATTGTTGTTTTTCCCAAGGATCCTACCGAGTGCAGGACCCCACACCCACATGGATCCTGCACCAGGCAGGACCTAAAGCAATTGTTGGACTACACACACTTTGGGTCCTGTTGATGGGTTAATATTTTTCAATTTAGTCCTTCTACTTGTCTCATGTTACTTGAGTAAGTCTTTCCGTTCAAATGCAGATGTTAAGTATTTAGTTGACTTGTCAAATGAAACCCATTGTTTAAGTTTTCTCTTGCAAATAGGATTAAGTTGCTATTAATTAATACTAAATTTTAATTGTAAAATCATGATAAATGAAAGACTTATTTAAATAACAAAGTACATGTAGAAATGTCACATAAAGAAAAGAAAATTAATTTAATTTATGGGAGATAACATTAAAAAAACAGCGAAGGGAGAGTAACTTTTGATTTAATTATTCACTTTTAAAGACAGCAAGCACATCACATAGCCATATATGAAGGGGAAAAGGGAAGAAAAACATTTTCCATATGACCTAGTGGGATCCGTCCGGTATACCACACTATTTTTCTTGTAGTACAGGTGGCAGCTCCCTGGGCTAAGGGGACCATTGCACGCTCGCTGTTATGTAACTGAATGAAAAGGCCTCCAACTCTCTGAATCAATCCTCTCCTCGCACAATAACAGTGGTGAGAAGAGCATATGTTTTAAATCGTTTTCCTCTTTTGTTTCTTTCCTTTTCTCTCTAGCTAGAGACTGTCCAAAACAGCGCAATGGTGAGAGAGAACAGGATAAAATAGCAGTAGCTCTGTTTTTAAATAACTAGAAACATCTAATTAAACTGAGTTTTGGCCTTGTTATTTTAGCTTACATTGAAGTTTTTTGGCGGCGGCGACAGCAGCTCTGATTCAGAGAGTCCTTAACAAAAGATTTCTGACCGTCGATACAAGGAGGACTTTAAGGAGATTATGTCCGGGTAAAACTGATGTTGTTCTTGTTTTTTATAGTTTAGTTGGTTTTAGAATATTCTTGTTTATTTTTTTGTTCATAGACCATGGTACGTATGAAACAGTAATGAAATGTAAACATAAGCTTGATCATATGAAATGTACTGTAAAGAGAATTAAAGTTGGTTACCATGACAGATAAGTGATATTAAGGTATTAAATCTCTCTTATTTTAATTTTATATATGTTGTGATGTGTTGTTCTGTGTTGTTTTATTTTATTTTAAGGTTAGTTTTTATAACTCTTTCCTCTAATGGGTGATTATTACACGCTAAAAGATTTGTTATGCTGTAATGTGCAGAGAAGCATCTACTCATGCTCAGATGCATCACAAAAATATTGTGCGCTACCATCAGGTATTTTTTGTGATGCATCTGAGCATGAGTAGATGCTTCTCTGCACATTACAGCATAACAGATCTTTTAGCGTGTAATAATCACCCATTAGAGGAAAGAGTTATAAAGGGTAACCTTAAAATAAAATAAAACAACACAGATAAAATTAAAACAAGAAAGATTTAATACCTTAATACCACTTCTCTGTCGTGGTAACCAATTTTGATTCTCTTTACAGCATATTCTATATGATCAAGCTTATGTTTACATTTCATTACTGTTCCATATGTACCATGACTTATGTACAAAAAAATAAATAAGAATATTCTAAAAACAAGCAAACTATGAAAAACAAGAACAATGTAAGTTTTACCTAGACATTTAATCTCTTCAAGAACATGTCTTTTAGCTGTATTTTGGGAGGGCAGAGAGAGGTTGTGTTTGATTACATAGAACATGCCCTCTAAACTCATTTGAAAAAAAAAACAGAGAAAGAGAGATTAGAGATATAGAATATTGAATACCAAACTCTGCAAGATCTAGACCAGCAGAACTTGAGCCATGCATGTCATGAAGAGTTGTTTATACAGATGGAGTGCTGTCCAATGTGAGGTGATATGCATTTCTTTTATGTGCTTCTCTTTTTATATACAATCGCTTACAGTTATCTAATTTTGTCACCAAGACTTTTCATGAACTGCTTTCTACAAAGACTAATCTCAAAAGACGCTTCTTGATGGCCAGACAAATTGTTGAAGGATTACGCTTCATCCATACAAATCAATTTGTTCACAGAGACCTTGCCACAAAATACATTTTTGTGGGAGCTTTCCAGGACGAGAAGGAGATCAAAATAGAGGATTTCGGAATTAGTGAACAGTTTAAATTTGAATGTGAATCTAACTTGATCAATCTTAGCTTTTATTGTTCCAAGTTGATTGTTTATTTCTTATTAATTTTTTTTTTGGCAACGGTATTTTGTAAGAAAAGTGAAAAAATTCAAGTTGACGCTCAAGGAAACAAAAGTTAAAAGGTTCCTGAGGGAAAGGGACCCTCAGGAATTATTGTGTTCATGCTGCTGCACCCTCACAATATCTGGCAGAGAAAGAAAATAGAATTTAGATAAATTGAAAAGCATAGAAATTCCGAATGATTGGGAAAATGAGCGGTACAAACCTCTCAAATCTCTTATCTCGGACATGATGTCTGTAAACCCTGATGACCGTCCTTCTGCTGAAGAAGTTTTGCCCTGAGTTCAGGTAATGTATTAACCAACTCCAAGGGCATCGTCAACTGTTTTTTTTTTTCAACCTTTTATAGGACTTTCATTTTATTTTCATATTTACTTCATCAAATACTAGCTAATATCATTCTTTGCTTTCGTCAAAGGATCTCTCTCTCCTCTTCGAGGTATGCTCGTTATGCATGCCTGCCCTATGCATGTCAGTTGGGTTATTGAAGTATAAGTAACTGCACTTGTCATATGACATTGATTCTCTATTTATGATAAATATGTTCGGCGGTGCGATGAGTCTGTGGAAGGCAATAAAGAAGAGCAGGAGACTAGGAAAAATGTTGATAAGGAGGAGATTGAAGCTGTTGGAGAGGATGGCGCAGGGGAGGCTTGAGCTTAGGCGATAGCACTGAATTAGGAATGTTCAAAGCAGGGTAAAATTTCAAACCCAAAGCTAGTTGTATGCAGTGCAGAGCAACTTCCTAAACTTGAAGTTTGATGCATTTAACTAAACCTCCATTTTAGGAGGAATAGCAGACAATATCAGCGTACAATAGTTTCAGCAATCCATAACATGTCTGTTTCCTCCTGGGTGCTTTGTGCAGATCAAAATGCTTGCCATCACAAATTTTACTTCAGGGAGGCTGCATGGCAGTCAAGTGTTCAGTCTAAAGTCTGATTGTCGAGCAGTGAGGTGCTTCATGTCTGTCGGAGTGCCATGTTGTTTTTATCAAAGTGTGATATGTTCAAACACTACAACAAAGGCAAAATGATGTGTAGCAATTCATCTGATGTGGCAAACTGCCTCAGCAGAATTATTTTGGAAAGCTTGACTGATGGTTATCAAAGTGAAAACCAATTCTGTTCGTATATCTTAGCTCTTTAAAACCTTATCTGTGTATCTCTTTAAAAGAATTAGGGTCAAATCAGAGGAAATAATATTTGCATTAAAGAGAAAAATAATATTTCTATGAGGATTTGAATTAAAGAGTTCTCCTTGCAAAAGATCCTTTAAGATTTAATGTTCTTCTCTAACTGAAAGCCCATACCCTCAGGTTACCAAGTAGAGATGCCCTGTATGATGATTTGACAATGGCAATGGCATTTGTTTTGATCATCTGAACTTCACCAAACGGTGCTTAGGCTGATGAGTGAAATTTTTTAATGTGAACATATTTAATGTTGCTGAAGTATTAAAGGTTATTGATAGGTTGCCTTTTGTTATCCAGATGGCTTGGGCTGATCTAACTTTATTGCTGCAGGTCATTTGCAAGACTGATGGGTAAAAATGAAGATATTAGGAAAATAAAGCTTTTAATGCAACAAAGCTTGTCTCATGGTGCACCTAGTCCCAAATTGTCAAAAATGGTGGAAGTACTTGTTGACCATTTCAGTGAGTGGCATCCTCTTTCCTGAACATAAAAAAATTGCAGTTTTGATTTGCATGCCAGTCTTTTTATTCCCCCTTTACACTTCTGCCTTGCTATGTTGAACTTCACAGAGTATTTAGAAACTTCAATTCTCAACTGTTAAGATTCACAATAGGAGGGGTCCCTGATCAAGCTGGAAAACCTGTGCTTTTAGGTTAAAATTTGGTGGGAAATGGGTCTAAAGGAATTAAACCATGTTGCTGTTTGATAGACTGAATGCTGCAAACATTTGCAGAATCTAAATCTGCACGGAAACAAGGGAAGAAATGATAAGTTTATGCCATCACAACTAGGACAAGAAGGCAGTCACACCTTCATTCAAGCTTCGAACATCCTGAAAATTGTTGTTAATTGACATTCTATTTGTTTGAAAGCATTACATTGACACAGAGGCATAACATTTTTAATTCTTGGTTTGACCTCAACATCTAACTAGAAAATGCAACTGCACTACTTGAACAAACAAATGAAAGACCAGAAATGAAAGGTTTTGCGACAGCATATAACTTTGACTTTTTAAATTTTGGGTTCTGCTGCTTCTTTCTCCAGCAAACCTGGAATCCACCATTATACCTTTGGTCTTTTGGATAAGAATTCGCATACTGAAGCTGAAATAGCTGCGACTTGACTTAAATGAGCAAGCAAGGATTATTTGGACGAAATGGACATTTAATTGTTTATGATCATTCCTATTTGTTGGATAGGAATTTTTAATGAATTAATATTGTTGTTTGCAGTGAACTTGTTTATGTTTTTTCTTCTTCTGTGGATAGGAAACGTAGGCCAACATGCACACACACGTTTGTATGTATTTATTCCATGGCGGATCATCAATATTGTCTGTTAATCGCAACCCAAATCCATGTCAGCCTATATTTTGAAGAAATGGTTGATTTTTCTTCTGTTGATTGATATAGAGTACAAATGCCGAAGAAGTTTGTATTCTAAACAACAAATTAAGCGAAGAATTAGCAGTTTTAGCTTACAACAAATTAATCAAACCAGCACGTCAATTCAAAAAATAGAATACAGAGCATCAATGCAAGACAGCTTTCCTGAAGTTTTAGATTCCATAACTAGCCATGTCAGAGAGCTCTGATAAATAGTTTTTATAGAAAGAGTGCTTGCAACTGGACTATTAACCACAATTATTATCAAAATTACTCAAAACAGCATAACAGGGAGAGTAGAGGTGTACAAAATGCTGGCCCGATGATATTTTTAATCCGCTAGACAACGTAAAAACCTCTTCGGATTTGTTGGATTTAAGATCGTAACTTATGACCATGGTAGGGTTTCCAAGAAAAATAATATCAGAAGCTGGATGAATAGCGTATGTATGAAAATGAAAGCCTGAATTACGCACGTCAGGATATTTGGACGTCAAGGAGTCCGCTGAGATGCGATGTGTGAGTTTCCAAAAAGGATCACGTTTGCAACGGTCTTCCAAAAGCCAAAGGGAGATCATCAATCCAGACTCGTCATGATTTGAATAATACAAGCTTCCTCTAGACATCCCAATGAATCCATGGCAGGCAGCGGCATTCTTGTGCGGTAGTTCAATAGCCACATCGCTCGGCGCATTTAAGTCAAACCTGATGAGGTAGTTGACGACAAAGGATAGCTTGTAAATCATTCCATCCAAATAAATAGAACGCCTGATACAACCATACTTACCTGCATCAGCAGCAGCAAGAGGAAGTTCGGTGGATAACATGACCCCGCGCCTAACCCACTTTCCGGTATCGGAAGAAAATATATCCAGCTTTACCGGGCAAGAAGTCTTTTCTTCCAAATAAATAAAGCGAAAAACTTTGTATGGAGGAGATTTGGCAGGATCATAGGCAATTGCAGCGGCGAATGGAGCAGTTCGTGGACGGGGATTAGGAATTGCAACGCATTGTCTGGTAGTGGTGTTGCAAACAAAATAATAATGCGGAAGATCCTCCCGTTGCTCTCTTCTAACAAACAAGAGCAACCCATTACAACAATCAAAATAATGATCAGAAGAAAGCATGAAGGGCAACATACAAGCATACGAATCCACAAATCCATCGGTCTGGCCCACGCAGTCATGAACATCGGGATAGCTAGCATACGCAGCAAAGTATCCCAACCCACCAATTTTTTGAAAAGAACAGGGGAACAAAAAGCCAGAAGGATGGGCTGCCGCGGCGGCCGAGAATAGCGGGGCACAAACATTAGATATGAGACAATGCCATGCTTTTGAAACAACCTTCAATCTCATCACCACCTTTACTGGTAATCGACATAGAATTTCAACTTTCATGTCGTCTGGCAACTGCTCGGCCATTGTAAATTTAAATCGGATTTTAGGCAGCTAAATAAACAAAGAACTTAACAAAAGTTCAAATAAAGACAAACTTTATTTATACTTGCAATCTCCAATGTATTCTCTCGGGCGGGGTTGTAGAATAGGAGCAAACCCTAGCTGTTGGCTAAAAGTGTTAAAAATTAGAAATTTTGGTTCTAAAATCAGCTATGGGAACAAAAACCTACCTTCAACACTTTCATATTTCCTGATTCAGAGAGAGACACAAAAATAAATAGGAAAAAGACTTCTTTTTCGGTTATCAGCATCTCTTTAACACACACATTCTTGCACATTTTACCTCTGATTTTGGATTCATGTTGATTGTGATTTGGAATCAAATAAAAAAAAATAAAAAATTATAGTTTTATAAAAAAATTATAATTTTATATTTTTTAAAAATTTTATTTTATAAATTAAAATATATATCTTGAACTTGAATAGCTAACTGTAATGTAATATACTAAAAATCATTTTTAGGACTGGGCATGTTTGAAAATGTGGTTGCTATTGTTTTTTAAAGTGTTTTCATTGTGAAATATATTAAAATAAATATTTTTTTATTTTTAAAAATTATTTTTGACATCAGCGTATTAAAATGATCTAAAAATACCAAAAAATATTAATTTGAAGCAAATAAAAAAACAAAAAAAAATTTAAATTTTTTTCACAAATATTTTTTTAACGCAAAAACAAATAGGAAAGTGTTTTTTTAGGGGTGTGTTTGATAATGCAGTTAAAACGTTGTTAGTTTAAGATTTGAAAAAAAATTTTAAAATTAATTTTTTTTAGTTCTTATTATTATTTTAAAGTGTTAATGTAGAAAATAAATTTAAAAAAATAAAAAATTATTTTAATATATTTTTCAATAAAAAAACAACTCAAAACACAACTTTAACATATTTTCAAACATCATGGTTTACTTTAAAAAAAATCAAAATAATATTTTTTAATAAATTTAATAAATTAAAAAAATATTTTAATATATTTTTAAATAAAAATATTATAATAAAACAGAATCTCGTACATACACCTACAAGCTAAAGCTAAAATTAACTTTTCAAGTTTTGCCGCCAATCAATCACCCTCCTCTCTTTCTCTGCATCTCTCTGCCAAATCCAAATCCAAAAAAAAAAAAAACACAAACATTGTTGTGAATTTGAAAATGACATCAACAGTTCCTTTCCAAATAATCGACGACGACGACGTAACTTCTTCAATTCTGTTTCCTTAAACCTCCAATCCAGCAATCAATCTTTCACTAAATTCTCTCTCTCTAACTTCACTTCACTCTGTTGCTCGCAGGAATTTGATTGGGAGGCAGCAGTCGGAGAAATCGATGCCGCTTGTGAAAGAGCAAATAACCCTTCATCTACTACAATTAATCAAGCTTCTTCTTCCAATTATACCCCTCCCGTTAATATTCTTAATAATTCTTCTTATTATTCATGTACAAAGACTGGGACTTGCAAGCAATCCACGCTCGATAAGTTTATTGGCAGAGCGAATCCGCCGGTGAAGCCAACGGTTGAGGTCCGACATCATCAGGGTAATGGCATCATCAACAGTGATGGGAGGCCGTGTTGCGTTGAGATTGATGCCGAGGCAGCTAAAACTTGGATTTACCCAGGTCTTTATCACCTTTTTCTTTCAATGCTTTTTTTTATTAATTTAGGATGGTTTAGGCGAAAAAGGTGTTTGTGAAATTTTGGGTTTTGAAGGAATAATTTTATTGTTTTTAGAGATTTTCTTATTTTATTTTCTGGATGATAAATATGGCTATCGATTCTTATATTACAGTCAATGTACCTCTCCGGGAATATCAATTAGCTATAACAAAGACCGCATTATTTACAAACACATTGGTTGCATTGCCAACTGGGCTCGGAAAGACGCTTATTGCTGCTGTTGTTATGTATAACTACTTCAGATGGTTTCCTGATGGTAAATCTCTCTACACAAATGCTTCAGTAAATGCACAATTTTTTATTAGAACTGAACTATAGTTTGAACCATAAAATGTGTTGGTTAATCGATTCAATCGGGTTCGGTTTATTATTAAAATAATTTAATTTAATTCGGTTTATTTTATTATTAAAATAATTGTTATCAGATTGATCTTTTGTCAATTCAATACAATTTAATTTGGTTTTTACTATCAATTGCATGGATGTTTCATCATATCTTGTAGATTTGATGGAAGCCTATCGGTTAGGGAAAAAATCTAGTGGTGAGTGAATTAGTACAATGAGTTAACTTGAAAGCAGTTAATGCTGTGGGCTTCCTATGTTTGATAGGTTTGAATGATTGATAGGTTGATGTGTATTCGTATTTCATTGCAGGTAAAATAGTTTTTGCTGCTCCTTCTCGACCGCTTGTGATGCAACAAATAGAAGCATGCCATAATATTGTGGGGATACCACAAGTAAGATGTTGAATTTAGTTGTCAATGGAATGCTTTGCTTACATATTGGTTTTCGGTTGGGAACTTCAGTTTGTCACGGTTATTGTAATAAACTGATTGCAGGAGTGGACAATTGATATGACCGGCCAGGTATGCCCTACAAAAAGGGCATGTTTTTGGAAAACTAAACGAGTTTTCTTTGTTACTCCACAAGTGCTGGAAAAGGATATTCAATCTGGTAATATTCTTAGTAACGCCATAATACTCCTAGCTACAAAAAGGTTACTCCTTAATTTATTTTACATGGAAACTATGTGAACATAAAATGGTTATAATATGTGAATTTTTCGAGTGAATAAGAATTTTGTTCAGGAAGATGGAAGGCTTTGTTTTTTTTTTTTCCATACAGAATATGTGAAAGTATATGTCCTTAGATTTCCAGCTGTCCTTGCATTGTATTTCTTTCGTTTATTCCATCAATAGTTTTCTCACACGGAGCAACTTTCAGGAACATGTCTGGCAAAACACATGGTTTGTTTGGTAATTGATGAGGCTCATAGAGCATCAGGAAATTATTCTTACTGTGTAGCAATTCGCGAGGTTTGTTGCTCTATTTTCTTTAGTTTTTGTTGTTACTGGCAATAAATTACTGGTTTGAGATACTATTTGATAATCTTGTTTTGTAGCTGTTGGCCATACCAGTGCAACTGAGAATATTAGCATTGACTGCGACTCCAGGATGTAAGTTACAAATAATCTAATTAGGTTCATTATAAAAGTAGCCACGCCATCTGAAAACTCTTATGTTAAATGCAAATTGTTTAGCAAAACAGCCGGCTGTCCAGCATATCATTGATAACTTACAGATATCAGCTCTTGAATATCGTAATGAAAGCGATCCTGATGTCATTCCATATGTTCATGACAGAAAGATTGAACTAATTGAGGTATGGTCTGCTATGGCTCTTTGAAAAATTATTGTTGGATATTTGTATTTACCAATGAATTTGACATATTCTATGAAATGTTCCTAGGTTGCATTGGGGAAAGAAGTTGTTGATATTAACAAACGGCTATTGGAAGTGATACGTCCATATGTGGCAAGGCTTTCTACACTTGGACTTCTCCAGAATAGAGACTATCAAACAGTATGACTTGATAAATTACAAATTCGTTCAATTTTCTTCATCGTGTTAACTCTAGTATGCTAATGTTACTGCTTTCCTTCTTTCAATAAATTCTCAGGCAATAATAACATTTCTTTCAATGTACATTTTAGAGTGTGGTAGCTCTATTATCACTGTTATTTATCGACTGAAAGGAGTTATAGTAAACAGTATGGATGACAATTTCTCTTTAGGACCTGCTCAGGCTTTATTAGTTATTTTAGCCATTGATCTAATAAATTTTCAACCTGAAAGTGCCACAATGGGCAATTAAAATGCCCAACAATTTCATGAATGGGAGCAGTTAGAAAAAAAGGAAAATTAGCATCTATTCGGAAATGTAGATCAGTTCTACATGGTACATTAAGGGGGGAAAGAAAACAAAATGAACTATATCATCCACTGGTGATGACCCCAAATGTTTTCTAGACATCCATTTTCAACATGAATATATACCTCCAAATATCATAAAAATCAGAAAGAAGCTAACTATTCAAATTTATGCAGTGAAAGTTATGTTTAGATTCCAGAATTTAGTGCCATGCTTGATTCTATGGTAACTTCGTTTATCTTAAGTAAAAAGTCTCATTATTGACTTTGAGCTAATTCAACATGCCATTGTGTTTTTTTCTCTGCTGCTCCACTCCAAATGAGCACTACTTTAATAATTTTTTTTCCATGTTGGACTAATATTTCATTTTTAATAATAAAAAATTCCTATGATATTTTATGCTACAATGCTATCTACCTTGTTCTGGTCATTGTTTAATGAAACCACAATTTCTGGTTTTCTTACTTCGACATCAAAATATGACAGTTAAGCCCACCTGATTTACTCAACTCAAGAGATAAATTTCGACGAGCACCTCCTCTGGACCTTCCCCAGAACAGATATGGAGAAATTGAAGCTTGTTTTGGAGGTCTTATTACTCTTTACCACATCCGTAAGCTCCTTTCGAGTCATGGAATAAGGCCAGCATATGAGATGCTGGAAGAAAAGTTAAAACAATGGTATCTTCTTGTGCATTCTCTACTCCAGCACTGCTTTGATCATTTAAACATTAGTTTCCATTGGTCAGTTTCTGCTTTTCATTGGATATGAAACATCATCAAAATGTTCTTCATCTTCTGACCTTAGCAATCTAAAAGTGTGGTATCTGTAACGATGAAATGTTTCGACGCTAGAAGATTATGTTGTTTATCTTTTGAAAATTGTCATTGGAGGGGAGGCCGTCGAGCTTTCTTGTATGGACTTGGGGTTCTCTGAGGATTTGAATTAAAGAGTTCTCCTTGCAAAAGATCCTTTAAGATTTAATGTTCTTCTCTAACTGAAAGCCCATATCCTCAGGTTACCAAGAAGAGATGCCCTGTATGATGATTTGACAATGGCAATGGCATTTGTTTTGATCATCTGAACTTCACCAAACGGTGCTTAGGCTGATGGGCGAAATTTTTTAATGTGAACATATTTAATGTTGCTGCAGTATTAAAGGTCATTGATAGGTTGCCTTTTGTTATCCAGATGGCTTGGGCTGATCTAACTTTATTGCTGCAGGTCATTTGCAAGACTGATGGGTAAAAATGAAGATATTAGGAAAATAAAGCTTTTAATGCAACAAAGCTTGTCTCATGGTGCACCTAGTCCCAAATTGTCAAAAATGTTGGAAGTACTTGTTGACCATTTCAGTGAGTGGCATCCTCTTTCCTGAACATAAAAAAATTGCAGTTTTGATTTGCATGCCAGTCTTTTTACCCCCCCTTGACACTTCTGCCTTACTATGTTGAACTTCACATATTATTTAGAAACTTCCATTGTCAGCTGTTAAGATTCACAATAGGAGGGGTCCCTGATCAAGCTGGAAAACTTGTGCTTTTAGGTTGTTTTTTGTGGAAAAAAGGAACTTTAGGTGTTATGGACAAAATTTGGGTCTGAAGGAATTAAACTATGTTGCTGTTTGATAGATCGAATGCTGCAAACATTTGCAGAAGCTAAATCTGCATGGAAACAAAAAGGAAGTTCATGCCATCACACCTAGGACAAGAAGGCAGTCACACCTTCATTCAAGCTTCAAACATCCTGAAAATTATTGTTAATTGACATTCTATTCGTTTGAAAGCATTACATTGACATGGAGGCATAGCATTTTTAATTCTTGGTTTGACTTCAACATCTAACTAGAAAATGTAACTGCACTACTTGAACAAACAAATGAAAGACCAGAAATGAAAGGTTTCGCAACAACATATAACTTTGACTTTTTAAATTTTGGGTATCTGTTGCTTCTTTCTCCAGCAAACCTGGAATCTACCAGTATACCTTTGATCTTTTGGATAAGAATTTGCGTACTGAAGCTGAAATAGCTGCGACTTGACTTGAATGAGCAAGCAAGGATTATTTGGATGAAGTGGACATTTAAATGTCTATATGCATTGGTGTTGGATTGTAAATATGGATTTTGAAGAAAATAATTATTTTTTTCTTCAATGAAACTTGTTTATGATCATTCCTGTTTGTTGGATAGGAATTTTGAATGAAATAAGATTGTTGTTTGCAGTGCAACTTGTTTATGTTTTTTCTTCTTCGGTGGATAGGAAATGTAGAGCAACATGCTCACACATGTTTGTATGTATTTATTCCATGGAGGATCAGCAATATTGTCTGGTTAATCGCAACTCAATTCCATGTTAGTCTCTATTTCGAAGAAATGGTTTTACAGTTTCGGTAGATTTTTCTTCTGTTGCCAAAGCTCAACAAGGTTGATTGATATAGAGCCAGTCATTTTAGAATCATCAAGACTCAGTTCCGAATTTATACTTATGCTGTTAATTGTACTTTCTAATGAATTGCTAGTTTTTAATCTTGAATTTTATGTCTTGTATTTCATTAAACTTGAAAGTTTAATTATCTTCTGGTGAATATGATTGTCAAACATGTGGTTGCAGAAACTAAGGATCCACAAAACTCAAGGGTTATAATTTTCTCCAATTTTAGAGGAAGTGTAAGGTGAAAAGAATTTCTTAAGTTCATTTTTACTGTATTGCTTTATTCAATATTTCTAAATCTTCTATTGCACATTCCTCGTCTTAGAAAAGTTTTCCTTGGGGTAACTATGTTGTTATTTAGGGATATAATGAACACATTAGCAACCATTGGAGATCTGGTTAAAGCAACTGAGTTTATTGGTCAAAGTTCAGGTTTGTAGCTCTATTCATTTTTATTTTTATTTTCCTTCTCATTTATTCCTTCCAAAAGGAACTGCTGTCTTCTTTTAAATGTTGCAATGTGCCTTATTTTGTTACTTTCCTTTTTCTTATCATTTATGGAATTGGATTGAACATGATAATCTATCTGGCAATCATTTATGAGATGTTAGTTACCGATAAAGTCATGCAGGAAAAGCATTGAAAGGCCAATCACAGAAAGTTCAACAGGCTGTACTGCAGGTATTTATGTTACATTGTATTTTCTAAGCTGCTTGCATTCACTTACTTCAATTGCTCACAGAAATTTCGAGCCGGGGGATACAATGTAATTGTTGCAACATCAATTGGTGAAGAAGGCCTAGATATCATGGAAGTTGATCTTGTAGTATGTTTTGATGCTAATGTATCACCATTGAGAATGATTCAACGCATGGGAAGAACTGGAAGGAAGCATGATGGACGAGTTGATATCCTTTGTCATTTTCATTTTCATTTTCATTCTGAAGACTGTAAAACTGTTTGCTTTTGCAGTTCCCTACGTTCCTTTCAATTAGATCCTTGACAAAGTTTCACTAGTTTTAGCTTGTGAAGGGTCTGAGTTGAAGGGTTACATGCGAAAGCAAGCAAACAGCAGGGCAATAAAGAAGCATATGCATAATGGGGGGATAAATAGCTTCAGTTTCCATTCTAGCTCAAGAATGGTGAGATCCATTGGAAAGTTCTCTGGTTGCATCCCTTGTTGTTAATACTTTTATCTTCTTAAGCTAGAATTCTGTTATGTTTGTTTCAGATTCCTCATATTTTTAAACCAGAAGTCCAATTTGTTGAGCTGTCAATTGAACAATATGTTCCTCGTGGAAAGAAAGTGAAGGATGATAATACCATTCAGACACCAGTTTTCAAAGAAAATCTAACTGTTGCAGAGACTGCTTTACTTGCCAAGTATTTCCACCCCGGAAATACTTGGACACCATCTCTGATTGCCTTTCCTCGTTTCCAATCATTTCCATCCAGAGTGCACAGAGTAATGCATTCTCACCGTACAGAGATGCTGATTGACTCAATGCAACATTTGCAAGATCTAACATTTACTAGGGAATGCGGAGCTTTCTCTGCTGAGGTTTCCTTTCAAGCTTGGTTTCTTGACATTTTTTCTCCTTAATGTTGGATTCTATTGTTTATATGTTTGTATAATGGTTGTAGGATGAAGCCTTTTCACGTAAGTGCTTGGAAGCTAACCCTGTTCAAGAAGGGGATAATGTCAATGAAGGTAATCATCTTTTACAGCTCAAAATGCTTGTACGCCAAACATGGTAGTCAATTAGCTTTTTGCAGTTTGTCATATAATATTGGCCAAAGTGGTACAGAAAACAAATGAAGCAGTTAATTGTACAAATTTAATTAGTCGAAGGAGGTATATATTTAGTTTATGCATTCAAGGAGATCTTTAATCTTTATATGTTCATTCAAGACATTTACATTAATAATGCAAAACTAATACTTTCATAAGAAATGGATTCGGGGGCCACAATTAAATCTTATATGTATTTGTATGTTTGCACGCTTTGACTATTCCCTTTTCTGTGGATGTCCATATATTACCTGGTTTCTGCATTTTTCTGACCATATGCCTTTTTTTTTCCTCTGCATGGAAATTTACCAAGTCTTAAAAATAATTTTTACTTCTAAAAAGTTCAAATTTAGGAAGGGAACTTCTTTACTTGTGATGCCTAATATCTAAAAGGCCCATGCTAAGCTGCAATTTTGTTTTTCATCTGGTATATATGATTAAGCTCTTAAAAAGATGTTGCAGGTCCAGTGACATGGGACAATCCTCCAAGCACCAAATCACAGGAAAACGTAGTAGATTCTGAAGAATCACCCATACAAACCTTGAGACCTGACAACGAGCACAGTATGCTGGATCTTAACAAACTATGTCATCCAGCTCATTCCTATCTGTTTGGTTCAGATTATGTATCTGTAGATTCTCTTGGGAAGGTCCTAATTATGTCTGTCCCTTTATTTCCTTCCGAAGAAGCAACACATTCTAAGGGTCAAAGTTCCTTAAATCAAAATTCTTGCTGTTGGAAGACTCCAGGTCAAAAGGACAAAGAATTAACCACCCCACACAAATCCTCTATGGACCTGACAGCTTCTGAGACACAGTACAAAATGAATGCCACTCTGGCAATATCTAGATCATCTAACTCTTCCCAGCAAGAGAAAACATTGGATCTGATGGAAACAATTCCCGAGGCTCCAATTTTGAAGAGAAATCTACCAAATGAAGAAGATTGTGCCAGCAAGTCTCTTGATGTTTTGGGAATCAAGGCACCGTCTCTGCAGGCTGATGAGTTCAATAATAATTTCAAAGATTCTGAGCTGAGCCCCCGATTAACAAATATGATTCAAAGTGGTATTGTTCCAGAGTCTCCAATCAATGACAACGGTCAGTATCTATCCCAAGAATATCTTTGTAATTCAAACATCAACAATCGAAAACTTTGCTTAGTTTTAACTGCTGTGAAGAATGAATAAACTTATCCAATGACTTGGATTTTGCAGGACTGTTAAATGATGAAGGAACAAATGAATTTATTGTTCAGGACCTCATTTCACCCACGAAACTGTGCACTGAACTGCCGTCAAAATTACAGAGTTCACAAAAAAATGAAACTGTCATGAATAGCCATGATTGTCAAAAAAACATTTCAGTTTCTCCGAGTAATAATGAAATTGAAACTCCTCTACTAAAGGTGAAGAATGTTGCAAGAAAAGGTAGATTTATGTCAATTTCTCCAGTGGTTGAGGAAACTGATTCTCCCTCGGCAAATCTTACAAAAAGCAGCAACAGTAAAGATTGGCTTTTGAGTTCTGGAAACAAGTTAGAAGATGTCGAACGAGTTTGCAAGTTCAAAAGGCTGCGGAAAGTTGGAGATATTGGGGAGAGAAAAAATTCAAAGGGCACAATAGAAAATTCTACAATCCCTATCAAAAACCTTAATAGATCCTTTTCAGGTACTAGTCCTAACCAAGTTAAGCATGGTGATGGGGCTTGTAGTCATATCTGTTGCATCTAGCTACCCATTCTGGCCATGGAAAAATATTTATCTAGCAAAGTAGGTCCGCCTGTTGTTTGTCTTGAATGGAAGCCTGAGTATGCTAAAGCTCTATGATTGTGAAATGTTTTGGAATCAAACACAATATTACTATCAATAATACTAATCAACTTTGCCTGTGTTTAGGTAAAAAGAAGCGAGTTGGCAATGCCAGGGCCTTCATTGAGGAGGAAGCTGAGTAAGTTCATGTTTGAATGAAAAGTTTATGCTGCCAGACTTGTTTCTTGACAGAATTCTGATTTTTCATTTATAACCATTAGCTGTTTTTCAGAAACTTTTTATTTATTTATGGATACTATGATATAGATTCTATCATGCAAAGATGCCGAGTGAAGTAATTGTTTCCTAGAAATTGTAAGACACTACTGTTTTCTGAATGTTCATGCTGCCTTCTCTGCATTTTGGGTGTGATCAGAGTATCTTCAGAAGCTGAAATATCTGATGACGAGGCAGATGACCTGGGAAACAGTTCAAATGATGATAGTTTCATAGATGACAGGATAAATCCAACAGTGGCAAGTGCTGATTCCAAAGCTAGCAGAGCTGACATGATGGCAGTTTACAGGTTTTTGACTCCCCGTCAGTCTATCTCGTGCGCATTTCCATGTGTGTTAGGGCTTAATCTAAGATACACACACACACACACACACACACACACATATATATATATATATATAAACTGCAGTATTGGAATCTGAAAGTTCTAGTTATCTGTCAAGCTAAGTTGCATGCTTCATTTCGTTTTCTAGATGGTTATTGTAATAATCTCTTCATATACTTTCTATTGGGATGAAACTGCTGAGAGTTAAATCTAATTGATGTCGTCATGCCACAGGCGTTCTTTGCTCAGCCAATCACCAATGGCAAGGGAATCTAGTTCTAGTGCCACCTTTACTCCTGATTACGGGGCGTCTACAAGTAGAATGAATGGAAGTGGGAGCTCCTCGGTCAAGACACCTCAAACTGATTCAGCCAATCAGTCTGCTGGAAGGGATTTAGGACCCTTCCAAATCAACCAAGAGAGGATCTCTGCAGCAAGGCCCTGTACAACCACTGATTTTAAGAGAGAGAACGAGACAAGATCAGAAACCAGGAAAGGAAATTTTAGTTTTTGTCAATCATCTATTCCTGTTCTGAACTTAGAGCAAAAGTTCTCTTCGCAGTCAGAGGTTCCAGAGAAAGCATCATTCCAGCAAGGTCCGGCAGACGAAATTGATGCCAATGAGGACATATTCTATGATGATTTTTTTGCCACTCTTGATCTTGATGCTGTGGAAGCACAAGCTACATTACTTCCCAAACAACGATCAGACTTGTCCGTACAAAAGCAGGATGTGATTCTAAAATCAGACCTACAAAGTTCCCCATCATTTGATCTTGGGATATTGTAATGCAGTGAAAATCTGTCTAGTTCGCTTCATACCTTCAAAGAATTGGCGGAAGCAGGCATTTTGAAAATACTCTGGAAAGGTATGATCTGTCAAATAGTCCAACGAGAGATACGGCTGATTGGAAGTGTAGTATAGGTTCGTTTTAAAATATATTTTTATTTTTAAAATTTTATTTTTATCATCACAGCAATTCAAAAATATTTTTAAAAAATATTAATAAAAAAATTCAAATTTTAATCCAATGATGTTTTTGCCTACAGACGAACGTCTCTACCACTCTTTGACTGAATATTCACTCGCCCTTGGTATGCTTTATCCTTTTGACACATGAAAGAGTTGGTCTTAGTCATCCTTGTACTTTTTTTATTTAAAAATTGGCTCCATCAATTTTTGACATCTAAGATAGATGAGATAAAAGACACTTTCTCCCTTCTCGTTTAATTTTTTATGACGTCATTATCTGATATGGTTTGGTATACCAAGTTAACATGGCTGTCCAAAAACGTGAAAGCTTTCTCAAATAATTTAAAACAACTATTTGTAGCTTTCATCTATAATAGGATATTTTATATGATGTATAATTTTATACTAACACATAAATTTTAATTTAACTATTGAATTAGACTAGTATTTTGATAGAAAATTTTAAAGGTCTTGTTTTTTTTAGGGTTAAAATTTTATATAGCCATAGAGTTTGGAAATGCCTTCAAATAAGATCTAGAAATTATTGTTTAAGATTTATTATATATTCCTTGTTGGTAATAAAATTATGAGTTAGGGTTTTGTGTAGCAATCCTATTCAATTTTAATTTTGTCTTTCTATCTTGTTTTTTTGTGTTTTTATTTGCGTCAGTTGGTATTAGAACCCAATAATTCTAGTGGTTATTTGTTTGTTGTGTGTTGCTAAACAACCATGGTTGGAAAAGAACGCGGTGTAGAATGTGATCAGATAGTAAAGAACGAGGAGAGGTTCTCTCTTGAAAGAGAAATATCTTGGAGCTCATGATAAAGAACATGTTAAGGTAAATTGTAGAATTGACTCATTAATTGGAAGAGAGAGACCTATGAGAACAGGGTCTGAAGTTGATTGTGATCAAATTGAAAGGTTGGGCTTCTACGTGGTAGAGACAATTGAAGAGATCTCAAGAGAGATAATGTAAATAAAAGATTAATGATTGGAAAAAGATGAATACACTAATGATTTATATCAACCAATGGCTAAGAATGATATGTTAGAAATGGATAATTTCAAAAGCTTATCATGGGGCTTTGACCGTGAAGAAACAATAAATTGCAAGGATAACTGATAAATATGGTTTTTAATTTGACTAGAACAATAGAGAGGTGCGCACCAACAAATAAAAATCGTTTCTTCAATCTGAATAAGTAATTAAAAAAATCATTTTTTTACAGCCAATTTAGTTCCTTTGCTATAAAAAATATACTAAAATAAACAGTGATGGTTACGATCATCTTACAACCAAGAAAAGGAAAATCTAAGGAGTGCCCTGGACATCAATACTTTCTTTTAAAATCTTATCTAATCAAAGTAAATATTTTCCTTTACTTTGATTACTTATTTGTTAATTGAATTGGTTAAATGACATTATTATTGGCTCTTTTCCTTTATGGCAACTACTTTGATTTTTTTAAAAGCTTTAAAAATTATCATAGTCTTTGTTGTTGTGTCCAAAACTGTTATTCGCTTGCATAAGATGATTGTTAAAGAAACTTTTTATTGTAATAGTTCATTATCTAACAACGACTTTAATTATAATTGTTTCATAAAAATCATCTAATAGTTTGGTGGATTTGCATTTCCATTCCCTTTAAATCCTATGATGAGTTGCTTTCTAGGTCTTTTTGTTTATCGAGTCAATTTTTGTTTTCAAGTGTGGTTTATCTGTGGAAACTAATGAGTCTGATATGTATGCAACTTCCTTTCTCTATCATGATTCAAGACAGGAATTCTACGTTGTTACGAGGATGATGTTGTTGAATTTAATAGAATGTGCTAATAATTTTGATGTTTTGTTTGATTGGTTTTGTGTTGTTTTTTTTATAATGAGATGATTCTTCTTTTTAAGGATTTTGATTGTTCCCACCTGTATAATGCTTAATTGCTTCTATTAGGTTAAGTCATGATTTACAATCCTTTATTTTATTACATATCTATTTTATTCTAACCTATCTCTCATCAGTTATATTTGTTGTTTTTGTTGGCATTAGAAAATAGCTATTGTTGTGTTCCTCTTCTTAAAATTGACAAGTGTCAGTTCACACACAGATAAAAAGGTTTCTAGTTTTAAAGTGTAGAGAAAAAAATAGGTAGAAAATTATCATTGTATTAAGCTGCAAACAACTTAGATAGGTTACTAAGAATATCATGTCACTATATTGCAATATATGTGTTTTTTTCTTGATTCTTTGCATTCCATGACTAAGAATTTCTTATTTGAGAGAAATAAAAATTATAAGCAGTCTTGTATCAGGCAATTTAGGTTCTTATAATGCTTGTTTTACTTTTAATTCTAATAGTGCATTATTTTTTATGTTTTTTTTTTGTCTTTGTGACTGACATTGATTTATTATATATTTCAGACCCATATAAAATAACCAAGTGATACAAAAATTACTGTCATGTTTAGCTTAGCTAAATAAAATGATCACATTAATAACTATAATTCAAGAGCACACAAGAAAATTAATAAAAAAAACTAATAGTTGAGATATTTTTACAATGGATGCAGACTCAAACTACTATGAATGTTAATAAGATGGTGATGTTTTTTTTCCTTTGATTGTTGGGAGACTTGGTTTCATTAAGGAGGCTTTTTTTTTTTTTTTTTGCATCACTTTGTTCATTTGCTGACTTTTCTTCTCTATTTTCTTTTTGACACCACAATTATTCTTGTATTTTTTTTACAGAGAAAAAAAAAGAGGAGTGAGGAGAAAGGGACTTGAAGAGAGAAGTTAGAAGCATGTTAGGAGAAAAGAATCAATGGTTCTCAATTTTTTTTGCACTATTATGGCAAAAGGCAAAGAGAGAAGGAAACAATGGGAAACAAAGAAGAAGAAATTGAATATTTTTGCAATGTTAGAAGCAAAGGATGGAGGGATAGAAGCCGTCAACATCTTTAATTAGAGTGGTTTGGATAAAAGTGTTTGATTTTTTCTTGTAAAAATAAAATAAAATGTATGATCTAGAGCTAAGATATTTCTATTCACCAGCCAAAACCTAGCCACATCCTTGCCTAAAATTAGCCTCAAATAACACCCATCTCAGAACCAAGTGTACCTCAATTAAAAACTAAATTAGTCTACCCTAATTTGGGTTAGTTTTTTATAAGGTAAATTTCTAAGGTTTCTTGAAAAATCTTATTTTCATGGTTTATTAGCCATTATTCCTGTAATCTTTTTAAGGGATTTAAAATCCTTCCAAGTATAAAAATACTAAATTTACCTCTTATTTTTTTTTTATCAATTATTCAATCTTACATTTATGTTTAAAGTTTGATAAATTATACCTTATGTTTTTTTTATCTTTTTTTTTAATTATTTTTTGCATTAGACCTTTTGTTAAGGGTACAAAAATCAACATAAAAAGCTATATTTTAGATTGTTTATTAGAAGATTACTATTTAAGAGTTGGTTGTGCATCCAAAAATTAAAAAATTACAAAATAATTTGTCATGGAAAGTTCCTTCCATGGAAAAATCATAATTTAGTGGTGATTAACCAAAATCAAATGAAAACTACTTTATTGGATGTTTTTTTTAAAAAAAAAAATGGTCTCCTTAAACAGAAAAAATTAAAGTTTATATACTTTTTCGAGAAAACATTAAAAGATGGTGTATACATTGGGCCGGGTCTACTTGAATGATAGTCAACATGAGCCAAGAAGAAAATGAGAAGCCCACCCCACAGATACACATATTTTTTTTAGAATATATTTTTCTAGTGATTTAAATGTTTTTCTTGTATAGAACGTGAATTCTTGTATATAACTGTTATTATATTTATTTTTTCTATTACTCTTTGTACTGAAAGTCTGGAGACATTGATGTGTATGTTTCTTTCATCACGTTCTACAAATTTTAACAAATTCAAAGCAATTTATTCAGAAAAAAATATAAACTAAAGAAATAAAAGTAATTATGCAAATAGTTAACATGACTTGTGTAAATAAATGTTGTGTGATGAATCAGGATATAGCTCAACTGGTCAGGTTCTGTATTTATTCTCTAAAATTTACTAGTTCGAGTTCCATATATATCAGGGTCACTAGACACTTATATGATCGTTAATTTTAGTGCTCGTGGGATCAGTCGAGGTACGTGCAAACTGACTCAGACATCCATATTAATAAAAAAATATTATGCAATCATGATTGGAAAAAAAAATAGCATAGTTTTATAAGTTTGAGAAATTGGAGATAATTAAAACATTTAATAACAAATATGGCGAGGCAAATTTTGTATTTTAGATTGTGTTTTGGAGAAGTTGATACAGAGTTTTTTTAATAATTGTAATTAAGAGCACAGATACAATTAGATAAATTGTCCACGTTGACCAGGAAAAAAAATCCCCCTAAGGTATTAGAAATAACTATTTTATTCACTCGTGTTTTCTCTTCGAGTTGGGCATAAAACATTATAAAAAAACATATTTAGATGATTAAAGATTTTTTTTTGGTATTGTTATTAAATTTTATATGACAGTTTAAATGTGAAAAATTCCTACTCTGATTTTTCAATTAGTATTTAGTTAGCTTGAACTTTATAACTATTTTATTATATGATAGAAACTACTAAGATAAATTTATTATTAGTTCAATATTAAATGATAAAATTTAATAATAAAATTAAAAAAAAACAAAAGATATAAAAAAAGAGCTAAAAATTCAGTTGGTCAATTTAATTTTTTTATTATATAATAAAAAATATAAAAATTAATTTATCATCAACCCAATAAAAAATAAAATTAAATAGAAACTCCACTTTAAATAATAAATTTAAAAAAAAACTCAAAAATATAAATAACTAAAAATAAAATCCAATCACGTTGGACTAGGCTTGGTTTAAAGAGTCAGGGGTAGGCCTAAAAGAGACCAGGCGCGTGCGCCTGGCTCATCTATTTCTTTAGAAAAAGGCTACTGACAAAGTATATGTGTTTTTTTTTATAACAAAAATTAGCGCGATGAATTTCATTGTTTAGATACTACTGGTTAGTGGTCTCCACTACATTACAGGCCAAACTTTGTTTTGATATAAAAAATATTAAAAAAGAATAAATATTTTTTAAAAATAAAAAATATATAATATTTAAATAATTGACTCGAGTGAGTTTAATAAACTCTGTTAATTTAATAATATCATTAAAAAATAAGATATTAATAAAAAACAAAGCAAAAAAAAAAACAACGATTCAATGCAAAAAATAAATGCTTACTAATATTATGGAAATATATCTTCATAATATTTCAAAAATATCTCAATAATCTTATTTATAAACAAAGTAAAAATTAAATGATAATATAATAATTTCATAGAAAGAAAAATAAAAAGACATGAATATAAAAAATAAAACTAAAAAATCAATTATTGTTAACTTTTTAAATTATGACCCGAATTATAAGATCGAAAGTACTATATACGAAAAAATCATATGGGTTAAAATTACAAAAAAAACAACACAAAAAAATTCAAAAAAAAATACAATAAAAATAATGAATGTTAGAATTTCAATAAAAACTAAATAAAAAGGCAACAACAAATTTTGCATTTGAGAGTTAATTGAAAAGAATAAAAAAAATTAACAAAATGACAAAAATCAAAAGAAAAAAAAATACATTATAAACTTGGATTGAAGGGTAAAACTAAAATTAATGAAACTTTCATGAAATATTCAAGCAAAAAAATAAAAAAATCACAGGAATAAGCATCAAATCCTAAACATCAAAACATAATAAAAAAATGAAAATACAGAATTCTTCAACGTGTTTTTTTACAATAAAAAAACTCCTAGATATAAATCGAAAAATTTATGCACACATCTAATTAAACAACCCAATAACCATTTTGTAAAGCAATGAAAAAAAAATCATCAACATTAAACAAAAATGAAATTGATAAAACCAAGCGAAAAATAAAGATCAAGATATCTAATATCGCAATACGGGTAATTTACCTTGTTATATTTAATGAATTTCTCTATCAAAATAAATTTGTAATATAAAAAACATATAAATTTGTAATAGAAATCGACACACATATAAATTTATTGAATAATAATAAAAAAAAAATAATGCAAGACTGCACATATGAAAAATCTTATAAAAAAATCAATATTAAAAAGAAACAAATTTAATCTATATAAAATTAAAAAAAAAAATCACAGATGAATCATATCTAATTACCTACCTTTCTAAAAATTAAACACACCTAATATCATTTTGAAATAATCATAATCTAATTAAAACATAGACCTAAAATTTATTTGAAAAAATACATACAAATAATGAATTATTTAAAAAACTAAAAATAAAAAAAAATATAAGCAAGTCAGGCGTTGCTGGGTTTGGTAAGCCAAACCCAAGGCCTGACCCAATAAAGCAACGACCTGTGCGTGGGCCTGCAAGGTCAGCCCAAGCATGAGCCCTTATTTTAAAAAAAGTTTAATGGGGCGAGCGATGCATTGTGATCCACCCTAAATATTTCAAACAAAAAAAGACGCGTTGCTTGGAAAACCCAGAATTCGGACACTGTGGTGGCCAAACAAACGAGGTCCTTTGTTTTTTCTACTCAAAATCTTATTTTCAATCTATTTTTTAATCAAAACACCTAGAAAACACCATAGAGACCTTGTTAAACCAATTTATGGCCACCAAAAAGCTAATTAACTGCCCCAAAACCTGAAATCCACCCGAAACAAAAATTATTCTCGAGCTCAGATATGTTGTTTTTGTTTTCAAGGTAAATAAACATTTAAATGTAACCCCTTCATCATATAGAACATTTTGACACAAAAATCAATTATTTTGGTGGCTAAAATATTCTCTAGTAGCCATTTTCTCTCTTTAAGCATGAATTCAACGACTCTCTCTTAGTTCTCCCAACATAAAGGGGCTGAAAAAAAAGAAAAATAAAGTTAGGTACTAAAATATATTGTCTTCAAATTCAAGGGATTGATCATCTAATATCAAAAAAATATGAAGAATTAAAATGAATATTTCAACAAAACTTTTCTTTTGCCCTCTATGTTATCTAAGAGTTTCATTTCAATCACTTGGCTTTCAATTCAGCTCTCTCTTGTAAAAATATGCAATTAAAGGTTAATTTAGATTAAAAAACCAAACCATGCAAAATAAAAGTTTGAGAATTAAAATGAAAATTATAAAAAAAATACACTAGTCCAACACACAATGTATTACGAGAAAGTGCACAATATTCTAAACACAGAAAAGAAGCTTATGCCTTTTAGTATAGATTGTAGTATAGAGTAATATTCATTTTTTTTATTGTTGATATTAACAATCAAATCAATTCTTAGCGTTAGTTGTTTAGATAATGCGGTCACAAGTTTGGAACTTTTGTCTTAACTGATTATATTATATTCACTCAAAACTATTGGCTATTGAATTAAAAGTAAAATGGACACCAAGTCTCAATCCATTTTGCTTGACATGCTAATTTCTAATCCACCGCATATTTTTGTGCTTAATTTCCATGGAGAAAATAAGTTTCACACACGCGCGCGCGCGCGCGTAATATTATAGGGGTGGCATAATAGAAATAGACTATGTCCTGATAAGCTAGGTAGCTTGATAGATTGATTCCTGACCCGTGATTAGCTTGAGTTTTAAAATAAATTAAGTGAGAGTTAATATAATCTAGCTTACCTATAGGTGCAACTATATGACTCTGTTTTTTTGATTAAAATTTAATTTAAATTAAAAAAACTAATTTAATATTTTTTTATTAAAAAATATTGAAATGACAATGTTTTAAATTAACCCATATCAAACTAAGTTAATTTGACAGGCTCATGACTCTCAATGAATTTAACAACCTTGTTTTATGAAATTTATTTTTTATTTAATTAAATAATTACAAAAATAGATACCTGAAAAAAATAAATAATTGAGAAAAAATATAATTTTTCTTTCTAGAATCCATTTTCTTATTAATGATGTTTTGATTGTTTCAATGAAATCATGTTTTTTTTTATTATAAACACTATTTTTTAAATAAAAATATCTTAAAAGCAAGCTTTTAAAAAAAATATTTATTTATTTAATATTTTATATTTGATTGAAAGAAAAAAATTAATAAATATTATAAAATAATATAAAAAATCCATAAAAAAAAACTTCAAAATAAGTTTTATTTTCATCGAATATTCACGTGCAATCTTTTATTTTTTGTTTTTTGCATAGTTGGTATAGAGTCATTTTCGGTCAAATCCATCACAAAAATCCAGAGGCCAAATTCTTTAAAAGGGATCTGATAGAATATATTAAAAAGCTTGTATTTTTGCCTAATTGTCATTTTCGGTCCCTGCACTTTCAGTTTTCACCGGCAATAAAATTGGATTTGTTTTTGCAAAATTGAGATTTTTTTTGACATCACAATAAACCCATAGAAAACTAATTAAATCAAATTATCACCCAAAAATACCAGCTAATGCAGTGTATAAGGAAGCAATTAATGGAATAAAAAATGTTTAAAAGACAAAATAAAACATAAAGAAATGTTTGAAAGTATTACTCTACAACTCTAATGATTAAGGCTT
Source organism: Populus deltoides (assembly GCA_015852605.2). NCBI lineage: Eukaryota > Viridiplantae > Streptophyta > Magnoliopsida > Malpighiales > Salicaceae > Populus > Populus deltoides. Next base: position 13,354,582 of record CM027582.2, on the reverse strand, counting down.
GTTTTGTATTGTGTTAGACTATATTTTTAAAATGTATTAATTTTTTTAATTTTAAATTATTTTTAGGTGTTATTAAATCATTTTAATATATTGATATAAAAATATGTTTTTTATAAAAATAAAAATATTATTTTAATATATTTTCATAAAAAAAAACAATTAAGATAAAAATCCTAAATCTGAATGCCACGGCGCCTCATATTTAATTTAAGCAGGCAAAGGTTTTTGACTTCGTAATTTACAAGGCTTTTTTTTTATCCACATACACTTTTAATAAAACAAAATCGTTGATTTCTGCACTGATTTTTTCTCTAAACGACAATTCCTACAGATTCCAAACAAGATGCCGCCGGAAGGGGAGCTCCGACACCCATCACCGCCACCAACAGATTCCACCACCACAATAGACGACGAGGCGGGCTGGGTGTGGGCCCAGATAAAAGCGGAAGCGAGGCGCGACGCCGAGTCGGAGCCAGCTTTGGCAAGCTACCTCTATTCGACAATTCTGTCTCACTCATCATTAGAGAGGTCGCTCTCCTTTCATTTAGGAAACAAGCTCTGCTCTTCAACGCTTCTCTCAACTCTCTTGTACGATCTCTTCCTCAACACTTTCACTTCAGACCCTGGTCTTCGCGTCGCTGCTGTTGCTGACCTTCGAGCCGCACGTGCTCGTGACCCTGCTTGCGTTTCTTTCTCTCACTGCCTCCTCAATTACAAAGGTTTCTTGGCCTGCCAGGTAAACTATTCCTAACTAACCAGCTAAATAACCTTTTTCTTGATAGTCGTACTGTTTTACTTTCACTTTTAATTGATTTTAGTTTTATAATTTTATCAGGCCCATCGAGTTGCTCACAAGCTGTGGAATCAGTCTCGTAGGCAACTGGCGTTGGCTTTACACTCTCGAATCTCTGATGTTTTTGCCGTTGATATACACCCAGCAGCCAAGATTGGCAAGGGTGTACTTTTTGATCATGCAACTGGTGTGGTGATTGGTGAAACAGCAGTGGTTGGTAATAATGTCTCCATTTTGCATCATGTTACACTTGGAGGAACAGGGAAAGCCGCTGGGGATCGCCACCCCAAGATTGGTGACGGAGTGTTGATTGGAGCAGGTGCCACCATTTTGGGGAATGTAAAGATTGGGGAAGGAGCAAAGATTGGAGCAGGCTCAGTAGTGCTAATTGATGTGCCCCCTCGAACCACTACAGTTGGAAATCCTGCAAGGTTAGTGGGAGGGAAGGAAAAACCAGCTAAGCATGAGGAATGCCCTGGAGAGTCCATGGATCATACTTCATTTATCTCTGAGTGGTCGGATTATATTATTTGATTGGTTTTGTTCCATACTTGTCTCTTGTTTGTTACTGCAGCTACTTTACTAATAATGCTCCTTATTCGGTTAGTTTTGAGCAGCGTGATATGCCTCTTTATCTATAATTATGCATGTTTGTATTGAACAACGACTATAATGAAGAACCTTGTCATATTTTTATCTTTCGAGCCCTTAAATTATTTGGTGTGGTTTTAGATTAGCTATGATATATCCAGATTCAGTAACAACTAATTACAAGTTCATTTTTTTAACAATTTTATTCTTAAGTAGCTACAGAACTGCAGTACCAAACATAGCATGCTAAGAGTATGTCTTCTATGGACTATGAAATGTAACTTCTAGCTTCAATTTATACAGAAAAAAAAAAAACTTTAAACTATCCAAAATCTTGATAAGGTTCTGCTAAACATAGTATGCCAAGAGTAGGCCTTTTTTAACAAAAAAAATAAAAAAATTTGATGGATAAAACTAGCTACAGACCTGCAGTACCAAACATACAGTGTCCTTCTTGAATGTTTTTCGTTTCATTATATTTTATATATTTTTAGCAACCTGGCTGAAAACAGTTCTTTGGATGCGACTTTGGATTGTTTGATCAGGCTCAGTGTTTGCCACTGTTGCATTCTCTACTAAAAACTATATGTTTATTTTTATTTTTTTTGCCTGGGATAGTGACTTTTGTCTCCTAACCAACTGGAGAAAAATTTATTCAGTCAACATAGGCAAGGTAGTTAGTTTTCTTAGTGATTTTTATTATTGGTAATTAAGATTCCTTTCTGGTTTGATGTAGAATCCCAATGCTGATGGTTAATATGACCTCAAAAAATCATTGATCTCATTCAAACAGATGAAACAAGCCCTGAAATCTAAATGTATTTAGCAGATGGTAGAAAACATGGAAGGAATGTGGGAATCTAATGAAGCCTAGGCTTGTGTCATCCAATGAAGATCAGACCCTACTAATACTAACCATCTCTTTACAACCAATCTTAGGATCTTAGTTGATGATCTGGATGCAAATCTTTGAGCTTTATTTGTTTCTGTGAAGGTTCACTTGCTTGTGTATAGTGCAGGGGCCAAGGGATTTTTCTTGCATATGAAACTCCCTCTCACCTTAGCCAGTTTAGTTAAATTGGTCCATCCTTTTGAAATTTTCATAGATTATGCTATCAAATTTTATTTTTTGGAGGCTTTAAGGTTATCTTCACTTTGGTCTGGTTACCAATTCAATCCCTCCTTATCTTGGATTTGTTGTATAATTGGCACGTTAAGTTTGAGTTACAATTGAAATTTAATTAAAGTACAGATCTTTAAAATAGAAAACTAAAAATGAAGGTGAACGCACACTCTTCTTTTATGCTTTATACAGACCTTCAAAGGCCTGTCTTAGAGCAATTACGAAGAGTTGCTGTTGACCCTACTTGTTGAACATCAATCTCCTTTCAACTACGGAGATACAACTCCTTAGCTCCACACCAGCCTCTCTCCTTGCTTCAGGGAATCTCTTCAAGAAAATCTGAGGAAGGTTGTTTCTATTGTTGCTGCTGGTTCTTGAATTAAGTCAATGGGCATAAGTCAATGCTGCTCATGTCTCTCCTGACCTTACTGCAATACTGAAGCTGACATGAACCCTCTGGCCTCCATATGCCATAGAAAATCTTATGGCATTGATCTTTTTGTTGCTGTTGTTCTTACAGACCAAGTGATGATGCTATGGATGGTTGTTTCCATTTCAGTTTCTAATATGCGTCTTATGAGCCCCAGTTGCAGCGCTTGATGATGCCATTTAGGTGGGCTCCCTGTGCGATCTCCACACTTGATGGATTTATCATCATAACATGTCTTCTGCTGTGTACTGTTCCTTTTCTCTACTGAGTATTTTTTTGTGTCCCTTTCAATCTACTGCATTGAAGTGGTTTCTGGTGTCAATGTTGTCTGGGATCTTCATGATTCTGCTTTGAGACCTGCTACAGCTCGAGTTTGTGCTGCTGAAACTTGCTGTTGTTAGTCTGTTTACAATGATGCTTCATTGTTAGTGGTTCTACCCAGTTCATAGAATAGAGTATCTGTGGTTACGATGGTTTGTTGCTGGTTCTTCTTTGATCACCACTGTGTGCAATGTGCTACAAGCCTACATGCAATTGTAGTAGAATAACATAGATCCCTCATTGTTGCTATAACTTATTTTTTTCTGTTCTATTTCTGTTACCATGTCCAGTGTATATTCTATGACGTCCTATCCCATCTCCCTCTCTCTTCTACCTCTTTAGGCTTTCTGGCATGGCAGGTATCGCACCATTAATATGAAGTTGAAACCAGTCAAGTTGAAACATGCAGTCACACGGGCAGATATACAAAAAACCAGGCTCAAGTTTGAGGACTAAGGTGCATACCTAGTCATATTGGAGCCCCGATTAATTAAGCCTGCAAGCATATAACCAAACACTTCCCTACATGATTTAGTCTGCTCTCTGATACTAATAGCCTCTTTATTTACTACTTCAATTGCTGGATTTATTTGTTCTATTATTACACCAGACCTGAGAAAACTCAAGAGGACAAATACACCAAACACTTGAACACCCAGAAGTATTGTTAAGGTAACTGAAAAGCCAGATGCTAGTGCTGAAACTGGTAGTTTGTTCATTGTGACCTCAAGCATCAGGAAATTATTCGTACTGTGTAGCAATTCATGAAGTTTATCGCTCTATTTTCTAGTTGTTGTTACTAGCAATAAGTTACTGGTTTGAGATGCTCTATTTAATAGTCTTGTTTTGTAGTTGTTGGCCATACCAGTGAAACTGAGAATATTAGCATTGACTGGGACTCCAGGATGTAAGTTACAGACAATCTTATTGGGTTCGTTGTAAATGTAGCGATGACATCTGAAAATTCTTATGTTAAATGCAAATTGTTCAGAAAAACAGCCAGCTGTACAGCATATCTTTGATAACTTTCTAATGAATTGCTAGGTTTGCAATCTCCAATTTTATGCCTTGTATTTCATTACACTTGAAAGTTTAATTATCTTCTGGTGAATACGATCGCCAAATATGTGGTAGCAGAAGCTAAGGATCCACAAAACTCAAGGACTATAATTTTCTCCAATTTTAGAGGAAGTGCAAGGTGAAAAGATTTTCTTGTGTTCATTTTTGCTGTATTGCTTCAGTCTATATTTCTTAATCTTTTGTTGCATATTCCTAGTGCTAGAAAAATTTTCTTGACAAAGTTTAACTAGTTTTAGCTTGTGAAGGGTCTGAGGTGAAGGGTTACATACGGAAGCAAGCAAACAGCAGGGCAATAAAGAAGAACATGCATAATGGGGGGATAAATAGCTTTAGTTTCCATTGTAGCTCAAGAATGGTGAGACCTGTTGGAAAGTTCTATGGTTGTATCCCTTCTTGTTAATACTTTTATCTTCTTAACCTATAGTTCTGTTACATTTATTTCAGATTCCTCATATTTTTAAACCAGAAGTCCAATTTGTTGAGCTGTCAATTGAACAATATGTTCCTCGTGGAAAGAAAGTGAAGGATGATAATACCATTCAGACACCAGTTTTCAAAGAAAATCTTACTGTTGCAGAGACTGCTTTACTTGATGTGGATGTACATACATTTAAGACAGTGAACCAGGCTTGCCCATAGGGTCCTAATTATGTCACTTTGGGATTGCTTAATTGTTTAGATCAAAACTCTAGCCGTTGGAGTACTCCAGGTCAAGAGGACAAAGAGTCGTCTAGATAGTGTTTGGTTGTTATTCCAGAAAAGTAATTTGTGTCTCTAGAGAGAATATGCATATTTTCAAAAATAAAAGCTATAAAAAGAACTTGGCCTTTTTGTCTTCCCTTTTCATGTTTCAAAAAGTTACTAAACACTATTTATGAACCATACAACTTCCGAGACATGGTACAAAATGAATGTCATTCTGCAACATCTAGATCCTCGCTCCACAAGAGAAAACATTGGATCTGATATGGAAACAATTATCTGTCAAAAGATGAATCTGACCTGACAAGGAGGTCAGCTTCGATAATTTGAAAGCAAAGAAGAACAGAACATGGGAAATCGGTAAGATTGTGCCAGTAAGTGACTTCAGGCATCATCTCTGCGTGCTGATGAGTTCAGTAACGATGTCGAAGGTTTTGAGCTAACCCCTCGATTAACTAATTGTTCCCGAGTCTCCAACGTTCAATATCCATCCAAGAACAATCTTTGTAACTCAAGCCTCAGACTATGCTTGGTTTTAACTGTTGTGGAGAACGGTCAACTTCTAGCGCTTACATGTCCTGTCCTAGAATTTCCACCAGCTAGGTGATTTGTGCTGGGTTAATTTTTTTTTTAATATTAAAAAGATGTTAAAAAAAAACTATAATTAATTCAATAAATTCAGTTGATTTAATAATATAATTATATAAAAAAACTAATGAGAATAACTAATAAAAAAAACAACTATCGCCAATATTATGAAAAGATGTTTTTTTAATATTCTTAAAAGATTTTAATAATTTTATTTTAATAAATTAAAAATTAAATGAGAATAAAATAATTTAAAATAAATAAAAAAATCCAATCTCAGTTACCGGCATATGAAACATTAAAATACACACGCATGCACAAGGATACTCCCCCGTAAGAATATGTGCTTCACGTTCAAGTGACAGGTAGGGTAAAATTGAAAAACCATTGAATGTCTTCAAGGAACCGGGGATCATGGGATCTTGTCTGTTTTGGTTTAATTTTCCCGGAGATCGAATGTGTAAGCCATTTAAACTTGCCAGCATGTCGAATAAATTTGAATAATAAATTAAAATATAATATGGTTATCCACATCTTAAATTGACATGTTAAGCTAGGGTGAGAAAAAAACCCAAACAAATTAAATTAAAAATGTCATAACCCAATTTTTGACCCTTTTTATTTTAATTAATATTATTATTTTATTTACTGAAAAAAATAAAATAAAAAAATGATGAAAAAATAATAATAATGATGATGGAAAAACAAGTAAAATGAAATAAATGAAGAATGAATTAAAATTTGGGTTAAGGGCAACATGATTGGAAATTTTGGGGTTTAATTAAACTTTGAAATTAATCTAATTAAGCTTGGAATTAATTTAATTAATCAAGTCAAGGGTTTAATTGAAGAATGGATAAGTTTTGAGACTTAATTAAGCTTGAAATTAATTTAATTAATCCAATCAGGGTTTTAATTGGAGAATTGATAAGTTTTGAGACTTAATTAAGCTTGGAATTAATTTAATTAATTCAATCAAGGTTTTAATTGGAGAATTGATAAGTTTTGAGACTTAATTAAGCTTGAAATTAATTTAATTCATCCAATCAAGGGTTTAATTGGAGAATTAATAAGTTTTGAGACTTAATTGGACTTGGATTTAGTTAAATTAATGAAATCAGGGACTTAATTGAACAAATAGCAAAGTTTGGGGTTAATTGGGGGCAAAATTGCAACAGATTAAAGTCCAAGGATTAGCTTGTAAAAAGCGCCGAAATACAGGGGTCCAATTACAATTTAGAAAGGGGCTTGATTGCACGATTTCAGAAATTCAGTGACCAGATTGAAAATGGTCATTTCCATCGCACAAACGGCACCGTTTTGAGAAGCTGTTCATCGCCTTCTTCGCCTTCTTCCTCAAGAGCCGTTTGCGGAATGGCTTTGAAGCCGCTTCAAATGAGTTAGTATTCTCGGCTATAAAGCCAGAGAAGATGAGAGAGCGACAGGGAGGGGGAGGAATCACAAGGAGGAGAAAAAGCGACGAACGAGAGAAAAAGAAAAACTGGGGTTGAAGCTAAAACCTAGACTCGAAACTGGGGCAGAACGGAGGAGAAAACACCTAGGAGCAGAACTAAGAAACCCTTAAAAACAGAGACAAAAAATTGTACACTCAACAAAACCCAGAAAACAAGCGAAGAACAGACACGGAGAGTCACAGAACCAGAGCAAAAAACAAAGCAACGAACCCGGAGAAAGCTTGGGTCCAGCCAACCCCCAGTTCCAGGATCCTTAGCATCGTAGTCTTCATCCAGAGTAGGGGAGTTCGAAAACAGGCACCGAAAGTATTTTTTCCTTCCTAAACACAACTCAAGGGGGGAAAAGGAAAAAAGAGAAGGAAAGAAAAACGAAGAAGCAACCATTTCGCGCCTGCAGATAAAGAAAAATCCAAGGGACAGTGGAGCTACACCGGGAAACAAAAGAAAAGAGCCACCGCGCCATCGTCTTCGTCGCCGTTCTTCGCTGCACAGGTAAGTCTCCCTTCTCTGCATTCAATAAGTGTCAAACGCAGTGTGAAGGTAATTTAATTACCTTCACACTATTCATGCACGCGTGAATTAACTTCACGCGTGCTTCTACTTCTTTTGCCCAGCCGGGCCACTGGCTTGGGCCAGTGGCCGGGCCAGGTCTAGCCCAGTCCATGTAATGGAGTCGGGCCCAACACCAAAAAAATAAAAATAAAAAAGGACAGAAAAAAAGGTAGAAAAGAAATAAAAAATATGTATGCATGAATAAAAATAATGTAAATTTACTGGTTTATTCACTGACGCCAGAGTCAGGAATAAAAATACTAGTTTAAATTTATATTATTTTTATTCATTGTATTTTATTTAAGTAGAAAAATAATAAATATGTGCATGCGTAAAAATAAATTTATTTTTATTTATTTACTCTCTGGCACTAGAGTAGGGAATAAAAATATTGATCTAATTTTTTTTCCGTAGCTAAGAATTTTTACCAACGCCAGAGTTGGAATTATTTGAGCTCGAATATTCACTGGCGCCAGAGTCAGAAATATTATAAACAAATCATCGTAGCATAAACTAATAAACATTTAGCAATTTAAGACAAAACCGCAATGCGTGCGCCTTTAGGTAGAACGTTTAAGGGGTAATAATATCTTCCCTTTTACGTAACCAATCCCGAGCCATAGAATCTCTGTTGACCAGTTAGGGTTCCTAGTGACCATAATACTAGGTGACGACTCCTCAAACAAGACATTTTTTTTTCTAAAAGAACCGGATGCCAGAAATCTGTTCTTTTTCCCTAATGAGAATTATTTTCAGGGCCGCCGCGATGTCGGGTGCGACAAAGAAAACCAAGAAAAAAACCGAATTAACCGATTAAAAAATCACAAAAAAATTCTGGTTTGGTTTAGTTTTGGTTTTTAAAGTCTGAACCTATGAACCGAACCAATTCAATCAAGCCAACACTTGAAAAAAAAATAGATATAAATAGGATTATTTTTTCGAACCTAAACCTAAATTAGTATTTCCTAAGATAAAATCAGTCGCTCCCCTCCTCCCTGTGTCTCTCTTCTCTTATATTTTTCTCTATGCTCCACAACTGTTAAGCTCCATGCTCCCTTGACTGAACAGTCATATGAGAAGGATAGATTAGGGGTTGCACAACTCACTGATAGCAATGTTACTGTTCTCGCAACACTTATTTCTAGCCTGCTTGCTATTAAAGTTTTTACAAGGAAGAAGACAAGCTTGCAACCCTAATAGTTGATGGGGCTAGTTATTATTAAATGAAATACTCCAAGCACAACAAGAAGAGATGCTGCAATAGCTATAAAACAAGGCAATCCTCTGCATGCAGAAGCTTATGCCATGGCTGGTGTGTTAAGTAACTCAATCTATGGCATTGTGCTTGCTTTCACGATAAGATGCTCACAAGCACCAAAACAGGTTTTTTGAGAAGGATTGGGTCACTAAAAGCAAACCTCTTTTGGAACCTATGAGCTGTTTGTACAAAAACTACATCTTTTTCTGGATTTTCAAGCTAGCTAACGAATCGAACCGGTTTGAAAGGAAAAAAACTCAATCAAACCAAACTTGATTAATTCAAACTGGTTTTCGATTTGGTTCAGTTCGAAAACTTGAAAAGAAATAATTTTAATTTGATTATTTATTTTTATTTAAAACCAGTCCAGCTCAACCGAATGGCACAGGCAGGATGGATTTTTATATCAAGAAGCTCATAACGCCATGTTATCCAGAATAGAAATGTTTAAGATGTAGAATTTGATTATTGATAAATTGCCTCCCATATTACCACGTAAGTTGGAAAATACATCCTTCGTAACATCTTGGCATGTGTCATCTGGCGACCCAAAACACATACATGTCTACGTTAATAAAGGTATACAGCCACAATTCTTTTGGCAATCTCCTCAAATGCCTGCATTACCTTCACTTCTTGTAGTTAAAGAACGACTAAGTTGAGCATTATAAATTAACCAAAATACCTTCTGAACTTGAAGCATTTTAACAAAAAATAAAGCTTCTAGCCTTCAACAATCATACAACCATCTCTACATCTCTAAATCCTAATGGTTAAAAACATTTTTACACGCAAAGGAACCAGGCACATCATCCACAGACATGTCAGACAAGCACACAGCCACACAGGTATCCCCTTACATGATCCTTGGGTCAGGAAAAAAAGAGCCAGTCAGACAATCACTGATCAGACAGGAGTGACATGGCTCGAGTAAAATCTAAGGATTTGAGAGCATGCTCAGGGAAGCGTGTTCCATTTGGTAAAATCAACCCACCTTCATGAGGAAGTATGACGTTTTGCTGGTTAACACCACCTTCATCAGCTTTTGTTGATGAAACTTCCTTCATTTGCTTCACATGTTTAAAGAACTCAGCAACTTGGCGCGCATAGCTTCACAAAGGAAATTGTTAAACAAATTAGTCCAGCAGCACATGGGACTTTATGGATCGAAATACGTATAACAATTTTCAGCACAGTACTGATAACCCTTCCATTCAGGAAACAAGAGCAGTTTGATTTTCCTCACGGATTGCAGAATACATCCAAGTTGGAGGTACATCCTCCACTTTTCATATCGGCTACAGACCAGGAGGTAACAGTAAAATTCTAATTATAACTATATTTATAGACTTCTCGTCAATATTCTACCCATGAAAAATCAACATGTCTTCATTTTTTTTGTATGCATGCACAAGAGTGTGTGTTAGCTGTAGAGTGCAATGTTAAGTGCTCTTCTTGCTTGTACTATATTTTTGAAGACTCGACATATGAGAAAGAAGATTATGAACTTACAATTTTGGGATCCATGCTTGTGCAACAACTAATTAGGAAGATAAAAGCTAATACAGCCAGCTTCAAAAAGATTTGGCCAAGAAACTGAAATTGAGTGTATAGGAAGACTTGTGGAGGTGTGTTTGCTGTATTCTTACAGAGAAGGAAGAATTGTTAACACTTAGTAGTGGTAAGCCACAATTTGCAGTTGTCTGGGGTTTCTTAATTGGAGCTCAACTCTATTTTCACAGCAACTTTGCAGGATAAGTAATTTTATTTTATCCAATGCCCTTCAAAGTTAATTCATTATTGTTCCTATATTGCATGATGCCCATTCTAAGGGGTTTTTTGACATTTCCCACATTAGAGGGGAAATGCCCATTCTAAAGGATTTTTTGACATTTCCCACATTAGAGGGGATGGCTATTCTCCTTGTTTTAATTCATCATCATTCCTTCTAATAAATTTTTATACTCTATCTAAAACATCATATGTTTAATGGTGAGTGTGACAGTTGTAAAATAAGATAAAATCCATATTTCTCTGCTCATAAGATAAGACATTTAAGTGATTGTTATCTTACTTCTCCTTAGCTTCAACATCCCTGCTAAAATCAATGTTGGCTTCGCAATCAAGAATCAAAGCAGGGACCTGCTCAGAACAAAAGTTTTTTTTAAGCCAGGGTTTCTTTTTAATCATATGAATCTCAAAGGAAAGGATAAGCTTTTGATACCTTTTGAATACTAGAATGCATATGATCGCCTTCCAAATAAAACACCCTGTCTTTTATATCTGGATGTAGTGAATTATCCAGATTTAGTGGAAGCTTACTCACAGAAAGTACCCCATGATTACCACTTTCAAATGGGAAAAGCCAGCTCTCATGTTTCTCATGCAGATCACAAAGATAATCTAGGCTGAATCCCCCTTCTTCTGCCCTTTTCCTATGCATCATTCTCTTGTGACAAGTATCAGGGCTTGCTCTAAGGTAGATGAAAGCATCAGGAATAAGCCCTGGCAAAACTGAGACAACTGGATCAAACCATGAGTCGTAAATGCTGATCTCCATTTCATTCATCCACTTTGCCTCATGCACAGCTCGTACAAAGACCTTTATCAAGTAAAAGTGAGAATAAAATGCATCAGCCTTGAAACACTTAAATCAGGGTTTTGTTCCTCTCGCATGGGATCAACTAAATGAGAAAGAGCTGCAAGGTTTTAAATCCATGTTTGACCATGCTCAAACTTAAACAAAAATCCAAAGTCCTTTAATCAGATCACTAGTGATGTAAGAAAACCAGCGTAAAAATGAAATACATTAGTCTATAACTATTTGCCAACTTTAAAGCTGTGATTTAAAGGATGCTTACCATTCTGTCACTGAAAACACTTCTTTCCATCAACCTGAGTGGCTTCAACCCATCAGATGATTCTCTTTCCTGCATAACCCTTGTGACAAAAACATAATTCTGGAAGGTATAAGCATACCTTGATGGGTCAGCATAGAAAGCATCAAGTATATTAAAGTGGTCAGGCCCAACATCCTGCCACTTATCAATGGGTTCAGGCACCACCTCAACAAGATCTCGCAGCTCAATTGTATCACTAACTATTCTCTTAAGAAATGTTGTCTTTCCAACACTGATATTTCCCTCGACACAAAATGTGAGTCGCTTCTTAGGTTTGGGCCTTGCATCTGGATTTAAAACCTTTAACTCTTCATCCACACTCTCTTGGATGAAAGAAGTTATGCTCTCAGCATGATTTTTGTGAATAATTCCCACAGAACTCTGTAAATACTCAACCATTGTCTCACTGGATTTTCCAAGAAACTACAATAGGTGAACCAGAATTCCTGTTAGTAACTTGGTATACAAAAAACAGGGGGGAGAAAAAGGAAACACTATATCCAACCACCCAGTGAAATTTCCTCCATTCACATCAAACATAGAATTAAACCTTCTCTGTAGAGCTATTATTGGAATCCATGATTATAGAGTTTTGGGCACTAGCCAATTTGGATACAACAGGCATAAGAGATCACCTTTAATATTAAATTGCAGTTTGCAGCGGTTAGTATATAGCAAACAGGATTTCCTCTGTTCTCATCAAAACATGACAGTGAAATTTAATCTCTTAAATTGTTTGTTCAACTCCATAGCTGTTAAAATATGGGACCAATGACGATCATTGAGCTCAATTAGGACATGTTTCTGACGAATCTTTCACTCCTATAGTTATAAAATTCTAAAACTACTGGTACTCAGCAAGATCAGCACCCAAAGGAGTTGGTAAAACCAAGACCCCATTCCAACTTTCCTCAATCTAACCTAAAGCCCACCGAACAAACACTTAAAACACAACAAACAAACCACAAATTGAAACCCCCCCAGAAAATAGTTACAAAACAACCACATTTTTACACGATAACACCAAAATCAACAACTCAAAAAAAAAATATACCATTACCTTATCCTTATAAAACTGCTTAAGCTCAGCCATTCCTGTAAACCCTTTCTCCACCAATTTTCTCAAATTCTTTGGCCCTACACCAGGAATTGTCAGCAAATCAGCATTCCCCTCCATATCACCACCCGTCCTCTTCTGCCTCCTACTCAACCTCGCCGCCTTTTCTTCCGCCCCCTTTTCACTCTTTTCACCTTTTCCTTCCTCTTCTCCATCACCACTACTCCTCACACCTTCAGCATCCGCCGCGGCCGCAGAGGTCCCAAAAGGCCCTTCCTGCCCACTAGCCACCGTGCAATGCCACGCCGGCCGTGCCACCACGCATGCCCTTAATGGGTTAGTTGTTTTATACCCAACAGCGCTACGACAAGTACAGTAGGTAGTCGAATAGAAGCGAGAGGTCAGTGTGGGTGTGATAGTGAGTTTCTTGGCTACAAAGGCAGCTAAAAAGGAAGTACTGGTGCAGAAATTAGTAGCAGTTGGCATTGAAAAAGAAGGGTAGGGTTTGTTTTTGAAGAGAAAAAAACTAGTAGAAACAGGAGTGCAGAGGAGGGGGGGGCTTGAAGGGTATCTTTGTAGCAACTTCTGCATCCCTCCTCCTAACAAGCATTTCAGTTCACTACTTCCTCCTATGTCATAATAAATTTGTGAAGGGAAGACGAGGAGTCAGGGGAGGCGGGAAGGTGTGCTAGTGAGTGTTATTTTAGATAAGAAAAAAAAAAATTGTTGTTGTTTACGGGGGTTTTGACTTTAGGGTTTTTCGGTTTTGACTTTAAAGATGAATACCCTCGTTTGGAAGTCTACTCTAAATAAAAATTGATAAAAAAAAGTTTAGATTAAATTTTTTTTATATTTTTATATCATTTTAATATGTAAATATCATAGATATATTTTAAAATATAAAAATATTATTTTAATATATTTTTAAAAAAAACAAAATACTTTAAAAATATTTTCTAGTAAAAAGAGGGATTTTAAGATTTGTTTGGCATTAGGTTATGTTTTATGTTCCGTTTTGGTATTTATTATCTAGGTAAAATTTTTAAGTTAATTTCAAATATAATAAAAGAATATGTTAATATTATGGATGTATTTTTAAATATTATGATTTTTTAATTAAAAAACACAAACATATTATTTACGCTAATTTTTGTTTATGTTATGGATAAGATTTTAAGTCAATTTTTAAGATAAAAAATATTTTATGGATATATTTTCATATATTATAATTTTTTTAAAATTATAAATAAAAGGATATTATTTATGCTTCATAAAATAAACTAAAAATATATATAATTTTTTTAATTAAGAAACACAAACATATTGTTTGCATTAATATGTTGTTTATGCTGGATATAAGATTCAAGTTAATTTTTAAGATAAAATAAATATTTTATGGATATGTTTCCATGTATCATAAATTTTAAAAAATTTAAAATAAAAAAATATTGTTTATGCTTTATAAAATAAACTAACAAATATATGAATTAATAAATAAATAAAATTATTAACACTAATTAAATAGTAAATCAACAAACTAATTTTCATACTAAAAATAAAATATAGATGTATTTATAAATATTTTATATTGATTATATTTTCATTTGTTTTATCTCTTGGCGGTTAAATGTTGCTAATATACAAATGATTTTTGTTATTATAAAATCTTTATACAAGTATAACTAATTCATATAAATATTTAAAATAAAAAATATACAAATAAAATATCATGTAATTAAAAAAATATGAAAAGATCAATAATTATTTAAAAGACAAAACAAGAAATAAGAAAGAATACATAAATAAATATTTAAATAGAAACGAGGTAAAAAAAAATGGTGTTGATGGGCCACCTCAATATGCCCTAGATTTAATATATAAAAAAAAAAGCCTAGACGCGCTCGGTCCAGGAAATCTAGCCCCACGCCTGATTTTTTTATCAAGAGGGGATGACACGTAATAGGTTTTTCTTTCTTTCTAGCAAATAGGAATACAATAATATAAAATACAAAAAATTATGTCATCAATCTTAGAGCTTTTAGAATTCTCATTTTAATTTAAAATTTTATTTTATTTTATTTATTAATCTTTAAATTTAAAAGATAAAAAAAAATTATATGTTGATTACATCTTAGCGACAAAAATAACAAATCTTGATATTAAAGTGTTTCATTCAACATAAAAAGTTTGATGTTCGATAATGGTGTATGTCCTCTACAAGTATGCCTAAAAAGTAGATCGAGATCTGTTTAGATTTTTTTTTATTCAATTGATTTTTGTTTTATTTAAGTGATTTTGAAGTATTTTAAGGTTGTTAAGTGATTTAATAATGTTTTGTGTTATATTGAAGTGTTTTTGGGTGAAAATTGATAAAAAAATAAATTTTTAGATCAATCCCTTAATTTTTCAACCACCACACTAATAACTAGATTTTATGCAGCAACCTAGTAGGTGACAAGTCTCCTACTATTATAGGCAATCTATCACATAGTTAAAAAAAGAAAACCCTAAGAAGAAAAAAAAACTCAGGCGCAGGCCTCGACTTCTAGGCCCTATCGCGCCTGGATTATTTTTTTATAGTTTATTTTAACTTACATTTATTTTTTAAAAAAAATAATTAATTTAAATTATTATAAATATATAGATCTATTAAATTCTTAAATTAATTATAAATATATTTTAGATATTATTTTATAAAATAAAATTCAAATCATACTTTGTTTTCAAATATAAATATGATAATTGTTTTGTGATACCAACAAGTATTTTATCTTACAGCCATCATTATGTTTTTTTATAAGAAAAGTTATCCCATTGCTTTTATGATAGCATGTATTTTAATTGTCATATAATAAAATAATTTATTTATAAAAAACATGATGTTATGAAACCAAGGTACATCTATGGCCCTAGTTATGGGTTTACTGAGTTAGCTTGGGTTAGACCGAGTGATCAAAGATATCGTTATATTGGTATTTAAAAAATAAATTTACTGTCTATATTAAATTATTAAATTTTGAGTTCATAATAAAAAAAAATTACTTCCAAATAGAAAATAAATTAACAATGCCTACATATTGTTTTATATTTGAAACTCCTTTTGATCCGATCCACAATGAAGTGTCAGTCAATTACCTAATGATAGCTAAAACACTAGAATATTTGTTTTTTTTTTAATTTCATCCTTATTTTTTATATATATAATTCTTTTGTGACCACACTCCATGAGATAAATTTTAAATTATAGTAGAAAGATAAAATTTAAAATGAGAGGACTACAATGCAAAACACAAAGAAATATATATGATTATTCTTTAAGTTTTTAGAATTTTCATTTGGGTTTACAATTTCAATTTTTAGTCGACATGTTTGATAAAGCAAAGAGAAGTTCACTAGAAAATAATGAAACGTCAATTAAAAATGTTTAGGTTAGTCAGATGGATAATTTTTATATCAATAAGTTTTTCTTTTCAAGAGGAGTTAAATTGGAGATGCCTATTTTCTTTGAACATGATTAGAAAAAATAGATAAAGGTCTAGTATTTTTTTATTTTAATTCGATTAATTTTTGTTTTTGAAATAATTTTGGGGTGTGTTGGTGTTGTTAGGTGGTTTTTTGAGGTTTTAATTGTGTTTTAAAGAAAAAAACCTGAAAATTAAGTTTTTAGGGTTAAAAAACATGGAAATAATTTTGTCACTCGAGGTGACCTAAGTTTTAGGAAACCAAGGGTTAAAATTGAAAAGTGGTTATTAGGGATTAAATTGAAAGAAAACTCAAGATTTGAAACCCTAATTGAATGATATTGAAAAAACTCAAAATCCAAGGACTATAATGAAAAGGATAAAATATTCAGGGGCAAATTAATTTAACTTTTTTTCGGTCCTATTCCTTTTCAATTCAAATAATTGAGTCCAATTGAATTGACTCAATTCAATCCAGCCTATTAAATTCAATTTTAATTCAATTAAGTCCAATTAAATCAACCCAAATCAAGCAATTAAACTCAGAATCCAATTACAAATCCTCAAACCCAATTTCCAGCCAAGTTCATCCAGTAATTAAACCCAATTCTTCATTTACAAATCTTCAATCAATCCCTCAGATTAAGTCGAAGAATTATTCTCACAAGCCCAACCATTCTCTTCCCCCCCATTTTGAGCAACAATTCGCAGGAACCACGTTCTACTTCACCGGGCCCATCTACTACCTTCATCTTCTCTAATAAGATGACCATTGTCCAGAAACCCCATTGTATGGTCATTAATTCAAAATTAATGTTTTTATTACATAATTTCATGGGATAAAGTTTAAAATTATAATAGAAAGACAAGATAAAAGATCACAATATAAAACACTGAAAAAATATGTGGTCAATCTCAAAATATTTAGAATTCTTGTTTAAGACCATAGTTTATTTTATCTGTTTTTTAATTCCATGGGTTTGAGAGAAGAGAAAAAAACTTTCTGAAAACAAATAAATTTATTGGTTGGTTATATTTATGCCACAAAAAAAATGATTTTTGTGTTAATGAATTTTTCTTTTCAAGAGGAGTTCAATGAATGTATCTTTTCTATCTAAACATGGCGAGAACAGTATATTGAGGTTTTTTTTTTTTTGATTTGATAAGTTTTTAATTTTTTTTTGAGTGATTTTGAGGTGTTTTGAAAGAAGGTTTCGAGGATGTTTACTGAATTTCTTTTTTTTTTTTGTTAAAATGTGCAAAATAGATTTTTAGGCTAAACCCTCCCTCTTATATTTTTTTACTCCCCTGCAATGGTGTCTAGATTTTAGGCAGACCACCTAGTCAACAACTGATAGTCTATCATTGAAGGTGACCTATCTTTTACTTAAAAAGAAAAAAATAGAAGCACATGACATGTCGTTTACTTCTAAGGAAGACGAGGAGTCAGGGGAGGCGGGAAGGTGTGCTTGTGGTGTTATTTTAGATAAGGAAAAAAAAAAAATTGTTGTTGTTTACGGGGGTTTTGACTTTAGGGTTTTTCGGTTTTGACTTTAAAGATGAATACCCTCGTTTGGAAGTTTACTCTAAATAAAAATTGATAAAAAAAAAAGTTTAAATTAAATTTTAAAATATAAAAATATTATTTTAATATATTTTTAAACAAAAATAAAATATTTTAAAAATAATTTCTACGCAAGTAAAAAAAGGGATTTTAAGATTTGTTTGGCATTAGGTTATGTTTTATGTTTCGTTTTGATATTTATTATCTAGGTAAAATTTTTAAGTTAATTTCAAATATAATAAAAAAATATGTTAATATTATGGATGTATTTTCAAATATTATGATTTTTAATTAAAAAACACAAACATATTATTTACGCTAATTTTTGTTTATGTTATAGATAAGATTTTAAGTCAATTTTTAAGATAAAAAATATTTTATGGATATATTTCTATATATTATCATTTTTTTAAAATTATAAATAAAAAGATATTGTTTATGCTTCATAAAATAAACTAAAGAATACATAATTTTTTAAATTAAGAAACGCAAATATATTGTTTGCCTTAATATGTTGTTTATGTTGCATATAAGATTTTAAGTTAATTTCTAAGATAAAATAAATATTTTATGGATATGTTTTTATGTATCATAATTTTTTAAAAATTAAAAATAAAAAAATATTGTCTATGCTTCATAAAATAAACGAACACATATATGAATAAATAAATAAATAAAATCATTAAAACTAATTAAATAGTAAAGCAACAAACTAATTTTCATAATAAAAATAAAATATAGATACATTAATAAATATTTTATATTGATTATCTTTTTATTTTAAATATTTTCATTTGTTTTATTTCTTAGCGGCTAAATGTTGTTAATATACAAATGATTTTTGTTATTATAAAATCTTTATGCAAGTATAACTAATTCATATAAATATTTAAAATAAAAAAATTATACAAATAAAATATTATGTAATTAAAAAATATGAAAAAAATCAATAATTATTTAAAAGACAAAACAAGAAATAAGAAAGAATACATAAATAAATATTTAAATAGAAACGAGGTAAAAAAAATGGTGTTGATGGGCCACCTCAATATGCCCTAGATTTAATATATAAAAAAAAAGCCTAGACGCGCTCGGTCCAGAAATCTAGCCCCACACCTGATTTTGTTATCAAGAGGGGATGACACGTAATAGGTTTTTTTTTCTTTCTAGCAAATAGGAATACCATAATATAAAATACAAAAAGTTATGTAATCAATCTTAGAGCTTTTAGAATTTTTATTTTAATTTAAAATTTTATTTTATTTATTTATTAATCTTTAAATTTAAAAAAGAAAAGAGAAAATTATATGTTAATTATATCTTAGTGACAAAAATGACAAATCTTGATATTAAAGTGTTTCATTCAACATAAAAAGTTTGATGTTCGATGGTGGTGTACGTCCTCTACAAGTATGCCTAAAAAAATAGATCGAGATCTGTTTAGATTTTTTTTATTTAGTAGATTTTTGATTTATTTAAGTGATTTTGAAGTTTTTTAAGGTGGTAAGTGATTTAAGAATGTTTTGTGCTATGTTGAGGTGTTTTTGGGTGAAAATTGGTGAAAAATAAATTTTTAAATCAATCCCTCAATTGTTAATGACTAGATTTTATGCAACAACCTAATAGGTGACAAGTCTCCTGCTATTATAGGCAACCTATCACCTAGTTAAAAAAAGAAAACCCTAAAAAAAAAAAAACTCAGGCGCAGGCCTTGACTTCTAGGAATTATCGCGCCTGGGCTATTTTTTTATAGTTTATTTTAACTTACATTTATTTTTTTAAAAAAATGATTAATTTAAATTATTATAAATATATAGATCTATTAAATTCTTAAATTAATTATAAATATATTTTAGATATTATTTTATAAAATACAATTCAATTCATACTTTGTTTTCAAATATAAATATGATAATCGTTTTGTGATACTAACAAGTATTTTATCTTACAGCCATCATTATGTTTTTTTAAAAGAAAAATTATCCAATTGCTTTTATGATAGCATGTATTTTAATTGTCATATAATAAAATAATTTTTTTATAAAAAACATGATGTTATGAAACCAAGGTAGATCTATGGCCCTAGTTATGAGTTTAATGAGTTAGCTTGGATTAAACTGAGCAATTAAAGATATCGTTATATTGGTATTTAAAAAATAAATTTATTTTGTCTATATTAAATTATTAAATTTTGAGTTCATAATAAAAAAATTTACTTCCAAATAGAAAATAAATTAACAATGCCTACATATTGTTTTATACTTGAAACTCTTTTTGATCCGATCCACAATGAAGTGTAGTCAATTACCTAATGATAGCTAAAACACTAAAATATTTATTTATTTTTTTAATTTCATCCTTATTTTATATATATATATATATATATATATATATAATCTTTTGTGACCACACTCCATGATATAGATTTTAAATTATAGTAGAAAGATGAAATTTAAAATAAGAGGACCATAATGTAAAACACAAAGAAAATATATGGTTATTCTTAAAGTTTTTAGAATTTTCATTTGGGTTTACAAATTCAATTTTTAGTCCACATGTTTAATAAAATAGAGAGAAATTCACTAAAAAATAATAAAACTGTCAATTAAAAATGTTAAGGTTAATTAGATGGATAATTTTTATACCTATAAGTTTTTATTTTCAAGAGGAGTTAATTGGAGATACCTATTTTCCTTGAACATGATCGGAAAAAATGGATAAAAGTCTAGTTTTTTTTATTTTAATTCGATTAATTTTTGTTTTTGAGAATAATTTTGGAGTGTGTTGGTATTGTTAAGTGGTTTTTTGAGGTTTTAATTGTGTTTTGAAAGTGTTTAAAAAAAAAAACCTGAAAATTAAGTTTTTAAGGTTAAAAAACATGGAAATAATTTTGTCACTCGAGGTGACCTAAGTTTTAGGAAACCAAGGGTTAAAATTGAAAAGTGGTTATTAAGGATTAAATTGAAAGAAAACTCAAGATTTGAAACCCTAATTGAATGATATTGAAAAAACTCAAAATCCAAGGACTATAATGAAAAGGATAAAATATTCAGGGGCAAATTAATTTAACTTTTTTTCGGTCCTATTCCTTGTCAATTCAAATAATTGAGTCCAATTGAATTGACTCAATTCAATCCAGCCTATTAAATTCAATTTTAATTCAATTAAGTCCAATTAAATCAACCCAAATCAAGCAATTAAACTCAGAATCCAATTACAAATCCTCAAACCCAATTTCCAGCCAAGTTCATCCAGTAATTAAACCCAATTCTTCATTTACAAATCTTCAATCAATCCCTCAGATTAAGTCGAAGAATTATTCTCACAAGCCCAACCATTCTCTTCCCCCCCATTTTGAGCAACAATTCGCAGGAACCACGTTCTACTTCACCGGGCCCATCTACTACCTTCATCTTCTCTAATAAGATGACCATTGTCCAGAAACCCCATTGTATGGTCATTAATTCAAAATTAATGTTTTTATGAAATAATTTCATGGGATAAAGTTTAAAATTATAATAGAAAGACAAAATTAAAAGATAAAAGTTCACAATATAAAACAATGAAAAAAATATGTGGTCAATCTTAAAATATTTAGAATTCAACAACTAATAGTCTATCATTAAAGGTAACCTATTTTTTACTTAAAAAGAAAAAAATAGAAGCACATAACATGTCATTTACTTCTAAGAAAAAGAAAAACTAGGTGGGCCTGGGCTGTTAGGCCCAAGAGTTTAACATAATTTTTTTCTTTTAATTTTTTTTAATATTAGATTTTTATTGATTTTTTTTCTTAAATTCATCATTCAATATTGGTTGATTTCAAATTAATTTTTATAATTTGTTTTAGTTAGCTTTCTTTAATATTATCGCAGTTACAAATAAACATCTTAATGTTTAGTTTGTGCTAAAATTTGTGAGGGTCTATTTTTGTTATAGTATAATTAACTAAAAAATAATTTCAAAAAAAAATACAAAGTTATTAAACCCAGTGGAGTCCATGGCTCAAATCACATGTTCGACGAGTTTACTTAGGTTGATTAGAAATTAAATTTCATAATTTGTTTTGATTTGCAATCTATGAGTTATCACGATCTCAAATAAATATCTAACATTTGATTAATGCTCAATTTTATAAGTATTTATTTTTCTTTATCATATAATTAAGTAAAAAAAATTTTAAAAAATAAAAGTATTAAATCTAGTGGAGTCTATAACCTAGGTCGTTAGGCTGACAGGTTAAGTTGCAAAGTC
The DNA here is from genome assembly GCA_015852605.2 of Populus deltoides. Classification (NCBI taxonomy): domain Eukaryota; kingdom Viridiplantae; phylum Streptophyta; class Magnoliopsida; order Malpighiales; family Salicaceae; genus Populus; species Populus deltoides. Next base: position 13,332,433 of record CM027582.2, on the reverse strand, counting down.
TAGATCAATCAAATACATTGTTATTTTAACATTTTTTTTAAAAAATATCATCTTAAACTTTTTTAAAACCAAATCATATTTTTGATCATTCATATTATATTTGGACTCGTCAAATTAACTGGATCATATATAAATAATACTCATATGATTTAATTCTAGTTAGGTAAAGAGGTGTACTAGATGGTTTCAAGTTTAACTCACTATACAAGTTTAAAAATAATAGCATAGGGTTCTCTGCTGCATGTACATTTTTTTTTCTTGAGTTCAGAGATTTTTAGTATGACTCATAATATATATAACGCGTGCTAGTTATCTAATTAGCTTTATTCGTAAAAACACTTCTTGTTTCTACTCCAATATAATGAAAATCAGTTAAATATTTATAGGTGTAAAAGTTGGTACAAATAATTAATTAGGTAATTTGTGTATACTAAAGTTATTAAAACTAACAAAAACTATGCCATAAATTTAGTTGATTAACTTTAATTAATTAAAAAAATATCATTTCAATATTTTTCAACAATAAAAATTAAAACAACGTTACTTTTTTTTTAAAAATAAATTAAACTAGATTTTGATAAATCGATTTGGTTATGGAATAACCCACTGATTTAATTAGACTTAATCGGTCAACTTATAAAGCAGGCCATTCAAAGTCGATTTGGGTACTGATAATTAGATAATTATATAATGTATTAATTTATACCCCTAAACAATTATAAAGGAGGCCATTCAAAATGTTTATGAAATCTAAGTATATGGATTTACTTATTTGATATTTACTGGAATCAATTTGTACGAGAACTAAAAAATAATAAAATAATTTATTGTTTACCAGGTAATTCTAGCTATTTGATATGTATTTTGCGGGGATGAATAATCTTTTTTCTAGAAAGACAGTGAATGTGCAAGCATTCACAACATGTTTTTTAACTTCATGAAAAAATTATAATTGAAAATAATATATATATATATATATATGTATTTAATTAATTAAATAAATTGAGAATCATTAATAATAATAAACGTAGAAAAAATTTATTGATGATAGCTAAAGACTAATTTAGAAAATTAAAAGATAAATATGTATTCGATTGTGTTTTAATAATTTTATTTCTTAAAAATCAAAGACCATACACGCGTTTAGTCTAAAAAAAAAAATTGGCGCAAGTAGGCCCTTTAAAAAAGGTATGGCCCATTACCCAAGCAATTTTTACCTCGAAAAATGCTTTGTTCGCCCTTTAATTTATATATATAAAAAAATAACACAAATAAAATGTACTTTGTTAGTCTAATTTTTAGTGATTTTGTCAGAAAATCAGTCCTTATATATATATTTTTTTATCCCAAACACATCGAAACATTTAAAAGACATTAATAAACTCGTTTATAATCTCAAAAAACTCAAACAACTCATCAAAAAACCAAAAATAAACTTGAAATGAAAAAAAAAACTTTCCGATATCAAATCAAAACATTTAGGTGAAACTTGTCTCAATTGATACATGTTTATCATTATTTTCACTTGAACATAATTGTTGACACTTTTTTTATGTTGTTAATTTTTATAATAAAAAAATGAAAAATAAAATTAGAGAATAAAATGACAAGCAGGGAAGAAAAAGGAAGACCAAGATAATATAGCATCAAATAATGAAATATCACACAAATGAGAAAAATAATAAATGTGGATTCAAGCAAAATAAGAAAATTATAGAAAGAGATCCCGTATAGTCATGAAAAATAAATAAGTTAATTTTTTACCATAAATTTCTAAATTAGATCCTCATTTAAACAATGAAAGAATATAAAAATGTTTTAATAGTTTTTGTTCTAGTTTTGATAGGGATGTAACACGATAAATTAGGGTCTAGGATATATATACAATGATAACATTAGAAAAACCCTTACATACAGAAAAAAAAATCAGAAAATCCTTGAGACACAGAGAAAAAGAGATAGAAAAATATCCTTGGTTATGTTTGGTCAATGTTCTAGAATAGGAGAGATAAAAAATAAAATAAAATAAAAATATATTTAATTAAAAAAATAAAAAATAAAAAATAAAAAATAAATACATCACATATCTTAACTTTCAAAGATTATGTGTTCGAGTTTTTTTAGGGTCATTATAGATTTACATAATTATTAATTTCAGGACTCGTAGAATTAGTCGAGATACACGCAAACTAACCGAACATCCATGTTTATTAAAAAAAATTCAAATATTTTGTTTTCATATTAATCAACGTAATAATATAGTTGAACAAATCAGGATATATTTTTTTAAAACGAAAAAATAAATAAATGTGACGTAACTTTAACTTAGAATTCCCCTCCATTATCCGTTGCTCCTTCAACATGACTGCTTTCTTTTCCTTTCTCAATTCCTCGGCCTTCCTCTCCAACTCATTTTTCATCTTAGTTTGCTTAGCTCTTCATTCTAATCCCTTTAACCATTTTTCAGATTTTTCAAAGGATCAAGTTTTGAATGCCTTTTAGTTTCAGCAGGCTAATTCTTTTGGTCCCCAGCCTTTTTTATTTGGATTTGAGGTTGAACAACATCATGACTTCTGCTCCTTTTCTCAACTCGAAACTCTCTTCTTCCCAGCTTGAAATTCAGCATGTTATACCTTCTCTGTTGTTTGCAGCATGTTTTGGAAACTTGGCGATGTAGAAAGACAGTCTCCTCACCTCGGTAGCAATATTTTGCTCATCAAAAGCACTAATCTCAGAGTCTTCCATGGTAGATTTGAGAGTTTTATTCTTACAAACCTCATTACAACCCCAACTTTATCAATAAGCTGCTCTCCATTTTCAATTGTTATATCAGATCCATTCATTCTCAGTTGAATTACAAGAGGTTTTTCTACTTGAATTGTCAATAGAAACAGAAGATCTTCGGGAACTTTTAGCCATTGCCTCTGGACTTCAATTTTAGCATCCACATCACCACCCGAGAAATAGCTACTTTTTCTTTAAATTCAATGAAATGGCAGCCATGGCTAATGTCTTGCTTCACCTCATTAGCAGGATAATTTAATGCTGTATAATCTACAAAAGGATTGTTCTGAACTCCAACCTCTACTTTCGCAGCTTCAACAAAATGAGAACTAATATTTCCATTGAACATATCATCTGCAAAAACATGTTATAGGCTAACTAAGATCAGCACCAAAAGCTAGGAAGTGTTTTGAAAAAAATAAAGATCAATTTGGAATCTATCATTTGCAAAAAATACTATATGTTAATCAATGAAAAAATTGTTTTTGGACCTTTTTGGATGATTTATATGTTGGATTACAATTTGTTTGTGTGGTCAAATTTTGATTTTAATTCGGTAAACCAGTATATTTTAATAGTTTTGAAAGAATATAATTTAAGTATTCGAGATAAAAAATTCCAGACTCATGAAGGCATTATTTTTATATTTTCTTGATGAACTTCAAAACATTTAATCAAAAATACAATATTTAATCGAGATATGCGTAAATTAATCCGGACACCTATGTTAATAAAAAAATACAATATTTAGCTTACCATCTGATTAGCTATTAAATGTTTTAATTATCTCCAATATCCCAAACTTATAAAACTATACTATTTATTAAATGTTTCAATTATCTCCAATATCACAAGCTTGCAAAACTATACTATTTTGTTTTCCAATCATGATTGCACAACATTTATTTACACAAGTCATATTATAATTGTGTTACCAATTTGCATGATTCTTTTTTTTTTTTCTAGAAAAAAAATGCAATAATTGTTATGGAAAAAAGTGGTAGTTGTGCAGCACACAACTCATATTGTTATATCTAACAATTCACGTTCTATTCATGATAAGCATTTAAATCACAAGAAAAATATTTTCTTAATAAATATGTGTGTAGGGATGGCAGTTTATTTTGAACCCATGATATCGAATGGGTGAGATTTTTAGATGGTTACTTTATGGGATAGATAATATTTAAAGGATGAATATTATCAAATCTAAATTTGCTGAAAATTAGTTTTTTTTTGGAAAATATTTTTTTTAGAAAATAAATTCCTTAAAAGTAAATTATTTTTTCAATGTTTGATAGTATAATGGAAAATAAGTTAAAAAATATTTTTTAGTGTTTGGTTATGTTATGAAAAATAAGCTTGAAAATAAATTATTGATTTTTTTTTCAAATTTATTAAAATAATAAGAAACAAATTTTGCAAATTAAAAAGTTGAATAAGAATGAAATTGAAAAACAAATCTACTTTTATAAATTATCTCAAATAAAATAAATAACAATCAAAATAATAGAAATCAAATCTAATAGATAAAAAAGTTGAAAGATAACGAAATTAATTTTTTTTTTACAATTTCATAAATTATTTCAAATAAAATAAATAACAATAAAAATAATAAGAACCAAATCTGATAGATAAAAAATTTAAATTAAAAAAATAATAAGACAAAAACAAATAAAAATAATAAAAATAAGGACCAAAGTTGATATAAAAATCAATTTAAATTAAATTCTAAGGGATGAAATTGAAAAAAAAAAGATTCAAAACAAAATATATAGCAATGAAAAGTTTGATGATCAAATTTGATATAATTAACAAATAACATGACATTTTAATTTTTTTACAACTTTTAAAAAGTTTTTTTCATCAAAAATAAAAAGAAACACTTTTTTGAAAATCAAGCCAATTTTTTTTTGACTGAAAAATGTTTTCTGTTAATCAACTTTCTTAATGATAAACAAACACAGGAAACCACTTTTCATAAAACAAACGGGGTTCTAATATAAACTTAACCCATGATATATGCATTTGTATCTAGTAGATATTTATTTAGATTATTTATATTTTCTGAATCTAATCTAATATATACAAATCTTAATATTAACATAATACACAAATATATATGCATAATGTTTAAAATTTCTTCATTATGTGTATCACATTTATTATTATTTTTATTCTATGTTGAATAATAAAAAATAAACAATACAAGAAAATAGCTTTAATTTCAGTAATAAGTCATCTATATTCTTAAACCTCATATCAAAAGAAATCTTAGTAGTGAAATTAAAATCACTGAACAAAAAGTCTAATTCACCAAATTTAAAACAAAAGGTTAAAAATGGAGAAAAAGACATAAGGTATAATTGATCATAATTTAAACATAGGGATAAAATTGAATAATTGACACAAAAATAAGAGGCCAGTTTAGGAAAAACAAAAATATGGGACGGGCTTCCCATTTCTTTCTCAGCTCTCGCTACATTCACATTCATTCAAGTAGATCCGACTCAAATGGTTTGCGCAAGCTCACCTTGCTCAAGTTGGGCCTCTGCATTGTTTTTTTTTTTTTTCTTAAAAAAATTCCCTTGAAGAACCTCCAATAAATACTTTTTTTTACAAGCAAACAAAATAAAAATAAAAAATTAATTAAAATACAATTACTTAAATTTTTACCAAGATCTTATGAAATCATTCAGTTTTTCTACTGGTCTCAAGTGGAAAATATTCATCATTATGAGTTTTTTCTTTTCTTAATTTTGTTATTTTTAATTTATTACCACGTGATCCGTCACAGATCGGACTAATATTCTTAAATATATAAAAAAATATTAAGAGTATGAATATTTTTTTTGACCATGTTATTAAATTTAGCTAGACGGTCAATCTTGAAACCTTATAATTTAACTCTTTGTATAACTCGAGCTTCTAATTAAATCACGTGGAAGCTAACCCGAATCAAATCTATTAATTTCATAGGTCCAAGTCAATTCTTGATGACTGGTAAAAATATGACTTAACTTTTAAAAATATTTTAAAATGACAATGTTTTTTTTAAAAAATTGAAATAATGATAGATTAGATCATTTAGTCTCTCAGCAATCCGTGTCATCAACTTCATTGAATTTAATAATATTTTTAATTTTTTTTAAATATATGATAAAAATATATAGTTATAAAATTTAACATAAATATAAAAATAAAACTTATTTAAGATAATAATAACCCTATAAAAAAAACAAACAAAAAAAATTATACAATTTACTTCCCATCTAAACAAAAAAATATCAACTGGGTTCCCCATGGATTCCCACATCACTTCAAACTAATCTGATCTTCCAAAAAAACAAATGACTATATTGATCTTGATGCATTTTCTTGGGGAGAATAACGATTCTCTCGTTGATATTGATTCTAGGTTAGATGATGCATGTCTGAACTTGATTAAATATTTGTCTGAGGGATAAAAAAAAAAAAAACCTCCACTGATTTTTATTTTTGCCTGCATGATGTTGTTGAAATCATGATGATCATAAAAATCTGCTATTTTCTCTGCCCCGAAAACTTGACCAAGATGCTTCACTTATCAAGCAAATAGCTAATGTTGCTGGGAAGGCCACTTGATTGGTTGTGTTATTCTCCAGTAAAAATAGATGGCGTTAAGGTGTTAATAATATTTTATTCGGCAGTGACTTATTTTTGAATGACAAATATTATAAGATATTTTTTTAGATTGATATGAATATGGGCTTATTTCAACTAATTCCATGAATTTTTAAGTTAATAGTTATTTAACTTTTAGTGAATTTAAAATTTATAAAATTTAAATTAATAATTTTTAAAAAATAAATATATAATCTAACTAATTAAATTATACCCCTCAAAAATTCTATTATAGAATTTTGTGCACAGCAAGCAAGAGAAAACTAAAAAGAGAGAAAATAGAGGCGGTTATTATGGTTGCTGGTCGTGCGGGCTTAGCCCACGCAACAAGACTGGGCCCAAATAATCCTTTTCTACATGTACTCTTAGCTATATATACATTTATATATTTTTTATTTTGTATTATCACATATTAATTTTCGGAAGAGCCAATCCATCAGCACAGGTTTTACAATCACATAAAAAAATATCATTATTTATTGAAAATCGAATAATTTAGATTGAATATAATAGTAAGAATATCTGATTTCCTTTGCCATCAACAATTCTAGTAATAAACTATAGCATTTATTTTACCACACCGAACATCATTTATATCTAGTAATAATGTAAGGAAATGCACTTGAGGGCCTAGCTGCTGTGGTTAATCGCGTGATTTATTCCGCCCCCGTCCCGAGTTCGATCCTCTATGTGCACGCCTGTCACCCCGCAGTGCCTTACCTGCTCCTGGGCTTGCAGGATGTCCAGTGGGCCGTGGAGAATAGTCGTGGTGCGCGTAAGCTGGCCCGGACACCCCACGTAAATAAAAAAAAAAATAATAATAATGTCAGGAAATTAACAGATCATATACACTTCTTCTTTGTAGTCTTCTTCTTTTCAGCACATGCATGGCTGTTGAAATAATTACAATGAAGCAGGCAAACGTGCCTGTGATGTGATTTTCTTGAAGTATTTGACAGCATGTAGATATGAGCAGATACAAAGGATGCGATCTGTCCAAGCTTCCGACTCCGAATTCCAACATGACTGCATGATATCTGTTGAAATCATGATATCATAAGAATCTTGATATCTAGAACACGGTGGTCGCGGATTGGTGTGTGGTCGGCAATCTTAATAGAGGCGGCGCGTGAAGAAAAAAGGTATAGACTGGGAAAGAGAGGTAACGAGGGGAAAGGATTTGTAGAAGGATGGACAAGGGAAACTAGTTGTTCCATCTTGTACGGTGCTATTTATAAAACAATCTAGTCTTTTTCAAAAACCGTTGTTCATAAAATGACAGAAATGACCCGGTATTTAGTGTTAATTACATGTAACACCATCCCTATATTATATTGTTATGATTAATTCGGTCGTCGGATTATTAATTTTATGCATTGAGTCCTTTTACCATATACCGTGTTCATAATTTAAACTTTTTGTCCAAGACCTCAGTACTAAGGATTGATAGACCAACTTAACTTAATTGATTTGATCTTCGATTTCTAAAATCAAAATCCAATAAAAATACAATATTTAGCTTACCATCTTATTAGCTATTAAATGTTTTAATTATCTCCAATATCCCAAACTTATAAAACTATACTATTTATTAAATGTTTTAATTATCTCCAATATCCCAAACTTATAAAACTATACTATTTATTAAATATTTCAATTATCTCCAATATCACAAACTTACAAAACTATACTATTTTGTTTTCCAATCATGATTGCACAGCATTTATTTACACAAGTCATATTATAATATATAGTGTTACCAATTTGCATGATTCTTTTTTTTTTTCTAGAAAAAAAATGCAATAACTGTTAAAAAAAAAAGCGTAGTTGAGCAGCACACAACTCATGTTATATCTAACAATTCACGTTCTATACATGATAAATATTTAAATCACAAGAAAAATATTTTCTCAAAAAATATGTGTGGTAGGGATGGCAGTGCATTTTGAAGCCATGGATATCGACTCGATTTTTAAATAGTTACTTTATGGATAAACATAATTATCACTAAACAATTTAAATCACTAAATTATGATTTTTCCATTTAATTCTTAGAAGGAACTTTCCCCCCACAAGGTTCCATTTTCTACCTTTTGGACACACTACCATAATGAGATGAAAAAAAAAACATAATTTAGTAAGGTCAATTGCAATTTAAAAACTCTTAAATAGTAACCTTACAATAAAATAGCTTTATGTTGATTTTTGTACCTTTAAAAATTACTTTCTCTCGAAGATAAATTGATTTGAGAATTTAGATATTATTATTTATGATATTGATCTGATTTGATATCATCAAGATGGAATTCATCCCATTAAATTTAGAGGCGAAACATTTCTCATCTTTTATAGGATTAAATCCTAAATTATTGTGAAGTAAAGAAAAACAAAACGATGAGATTATAAAAGTAAATATTCTCGCATTTATTGCTACTGCACCGTTCATTCTAATTTCTACTATTTTTTTACTTATAACATATGTAAAAATTGTTAGTCAAAGTGATTAATTTGAATGAAACTTGACTTCTTAGTTCTTATCAATATCAAGAATTAACAAAATAAAATGAAAAGAATTTCAATTTTACGTTTTAGCTGAAATAAACGAACTAGAATCAGCAGGATTTTATGAGATCCGAAAGTATGGTAGAAAGTAATATATTTACTACCATACTATCTATTTTTGTTATTCTAGTAATTTTTGTTATTTTAGTATATAAAGTTGTACTGTAAAAAGATCTGGGCTTAATATAGATCAAACTATTTCTATATTTATTGAAAGAAACAAAAAATTGGTTCATCAAAGGTATTTTATTTCTAAAAGAAATAATAAATAAATTTTTGAAATAAAAAAAATCCAATTCTATTATTTGGATTTAGAGAAGTATATGAATTAAATGAAACTAATGACGAAAAAAAATCATCAATAAAAAAAATCTTCAATCAATAATCGTACTATTCATAACTCATCCATATTTTTAAGTCATCCATATTTTTAAACCTCGTATCAAAAGAAATCTTGGTGGTGAAATTAAAATCAATAAACAAAGAGTCTAATTCACCAAATTTAAAACAAAAGGTTAAAATTAGACAAAAAGACAAATTATAATTGATCTTGGTTTAAATAAAAAAACCCACACGGGGTCTTAATTATTTTTGTAAGTTAATGAGACGGATGACATGTTATCCATCTTGATCAATATATATATAAAAAGATAATGTGTTGTTTAGAATCCCTATATTCCAATCACTATGGCGGTTGAAAAATTAAGGTGACTGGTTTTTTCTTCTAAAAATCTATTTTCAACTCAAAACATCTAGAAAACATCCTAATAACAATGTTAAATCAATCCATAACCTCTACAAGCGCAAAAAAAAAAAAAAAAACGCTTCAAAATCTAAAATCAACTAAAAACTCGAAATTTTTCCGAACTCGTATATGTTTTTTTAAGCACTTTCAAAGTGTAAAAGAAAATACCTAATTTAAACTCTTCTCATCATATGAAATCATCTAGAACAAAAATCTATCATTTTGATGGCTAGAATCGTAGCAAAGAAAACTTTCTCTCTTTAGGCCAGAATCCAACGATCTCCTCTCTCTCCTCTCACCTAAAAAGGACTGAAAAACAATGAAAAAAAAGTTTGGTACTAAAATTAGTTTTTCTACAATTAGAGGGATATATTACCTAATAGTTAAAAAAGATGGAGGGACTCAAATGTACTTTTCAAACAAAATTGAAAGACACCATCTATTTTACCCGTGTTTTTCACTTTAGTCTCTTTTCTTTCAATTCAATTATTTTTTTTTAAAAAACATGCAATTGAATAATAATTTGAGCTAATAAAGGCTAAATGACAATCAAATTGAAAATTTTTAAAAAATCACTGTTATAATCAATAATAATACGTCACATGGTGAACAATTGTGAAATAGTAAAAACACCCCATCATTTTTCTTTTGAGACAGTAACAACTTGTCTCTTCTCCTGAATCCCCTGATGAATCAAAGTCAGTCACCAAGAAACAAAAACATTCTGCAGTAGGTCCATAGAGGTTTTTCTATACATTTTCCTTTTTTATTTATCTATTTCTTCATCAAATAACACTGTTGTTGTCATGACTGTCCATGCACATACTCTATTTTACCGACAATGATTCATTCCATTTTTGAACTGTGATATTGAGTGTTGAAATGATTATTGTTATGATGAATATGATCACAGACATTACCACTCTAAAGAAAACATATAGCTATAGTTCCACAGAAGCATTTTTTCACCATCATTAATTAGTTGGGCATGCATTGATAAACAAGATGCTGACCTTGCTTTCATGTAAATTATTCACTATAGTGTTCCTTTAGACAATAAAAAAAAAATGTCAACTGGGTTCCCCATGGATTCCCTCATCACTTAAAGTCTGATCTTTTAAAAAAAAAATGACTATATTGATCTTGATGCATTTTCTTGGGGACAATAATGATTCTCCTGTTGATATTGATTCTAGGTTAGATGATGCATGTTTATACTTGATTAAATATTTGTCCAAGGGAGAAAAAAAAAACCTCCATTGATTTTTATTTTTGCCTGCATGATGTCTGTTGAAATCATGATGATCATAAAAATCCGCTATTTTCTCTCCCCCGAATGTCATTCTTATTCCTCCCTCTCTCTTTTTTTCCTCCTTCCTAAATCGGTGAGACTTTGTTTTAAGCTCTTTACAGCCCCCCTTCCCTCTGTACTGTATGTAGGGAACACTGCCTCAGAAGGTATTTGATCTGTATTTCCATTTCCAATATTACTGTGCTAAGGAGTTTCCTGAAAGCTATGCCATGCCATTTTACCTCTTCCTATCCCTCTACACTGGCTGTATCGAGTTTATCGTTCATGTAAGTCTAAAGTAGAAGCACCTACAGCTATGGTATCTGTAATTATATGCATCTTTTTTTTATTTAATTAACATTGGTATTTGGATGAGCTTGTGCATATCTTAATTAATCTCACGGGTCCTGAAATTAATGATCATATAAGTCTCCAATAACCCTAAAAAAACTCAAACTCATGATTATCGGAAAACAAATTCAAAACTTCACTCATTGAAATATCTCTCATGTTTATGCATCTCCTTTTTCGAAGTTTGAAAAAAGGCGTGTCCAGAACATCTTGTAAAAGAAAAGCTAATGCAGGCCACTTCTGTTTTTTTTTTTCCCTTACATTTTTTTGCCTCTGTTATATCTGTTGCTTTGACCTCCTTGCTCTTTTGGGCTTTACTGCACTTGACTTTTCTCCCTTTTCCGAGATTTCTTAGATTGATTTGTGCAGTGGCATTGTTGTTGTTTCTTTGACCACCATTCTGGATTTCAGCCCATTACGAGTTGAACTGTCACAAAGAATTAGAAGATATTCAATTTTCAGGCTGCCAAAACCTGTGGCACCCATCAGAGGCATACAAGTTGTTTGATCACAACAACCATTATACGTCCACTTTGATTTCACTTCTTCTTCCTTTACTGACGAGACACTCTTATTTTTCTTTAATGCAGATTCCAATGAAAAGATGTCTTCCTTGCTCTTAATGGATTAGCGTGGAGAATGTAAGCAAGTCTGCATATATCGGTCTTCATATTCTTAAGATAGATCATGTAACGATGAAGGAGAATGCTGCCTTTTTTGCTGGGAGGAAAGATGAGACTACTGTGTTAGATTTTGTTGCCATCGATGGCTGAAACATCTTTTTAGCTGGTTGTTTCAAGTGTTACTCAAGAAATTGTACTGGTTTTACACTCCATTGGGGCAGATAGGTATAGATTTGGGGACATTAAAATGGATTGCAGAAAATATTTAACCCTTTAAGCTGATTAGTTTAATAGAAAGCATGCTTGCTTCCCCTTTTAGTTATTTACACTAAGGTTAACAGATGTATGACAACTTTTTATCTGAGCTTGCTCGATCATTGCCTATGTTTACTGGCTGCCACTTTTTCTCTAAGGATTGGTTATGCCTTCACCTTCTTCTAGCTTTTCCCAAACAATGTTGCTTTGACCACACTTTTTTTTGATTTGGCATTTTGATCATTCATGACTTGGGCTCGTTTAGGAACGCGGCTGCGGTTGCGTTTTTAAAAATTTTGAAAATTTTTTTTTACTAAAATTTAATATGGTTTGTATGTTTTGGATCGTTTTGATGTGCTGATGTCAAAAATAATTTTTAAAAAATAAAAAAAAATCATTGACATGCATTTTGACACGAAAAGTTATTTGAAAAGTACCCGCAATCACACTGCCAAACACGTTCTTAATCAAGCACTTTAGAGGCTGTTTGCGAACATGTTCTTTTTTTTTTCAAAAAAATGAATTTTATTTTAAATGAATTTTTAAATTATTTTGATGTATTAATATCAAAACAATTTAAAAAAAATAAAAAAATTAATTATTTTATGAATTTGGATGGAATAAAAAGCCCACGTTCATTATTTTGGTTTGATAAAACTTGGCCCATAACTTAATTAAGGTCCTAAAAATCTTATGATTTCATCCTTGCTAATTATGAAAACCCCACGTCACCAATGTCCTCTCATCCTCTCCCTCTTTCCCCCTGCGGTTGTCCTTTTCTTTGGTTTCTTTTATAATTACTGGATTTTCTTGTCTGCTCTTGACTTACAGTTACTACTAAATATATTACTGGATAGCGATTTGCTGTGATTTTTATTAAATTTTCAAAGTAAAAAAAATATTTAGATGTTTCATATTTTTTTAGCAAAAAAATTATTTGGATGTCCAATAAAAAATAATTTGAATCAAAACAAATATATAAAATGAATTTTTTTTAATAAACACTGAGATAAAAAAATATATTGGATTAATTCAAATCAAGTCGAGTTAACTTGTTAATTTGCATGACAAGTCATGAGTATATAAAACAAATTAAAATAAATTACAAAATTCAATTTTCAATAAACCCAATATCAATTACTTACCAATAAATTTAATGTTTAAGGATGAGATTGAAGAAAAAAATCAATTATAAAAAAAGGTCTAAAAAATAATCCAAGTCAACTCATGTTAATCTGCCAAACTCGTGACTTGGGTCACGAGATCGAGATAATCTGATAGAAAAAAATTAATTTTTTTTATGAAACTCAATTCTCAATCAACCCAATATTAAAAGATAAAATTAAAAAAAATATCGATTAAAAAAAGGACACAAAAAATAACTCGAGTCAACCAAGGTTAACTCGCCAAACCCGTAGCTCAAGTCACGAGATGATGATAACCTCATATAAAGCAGATTGAAACAAACCACGAAATCTAATTCCTAATCAATTCATGATGAAATTAAAATAATAATAATAAAAAAAATCGAATCAACTGGATCGTGAATCTAGAATATTCTAATAAAAAATAAATTTTATCTAGATTTTCTTTGAAATTGACAGGTTTTTTTTTCTATTTGTGCTAAGATCGATATGATGTAGATTTATATTGATAAGGTCTAAATTCGGATATTTGATGGTATACTTTTTATATAAAAAAAAGATAACCTGTCTCCTTTAAGAAAATTCTTAGCCTGGCCAGTGATTTTAATAACAGGCACGAGTTGACCTATCTAGATTACTAGAAGCCAGATTTAATTAATTAATAAATGGTGTTTTAATTGAAGACCATCTTTCCAATGGCTGTGTACGTTTTGATCACAGTGATCTATAGCTGAAAACAACTGGGTGTTTGTGTGTGTAACTAATAAAAAAAGACAACCTTGACTCCAACCTCTTATATTATTGGCCCTCCCTTCCTCCCTTTTCTCTGTTTGACATTATGATTTTCTCAGCTCCCAGTGGGAATGTGATCCCTCAACAATCGCCATTTGCCGCCATCAAATTTCTCAGCTAGGGCAATCTGCAAGGATTTTCTCTCCTCGGCATGTGACTGTTAGGTGAATTATACACACAGCATGGAAGCTTGACAGTGACAGACAGCCTGAGAGGGAGGCTGTAGGCCAACAGAGTTTGGTAGAAGTAACATGGGTTCTTTTGCCTGCAGGCCTTCTAGATGCAAAGGCAACTCCCTCCTTTCACACATCTAAAAAGCAAGATGTGCCATGGAAAAAACCAAAAGTAGATCCATGAATTGATGACCAAAGACAAAGGTAGTTGTAGTTTCCAACGTCACAACTCACAAGGCCTACCAACCTCTACTTACCCACCTTTACCTTTCATTTTCTGAGTGCCATGGCATGTCTCTTCGCAGCTGCTGGTGCTTATCCCTTTTGAGAATTTATATGTATATCTCGCTTGCTTGTCCCTACTTGCTGGTAATATTCTTGTTTTTATCTCAAAATCCTCCCTTCTCCCCTCCTAACATTTGAATTTCGAACGCAGTGTGAATTTACATGCATGCCACCTCAAGTAGATAAAACCAATCTACAGTGCACACCAAGCGCTTTTCAAGAGATGCTTTTCTTCGCACCATGTGATTCCAAGCTTATTGTATTATAATGGGGTTGACATTGATGGTGTCGCAGCTAAAAATGAACACACAAGGGTGGGGGTGGTGCGGGTATCGTGTACAAAATTCTCTTTTTTGATCTTCTAGACGATATTTTCATCTACTCCATCATCGTCCTCTTTTGCCCTAACATCATATATATATATATATATAGATCCGACTGATATCACCACAGAAATGAAGTTTTAAATAAAGAGAAGTAAAGCATATGGACAAAGGAGAAAGCGACCAAAAAGTAGACCCCAGGAATTGATGACCAGAGAGCAATTTCTAGCATCACTTATCTACCAACCTCCACCCAACTCGTGATACATTTCTCTTGCTACAGTAGCTAAGCAGCTAGGAGTTTATCCATTTCGAAGTTCTTATCATTTTCAATTCTCCCAGCAGGACCCACGGTTACGTGAGGCAGCTGGCCGATAACAAATTTTGTGTCTATATTATATATAATATATAATAATCTTATAAAATCTATTACATGTTTTATAAGAGTAGCAAATAAGCTACCCATCCGCGCGTATAGGTTTTTTTTTTATTTTTTTTATTTTATAATAATTCGTTTAATTAAATGTTAACTTGAAGGTTTAAATCTAAAACATTAAGGAATTGAAAAAATCTCTTTACCCACCATATCAATCCCTTGAAATTAGCTATGAGTCATTATCGACATAATTAACAAGAGCAACTTCTATCATTCTACAAATACTAAATAAAAATGAATCAAAGACAATAAAAGTACAATCAACATCATTAGCATTAATTAAACCCACTATTGTAAAATTATTTAACGAAGAGACCTGATATTTCTTAGAAGAGAATAACACTTCATGCTATTGGTATGATTTTCATCTGTGTTGTAACTACAAAATTATAAATACCAATATATATATATATATATATATATATAGAACATCACTATTTCCATTGGCATTCCCTAATAAAAACTCTTTATTGGTGAGTATTGAAGGTATTATAGGTGGAAATCAAGGAATAAAAAAAACTAGATAGGTATTTCCTTGTTATTTCCTTAGAAAAATATGGCTTGTTAATATTACAACAGAGTTATGAATGAAATATAAATATTGCTAATATTCATCAGTAATATATAAGTAATGACCTATCAGACAAACCCCCCTCCTCCATTTCTTTTTTTTTCCAGAGATAAAAACACCCTCACCCCAATCATTTTGCCACAAATCAAGTTCTTATCATCACAAATCTCATCACCCTAACACTTAGTCTTTTAATATCCATGTTTTAGTTCAATTTATTTTTTTAAAGATTCGCCATATAAAATAAGCTAACCTACCCATTTTTTTGTTGCAACCCATTTTTTATGTTAATCTCTTAGCATTTTTTTGAAGTATATGTTGTTTGTTTATATGTTTACTTGTTTTATAGCCTTTTCTTATAGAAATTTGTTGTATGAATGTATGATTAGTACATGTTAGGGTTTGTTTGAGATTTTGAAAAATTATATTTGTTTGTCATTTGATGAAATTGAATTTGGTTTTATAACTTGAGTGTTTTATAATGAAATAAATAATGCGTTATTTAATGGGTACATTTCATATTTTGAAATTTGTTTTTTTAATAAAAGTATATTGGTATTAGTTTACTCATCAATATATTGGTAAAACATTTCTTTTTATTGCTACTGAAGGTTGTTACCTACCGATCATAAGTACAAAAAGAACAAAAAAACTTCTTTATCGGTAGAGTTTAAAGAGATGTTGCCCCGACAGTACCATCAAGTGAAGAATTGTATTATGTGGCCTCGCAATATAATAATATTGTGTTTGATTTTCAATCTAATAATTCTTGGTTTTAGTATGACTTATAATTAAGTAAAGTAAAGTATTTTTTAAGAGCTTCTTTATTGAAAGATTAATCTCCTTCACCATAGTCTATATGTCATGCATATCGAAAAGAACATGTTTGAAAATAATTTTAACACTGTGATGAACGTGAAATGAAAGACAAAGAACAACATGAATGCTAGAATAAATATACATTTGTTTTGTCACCATAAGAATATAAAGTTGGTTTATGATAGGCCACAGGTCATAAAACCCAAAGCCAGTTTCAATTTAGACAAGAATGCACAATTACTTATCTACTAGTGGCTTAAGAATTTGTATTTTTCTGATAGATATGCTTCAAACCTTAGATTGGTGAATTTAGAACATGACATATTGCATATAATAAAAAGTCATGATCACCACATGTTTATGATAACACTCATTTCATTTGCTTACCGAGAGTTATTGTCAAAAGTGATATGTAATGCACTTATAAATACCAGTCACTTTTTTAGAGATACATGTTGTAACAAGTTAGATACCCAGCCCAACATATGGAGAAACTTGAAATGAATATCGCCCAGAAAAAAACATAAACTTGAGATGATATTCCCTTCATCAGCAAATCTATCGATAAAAAAATCCAATAAATAAAAGACTAGAATTCATTATTTTAGAAAACACAACATTGTTTTCTCCCTTTCTCTTCTTCTCTTCTCTCTCTGTCAATCTCTTCTTTCTATCTTCCCTCTCCTTCTCTTTCCTTTAATTTCTTCTCCCTCAACTCCTCCACGCCAAGTAAATCTCTTGACATTTTTGGGTTTTCAAAGCTACTTTTGGTCTTTGATTTGGTTGGATGGAGTAATTAGTTTAATTGAAATACAATTGCTTTTGTTTGACCTCAATCTCACTTTTTAATTGTTAGACTAAAGAAGTATTTTAAGGAATATTTTTGTTTAATTAGTAGTTTGTGGATGATAGGTTGAACTGTGACTCATGTCCCTCACAATAGTTGTTGGCATGTCTTGAACTTATGCATCTTAGGTAGTATGTTTTTGGCTTATGGAACTGTGCTATAACATGACATTATGTACTAGGAACAAAAGAAAGAAAACAAAGAAGAATATTGGCTCCCTACATGATATATTGAAAAATTCTCCCCTTTGATATTGCGTCAATATTGTTTATGAACTAGCCTAACATTTAGTTTATATTGGTTGGTGTAACAAATATTGATGAACCATTTTAAGGATGCTAATTTGTATGAGAAAATTCATTTATCAATGCTTACATATGCATTATTCCATTAATACCATATCGTAATTATTTCATAATCTTATGAACTCCCTGTTGTTATAATCAATTTTTTTATATTTTTAAGAAAGTTAATATTTTATATCCACAATTTAGGTGATTCATTGCTCTCTTTATCTCATAAAAATGCCTATCTTACTATATTTAGTTGTGCCAACATGCATACTATATTTAGTTGTGCCAACATGCATATATAGCTAAAGAATCAATAGATATCAATAACATGCAATAATTATAAAATATATTAGGATGTTAAGATGTTGAATGAATTTTCAGAATTTTTTTTCAATTAAATATTAGTCATAAATTCAATAGGTTTATGAATTTATTTATTAATGCGTATTTGCAAGTAATAAAATTTTAGATAGTCTCTCGTATAGGGAAAGTGTTGCTGATTTTTTTAATGGATATAATGATAATATTATTATCTTTTTTATACTTAATTTATTCGGATAATGAAAAGAAGATCACTAAAGACTAATACGGATATGAGGATTGCTGATTCTACTTGCAGTGTATCTGATGACCATGAGTCGCTTGATGTCTACAATGACCAGGCACCTCAAGCATAGTCACCCACTCTGGACACAGGCTCGTTGAGTGTGAGGCGACTCGTGAAGGGGGTTATCAGTATAATGTATATGCTGAGAATTATATTGCTTAGTGGAAGCCTGATCACAACATGTAAGTTGTTTTCCATCTATGAACAATGAAAAAAATAAACAATAATGGATAATTTTTTAATGTTTAATTTAATGAATGAATGAAATTTCAAGTCTATAAATGTGAAGGCTGCTTGCACGATAACATCGGTGATGAAATATTTGATAGAAGTGTCTTTGTTTCACTGGGCTCAAGTTTTCAAAAATCTTGAATGGAAGCCTATGATTGATGTTTGATTTGGAAAGTTCAAGGTTAATATATACATAAATTTTTTTTATTAATTAATTTGATAAGTTTTTTTTTTAAATTTGAATAAACTAATTATTTTATAAAATTGATATGCAAGGAAAATGTTTTTGGGAGGAGGCTGCTAACGTTGTTGCTAGGAGAGTGTGAGAGAATCACAACGCTATTAGGTAAGATTGAATTTAAAATATGATATTTTTTTTATAAAAAAAATATTCAAATTTTATTTTTTGTAATCTTAACTGATATTTTTTTTCTACAAACCAGGTTATATGATTTCTAGTACGAGGTGAAAAAAACAGAGAAATATGAAAAAAAAGGTCTTTTAGGTTGGGAAGACATGGTTGTGTAGAGGGATTTCAGACTTCCGCATGTCTTAGAGGCTATGTGGGACGCTTATATCTAGCACGTGATGTCTGAGCGTTTTGTGTAGTGGTCGCAGTCTAGTGTAGAGAACCGGAACAAGGCGATTTATGGTTCCATCATTGTGCACACCGAAAAATCCATTTTGTTCATTTCACATGTAAAACGAATGGTAAGATTCTGTTTTATAACATGTTTTTTTTATTGTTCTATTATATGAAAAATCTTAACTAATAGTAGCTTCCTTTTATAGGCTACGGTGCTTGGAGGTGATCCAAGATCGATAGAACTATTTGTTGAAACCCACATGTAAAATGAGGATTGTCGGAAAAGGGTGCAACAACTCGTGGATAACCAAGTTTAGAAATTCACAGTAAGTTGGATTTTTAATAATTTTTTTCATAAGTTGTTATCTTTCAAAATTTGCTAATTTTTCTTCAAGAAACATATAACACCCAATTGAAGGAGAGATACGAGGATGATCTTTTGATCCATTCGAAACTCGATCCAGATTTATGGTTGGAGGCTGAATCATCTAGTGGACTCGATTGAAATTAGGTTTATGATATCTCTAACACTATGACCGAGGATATACAGACGAGTCATAGTGTATCAACTGTTGCTTCCTTACAATCAGGTTTGAGCAAGCAATCTTCTGTTGTCTAGGCGATTGTATGAGAACAAGTTCAAGCTCAAACAACCTAGTTTAGTGCTGAGACGAGCAATTTGAAGGATAAAATGAATGTCCTCAAGCAACTGTTGTTAACCCTCATTATTACATATGGTCAGCCTCGTTGCCCTTCTAATTTCGGTGAAAATCCACCTCTACTTCCTCCTCTAACTTCTGTCAATTAGATAATTGTATTCAATAATATTTTTTAAATTAATAATAAAAATTTGGTTTTTATTTTAGTTTTATTCTTTTTAATTTTTTGTTTATTTTTTAAAATATTAAATACAACATCAACGGAATTACTAACATGATTTGAATAACTAACAAAATGACCGACATACTAAGTTTCTCAAAAAATTCTAAAGAGTTGAAAACAATTATAGGACTTGCCATTATTATATGAAACTCTTTGATGATTCAATTTTGTTGATAATATACATGTCATCACCGGTGAACTTACCAACGGTCTTTTTTTGTTAGTAATATGCCATAATCACTGATGGATTTACCAATGAAATGTATGCCGATAAATGTTTTTTGTTTGACGTGCTATTTCCATCTATAAATCCATTGATGATTATATTACTGATGGAATGACCGATAGAATATAAATCACCAATGATATGTTGTTCGAAAATAATTTTTCATTTGTGATTCCGTCGATAAATGTATTTTGAACAGAATCAATGTTTAAACGCTGATAGAGTATTTCATTGGTGTTATGCAATATTTTGGTTGTGTATGCTTTTTTTTTCTTGTTAGGATAGATGACTTCTATCTTTTGAATGTCTAGGTGTCTAAAACTCCATGTAAAAAAACTAACTCTTCCACCAATCAAACTGTTTATAGTCTCACGTGGAATAATAGCTTTGTTGACTTAAATTACATACATAATTTGCATATATAAGATATTAGTATTATATTTGATGATGCTTTGGAATCCATTTTGCTAGGGAACAAGAAAATAAGGTGTAAAGGGTTGGTGACAGAAATCTAGATTCCTACAAAATAGTTTCTTTTGTTGGATTTAATGTCGATAAAATCAACATTAACATTGATTGACGTATGCATGACTCATTAGATAACCTCTTGCCCAACTAGGGCATAGAGAGATGATGATCATAGATTCCCATGCTAGGTGCTTGGATGTGAAGAAATCCTAGGTTCAAGGACTTTTGAGCCTAGCATCTTGCCATACTCGCAGGCGCTTAGACCTGACGTGCAACGGAGCCTAAAAGAGTTAGGTCTGACATCTCTTCAAATCCTTTTATTATGAGTTTTGACTTTTCTCAAACTTTTATAACAAGTTCTCTTTTGCTTGATCCTTTAGACATGAGTTTTATAAGAAAATAAATTTTAGTATGAAATACATTTATTCAGAGATATCTAAGGTCAAAGGGTCACTAATAATGAGAATATACTTGTCTATAGACAATAGACAAGAATCAATTTTCTTACCATTATTTTTTTTTCAATTTATTTTTGAATGAAAATTTGCTGTTATAGTAACCATGAATAGGCTCACTTGTTCCTTCCTATCTAGGATTAATGCATGTTTGAAACATTCCATGTCTTGTTTTCTTATTTATTGCCCCAGTACTGTTTGTCTACGTACAAGTAGCATAATTGACAAATCGAACTTTAGATACATGGCAATATAAAAAAATGATCATCAATTATTTCAAAGGTTGAGCTCTCTAACAGATCATTACTAGCTATATGTTTGCATTGCTTCTACCATGTGCCTAAGCTATATGTCTATAAGGTAGGGTGTCATGCTATTGAGAGATTTGACTTTGTCTATAGTTTTTTTTTTTTTTTTTTGCTTTTTGAATGTGAAAGAAATATAAAGATTATGGGACCTCCTTTGATCTCTATCTCTTCTATATATGGCTGGCTTATTTGGAAAATTTTCCACTTGAAATTTTGGTACATGTGAACTTTATTTTTCTGTTTTAATGTTGTATTTAAGAAAGAATTTCTTGCCGCCGAGGGCTTCAAACATAAATATTTTATTAAAAAAAATGATTAGTTAATTATCCAGCAAGAGTGGCAGCCTAATTAAAGGAGATTTAAATATCTTTTATAGTTGAAATAAAGTTTTGTATTCTGCACACTTTTCCTACCCTTGACAAGCAAACAGAAGGCAAAGGATAGCACAGAAAGGGGATTATGGCAGACTAAAAACTCTTTTCATGCATGGAAAGTTAGAAAGTGCGGTCATGCTTGTAGGGATGCCTGGATATTGCTTGCTCGCCAAATTAGGCTTGCTAGGGCACGTAAAACACCCCACCACACGAACCAATTAACGTGCACAATAAATGGATGTGCATGAATATGAACTGTATTCTTATTCTTTACACATCAACAACAACACATTTCTACTCGAAAAAGTTTCTTTTTTATATATATAATAACCCATTTTGTACCAGATAAATCCCCCTAAGCAAAATTAAAGCAAGCTTAGGTAGCAGAAAGCATTGGGTACTTGTGGCCAATTGGGCATTTTGTTAGAAGAAAAGCGATGGGGTCACAAATGTTTGGTTGGCTAAAATCCCATTCCCATTAATGCAGGAATCCCATACCTCACTGTATGGGCACAGCAGCACATGACACCCTCCCTTTCTTTCTCTCCTGTGAGTTGCGCCTCTTCCCCACCTCCTCCACCTCAGCCAGACCCTAACTAACCAAAACTGTTCTTTCGTATCTCACAATTTCCCTTTCTTTTAATCTTAGATTCGGTTACCTACCTCCCAAACATGTCACATGTTCTCTCGTCTCCTCTCTCTCTCCAATAAGTGATCAGATCCATGTGGTTCTGAAATTCCTTGCCACATGGAGCGCTTTTAGTGCATTGATTAATTAGGTTTAAGCTCCTGCTGCCAGGAGGTTCGCTTAGAGTCATGGAATAGTATTAGCTCTCTCTTTTGTCAACTGACCGGCGTACTGTTGTGTAAATTTTGAAAAAAAACACCATGGACTCGGATAGTTTAATGCCTATACAAGACGGTCATATATATATATATATATATATATATATATATATATATATATATAATTTTTTTTTTTTATTATTATTATTACATGACATGCCTGAATGCATCATGCCCAAATGATATCAGGGGCCAATCCCTTGCTAGCTTGAATCTCACACATGGCACAAGGAGACATAGAGTAATAAATTATGCGTCAAGTTAGTGAAATGGTGCTTTTAGGTGGAGAGAGATCCGGCATGCTACGTGGACCATGTAATAAGATTCCATACAAACACGTGGTTTACGATTTTGATCAAAGCCTTGTAGCTAATTTTTTTTAGTTCTACAAAGTACAATATTCTCGATCAGCCGTGGTTTAGAACTTCTAAGATTTCTGAAAGCACTAAACTAAACCACGGTCGGTCTAGGGCTGGAAGAACACAGGCACTCCCTGGTTAGTTTATATTCTCGAGACTTATTGGGTTGTTGTTGGGCACATAGCACAGTTGATTCGATAAACCACGAACAGGAGGGAGGACATGGTGTCAGTTAAACTAGAGGCATGATGCTTCTGGTTTCTACAGTTTAACAATCAAGAGTATTTTCCATATTACCATCATTTTTTTTTTGGATTCGAGGAAACCTCATCCCTCGGAAAGCGTATTTTGTGGGCCCAGGTGAGGGAGTAAAACCCCGGCTGTCCCAGGCTCTTACAAGAGATGCACGCCCTAACTCGAACTCGAGACCTGCTGTACAGATCTCAAACCCTTTATTATCACGCTACGCTCATTGGGGACCATATTACCATCATGTTTCATGTTAAGACACAATCTTATACTAGTTTGCTGTGGTGAAAGGTGGAACCACGCAAATGGTACATCCAATTAAATATTTTCATTTCAATAAGGTCAGCAACTACAGCCTTTTCTCCTGTCGCTAAAATAATTGGATTGCACAATGAGCTAGAAACAACACTCTTGTTGCCATAAAATTGTAAAATTGAAATTGATTTTTCTTTGTGGAATTCATAACACTTAAATGATATTAATTTAGATTGAATAAGTTTGAATTGATAAAATGATAGATAATTAATTGGGTACCAATGAACTGTTATTCATTGGATTTATTTATTTAATATTTTGACTCATCATTACATTTTTGTACCAAATTAATAATTGATTATTAAATTGTGAATTTATTTTTAATTATCAAAGTTTAATTTTGAAATGATTGTTATATTATTAAGAAATGTTTCCATCGGATCATTGTTCTTGAATGTATCGAGATTCATCTCAAGAATTATATAGGAAAGGTTATTATAAAGGGGTTGAGGGTTTTATTAATTTGATACTTTCAAATCTGAAGAATATTAGTAGAGGCGAAATTAAATGTCTATATGTAAAGTGTAAAAACAAAAAGTTTCACCAATAAGATGTTATGATGATGCATCTTTAAGAAAAAAATTCGTTGAGAAATACTTGTGTTGATTTGCATACGGAGAATCTTATGTTCCTTACAAGATCATGTTAGAAAGGATTGGTGGCTTAACATTTATTTCTAACAACATACATGAAGTTATAAATGGTAATATTAATTGTTATAGGAGTATGGTGATGGATGAAATGAGAATAAATCATGATTATTCAAGTGAAGGTTCACGTGGAGATGGATAATCAAATCTAGATGCAGTTAGGTCTTTTGAACTTCTAAGAGATTTTGATGAACCATTATAGGATGGATGCCCAAATCATAATAAATTATTGCCCATTGCACGTGTCAACCATGTAGTCTGATTATGTTATGAGAGAGACTCGTTATAATAGCATAATTCATGATGAAACTCTTTGGTCTAAGATACCAAAAAATTAATATGTGCCTAAATTTTTACATGTTGTACTACGATGAAGATGTAAACTTTGTTTTGTGACTATCAAAATATGTAGTTACTTAATGATGAAGTACGTGTGGAAAAGCCTAAAGCCAATTTTGTCTTAGATAAAAAAGCACAATATTTTTTTCTGAATGACTTAAGAGTCTATGATTTTTTATGGATATATTTTGAAAATAGCTAGATTAGTGAATTTAGAGAAATACAGATTGTATAGAATGAAGATTCATGATTGCTATGTATTTATGCATATCAATCATTAAATAATTGATTCTTAGGTTCACAAATATGAAAGTTGTGTGAAAAATAACATTGATTATAAAATATAATGCTGACATGCGTGTCAAACATGGAAAGAACTTTGTAACCCACTTATAATACGATCCAAAGCTGTGGTTGGAGCAACCGGTGGACTCGACAGAAATCAGATTTATGATATCCTTATGACTATGGCCTGAGATATGAGGTTGGGTTGTAGTGTCTTGACCGTAAACACCCGACAACTCGGCACAAGTTAGCCATCACGGGCCTTTTATGAGTTGGTTGAATAATAAATTAGTGTTATGTGGGATGAAATGAAAGAAAGTATAAAGAACAAAAAAGGCAGCAGTTGGAGAAGATAATTGCATACATGTCCAGTCATTATCTTCCCTCTTGTGGACCTCCATAAGATTTTTCCCTCCCATCTCCCTTCACCTTCATTTGCAGCCTCTTCTTAATGTTTATAAACATTTGTAATTAATTTTTACAGTTAAATTAATAATATTAAATGTATTTTTCAATTTAAATATTTTGTTTAATAATGTTTATGTCAAGCTGTGTTGATAGCATTAAAAAAAATTAGTACACCATCGACGAATTATCAATGGACATAAAACTCTGTCTGTTATTATATCGGTACAACATGTTAATTTTCCTTGTAGAATTACAAAGAGTTGCTAAGTGTTTTGATATAAACTGATGAAATCACCAATAAAAAATGGTTGTCAGTTATTATATATGTCGGGTATTACCAACGGGTTATCTATCACAAGTCCATCGATAATGTTTACCGACTAATATACCGACAAGAATTGATTGTCACATATTTTTATCACCAACAATAATATTATATCGAAAATAATTATCAGTTATTAGACTGATAATAAAATTATCACCAGATATAAAATCACCGATACAACTCTAGCCAACAACACGATTGCTTCGGTAAATTTGTAGGAGATAGTTTTACCGATGGATGAACAGCTTTTCTGTGGACGAAAAACTCCATCGGTGTAGTTCAATTTTACAGTGGTGTCTCTGATCTCTTGACACTTTTCGTGTGATAGGTGCGGTGCAGGTGTGAGATTTCATGTTAATTTCTTGGAATAAGATTGACCATTTACAGTGGGAGCTGGTTGGCAGGTCTGGTTAGATGAGATAGCTAGGGTCCCTTGAAATTAAAAGGAATTCTCCCCTGAACTAAAATGCAAGTCCAATATCCGGTTCAAGGAAGGAAAGAATAATCTGAGGGACTCAATTTATCCAATTATTAGTTAGTTAATTACTTGGTTCCGGTCAAGCTTCGACTACGAAAATCCGAAGTATATGTGTTAAAAAACCATAATTGATTCAATTAAAAGTCAAGATTATCCATAGTTTATTTAAATCGAAACCTGGAAACTATAAAGCCAATGATGTCAAGGGAAATTGTTTGCTTGATTTTCTCTCATTTTTTGTTAAAGATCCAGCAAAGTCCACAAAATGAAATAATGTAGCGTGCTTCTGACCCTAGAAACATTGCTTGCAGGATCATGCAAGACATCACCCTGTTCATCATAATTTATTTATTTTTTTTAAAATGCTATATATTTAATTTATATGATCAGAAATTCTCTGTCAATTGCATTGTTTATTGATGAACACAAAGAAATTGTTCAAAGAAACACGCAAGAGGTGGGTATAATGGTAGAAAGCCGGTTTATATCCATTCACCCACGCAAGGAATGGACTGCAAATGTGATAGGCGTGGCGAGCAGCAGGAGGATGATTTTATTTTATTTTATTTTATAAAAAATTAAGTCCACTCAAAGATTAATTGAATTTGTTCATAAAAAAACAACAATTAAATCTGGATTTGAACTTGTGATTTGGCATAATAAACTTTGATTTATAAAATTAAAAGTTGGTCTAAAAAATGAACCATCTCTTAAAATTAATTATCCACACTCGCACCATGAAAATCTTCAAATAGTTTAGATTATAATTTTGACTAAATATTTGATGCAGTCAGAAACAAATGATACCGAAGTTGTTAATTAATTATAAGTCAAAATCATTAACATCGTAACTATAATTAAAAAAAATAATAAAATGTTTTATTTTTATTTATCCTAAACTAAACTCGAAATGAAGATATAAACTCGTCTACTAAAAGCTATTACAATTCTATATATATAGAAAAAAAAACATTTTATTAATACTAAATAAAAAAATAAAAAAAAATAAATTAAAGCTCATAAACTCGAAATAAATACATAAAAATAATTTAAAAGAATATTTATTTTTTCAAATAACTCTTACATCGGTTTTATTGAATTAGAAAAAACTCGTCCTCAAGTTTAAATTGTTAGTGCGGCAAAACTTCTTCAAACAAAAATCATCTTTTGCCATGAAAACATTCAACATAACATTTTTCTGACTTGACTTTCTCAATCGAAAAATCAATTATCCTTTTATGTGTGGGTCTTCTCATACTAAATCCTCCTTCTAAGATTTTCAATAAAAACAAACGATAGCTAATTATTAAATATCGTTGGGTTTTGATACCGACATAACTAGAAAACGAATGATAACGAGATTTATTATAAGTTAAAATTTTCAAGAAGGAACATCATAAACAAAAAAATTAAAAAAATATTTATTTTTCAAAAAAAAAAACCATATGCATCAATATTTATATTTGCGGATGTGGCATTGAGTGATTGGGTTGTGCACATAACATGAAGTATTTAGCTTGCGCATTATATCTTCATTAAACTCTATTTATTGTATTTCTTATCCTTTGTAAAGATTTAAAAAGAAACAAAAATTGATAATATTGGAAAATTTGAGTAATTTTAGTTGATTTGACACCATATTTATTGATTTTTTATCTTCAGTAAAAAAATAATAATAGAAACATTGCGATACAAACAGAAGAAGCAATATTATCACTTTAAATTAAAATCGGTTTAAATTAAAAGTTATTCGAATAATAATTCAAGATCTTCACTTAACAAAATAATTAAAAAAAAACTTTAAAAATAAATACAATATATTTATCAATTATATTTTTTAAAATAAAAATAATTTTTAATTAAAACAAAAATTCCAAACACAAAATAAAAATAATCTAAAACTCCACTTATAACACGCATATATAAAAAATGAAAGAAAAAAATTCTTAAATATTTTCATTTCGAATAGCAAAGTAACTCTTTTAAGTTTAATTGTCGCAGGGAACAATATTTTAATGTAAAATGTCTCTTTTTAAATACAAAACGTATATCCACTATCTTTAAATCTTTAAGTACTAGGCATCACTGTAACCCGCTGAGCGACTCAGTGGCAGTTGCATTGCAATAACTTTGTCACAGATAAACGCCAAAACTGAATGATTATATCCATCAAAGAGATCAAAGAGAATCCAAGAAGCTTACAACCCATTTTGCAAAGAGTAAAAATTGTTTTGTTTTTCTTTCTTTCTTTACATGCCACGGTATAGCTAAGCTAAACAGCATCCCGCCATCTTCTTCTTCTTTAATTGCCTTTCTGATTACAGGGGCGGGTGTTGGTACGGTACCTAAACAAAAGCATTTATTTCACATCTAACCACAGGAACCAAGATCAAATCTACTGACAGTACTAATAACATCTATGATATAGCCCATTATTTACTATGATTACTTTTTGAGCTCTGATTCTGATTCTGGCAATTCCTACACCATTCCCTTCTTTCACCATCCAATTGCCAACACAGACAAACGGGCCGAGTGAACACACTACCGAATAACTGGCAAGAAGAGACTGGTTGTTGTAGTCTTGACTCGGCCGAGTTGGCGGAAGAAGTCTGAGTGAGAGCTAGCCCTATAGTTAAGTCCAAGTTTACATGTTGATCTTGATGACTCTCCCTCTTCTGTTGTTGTTGTTGTTGTTCTTCATCAGTTGTCATGCTACTGCTTGTACAGTTATTTTCTTCAACAGAAGTAGTCTCTGTTTTCTTGGGATTGAAACTTGAGTACTGACTGCTATGAAAATTGTTGTTGTATTTGAAATCAAGCTGGCTTTTTAAGAGACTGATTTCGGCTAGTGATTGAGGTGGGGTGTTTTTGAAGTCCAACTGGGTGGCTTTGGTGGTGGCAGAGGTGGTAGTTTTGATGGTGGCAGTGGTGGTTTTCTCATTTAGAGGTCTGTGTGTATGTGGGTCAATGCCACGGCTAATCAGCTTTCTCTTGATATGTGTGTTCCAGTAGTTCTTTATCTCATTATCTGTTCTTCCTGGTAATCTTCCAGCAATTAAAGACCATCTGCGAGTAATTAAAATTTAGTTCATAATCAAAATGACTAATCAAGAAATTACTCCATTGAATTACCAGAAACAAGAAAGAAAGTTTGCTCTTTTAGCATGAAACCCAGAAAAAAGACTCGTTTTATTTCTTGTTTTTGGATTTAACTATCAAGTTGTATAGAAGCTTACTTGTTGCCTAGCAAGCTATGGAGCTTAATAATAATCTCATCTTCTTCGTCAGTAAAATTCCCTCTTTTAAGATCAGGCCTCAAGTAGTTTATCCACCTCAATCTACAGCTCTTGCCGCATCTAAGCAATCCTATATAAACACACAGAAAGCAAGAATTAAGAAGAGCTGAAGAGGGTGAGAATAGCTAGATAAGATAAACAAGAACAACCTGTTAATTACCACTCACCAGCAGCTTTAGGGGAGAGAACGCCAGCAACCTTCACCATGGACCCTGATATAGTCCATTAGGCGCTGGTCTTCCTCTTTAGTCCAGGCACCTTTGTTGGTGTGTTCTTTTTCACAACAAGGAGAGCGACCCATGAATAGTAGCAGCAATAGCAATAATCCCTGTAATCTTCTTTGA
Source organism: Populus deltoides (assembly GCA_015852605.2). Taxonomy (NCBI): domain Eukaryota; kingdom Viridiplantae; phylum Streptophyta; class Magnoliopsida; order Malpighiales; family Salicaceae; genus Populus; species Populus deltoides. The sequence continues at coordinate 13,302,441 of CM027582.2, read as the reverse complement.
AATCAAGATACGGGGTGGGATATCGAGAGATACAAGAAGGTTGCTAGCTTCAGCTCAGCCCCACAGATAAATTGTGGGCCGCTTCACCCTTTTGAAACCAGATAACAAGTAGGAGGTGGTAATTACCTGACTGAACAGACAGAGAAACAAGCTTTTGACAGGAAGAGATGGAGACAGACGGAGAGAAGAGAGGGGAAGTTTGGTTGAAAATTGAAAGGAGTGGGGGAGAGAGGAGAGGAGAGGATTTATAATTTTATATGTAGAGTAGGAGGAACAGGAGAGGAGAGAAACGAGGGAAGAACCAAGAGACTCGATCGATAAGGGGAGAGAGGGGGTGGATTTGACCAAGTTGGTGAGAGAGACAAGTGGTTACAGATAGGGGCTGGATTTGGTAGGTAGCTCTTCTTTTACGTCAGATTCGGTCTCTCTTTGTTTTGTTTTAGCAAGGGAGAGCTTCTCTCTTCCCCTCTCTTTCAAATCAAGGAGTGGAGGTGTCCACAGTTATAAATCAAAATGCTTCTACAGACGCATACAGAAGCCATTCTATATAGTCTATAGTATAACCATGTCAACCTATGTTATTCTTCTCTTGGCAAATTATCATAGGCAGAAGCTTAGCATAGGTAATTGAGAAGTGCATATCTCAATTGCGGCATAGCTAGAGTTATTATGCTCATGTATTTATAAATTGTAATTTATACTGAAAGGATTAGTGTGGACTGTATAGTGCAGTTTAGAGTAAAATACTGATTTTTTTAGTTTTTTTTAGTTGTTTTATTTTTTTAAGCTGTTTTTTTATCCCTTCTGGGATTTTTTTTTTAACAAATTTTTTTGTTTAATTTAGTTTATTAATGTTAATTTTTTTATTTAGTTATAATATTTTCATGACACGTTTTCCAGATTTAATGGGTTAACTTGATTTGACAAGTTAAGTCGGAAATTTTTTTTTTTGCTTTTTAAATAATTTTTTTCATTTAGTTTAGTTTGTTAATGTTAATTTTTTTTTCTATTTAGTTATCAAACTTTCATGACACATATCTCGAGTTTCACAGGTTAACCTGGTTTCACGGGTGAACCCAGTTAATTATGGGTTGACCCGTCAATTTTTTTTATTTTTTTATTTTCATAATTTTTTTTGTTTAATTTAGTTTGTTAATGTTTAATTTTTTTTATTTAGTTATCAGACTTTCATGATACAGATCCTGGGTTTAACGGGTTAACATGGTTTGACGAATTAACCCAGATTTTTTTTATTTTTTTATTTTTAATTAATTTTTTTCGTTTAGTTCAGTTTGTTAATTTTTATTTATTTTTTATTTAGTTACCGGGACATTCATTACACGAATCCGGGTTTAACGGTTAACTCGGGTTTGATGAGTTAACCCGAATTTTTTTTTTGCTTTTTTTTCTTTTTAATTATTTTTTTTCGTTTAGTTTAGTTTAGTTTATTTAATGTTAAATTTCTTTCTATTTAGTTTTTCTTTCTTCTTAGAGGTTTTTTCTTTTATTTTTTTAATTAATTTTTTTTAATTAATTTAGTTTATTAATATTAAATTTTTTTCTAAGTAGTTCTCGGCTGATGCTTTTAGTTTTTCTTTTTGTTTTTTTTTGTTTTTATACCTTTAACTGTGGACTGCATAGTAAAAAGGCTGATGTCTTTTGTTTTTTTCTTTTTAATTAATTTTTTTCGTTTAATTTAAATTGTTAATGTTCAATTTTTTTCTATTTAGTTATCAAACTTTCATGACACGGAATCCAGATTTGACAGGCTAACCTGGTTTGACGAGTTAGCCTAGTTAATTTTGGATTAACCCATTAATTTGTTTTTTTCTTTTTAATTATCAAACTTTCACGATGCGAATTCAAGGTATGACGGGTTAACCTGATTTGAAGGGTTAACCCAGTTAATTCATATTTTTTTCTTTTTCTTCGTTAGTTTTTTTCTTCATCTTGGTTTTTTTTCTTTATTTTTTTAACTAATCTATTTAATTATCACACTTTTATAACACGACCTTGCAGCCAGATCCATGTCCAATGCTATTGGGTCTGGTATTGCAGTCCAGACACTTTTATGCTAAGGGTTAGCCCAAGTTTAATATTATTATTAATATTATAAATATTACTCTTGGGACAGACGTTGCAACTAAACCTAATACTTTTAGATTTTAATTTTTTTAAAATGTAAAAAATAATTAATCCGTGACATCACATGAGGCATGTAACTAGCATGAATGACTCCTGCAATTTTAAATAGGTTCTAAATAACTAATGCGCGAGGCAACCTCAACATTGCTGTGTCAATTACATTGTTTTTAGCTTCTCAACTCTTTGCCCAAAAAACCCAAAAGAAATCTCAACAAATAATATTCAATGTAATTCACATAACCTGCTATTTAATTTGATTTCAAATCAAATTATAATTAAACAAACACAATTGATCAATTCCTATAACATTGAAATCAAATTATAATTAAACAAACACAATTGATCAATTCCTATAACATTTAAGTTATCTATCAAATACATCTAATAAATTACTTCGTGGATGGACCTACACTACCAAAACCATTAACAGTTGTTGTTGCTGTGCACATAAAATTAATGTCTAGATGTTCAGCCAACTCAACCTTGTCAATTTCAAAACAGCTCAATGAGAACCAAGTGGAGAAAGCGATGCACACCACATCGTTAATAACATCACGAACGGTGACAATAACTCTTTGATCCCTGCATTAAAATGTTCATCCAATATATAACAATAAAATATATCATCATAAATAATATAAGAATAAAATATTTTTTATTTTTTAAAAATTTATTTTTAAAATAACCTTTTTAAGACAATTTAAAAATATAAAAAATATTTTATTTTCCCAAAATGTCTCATCAAGGAACACACGTCAAGACATTAATTAAGTTCGGTTTGGGCCTCGTCGTCCCAAGACGTCCATGTGCGTCCGGAGGGTAACGGTTGTGTGTGTAATAAATGTCACATCGCTTCAGTCACCAAATTATTGAAGGCCGCTTTTGCCTACCTGTGTTCTCCCTTTTCTTTCCTTCTTTTCTATCTTTGCAGTGTGAAAGCAAATCTTCGGAGGAGGAAAGATGGTCCTGCTGCATATCGGACACGCTCCCCCTCATAAGTCACAAAGGCAACGAGAGTGCCTTGAAATGAATGTGCCATTTGCAGCCTGCAAAATGGGTTTTTAAATGTTGAAGGCCCACCTCCTTTCTGAGGTTCAGGCGTTGTTGTGTCTGGAGAGAAGAAAACATCCATTTCGAAGAAGGCGTTTTACCACCTGTGCTTCGCAAGTGACTTTCATAAAGGCCATTCGTGTGCTCAAATCCTCGAATATGCTCCCTGTGCTTGCAATTCCTTCTTCGTCTTCTTCTTCTTTTCCCCGCCCAGTTAGCAGTGGCCAAATCACTTTCAAGCAATTTGTTTGCCTCCTCCCTGTTGGACTGAGGGTCAGATTCCATTCCACCTGATCCCATGTGTTGCCCCTTGCTATTCTTATCCATGAAAAAAGATTAATAATGTATTGCTGGCTGGTATTCAACCACTTGCAATGGTTGAAAACTCGAAATGAAATATGGAAACTAAAAAAAATGATAAGCTTAGAAGGGCAACAACATGACGAAGCTGAAAGTCACATTATTTTCTTATGTACAAGCATGCCTGAAGAATGCTTTTATGTGAGTATGACATTAAACATGGAACCTTTCAAAATAATATAAAACTATTAAGAGCGGAGAGTCAAAAGCCAAAGTTCATAAAGTAAAGAAAGAAAACAGAATTACCAGCCTCGGTTGTTTGTGCCCTTGAACATACAGTGATGTGCTATTTTTACAATTACAGGGATTAATTACTAGTTAACAATAGGAAGAATGATATGTTTGAACTCTAAACCTATATGGATCTAACACAAGCAAAACTGGTAGGACAAAAGTATTTCAAATGCTAATAGCATTGAATAACAAAATATTTAAACAGCAGAAAAGACAGATCTCAATCAAGATACAGAGACTAAAAACATTTGTAGTAAAATGCAAAGTTGCCTACACAACAGAACCTAAATCTCAATCACAGGGAAGATCACTGTTTAATGCTGAACTGGCAAGGCATCCCATGCAAGTCACAAACAACTTATTACAATCTTATCACTGATTTATTAAATCAAATTTCAGAAACTACAGCTATAACCAGTAACAGTATAGTAATTACACTAACAAAACATTGTGAATGATAGGGATATATGGCATCGATATTCCATCAGTTCCACATCAATCAGTAGCATTTATACAGGTTCAATCCCATTTAACATGACCTAAAACAAGTATTCTCTCAATAATCTTCACATAGATACGATCATCAATATCACATAACACATAACCTAGAAAGAGAATGATGTACCTAAGTAACGAGCTTCATCTTGCCAAGCATCACATTCACTGCCTTCAGATCCATGCCTTTCAATCGGAACATGGATGAGATTTGGTTTTGGTTCTCTCCAGTCTTACCCATCCATGTACTGCATACATTCTCTCTTTATATCTTCATGAGTCAGTTGTAATGATGTCAGCCCTCTTTAAGGGAATGCAGCCATGTTGATCCACTGAATGAACTCTCTATTAGCAGTGGAATAAAGCTTTTAAAGCATCACCAAACCACTGAGCACTGCACTTATAGGGCTCTGTTATGAATGTTTTTGTTCCACTTGAAGCATTAAAATAAATAATGGCAATAGCTGTGGGTCTGCAGCTCGAGTGGAGGGATTTTGTGATGGTGGAAATAGGAACAGATGGTCAATGGGATCAAGACAATAATGACAAATCATTTAGCAAAGGAGTTCAAATGCTCAGGATGAACATGAAACTCTAACCTAAGAAAACAATATCTACCACTCAGCTTCCTTCTCTAAACCAGCATGTGGCAATCCAAATCGAAGACATTTAGGATCAGACTTGGATTGTCACAGACAGATACTTACTGAAGAAGAATCCATTCCTTCCAGGCTGACAATAACAAACCAATTGGTGACTGTCCGACTCTAAAAGGTCTAAATCTTAAGCAACTACATAGATAAATCTTGAATCTATATGCGACTAGAACTATCTGAGTTAGTTACATTGCAAACTTGTCACAGACTGTAAAAACTCTATGCTTGAGAAAATGCTAGCATCTACTATACCGATCAAGCTCAATAGTCGCTGACACTAGCTTATACCCTCACATCAAATCAGAAGCATCATTAACTACAAAATGAGAACCTTGCAGGTGAAGAGACTAAAATTTTAGGAAACGAACCAGATAATCAATACATACATACATACATACATACATGTATGTATGTATATGTATGTATTTAAAAAGTTAACAAGCAGAGTATATCCTACAAGTTCAACAGAGTTGTAATAACTCGTAAAGCTTTAGCCTATAAGCTTATATCCAATTTGTAACCATTGACAATGAATATAGTTCAATTGTAATCCAATTCATATATCTTAATAGGAAAACATGTTTCCTTAGAAAATCAACTTAACCCTTAGCTGAACCTCGCAACTAGATTCACCTAAATACATTTTGCTATGTTTAGAAGCAATGAACACAAAGAAAAGCAGAGGGCAGGCTATTTTACTGCATGACAGAGCTTTGCATTAATAACTTCAACATACATTAGACAAATAAGTGGAAAACATAACAAGCCACAGATTTGACATTCAATAAGCATGCCAAAAACATATGACTATCTCAATATAAAATACAAAATTATCGTTAAATGAAAATTCAAGTGAATAATCACAATCCATTTATTCTACATAAAAAAATAACAACATTGCCTAGACACAATCCCATGTCCCATGATCAAATAATTACCTTTAACCCAATTTTCCCATATCTGTGACAAAATTAAATCTCAAAGTTCTCGTTTTCTTTTGTTAAATAAAAAAATCACCTAAAAAGGTCACTTTTCTTTCTCGTTAGACTCTGATTTTTGCGCTGCAGCGGCGGCTTCCTCCTCCTTTTCCTTCTTCAATTGCTTAACAGCCTCTTGTTCAGCAGCCTTCTCAGCCTTCAAAATAGGCTCATAATAATCAGCATGAGCCTCCATACACAACTTCAACGCACTAGTAATTTCAAAGCACTTCTCCACAATATCTTCATTCTTTTCCTCCACTTGTTTAATACAGTCTTCCCATGCTACAAATGCGTCCTTGCAACCACCTCCTTTCATGAACAAACAAAACCCACACTCCCCTTCCTCTTCTTCCTCTTGATTTCCAGTCATGGGTGTATTCGTTTGGTCTGTTTCTTCAAGGGTTTTGGTTGAATTCAATGACTCTATGGATTCTTTTGATGCTGGATCATCAAAGGAGGCTTTTGCTTCTTCCGGGGTTTTAGGATCTGAAGAGGGCATGTTGGGTTTTGATCAATTTAGGGTTTTGAGAATTTGCAAAGAGGAAGGTTTTGCCTTTTCTTGATGAATTGGTTTGGAAGGTAGGAAACTTCAATAACTGCTAAAAACCCCCTCAAAACCCTTTGATCCCATGTAGAGGAGATGGTCAACTGGACTGGGTCTATATGAACGACCTGTCGTTCAAGCCTTTCGTGACCGGTTTTTAAACGGTTTGTCGGTAGCTTTGGTTTGGGTTGTTTGGCTTGCTGAATTAGAGTGACTAGTTTTATAGCAGTAAAATTCCAAGTTAATTTCTAATATAATAAAATAATGTTTATATTTTTAATATATAATGATTTTTTTAATTGACATATTGTTTATCCTTTGGTAGAATTTTAAGTTAATTTCTAATATGAAAAACGATATATTTTTATATTTTATAAATTTTTTAATTAAAAAATAAAAAAATATTTTTTATAATTTTATAAAATAAACTAAGAAATATATAAATTGATAAATAAAAAAAATGTTGTTAACACAAAGCATGCCAAATATGCATACATGTTTAAGGGATACAAATCCAATAATAGGCCAAATGAGATGAGGGAATAGATGTCAAGGTTTGCTCTTTTATTAATACAATTATGCAGTCCTACCCCATGAAGGATGACCAAATAATTAAAAAGGTATTTTTTAATTCAACTTTTGAGATAACCATTTAAAAAAAAATTTATTATCTCATAAATCACCGTAAATTGAAATAATTAAATTTTAAAAAATCTTCAATTTAAATATCATATATATATATATATATATATATATATATATATGTATGTATGTATTTGCACAATCGAACCCATTTAAACTCAAATTAGCATCAAATTGTATATATTTTTTAAAAGAATAGTTGAATTGAAAGATAGAAGATTAAAATTCAAAGAGCGGGTAAAATAGATGGTGTCTTAGAATTTCATTTGAAAAATTTAGTATAGTCCCTCATTTTTTTTAGCTATTAGATAAACAATCCTTTTAATTTTCTGAAATTTAATTTTAGTATCAAATTTCATTTCTCTTATTTTTCAGTTTTTTTTGTTAGATGAGATAAAGAAACTTGCTAGATTTCAGCATAAAAAGAGAAATTTTTTGATGATGATGTTTCTAGACACAAAAATAGTTGATTTTAGTGTTAATAGATTCTATTTCATGAGGAAAGTTTGAACTAGATGTTTTTTTCCTACTTCTTGTTTGAGGAGGTAGATCTCACTATATGATTTATTTTGGCTTCTAGTTGATTTCGATTTTTTAAACTATTTCTTTGGTTTTTTTTTTTTTTTTTGTGACCATGGATAGGTTAATCAAAGTATTTGGGGTGTTTTATAGGTGTTTTGAATCAAAGATGGGTTGAAAATAGGTTTTAAATTGAAAAAAATAAGCCCCTGATTTTTTGGCGACCCATGTCATTGGGATATGCAGAAAACAAATGATACTTCATTTTTTATTTTTTTAAGAAAAAATAGAATAAATGACATGTTGTTTGTCCATTTAAAAAATAAAAAAAAATAAGACAGGCCTTGGCATGCATGTTGGGCTATTTTTTTAATACCTAGACCTACACCTCTTTTTTTTTTTTTTCTATTGGTTTTAGAAAAAATTGATGAAGCAAATAATTACACTCAATTGAGTCTATTATTTAAGTAGCAGGTTTAATAGGTTAACTCATGACATCCTGATATTTGTTTTTTGGTTTAATGGTTTTATGTCCCTCAATTGAAAAAAAAAATAATTTTACCATTTGTTATTGATAATCTATTTTTTTTCTTTACTCAAGCCTAAAAAAAGCAATTTCATCATTTGTTATCAATAATCTATCTTTTCTATCTTGTTCCCATGTACCTATCACAATTTTTTACTTTAAAAAATATATTGTTTCATAAAAAAAATATCATGCACTTTATTATCGAATAATTAAATAAAAAATATTTTCTAGAAAAAAAATATATTGAATCCTATGACGTGCATAATTTTCATTGTGAATTTATTTGGTTAACTCGAATTTATTTTGTTCATTTTAATTAAATGTTGTTTTTCATCGATTTTATCTTTCAACATTGAGTTAATTTATGATCAAGCTTTTCAAATTGTTTTTTTCTAAATTATTTTCGCGTGTTTCGCAATTTAGCCCAAATTAATTCAAGTAGATCAAATATTTTTCCATCATCAAAATATCATTTAATTTATAGTTAAAATTTATTTTTTAAAAAGATATGTTATTAATACCTAAATATTTTTTTGTGCTATTATTTTTTTATTATAACCCGGGAAAATTTGCTAGTTAAAAACTAAATATACGCATTATTTTTGTTTCTCCTTCTCTCTGTGGATTGACATGTTAGAAGAGTTCAATGGGAGAATAGCAGAAAGCAAGATTAATATTAAAAGAGTATTTTATTTTTAGTTTTTATAAATAAGAGATTTAAACCCCGAACATCTTCTAGAATGACGGGGTACTAATGTCAAATTAAATTACAGCTCATTGACAGGTGTGTTCTTTTCATTTATTGAAAATCTTTTTAGAAAAGATATAAATTAAACCATTTAATTTTATATACAAGTATATTTTAACAAGCATGATACTAATTTTAAATTGTAAGGAAGTCTATTGTATAACAACGCAGAAAAAAAACATATTTGAGGACGTGATATTTTCTATTCAAAACCATATATAATATTTTAAAATATAATGATTATTTTTTATTTTTTAAAATTTATTTTTAATATTAGAAGATAAAAAAACTATTTAAAAACACTAAAAAATTATTATAAAAATATTATTAAACAAAAACGATCTAAATTTTATGAGTCCAGCAAAGTTATCCCATGTAATTGACGGGGACAAGGGACAAATTTTGCGCCTGCGAGTATACAAAATCCTGCTATAAACAAGAAACAGGACGAATTCAGCTTGTCAAGGAATAAACAGATAAGAAATCATCCCCATAAAGAGATCGTTGTTCATGGCATTTCATATTTCTAATTGCTGCAGAAATACATGAAGTGCCATGGAACACGATCCATTTACAGCGATTTCAGCCACCATTGCGTCCAAATACGAGTCAATAACTTGCTAGGCATCAACATATACAAGGTCACAAAGAATAAAGACAAGAAATCCTGTCCATGAAGAGATCGTTGTTCATGGCAATTCAGCCGCCTCATTCCGACTGATCTGCACAGTACAGAGAATGGATGAATAGCCATGAACACGATCCATTGATGGCGACCTCACAGCATGGATCTCAAACTTGTTTTTCCATGGCTGGTCAGTAAGAGACTAACTAGGAAACTGTGTCTGATCAGAGGATTGAAAAACTGAAACATAGAAGACAAGGTGATGGGAAAACCACGAACTTTAGGCACTATTTATAGCACCAGTATGTGTAAAATTTGGAATTAGGTGCATATCACGCCAACTTTCATGGTTCCAAAGATTCATAATGGTCCCTGAATGTCAGTGTGTTTTTGACATTAATACATTCAAAGTTTTTATTTTTCAATTGAGCCCAAAAGTCACACCAAACAATTAATTCCTTCCAATTAAGTTTGGGATCAAGTTTAAATAAGCCATCTAATTTATCATTTCATGCATAATAGTTCCTAGATCTAAAAAACTTATCTATTAGAGCAAAAATTAGTCATAAAAAATGGAAAATTGTTCCTTTAAGCCCTTGACAGAATTAATAGGACTTTTCATATTTTTTTTATTTTGATAATTTTAGTCCTTGGTTCTTCAATTCCTTCAATTGCAATTGGTCTTTCAAAAAAAAAAAAATGATGCCATACTTAATTAAAATCTAAACAATTTGTATTGACTAGCAAGTACATGTATTTTGTGTGAATATTCTTTTGAAATATTTTTTAATATATATTTTTTTAAAAATATTTGGGGTTAAAAAATAAGTATAACATTTATCACTAGATTTGTCTATCGTATGTGATGAGTACTTGATAAATGCCTTTACAAAATAAATTACAAGCAAAAAATTAAGAGAAATTTTTTTTTTTAATTTCAAGAAAGACAAACTTGGAAGTGAAAAACATTAAAAGGTAAGAGATCTAGGTTCATTTAGAGTGCATGATTAATAAACAAAACCATGGAGTATATACAATAAGCTTTACCATAATAATTTTTGATCTTTTAATTTGCTTGATTGAAATTTAGTTTAGACAAGTTTCTCAGTTGCATGTATAAATTTGAGGTGTTTGTATTATTCTTTGAAGAGTTATTTTTATAAAAAACAAATAGCATAAACTCATAACAAGTCATGTTGATCTAGTCGAAACCTAATATTATTAAGAAAAAATCATAAGATGACGTTGTCCAAACTCCATTTAAAAACAAATTCCTAGCGATGTTGTTTTTTTTTAACCTAAAACAAATAGGCATGTTGTAGAGAACTCTTTAATAATATCACTAAACCTGATCTTGCCGGGTCAACTTCAAAATCTCTCAACTCAATTGCTTGCTTAGCGTGAGCATTAAATTAATTTGTGTGGGAGTTGTCATAATATGACCCAGTTTATTTGATGGGTTCAAAAACAACTCAGATGACCGCTAAAAAAATTGACCGACTTAAAAAAAATGTGATGATATATATAGTTTTTAATATTAAAACGACGACATATTGAATCATAACAGGTCAACCCGTGTTAACCATCAAATTTGCAACTCAGGTCAGACACGACTATAATGCACGAACTTGGTCAGACAATTATCTTTTTCTTTTTTCTTCCCTTATTTTCTCCTTGGTTGGGTCTTCTTATAGCTTGGGTCAAATGAAATGAAATACTAAATTGAAGAGTTATTGGATAATCAAGGGCTAAATTGAAAGAAAAGGGCCTGAGGTAAAATATGATGAGATTTATAACTTAATTAAAGGGATAATATAAAATAAGGACTAAATTGAACAAAAATAGCAAAAAAGTCCAATTGTACATATATATGGCTTAGTTTGTTTCGGTGGGACCTTCCTCTGAAGCGGGTGTATGCTAGTTAATTCGCTATAATGTGGTGTCGTTGACTATTCTTTCTTCTCTCTATTTCTTTCCTTTTTATTGTCTCCACCCCTTGGATTACACAATTGAATTTTTTATTTTTACCTTAAGAGTTGCATGTTTTCCTAACTGTCAATTGTAGTCCCACTAGTTTTAATCTCTTGAAAAATAAAAATTCTGAATAATTTATCACAAGTTCAAGCATATACTCAACAACAATATGTTCTCTGACTACACAAGAAGGCCAAAATGAGATAAAAAAAAATAAAATATCAACATTTATAAGATTGAAAGTTCATCTCATAAGCTTTAGCTTTAGCTTAAGATGAGTATTGAATATTGTTTTTGATAAGATTAAAAAAAATCTTTAATGGTAGGCCAACATTTATAAAATTGACATGCGTCAAGGTTCTTTAAGTTATTTAAAAGTTTATATATATAAGTTTAATTACGTGTCATTTTTATTCTTATTATTTTTTTAATTAATTAATTTTTCTGTATAAAATTATAAATTTATGTGATTTAATTTAGTATTTTTTTCAAAAATCAAAAGTGTTTAAAAATTTAAATTCAATATGCATCAAGATATAAAATATATTCTTTAAAAAAGTTAATTACCTTTTGATTTTAGTTTTTAATATATATATTTTTTTAATTCAATATCTATCAATAAAAAAATTAAACATTGATATTAAGTTAGGAAAGAATATTAAAAGAATCTTATAAAATCTGCATCAAGTATTTTTCATAGGCTTGAGATATATTACTATTCTGATTTAAACACGATAAAAACAATACAAATAAACATATGACAAAATACAAACGAGATTACGCTAAAGAATAATTTTAGAGATAATTAAAGTTCTATGAAAATTCTTTATTTAGTGATATGACATCATGCAATTGGGATTTCTCAAGCACTTAATTTCATAATTATATATAATTATCTCATTAAATTCCTTCCTTTGCCCACGTCATTTAGTAATTAAGAAATAGTAAAAATATTTAATACCCTTATCATCACTTGTTTATATATAATATAATCAAATCACTAGACAATTAATCATAAATATTAACACACACACATATATATATATATATATATATATATATATATATATATATATATATATATATGATTCTCATTTTTAAAAAATAAGGAAATTTCTCTGCACAATCTTATCCATTCATTAAGATTTATCCCACATAATGGATGGATAAGATTTGTCCTTAGAATGTGTTGATCAAATTTCAACCAAATATCAATTTTTTTTATTATCAAAATCTAAACAATTAAGGAAATGATACAATAAAGAAATTATGATAAAAGATAGTGTACAGTGTTATTTCCTTAGTCGCAAGAAATCAAAGCTGGCATGATATGCATCTAATTCCCCCAATTCTAACACACAAATGCTATAAATAGTGCCTAAAGTTTGTACTTTTTCCATCACCTTCTATTTTATTTTTCAATGCTTTCCTAGTCATCTAGTTATTACTATATTCCTTTTCTTTTACTGAGTAATCAAAGTTGAAATCACCAATGATGGATCGTGTTCATGGCTATTCATCCAGTCTATGGATCGTGTTCATGGCCGTGAACAACGAGCTCTTCATGGGCATGATTCTTTTCTTTATTCTCTGTCACCATACATTTGGATGTTTAGCTTCAAATATTAGTATATGAACACGAGGGTGGTTGAAATCGCTACAAATGGATCGTGTTCATGGCACTTCATGTCTTCTGTAGCAATTCAAGTTACAGGGTAGATGAAATGCCATGAACAACGATCTCTTTATGGGGATGATTTCTTATCCGTTTGTTCTTTCACAAGTTCTTGAGAATTGTTTGCTGTAGATGGATGTTGTTCATGGCATTCCATGTATTTTATAGTTCGACATTAATAATGATATAAGATATATAGAATGTCATGAACAAGCATCTCTTTATAGAGCGCCTTACAGATCCAGTTTAATCCAGGAGACGAATCATAATGGTTCACCAGGTGAAGAAATGAATTCCTTCTCTCTATTCAGTATTCACACGAATCACACCCTCCCTTCCTCTTCCTCACACCCCTCCCCATATTTTACTGCTCCATTCGGCACTGCAACCTGCAGTATTCATTCACTATTTATATTCTTACTTTCTTATCTCTATATGATCCTTATCCAGGGAAGAAATGATGCCACTCGCTTTAATTTCCTTTTTCAGAATATAAATTCTATAAAGATTTGGTTCTGTCTGCATCATATAATTATATTTTCCTTTTCTTTTGGAACATGGCAGCCAAAGCCTTTTGAAGGTCTAGGAACTCACCAAGGCATTACACTTCCTAGAATATGTGATTTCGAGTAACGTTTCCTTACAAGAATTAAGGAGACCTTTTCTTATATTCTTATGTTCTTGTTTTCTATGAATGTGTAAGCAAAATTTAAGATTAAAAACATTTCTAAACTGGACACAGTCGTGTTATCTTTGCGCTGGCCTGTCCTGTCAAGATAGTTCAACATTATGAACTCTGTATCTGACAGCTCAACTCCTGCAGAATCTCCTGTGTCAATCTCATCATGATGCCACTCAATTAGTAACAAGGTTTTCCACCCATCATGATTTTATATGCCTGCTTCAAGAATTTTAATGGGGCATGTGTTCACAGATATTAAAAGAACAATTTAACATCAATAAAGATATTGGTGAGGGGGTTTCCTGCTTTTACATAAAATACTTTCTTGAGTCTTTTCACCATAATTTGAAGGCATTAAACTATTTTTATGGTAACTTGAGATTAAAGGCATAACTGCTGAGAACAAATTTCCAAGATGACAACAAACAGTCAAGCACATATCTTGCACAACCAGAATCATATTTTGCCAATCCAATAATAATTCTGGATTTCAGCCATGTGCCGTACAAAATCATACCATCTTGGCAATAAATACTTTACAATTATGCTGTGTAACTTAAATTACTAATATGGTTCTTTGAAGAAGACAACAAAAATGAGGCAACCAATTGAGAAGAGTATGATAAAAATATCAAACGTAAGAGCTGACATTGCTTGATCACTTAGACCCATGTTTCTTCCACCAAGACGATCAACCATGTCCGGTACAGATTCATATCTGTTTATTTCTTGTTCATAAGGATCTTCCAATCTCATTCTCATTTGCTCTGCTTGCCGGCTTGCAGCCTCTTGAGCTAGTGTCCAATCATAAAATTTGCGTTTCTCGTCATTGCTCAAGATATCATAAACTTCTCTTAGTCTCATGAACTTTTCTGAAGCTGATTTCAGTGGAAGTGAAGTTGTGTCTGGATGGTACTCCTTTGATAGCCTCCTGTATGCGGTTTTAATCTCCTCCATATCAGCATCTGCTGATACGCCTAAGAACCTGGTGATCATTTGCAATTGGCATGTTAGTGCTACTTACTCTGGTTTTATGGATATATACGAAGTAACAAGTGCACTGAAGGAACACAGAAATACATTTGCTAAATCCATAACTTGCAAAGTAAATACAAGAATGAATCACATTTTCAATGTAAACATCCATATCGAACGTTATGTATAAGAACTAAACACTCGACTACGCAACTAGATGAATAAATTCAATCGAAAAGTGATAAAAAGAAAGTCTTTTGACTCCCTTTGAATTAAGGATGCTCAAGAACACTCACTGGTAATGAGAATCAGAAGAATCATTGAGCAAATCAGCAAACCTCTTTCCCAACATATCTTTCTGCTCATCTTCTGCTTGCTTTGTCTGCTCTGAACTAGTACTACTTCCTCCAACCCACCCTTCATCTTCGTTGTCCCAATGAATTCTTGTATCAACCCCTGGTGGTGCTCTTTGGGGCTTCTCTGGGCTTCCTTGTTCTGCATAAACACCAAAAGCACTCCCTCTGTTGCCTGTTCTTCCTGATGGGGCTTTTCTTATCAACAGATGTTTTTTCCTACGGTGGCCACTGCCGTTTTGGGTTCTAAGAAAGAGAGAAAACGGAGCTTGAGTGGCAGTTGTGGAAGCCATGAAAGAGAAGAAAGACCTGTATGGCTTGTAAAGGTAAGGTGAGAAGCTGCTTCCATGACCTCACATTCCTGTGGTTCAGGGCGTTGATTAAGGCCACCTTGGCCTGTTGTTTGTTTTCTGCTAATATATAACTGGACCACCATGTCCTTTCTGTCATTTGCATTGTCTAATTTTTGGTGACTAGAGAGGTAATAATTCCATGAAATAGATTTTTTAAGATGTTTTTTTATTTAAAAATATATTAAAATATTTTTTTATTTTTTAAAATTATTTTTAACATCAACATATTAAAATAATCTGAAATAATTAAAAATTAAAAAAAAAATTAAATTTAGATTGTACATTCATGTTAGCGGTGAACCACAACCAACAATATGTTTGATTCCTAAAATAACTAAGTTTTGTGCTATGAGTAACACTAAAAAATAAAGTTTAAAATACAGTTATCATGCAGTAGTTTTTACATATTTTTTTTTTTGTCGGGATTCATAAAAAATACCTGACATGTCTTCAACCGTTTGCCCAAAGTTACCAGACAGTCCCCACTAGTCTCCTTCTTCCATAATGCAACGACTGATTAGTTTTTGTCTTTTTTTATGATGCTTCCTGAATTGGGTTCTAGCAATTTTTTTCCAACAAAATATAATGGTTTTTTTTCCCTTTTATGACATGTAATAGATCTAAAACTATTTATCATTTATTTCAAATGAAAGTAGTTAGTGAATCTATCGTCAAAATATTTACATTTGATGTCATATAGTCCTCATACAAGTTGATCATCTTCAGTTCACTATCATGAAAAATGGTCTTTACTGGCAATTGAACTAGTCATTTCATAAAGCTTGACAGTGGGAGTAAGCAGCAGCAACAGGTTAATCATGTCTGCCTATGTACATAAAGCTCATTAATAATTAATTCTACTACTGATATCATTAGATTAGTTGGAAGAAACAGGAAATTAGACCAAGATGATTGCAACTTTGCAGGCCTAGAAGAGGAGCTGCTGGAGCAGCTGGCCTTCTCTTTTAGTCTTTTATGTTTTGCTCACCCAACCCCCTATTAACTATGGCAAGTGTTGAATCGTATTTCCCAGTTACTTCACCAAGCCCAGAACAGGTTTATGTGTCGTGTGTGACACCCAACCAAACTATCAAAAGAAAGGAAACATGTATGCATATAGTAAGCCATAAATTTATAGCTGACAAACATACAATAATTGGTCAACACTCCTACAATGCTCCTTTAACTCATTTGGTGCAAGGGAAAGTAATTAATACTTGAGAGATTATGAGTTTGAATTAATGATTAACTTGTAGAGCATAACTGATGTTTGAACATAGAGCAACAGTCGCTTAGAGAGTGGGGTAGTGGGAAATGACTGCTTTTCATTTCTTCATCACTATCATTTTCATACGAGTGTCATGGTTTTAGTTTTATTTTTCTCAAGGCAGTCACGACTCGGAAGAAGAAGGTTTGTTAAATGGCTTACAATGGCTTGGAGAATTGACTATCTTATATTTTATTTACTTTAATTTAATACTTGCCACTCTCTCTCCTTTCTTATGACTGTGTTTGTTTTTGAAGTGTATAACAACAAGTAAAATTTCACCATGTGTGCTTCTTTGTATTCTTTAAGTTCTTCATACTTTTTTTACTACTATGGCACATGGGCGCATGGCAAATGCAGTATCAAGAGTTAAAGAGTTGTTATCTACTTGTTTGGTTCAAGGTCACTAGGAGACCCAAGTGTACTGGTCTTATTAGAAATTTCAAAGGTAAGAGACTGATTGTTGTTAGAGAAGATATTAGCACCCCTGACACACATTACTTGAGATAAGTTGCATTCTGTAATTTAGATATGGTTTAATATAAGTTCATAAAAGTGAATAATAGCATCGTTTAAAGTGAGAAACAGTTGGATGTCATAATATAAGTGAATAATAGTGTTGTTTCTAGTTGAGAAAAAAAAGGAGGATTCATGATGCATGAACTTTTTGGTTAAATTAATAATTTTTCTAAGTTGTTTTTTGTTTTTTTTATTTAGTATAAGAATCTTAATGTTTGATGGATTCTATAATTAGTAATTAGATTTTTTTTTCTTTTTAAAAATTAGGATGTTGACCTAAGGCTAGTATAAATATGGTTGTTTATTTTATTTTTCAATAGGATTTGATATTTTGATAAATTAATAAAGAGAATGTTCATTTTCTTTTATTTTTAAAGATTATCTATGACACCTAAGGTTTTTCTCAAGCCCTTTTCATTCAACCCCTTCCTTATTTTCCTTTCAATTTTAATTATTCAAGTTTTTTACTACATTAATTGATATATATTGTACGTGTTTATGGTGAAGGATGATTTTTTGATTGAGGAGCTTCTATCCCAATAAAGTTTTGTTGGGCATGTTCATAGTGGATGATGGTTTTTTACTAAGAAGGCTCTTAGGATAGAATATGATGTTAAACATATCTGTAGTAGAGGGAGATGATTTTTTTCATTGAGGTTTAAATTCGAAGACGAGTTCCTTCTAACACGAAAAGACTAAAGCAACAACTTTTTAGAAAAATAAATATCTTCAGTATTTATTTTTATTTTTTTATTTAGTTTAGAAATTTTATTTTTTTCTATTTAGTATTATTAGACTTTTATAACTTTCATATTTAAAGGGTATAGTTTTCCTATCTTATTTTCCTTTATAGTATTATTAGGCTTTTCTAGTTTTTATATTTAAAGGTAATAGTTTTTTTTTCTATTTAATCTAATAAAAGGTTTCTATTTTTTTAATATAAGATGTTGTAATAGCCTTGGGCAAGTAGACTTGGATAAATAAAATTAAATATTTTAGGCTTTTCTCTATAGTTATCGTGTTCTTAATTTTTAAGGGTTTTCATTTATAATAAACCTTGTTATCCTTCACTTTTAATTACGTTAGTTCAACTGTGTAAGTTGGTATTTTAGTAAAATGTTCTAACTAATAATTAAGGATCTACAAAGATAGGTTTGTAAAGTTTAACCTAATATTTGATGGGTCAGGATTTGAAGGATCACAACTCCACATCTAATTTTGAGAGCCCTGTCAAGAGCATAAGCAAAGAAGGCAACCTCATGGTCGAGATGATTACCATAAAGACTTAGTATTTTGGGTAGGACTCCTAGAGTTTATAAGCACCCTACATGCTAAAGGATTTATGTATTGTTTTTATGAGGTGGATTGAATCTTCAAGTACGAGGAGATCTCAAAAAGAATGAAAATGAAGTTAATTGTTGCCAATTAAAGGGTTATGCATCTGCATAGTGAAATCAATTGAAGCAAACCCACAAAGACAAAGAAAGCAAAAAAATTATGAATGAGAGAAGATGAAGGATAACTTTTTTTTTCTCTTTCAAGCATACTCAAACCTTGGACTATTCAAAGAAAAATCTTTCCATAATTCAATCTCAAGAAGAACAATGTTGGACACTTATCATACTACTTTAAATACTAGAGGTAATTTGCCATCAAACCTAAGAATATAGCAGTAAGCTAGAAACTGGAAACTCTAACAGACTCAAGTGAACTAGATATTAAAATAAAAAATGATGTGGCTTTTGGTGATCTCATTTATAATGAGATGGATGGGGATATATATTTTCTATCAATTTATGATATTTATTTTCATGATGATTATGATGTTAATTATAACATAAACAATGATAGTAATATGAATTTCTATATTTATTTTAATGATGATTATGATGTTAATTATAACATAAACAATGATAGTAATATGAATGATGATGTCTTCATTAACAAGCTAGAGGTTGAATTCAAAGAGAACATGAAAGGTGCTCAGCAAAAGGAAATTATTAGTTTAGTCTACATTGATCATTTTAATTTCAAGTTTACTATTATCATAAATGTATATTTGTTCAAGGATCATATTGATATAACACACATTGATGAAGCAAGTTTAAGATTTACAATTCATTACTCTAAAACCCAATAAAAAAGATAATTTGTCAATTGATGTTTCTTATGCAAAATCTAACATGAAATGACTGAAATTGACATGTAGAATTGTTATACACCTAAAAAAAAAAAAAGATGAGCTAAGGAGCCTTGGTTGAAAATCTATGAGATCAAGATAAAAACATTTGATCTCTATAACAAGGTCTTTCCAATCTAGAAAAACTATTGCAAGATCTTTTTAGAAAATTTTAAAAACATTTCTTATTTATTTTTATTTTATCTTATATAGTATAATAATCAAATATTAGATGGATTGTATAAATATTTATTATGATTTTATTTCCTCATTAAGAATTAGAGTTTGGGTTTAGGGCTAAAATAAGTAGGATTGTTTGTTTAATTTTGTTTTAGCAATTTTTGGTATTTTTATAAATTAATAAAGATATTATTCTTTTTATCTTGTTTTCATGATTATATGGCATTTAGACTTTTTCTGAAGACCTTTTTGTTCAACTCTTTCTAAATTTTCTTTCCATTCTAATTAGAGATTATATGACATTTAGAGTTTTTCTCAAGCCCTTTTCATTTAACTATTCCATGTTTTTCTTTCTATTTTAATTATTCAAATTATAAATAACTAAACTAATAAGCATCAGTAAAACATTGTAGATCAAGACTCATTGCACTGTAGATTGCTACAGTATAATGATTTTTTTTCTCTCCACAGTGCAAGCCAATAAAGTGCAAATTAAAAGGTAAAATGGTCTTTTCACGAGCTTCACTTAACATTATCAAATTGATTAGGGTTAAATCAATCTTTTCACTTTTTCAAGCACAGTAAAATTAATAACCTTTTTTTTCTTTATGTTCTCTCTCTTCAATTGATGCACTAAACCATTCAACTTTTCAAAGTAACTTTTCAATTTGTTTTTTCTTTAGATTTATTTTCTATTCTTTTTATTAATATTTATTTTATTTGAAATGTTTTATAAAATTAGAATTATTTTTCATTTTAATTATTTAATTTTTTTTATTTATCATATTTGATCTTCATTATTTTAATTGCTATTTTTTATCATTTTCTTGATTATTTTATTTTTTTAATTTTATCCCTCATTGTTTTATTTCATTTGATTTTTATATTAGATTTGTTCATCATTTTTTTTTATTGTTATTTGTCTTGTTTTTTAATTTTGGATGATTGAGAATTCTGCTTTGCAATTTTTCAAGTTTGTCTTTTATAGGGTAACCCGGTCTCATGACCTAGGTCACAAGTTTTGAAGATTAGTCTGGTTTAACTTCAATCTTTGTTATGCTCTTTTTTAAAATTTAATTTTTTTTTAAATTTTATTATTCAATATTATATTATTGAGCTTTCAGTTTCATGAGTTTTGCCACTTCTTTTTTTATAGGGTTATTTCAATTTTATATCTCAGATCATAAGGTAGTTAAGTTAAACCAGGTTAACTTTGATTTTTTTATCTTTATCTTTTAATTTTTTCAGTTTTGCATTTTATTATTTTGTTTGCTTGAGAGTTGGTCTCCATTATTTTGTACAAAATTATCTCACCCTAACAAGTAGGCCACGAGTTTAGCATGCTGGTTAGAGTCAAGTTTTTTTATATTTTTTAAAATTAATTTATTTTTAATTTATTTTTTGGTATTTGATTTATTAGTAATTGAGCTTCGAATTTTTTTTCAATTACTCATTTTGTTTTTGCTACTGGTTTATATATATTATTAGATAAATCAAGTTTATTAAATATATTTAAATTAATGACTCGAATCCTTAATTTTTTTTATTTTTTTTAAACACTATCATTGTTTGAGCATAATTTTTTATCTTAAAAAAAATTTAAGCAACACGGATCACCATTCTAGTTCTACAGTGTAAAATCTTTTGCTGAAAATCCAAGAGAGAATCAAGGTACATTTGAATTTAGAGATCATTGCATTTGAGGAACACGTGTTAATTTAACTTCCATGTCTATTTCGGAAAGTTTTCATTGAGGGCTTGTGCTCCCTCGAATCTTTCCAAATATCCTTTACCTCAAAGACTTTTGTTCATTTTTTATTATTTATTCTCAATAATTAAATATTCTTTATTCATTTATTGTTATTATTGCTGGGTACTCGTTACATGCTGGATCTATCTCGGCCCGCGTAACTACGGGCGGTGTCGAGATTTTACTAAAGACACGAGTCTCGGAAAGCTCAAGGCATAAATTCACGTCTTTATTTTCTGGACTGAAATTTATATGAACAGAAATTAAGATCTGGGAGCGGGTCCTAGACCTGCTGTATCTTTGAAAATTCAGGATGTAAATTCATTATTTTTATACCTGAAATTAATTATTATTAAATTTTTGTATAAAATAATTAAAGTTGATGTTTGACTTTGGCTATTAAGAGTGGAATCCATGTTGGATAGCACCCACAATTGGTCACGAGATCAGGTTATTTAATGATGTTTAGATTTTAAAATAGAGTAAAAATAACATGGATAATGGCCGTGATAAACCTATAACCATATAAATTAGAGTTGAATTAACTCGGAATATACCGTCGAACTCGTGATTCATATTATATAATTGGAATAACCTTGTAAAAAATAAAAAGAATTATAAAGTTTTTTTTCTTCAAAAAAACAATGTTAACTTTTCAAGCTCGTGATCTAAGTCATTAGATCTGAAGTATCCAATCTGAAAAAAATATAAAGTCCAATTCTTAATCAATCATATATGGAGTGATGAAATTAAAAGAAAATTTTCACTTTTCCAAAAGATTTTTTAAAAAATAACAATTAAAACAACGATGATCAAAATTAAAATACAAGATAAATTTTATATTTAATTGAAGGGTGAGATTGAAAAAATCAATATAGTAAAAGAATAAAAAAAATTAAGGCTCAAAATTGACATAAAAAATAATGTTGTAATTAAAAGATAAAATTAAAAATAATAATAACTTTTACAAAAGGACTAAGAAAAAAAACAAATATTAAAATAATGATGACTAAATTGAAAAATATAATACCATCAATTTAAATTGAAGAAAAAAATTGAAAACCAATAAAACTTTTATAAAATGATTAAGATAAAAAAAATTCAAAATTCAAAATTCAAAAAATAAGAATCAAATTGAAAAATATAATATTTGGTAAATTAGAATTCATTGATGAAATTGAAAAAAAAATTATACAAAAAGCCAATACCAAAAATAAAAAATAAAAAAATAGAGACTGAAGTCAAAATACTCAGGAGGGTCAAATTTTAATTTTTAGAGGATGAGATAAAACAATAAAAAAAATCCATCGGCGACAAAACATATCACTATCATAAATATATGCCACATGAATAGAAAGATAACACAACAACATTTCTAATAACAAAATATTTTTAGATGTCAGGATGTGCTGAACACATTATCTGAAAGTCATAATCACCTTCCATGCGCACCTGGATGTGCCACAAGCACATGTTTGTTTTTGTTTTTTTTCTAGTTAAATATAAAAGTTCACCGAAAATGATTTTCTAATAATAAAAAAAAACATTGTGAAAAACCAAAAACACCCTTTCTAATAATTAAAAAAATATTGTGAAAAGTAAAAAAAACCCCTTGACTAGAGGATTAAATTTTTTTATTTTAAGAGTTACTATTTATTTTAATTATTTATTATTTTTATATTTTATCAAATATCAAATTTTTCCCCAATTTGTTTTTACGAAAATACAACGACACCTTTGGACACCAAGTTTAATTTTTTTGATCTTTGACTAATTTAAAAATATTAAATAAACCGTATAAAAAAACTTTAATATCCTTGAAAATCAGTACAAAGTTTCTTTTTGTGAAGAGACAAAAACAACATTACCTTGTCCGATGAACAGTAAAAATAGATATAGAACTCCAGTGATTTTTTACGGCCAATTAGGTTTTGTTAATGGGAGTAATTTTAGTCAACCTTCAAGTCTGACTTGGACGGAAGAAGTGGAGGTGAGGTCCGCATAGGGAGTGCTGAGGGTCTTATCAACAGTTGAGGAGAGATTCTCATCCTTCTTGTAGCATAGGGACAACTGAGAGCATTTAACCCTTCCTTTTATTCCATCGACTCTAAGTTTCTAGAGTCATGTTACTATTTACGAAGGATAGTATACTTTTTTTTTTAAGTATTTTTTATTTAAAAATATATTAAAATAATATTATTTTTTAATATCAGTGCAGAAAAATAATTTTAAACACAAAAATAATAATTAAATGTTTATGAAACAACATTTCAAATGCAATTCCAAGTGCGCTTAATGAACCTGATTGTATAAAAAAACACATATAAGGGTCTATTTATTTATTTCCTGAAAAGTGGTTTTTGATAAACTATTTTTCAAACTTTTCTATATTTATTTATCATTAGAAAAGTTAATCAACAAAAATTTTTTATTTTCTGATCAACTAAAAATACTTTCCTGGTTTCCAGAAAAGTGTTTTACTTTTATTTTAGACGAAAAATACTTTCCGAAAATTGTAAAAGATTTAGAAATATAATATTATTTGCTGATTATATCAAATTTAGTCCTTAAACTTTTAATTACTATATATATTTTATTTTGAATATTTATTTTTCAATTTTATTCCTTAAAATTTAATTTTTATATTAACTTTAATTCTTATTTTTATAATTGTCATTCGCTTTTCCCTTATCATTTATTAATTAAAATTTTTTATCTCTCAAATTTAATATTCATTCTTTTAATTATTATTTATTTTAATTTCTTTATATTTTAATTTTTTAGATTTAATCTCTATTATTTTAATTATTATTTATTTTATTTGAGATAATTTATGAAATTATATTTTTTATTTCAATTTCATTCTCATTCAGCTTTTTAATTTGCAAAATTTATTTTTTATTATTTTAATAAACTTGAAAAAAATAAAATATTAATAAGTTATTTTCCACCTCATTTTCAATGACCTAACCAAACTAGAAATTATTTTCCAATTTATTTTCCATTACACTACCAAATATCAAAAAATAATTCACTTTCCCAGAATTCATTTTTAAAAAAGAAACTACTTTTAGCTAAAATATGAATATATTTTACTTGAATTCACTTTCTAAAAAGAGACTATTTTTAAGCAAAATATGAATATATTTTACTTCACACAGTTTGAAAAATGTTTAAATAATTAAACACATGCTAATGAATATTACTAAAAATTCTCGGCCCATAAGATTAGTCGAGGTACGCGTAAGTTAGCCTAGACACTCATTAATAATAATAATAAAAAAAATACTATCTTAGAACATATATCAAGTGAAAACTTCCACCACCAACTTATTCCTCAAATCGAATTTTAAATAAATTCATGACAATAGAGTGTTACATTAATAAAAATAATTCTTATGACGAGAGAGGATATCCATTAAAGAATTAAACCTAAATTAACAAGCAAGGCAAGGTACATATACTTTTTTAATCTAGTGAGCATAGTTCTAAATCTTGTATTTTTCTAAACTTGTACACTTTAAGAAGATAGGATAAGATTTCCTCCTGTCAAGGATTTCACACACAGCAGGCATGGAAGGCCATTTTACTTTAAATTACTCATCCAATCTCATGAGTTGGCTTTTGCTCCGATATGGTCCCTTCTCTCTTTAAACCCATCCTCACTCGTGTCTGTTTCGAATGAACATTCAAAGAAACAAAAAAAGGGTTTCTTTTTCACTTTTAGACCAACACAACAACGCTAATTCAATGTCTTATTGTCCCCATTTGACATCACAGCCATGCTATGTTCCCAGTCCAATGAAATAGCTTAGGTTTACAAGAGAAATGGGCAAAAATCTACACTGCCCATGCTCGAAACCATGTATGCTTTTCGACACAAAGGGGAGATTGTCACTATAAAAACCATGCATATATAATCACTGAGAATAAAATATTTTTGCTTTAACATTCAACAATTCTTTTCGGTTCGATTTCCCTGCCCTGCATGTATGTTTTCTCAAGTTCATACCATATAATTATCTTTAACTAAAAGCTTAGTCTCCGTTGTTTATTTTTCTTGGTGCGTGCGTGTGTATCCACTAATGGGTTCACATTACAGATTACTGCTAAAGAAACATCCACAAAGCTAATCATCAGCATGATTAATGTCATTTTGGCCTCCTTTTCATGTCCATCAACTAGATTACTCGCTAGATTAAGATACTATCATACTAAATAAAGAAAAAAATAGTAGTGATAATTAATTAGGTCTTAAAAAGAGAATAGGAGAGAGACTACTGGAAGGAATTAAAGATCAAAGTGGAACAATAATAATTACTAGACTCCAACAGGCTGAGGCGGAGCTGAAGGCGGAAGAGGAGGAGGAGGGGCCTCGGCAGACACTGGTGGAACACCATCTCTACGGCGGTGGGCATTCTTGTTATTATGCATCCAAACCTTTAGCACGTTTCTTTTGATACCGACTTCGTTACAAAACTGATTAAGAGCCATGTCATCATGTTTTTGTATTCTCCACCCTATCTTCTCAGCAAACTCCAACATCCTCTCTTTTTGTTCCTGCGTGAACTTTGTCCTAAACCTCTTGTTACTGCTGCCAGAAGTACTCTTCACCATAAACCCTTTCCCTCCTGACCCCACCACATTCACCTCACCTCTCTCAGGGGTCTCTGACCGTCGATCATTATCAAGATCATCAAGACCGTCATCATCGTCATCTTCGTCATGAGGGCGCGACATGAAATCATGAACCGGGTTCATGTTTTTAGTAGTGGGCGCACCATACAAGAGAAATTGCTGTGGTTGTAGTGGTGGTGGAGAGAGGAGGAGTTGTTGTTGGTGCTGTCTTTTGGTACTACTTTCCCTTCTATGGAAGTTACGGTGACAACCGCAGGCAGCGCAAGTGAGCCAATCACGAGTGCCATCATCACCTCGTGGCATGAACTCACCGCAACCGTCATTGGCATGGCCACCAATGGAAGCAGCGTGGTTCCTCATGCATTCTTTGTACTTGACAACGTTTTTGCAAGGGTCTTTAGTAGCTTTGGGGTTGGAGATCATGGTGGTGATAGGTTTGGTGTGGAGTACTATGTCGACATCTTGGTCATGGACAGTTTCAGATTTGAGGTGTTGTTGTTGTTGGTAGGGTACAACACTCAGGTCCATTTTGGAAAGAGGGAAAGAGAGCTGTAATGGTGTTTTTTCGTTTTGCTTGCTGGGTTAAGGAGATGGGGTTATGGTAAAGGGTGGATTTAGGAGAAGCAGAAGGCTAGCTTAAGGTTTTGTTGAAGGAGATGGAAGAATGGGAAATTGGGAATGTTACGTTGATGGTTTTTTGTCAACTTGTAATAATCATGGCTGTGGAAGATAGCGTGAAATGAATTTAAGACAGGCATCACAAAAGAGTGAGCGAGAGAGAGAGAGAGAGAGAGAGAGAGAGAGGCAGAGTGGCGTCATAAGTTCAAGTGACTTACAGGTGGCAGTCAAGAATGTATGGGAAAACTAGTATTCGTTTCTCATATTAGTACAGTAGTTATAACTACCAAGAAAAACAGATTATTTTTTAAAATGATGCAGGATTTTCTCTCATTATTTACAATTTAGATTTGAAAAATGAAAATAAAACCTTTTGTTGTTATTATAGCTGCCCTTAGATCTGAATTTTGATACGAGAGTATGGTATTGATTGTTTTTAAAAATAGATTTTTATTTGAAAATATATTAAAATAATTTTTTTATTTTTTAAAAATTATTTTTAACATCATCATATCAAAATAATTTAAAAATATAAAAAATAAACTCTAAACAAACAAATACAAAATTTAGTAAACTAAAACACAATTCTAAATGGTCTGGAAATCATAACTTATGTGTTCTAATATTTTAACCACAAGATATCTATATTCTTTTATTATTATTATTATTATTATTAATCCATAAAATTAATTACTGTCTAGAAAAAAAAATAGTTATGAAAACAGAGACATGTTCTCATATTTATTTTATTTTAAAATAATATAAATTCACTCAAAAATTTCAAAAAATATATTTATTTTTTTTCTAACATATTAACCAAACTCAAATTAAATTTGTTACGTAAAGAATTCAAACTCTTAGAAAAGTTACACTGCCAACTACGTTCCTTGTTGTTTAGAAAGTAAAAATCCAAGCATTTAAAGCTTTATTTTATATAAAAATTAACATTTTTTTTTTGAATGAAATCCATTATATGGTTTGAAAAATCAAAATCGTTAGGGCATAAAATTGGTGGTGGTTGGCAGCCTTTTTTGGGTAAAAAACGCCATCACTGACACGTGTCAGTCATTTTTGTGCTACGAAATTTAACACGAATTAGGAGGAGATTACGGACGTCACTACTACACCACCTAAGAATCCTCACAGACAAACCAACCATGGGGATTACCGTGCAGGTGTCGCTTTCTAATTGGGTAAATCCTGTCCCGAAAATTACCAGCTCGTGAATTGTCAATGTCTTCATTATCATCAGAGATCGTGGGCCCCACCACGTGGGATTCTGATACAGAAACAGAGGATCCAACGGCTGATGGAAGATCTCCACGTGATATGATCTTTTTGTTAAACAAAAATAATTTTTCCCGCACGTCACGCTTTTCCCGCCATGCCGTGGGGCCCATAGAGAAGTCAGATTAGAGTGAGCGTGGGTTTCAAGGTACAGAGGACGGGGAAGAGGAGGAAGAGGAGAGGGCAGCGCTCCACCCCCACCACCACCACCACCACCCCCTCCATTACGCTTTCTCGTTACTGACAACTTGATCAGATTTTCCATCAACTACTCCTGCGCTTGCCATTCCATTCAATAATAATAATATTTTTAATTTAATACACAATTTGACTATCAATAAATCCACGTATTTTATTATATCACCAAATGTGGCTCGTAAATATATTTATCTCCATTTTTATTTGCTCAATGTATTTTAATGCACAGCCATTAAACTAGGTTGACCTCTCATTTTTTATGAGTATTATATATATATATAAAACTCAATTTTAAGCAATGTTAATTAAAACTATGATATTTTATTATTTATTTATTTTTCCCTTCTATTCAAAAGAATTAACAAAATTCACCGATTTGTTTTCCTATATCCATTGCTCGGTGCAAGTGGTAGGAAAGTCAATTAAATTACATGCATTTTTGGGGTGTTTGGAAAATTAATTATATGAAATTAATCATCAAAATAATATTAAAAGTTATTCTTAACATCAACCCATCAAGACAATTGAAAAATAATATTAAATAAAAAATACATTTTTTTAATTTCGTAAAAACATTTAGAATTTAATGATTCTTGCTTCTTCTTTTTTCCACAATAATATAAATTATGTTTTCGACAAAATCATGTGAATAAGCATCTTTTTTTCAGCTTTTCTTCGGAACAAACAAGTATGCATATGATTAACTCATTCATAAGTAGGGACGGTTAATATTTTCAAAGTTATATATTTGGACTTCTTTTTTTCGTGGTTTTCAATTAAGAGGTCTGAACATATTTTTGTTTCAGATGTAAAACACGACCTCAACACTGCAATGATTCTTGTTTGAGACTATAAAGGCACTACAGCAGTGTTTTCCAAATGAAATCCGCTACCATTCATGTAAGCAATGATAATTTGCTCTTCCTTTTAAGCTCAGCGTCTTGTTTGTGGCTGGAGATTTACTGTATATTTATGAATAATTCGGATAATATATATATATATATATATATATATATATATATATATATATATATATATTCTCACAAATTCAATATCCAAACCACCGACACTCGCAAAGTATATATTATGGTTGAAGTTGTTAATTTATATCACTGCTTATCGCTGCCCTTTTTTTTTATTTAAAATTTCTTCTTGTGATCTTCTCTGTCTTAGAAAGTTGTTTTAAAAACATGTTTAAGTGATGCATTTAAGGTTAAATTAAAAGTGAAGTTAGCTCACTTTTAGGGTTGGTGTTTTGTTGAAAATTGTTTTCTGATAAAAAAAATACTTTAATATAAAATATTATTTTATTTAAAACAAATTATGAATAAGTAAAAAATTAATTTCAAATAACTTTATATTAATTATGTTTTATAAACATAATAACCTTCAAACTCACATTAAGAGATTACATAACCCTCTTGTAGCTTATATAATGAAAAGTTAAAAAGTTAAGAATTGACAAGTCATGTGTCAAGTGGACTTTAAGATTAGGCTACACGTGTGCATGCTCCCAACTCGACATAGCTCGAGCGCAAGTCTAGAGATTAGGTTTAAAGTACTTTTTAGGCCTTCAAAGCTCATGAACAAAATGTCTAAGTAATCATTTTTTTCTTCCTAAATAGTTTATTTTAAAAGAAAAATTGTTTACTTTTAAGAGAAAAAAACTATCATGTTTAAATTTTTTTATGGCAAGTAATTAAGATAAAATGACAAGAAATAATTTTGCATCAATTTTGGTTTTAAATAATTCTGCATCAATTTTTTTCATTAATGGGTTTACTTCAATAAAGAGTACAAAGATTCTATAAGAAGCTTTAGATTGAAAGTACAAACATGTATTACAAGATTCATGATGGAATTAAAATTTATTACTCTTAATAAAGATGGAGAGGAAACCAAATGACTTTCAAATTTTTTATACGATATTCCATGTTGGCCTAAGTCAAAATAGTAATTTATGTCCATTACGATAATCAATCAATAATTATAAGAGAACAAACTAGTATGTAGAATGATATGTTTAAATATATACATCATAAACATAATACTATTAAACATTTGTTCTTAAATGAGGTTATTTTCGTTGACCATGTAAAGTCAAAGAAAAATATTGTGGATCTACTCACTAAAATTTTAATAGAAAAGCTTGTTTATAGTTCATCGAGGAGAACGATCCTAAAATCTTTAAAGGAGAACGAGTATCAAGATGGTAACCCTATCTCATTGACTAGATATCCTAAGATCTAGATTTAAAGTAAAAACCAAGTGATACAACATTCTTAGTAGCACTCAAAATAATTTCTCCTTATTATTCTTATGATAAAAAAAAAGGGATTAGTTATAACGTGATAAGGATAAGAGTGAGCCTTACTCTTAATAATCTTATATCTTGGTCTACCAAGGAAAGTGTAACAAAATAGTTTTAATAAAATATTACTTATATGAGTGATAAATATTATTTTTTTAGAATAATGAAAGGTTGTACTCTTTAAAGTGCTCATATAACTAAAAAAATATTTAAGGTTAAAATGAGTACTCTTATCTTGGTTTACATAAAAAAATTAAATAGTTCAGGACATCGCCTTCACTAATTAATTAAGAAAACTCGATAATATTTAACTAAGATTCAAAGATAAAAGTTACTTATTTTGATATGGTGTTTCACCAAGTAATTATCACTCTACAAATATTCAATTATTTATATAATGGTTAGGAAATTTCCATTCATGTAGGGATTGTTAGAAATTTAATTTAGAAACATAGTCAACATGCACATTTTAAGCCAAAGTACAAGAGAGATCCACTTATGTTTAGGGTCAAGACTA
Organism: Populus deltoides; assembly: GCA_015852605.2. Taxonomy (NCBI): domain Eukaryota; kingdom Viridiplantae; phylum Streptophyta; class Magnoliopsida; order Malpighiales; family Salicaceae; genus Populus; species Populus deltoides. The sequence goes on along the minus strand of CM027582.2, from coordinate 13,271,438 downwards.
TGTTGAGTTTTATTTTGTAACAAAAATACTTTCCCATGCAACATTAACTTGTTTAACATATATTATAAGTGAATGAGAAATTAATCTTAAAAAATCATAGGTTGACATGTTTTGTAAACCTAAGAACCCTCAATTGCATATTGAAAGATAAAAATATTTTTGATAGCTTGTATAATAGAAAGTTAAAGAGTTAAAATTGAACATGTAGATTACCAAAAGTTCTTATAAAAAAAAAGTCTTGGGGCTAGTGGGTTATAGGATTAAGTCATGCACTTTTGTTTGCTTAACTCGGAATGACATGGGCTTGAATCTCAGGTCTTAGAGCTTAGGGTTTGGTTAGGATTGGGTTTTGGCATGGATTTATTATAAAAAAATAATTATTACACCTTTAAAGATTATTTTTAAAGCCATTCTATGAACAAAATGTTTGAACATTCATCTTTCTTTTCTTGAATAGTTTATTTTCAAAGAAAAACATATATATATTTTAAGGCAAAAAATGTCAAGTTTTATGTTTTTTATGGAAGATAATTAAGGCAAATAACAAGAATTAATTCTTTATAATTTTGGTTTCAAAAACTAATGTAAAAAAGGGTTACAAGGATGATCTACACACTAGGTAATAACTCTTCTACCTTTCTCTCCTTTGTTTTTCCAGCATTTCTTATATGTTTTTCTTTAGTCATTCTAGAGTTTAAGTTCAAGTTTTTCATAGAGAAATTGTCATATCTAACATCATGGTGACCATTCTTTTGTCTCTCTCTAAGTTTTGCATAAAGATAGGGAAAAAGGTCTGAAGAGATAATGAGATGTGAAAGAGTCGTCACCTAATATTATAGTCATTAGAAACCCTAACTAGTCTTTCAAAATTATAGGCAAAGGGCTAGTTATGCTATATAAAAGATATTATCACCCTAAAAAATCATACCTAAGGTAAATTACTTTGTTATTTATCCTTTTATTCCTAATATATTTAATATGCCTATATGTTAATGGTTTACCTATATTGGTGCATGGAAACCTATAGTTCAAGGTCGCCTTAAAACTAGAGGTTAGATCTAAAGGTGAAAAGAGATTGGTTGAGTTAAACTCTATCCTAAATGAGGTTAAGATCATATTATCATCTTGAGTGATGCTAGAATAACTTCTTGTGGTGGCTTATTTATTCCAGAAACAATTGATGAATGATTGCACACTAGTAGGTTACTCCTGATTGCGGTTTATGACATGTGATAGTCTTTCAAACAATGTTAATGAATTTTATTGTGAGCCTTTTAGAGAGAGAGAGAGAGAGAGAGAGAGAGAGAGAAGGTTAAGGTTTCTTTTTAAAGAAATGGCTAGGGAAGAAGACAAAAGGGTATAAATACATTGCTTAAGATGTTTATAATGATACCTAATTTTAAAAGCATTTTTTCACTGTAGTCCTTTAACACTTATGATTCATGTGATTAAGGTCAAATTGAACAAAATTCTAAAGTTCTCTTTCAATTGGATCCCTGGCCAAAATCCACTAACACCTTCAAGTCCTTTCCCTTTCATATCCTCGTTCCTAGACTTGTAATTTCTTTAAATTAGGATTTGATTAGTTATTAAAACAAAATTATTGCTTCAATCAAGTCTATGGATGAATAAATAGGATTTCCCAACTCATCATTCTAGTCATTGATCCTTTAATCCTTCTAATTTTAATCAATTTTGATATTTTTCTTCAATTGTATTTTCAATTAAACCCTTGATTTTCTCTCAAATTAAATCAGAAGGTGTTAATTTGCTTTGAATTTTTAGAAACCAAGTCCATGACTCGTTCAAAATATTTCTAAACTGTATCTTATTCCCTTTTTAAAAAATTTCCTTAGAGAAAATAAAATCACAAGTTCTTTTGAGAAATTTTTAGAATATATATGTTTTCCTGAAAAAAATTTTTTGAAAAATTTTATATAAAAAGAAAGGTGTGGTAAAAATTGGTTATGGCAATGAGTTTTTGAGTTTATTTTTCTAGTTCATGAGTTTTGATTAGTAGCGAAACTAATTAAGGTACTGATGTTTGAGTCCTAAGAGGTTGATTGCAATTAATTGGTTTGTATCAAATGATGAGGAATAAAACCCTACCAACTAAGAATACAATCTTTGGACAAGATATAATAATTCTTGATAATCTATTTAAGATATTTTGTATACAATTCTTTCATGAATACTTTGTTCATAAGATTATAGTTTTGATATTTAAACTTAGAAAGTTATTTTGTAATTTTTATGTTTGTGCTAATTATTTTTTACATATCTTTGTTACATCTCATAGTATTAAACTAATCTTTAGCCTTATATTATACAAATTATATCTACTTAAACTAAACATCAACATACGAACTTTTCTAAGTTTCAACATAGATCTCAATCAAAATTGAGCTATTAAATACCAATGAATTGCTAAAAGGTACTCTTGTAAACAAAAAGTGACAACGTTTTTACTTCTAATTTTACTTTTTTTCAATTTTTTTCATTGATATCAAGGAATAAAAAATCGAATTTCTACCAAAACTACAAAAATGAAAAGGGGAAATAAAATAGATAATCATGATTGTTGCTAAGAATTTATTTTTTTTAAATAATATTTAGAGGGTGTTAGAGAATAATATAAATCATATATTGAGACCTTACCTAACAGCTTAAGCTTTTAGGTTAAGATGGTTCTTTGACATAGTATTAGAGCCTTGATGATTAAGTGGTCACGAGTTCGAATCTCACTATCTCTATTTATTTGATAAAATTAAGCATAAGGTAATTTGAGCTTGTGCAAGTTTCAAGCTCAAAGGGCTTTTACTTGAGGAAGTGTGTTAGAGAATAATATAAATCATATCTTGGGACATTATCTAACAACTTAAGCTTTTGGGTTGAGATGATTTTTTGATATAAAGTGATTTTGAAATTTTGTAGAATAACCTTTCTAATATAACAAAAAAATACCAGCAATTTTTTTTAGAAACAAAACTATCCTCTCTATTAAAAAACAAATAAGTAAAAATCCTATATCATAGCCTACTCCTGCGTTACGGGTCATATTAATTTTTATAATGTGAAAACAATTATCCAAACATTGATAATGTGTTTTTTATTAAAAAAATTAATCATAAACTCAAAATATTATATATATTGGACGTTGTTTTTTTTTAAATATTGATATAGAGACATATTATATGATATATATATATATATATATATATATATATATATATATTGAGAGTGCAACATAATGGATCGACCTGGGTTAACCTAACACATCTATGACTCGAATCATAAGATTATGATAACCCTATAGAAAGTAAATCAAAATAAATTATGAAAGTCATTCCTAATCAACCAAATGTTGAAAGATGAAATTAAATAAAAAATAAAAAATAACACAAAAAACTTAAGTCAACCCAGGATAATTTGTCAAACCCACAACCTAGGTCATGAGATAGATATAACCTCATAAAAAGAAAATAAAAAAAAAAAGTCACGAAGCCTAATTTCTAACCAACTTAATGTTGAAAGATGAAATAAAAAAGACAAAAAAAATTAATTTATGTGGGGTTGATCTAATGTAACACAACTAACTTGACAAGTCCACAAAAAACTCGATGATCGATAAACAAGTAGTTTAACTAGAAAAAATCAAGTCGACATCTTTATTTTTTAAATATTGAGATGACAACGTATTAGATCAACTTATATCAACTCTGGTTAATCTGTCAAATCCGTAACTATAGTCATGAGACCACGATAACTCTACAAAAAGCAAATCAAAATAAATTGCAAAGTCTAATTCACAATGAACCCAATCTTGAAATATGAAGTTGAAAAAAAATAAATCAATTAGAAAAAAAAGACCCAAATCAACCCATATTAACTTATCAAACCTGAGACTTAGATCATGAAACCAAGATAAGCTTTTGGAAAAAAATCATAAAAATCAATTCTCAATTAATTTAATGTTGAAACAAGAAATTGAAAATCAATCAATTAAAAAAAATGACTCGAGTCAATCCACATAGTCAGCAAAATTCGTGACTTAAATTATGAGTCCGAGATAACCTTATAAAAAACAAATAAAAAAATTATGAAGAACAATTATTGACCAACCCAATATTTTGTGGTGAAATTGTAAAAAAAATAATTTAAAAATAACTAAAAAAACCAACTTGAATTAATCTCTCAAATCTATAATTTAAGTTATAAAATTAATATAACCTCATATATAGCAAAAAAACAATTCATGAAATTTAATTTTTAGTTAATAAAATATTAAATGAAGAATTTTAAAAAAATCATTTTAAAAAGAAGGAAAAAAAACTTATTTATTTATTAAACAAATAATGTTAATATTTATTTATTTATTAACAGATGCAAAATTCTTCATGGTACTTTACGTTAGTGTGTAGTGTGGTAGGGAAATATGTGATGGAGCTTAATATAAGCTGACACATAGCTGACTACTTGACATGATATCCATCCTGTGGAAAAATCTTTACCATGACGTGACATCTCGTAGAAAATTATGCCAGTGCATTATTATTTTTACTACAATTTGATTGTAATAAATAATGAAAAAGAAATGTTAACCATATTTACATTTCTTTACAGTATGTGTGTGATTGAGTTTAAAAAATTATTAAAATAATATATTTTTTTATTTTTAAAAAATTATTATTGACATCAACACATTAAAATAATTTAAAACTATCAAAATAAATTAAGTTAAAGCAACTAAAAAAATTAATTTTTTAAAAAAATTTTAAAATATAAAAACAAATATTTTCTTAATTAAACACTTTCAAAATTATAATTAAAATAAAATATAAATTCAACCGAACCATACCACACACATAATCGTAACCTAAGAGTAATGTTGGATTAGCTTTCCTAGTAACTAGTGTCTAGTCATAATATATATATATATATAAAGACATTTCATTGATAAACCAATAATACAAGGTAAATTTTATAGCCTCACACCCAAAACAAATAAAAAGAGGATTGCACTAAAAAAAGAAAATTTTGGAACAAAACAATTATATGGCCCAAGAGAAAAAAAGTCTTAGATCTAATGGCAATTAGTAGCTTTAGTATCTTGTAGATGCTCCTTTTCTTTCTTAGATCCTGTTTGTTTGCTGGAAAGTAGTTTTTTTTTTAAAGTAAATTCTAGGAAAGTGAATTTTTTTCTGATGTTTGGTAATGTAATAAAAAATAAGTTAGAATACACTTTTCAGTATTTGGTTATATCATGGAAAATGAGCTGGAAAATAACTTATTAATGTTTTATTTTTTTCAAGTTTATTAAAATAATGAGGAATAAATCTTACAAATTAAAAAAGTTGAATATGAATGAAATTGAAAAAAAAATAATTTCATAAATTATCTCAAATAAAATAAATAATAATCAAAATAATAAAGATTAAATCTAAAAAATAAAAAAATTGAAAGATGAAGAAATTAAAATAATAATAATTAACATTTCATAAATTATTTCAAATAAAATAAGTAACAATCAAAAGAATGAGGACCAAATTTGATAGATAAAAAATTTCAATTAAAAAATAATAAGAGAAAAGCAAATAATAATTATAAAAATAAAGACCAAAATTAATATAAAAAATAAATTCTAAGGGATGAAATTGAAAAACAAATATTCAAAACAAAATATATATAACAATCAAAAGTTTGAGGATCAAATTTGATATAATCAACAAATAATATGACATTTCTAAATTTTTCACAACTTCCGGAAAGTGTTTTCCGTCCAAAATAAAAGAGTGAAACTTTCTTGGAAATCAAGCCAAATTTTTCTTTGACTGGAAAGTGTTTTCCATTGATCAATTTTTCTAATGGCAAACAAACACAGGAAAGTTTAAAAAGTGGTTTCCTAAAAACTAGTTTTCGAGAAACAAACACAGCCTTAAGCATTGTTGTCCATTAAATTATTTTATATCTATCTTGATGTATAAAATGAGCCTTTATTAAAAACTCCATGAGACTAAAAAATAATAAAAAATCAAATTCTAAAATAAATCTAGGAAGATAAAAGAAAGCAAATAAACTAGGTATTATAAAATAAAATATATCAAATTTAAAAGACATATAACCTCAATCTAAAATTATTGGAAGAAAGATATGGAAAAAGAAAGAAAAAAAAGTCACCAGCTAAAAAAAAGTGGAAAAAGACTCTCAAAATCTAGAAAAAGTGGAAAAACACTCATATTCTAGAGAAATTGGAAAGCATAAGTAGACATGTCAAAATACTTCCATGTTCAAATATTAATAAGCAAAAAAGTTCTTCTAAATTGGGACATAAAAATAAAATATAAAAACATATAAAAATTGCCTTTTCAAATCCATTTAAGCGCTAATTCTAGATTGTTCTATAAAGCTTACACATTTAAAGAACTTATTAGAATGTTTGTTTTTATATTTAAAAATATTTTTGAATTATTTTTACTTTAAAGTAATTTTTTTATATATAATTTTGGATAGTTTTAATATGTTAATATCAAAAATAAATTTTAAAAAATAAAAAATATTATTTTAATATATTTTTTTAAACAGTAAATACTTTAAAAATTAATTATTATCACAATCTCATGCAATTTGAAGAAGTAGAAACTTTGGTCCATCATTTCATAAAGAGATTGTCCTATAGAGTACCAGTGTCTCCTTCCTACAAAATACCAAACCTATCTCCCTTTCCTCGACATCCAGAACCATAAACAAAAAGATGGGCAATGATTCCATGCTTCTTTGACAACCGATGAGGCATCATCTTTGATCCCTTCACTTGGGGTCCCTTCAAGGACTTCCTTTTTCCTTCATCTAATTCACTTGTCTCTCATGAAAACTCAGCATTTCCCAACATTCACACGTTGACTGGAAGGAGACCCCGGAAGCCCATGTTTTCAACGCAGATCTTCCTGGTCTTAAAAAGGAGCAAGTGAGGGTGGAAATTAAGGATGGTAGGGTGCTTCAGATAAGTGGGAGAGGAATGTGGAGAAGGAAGACAATAATAAGACATGGCATCGTGTCGAGCGTAGCAGCCCGAGAAACCAAAGATGGATCGGATTAAGGCTTCTATAGAGAATGGGGTTCTTGCTGAGTCGTGCGTCTAAAAAGAAAGTTAAGAAACCTGATGTCAAGGCTATTGAAATCTCTGGTTGAATGGCATTATACCTCCTATTGATCTTCATTAGAATTCTGATACAAGAATCGGGTGCCTGATTAAATGCGCAAATCTTATGTTAGTAGCTGAAGATCTTGGTGTCCTTGTTAATATGCATTCTAGTGTTTGCTTGTGATTTCAGGTTTTCTTCTCTTCTTTACTCTGTTAGTTTGGAGATCACAAGAAATTCGATTGGGTGTTGATTCTTAAGCAAAAAACAACAGCACCAAAGTCATTAATCAAATACACTATCCAGGATGACATTAAGCTAATAAAACCCAAACATATTCTTCTTCAGGACGTAAAACTTGAATTTCTGAATTGGCTAATAGGCTCCATCATGCAAAAGGATGAAATGGAAAAATTTTTTTAAAAAAAAACGAGAAAAAGCCCCACTAATGAAAACATAAAACAGGAAGCTGGGGAGGTGAACGAGGAAGAAAAAAAACAGCACGAAATTTGCCGCTTATATATATTAGATTGACTAATTCTTTCCATTGAGCAATTCCACAGTAGTAACTTCATCATGCATCATTCTCCATTCATTAAAATGTATGAAGGATTTAATGCTGCAGAACAAGAAGCGAAATAGAAGAGGCACGGACATTAATGCACATCCAAGTAAAGCTGATGAAACATCGAAAACTAGCAGAATATCATGGATGAATAATGTAAAGCAAGCTAGCAGACTTCTAAAATAGTAACAAACTTATGCATCTGCATTTTCGAGAAGAAAATACTGAGTTAGCTTTGGATGGAAAAGCAACACATCTATGGAGGGGAAAGCTTCAACTATCATACGTTCAAGATGTATGGACTACAAGTTAAAACACCAAAATTCAGCCATAGACAATTGCTTGGATCAAGTGTTTCTGTTAAATAGTAAACACGCTGCAGGTGCAGTCATTTCCAGAACTTTATGGAAGCCAAAAGTGTCTGACTAAGCCGAATAATGATTTGGTTTGTAACAACTGAAAATTCAATTGCATAAAGCTAAAATTCCTTAACTGGACATCAATGAAGCAAGCATGCTAAAGCAGAGAAGACCAGATAATTCCATGGGAAATCTTCTATTAGACATGTTAGAAAAAAGATCATTGTTAGATTCCAACGTCATTTACAACAACAAAACCTAAATTCCAACGTCATTTACAACAACAAAACCTGCAAGTAAAATGCTCAAACAAATATGATCCCATTCTCCTTAATAGTATCAATAACAATTCCAAGTTTACCTTCAATCCGCTCATCCTTTCGAGGTTCATATGACATTGCATACACATCGGCTTCCTTGGATCTCTCAGCAATAAGCTTCCCTACAATTCTACAGGCATTGTGATCTGTGAGTGATGGTAAACTGTGTCTAAGATCTTTGGCATTTGTAGTAGCAACTGATATCACTTTACTTGTTCCCCGGTGCATCACTTTTGCCTGAATAAATTTCCTTGAAAAGAAAACATTTAGTAAGAATGGCTTCATATACATTTCTGTCCTCTGTTTCCAAGATTTTTTGTTAGGTTTCTTCTCAAGTTCACCTCGAGATCTTCTGGTCCACGCAGCTTGAATGAAAGAACTCTGCAGATTTCAGTAACAAATATCAGAGAAAGTTTCTTCCTCGAAAGGTCATCTGAAACAACACTAATTTCTGCTCTAAAGATGACTGGGAACCTCTAGGTCCAAGCAATTCAGAGGATTCCAGAAAAGTAACGCATGACCAACAATAACAATTACCACAAAAAACTATCACAAGTGACAGTAAACCTCAAATTTCTGTAACTCTTCTGTTGACTGTTAGGATGCGAAATACAGTTCCAGGGAAGATCATAAATAGTATTGAGTTCTATTTATGGTGATCAAAGGTATGCATTGATACAAAAACCATATTTTAATGCTTTGTGGAGAAATTCAGAGGTGAATCACTGAATCAAAATTTCATTCGCAAAAACAGAAAAGAGGGAGATCAATGTCAATTGATAGGATATTAATCTGTCGCATTTTCTCCATGGTGGCTACAAATCACATCTAAGCCATGACCTGAATAGCTACGAAACAATAGAACTATAAATGAAAACATATTAGGAACAAGAACTACTAAAATATTCTTTTGCCTTCACCATACTAGGACAGACATCAATGTCTAATGCATCAACATGGAGATGCAAGTGCAATGCTTTTTTCTTTTGTTTTTTTTGTTTTTTTTTAATATAAAGCAGTAGCCATAGTTTAATAAAGAAAAAATGAACAAGATGATTACACAAACGAGGGTAGCTACATTATATATCACTGCAACGAGTATGTCCTTTAGGATCAGGAGCATTCCTGGTGTCAGCTACCGTACTACTAGTGAGAAGATACAAGCAAGTAATAACTGTTTTCTAACAATTTTTCAGCCGTAAGAATTCATTGAGAAACTAGCGTGTTCCATCATCTTCTACTACCGAAAGTTGTGTAAGATTAGAACACAACCAATCTAATTTTCTATAAAATCAAATGATTTCTGATGGAGTTGACCTGCTCCTACTACTATGTCAAGACTTAAAACTTAAAAATTGGGACTTGGGGTCACTAAAATCATAAAGCTAAGACCTTTTCCATTTCCCTTCATCCTCAATTTTCACTAAAATAGTGCAGATTTTGCATCAGCACCTCATGCATATCACATTGAAATCTCATTTTCTTTTCTTCTTCAAATGTTACCACTCATTAAGAAAATATAATAACACCCTGCATCTCAAGAATTGAAAAAAACTTAACCATCTCTCTATAACTATAACTAGCTCCACTACAAAAACATCTCTAAGAAGTACCCAAAACCACAGAAAAGCAGAAAAACGTGAGACTCAACATATTATTCAAACTTGTTTCCCTTTTCAAAGACTTTCTCAGAAAACAAACAGAGGGTAACGAGAGATTGAAGAAGAAAGTGCATACCTTGTTGAGTGAGGATGGGTTGTTGTTGATTGAGATGTTTACAGTGGGAAACGAAGAGACCCATGAGATTGAATTGGGTTTGATCGAGCGAGATGATTGAGTTGGGATTGAGTCCGTGGAGAGAAGTGACCGAGTTGAAAGAGCTGCAGAAGAAGATATTATGCAGGCCATCTTCTTCAGTTCTTCTTTGTGGGAGGAACTGGTGGCTGGTTTGAGTAAAAAAAATATACTTGTGGACTTGAAACTGGCTGAATTACAGGGTTCATGATATACTGGATCGGGTATGTGATTATAATTATATCCCATTTAATTTTTAATATTTTATTTATTTAATATTTTTGAACTTGAACATATATTCTGTTGGACTAAATTTCTCTATGATATTATAGATATCTATTATATTTTTTACCGGTTGGATTTATATTACTATATTTTTTTTTAGAATGAAGCTTAATTAGAATTAATATTTAATATATAATAAAAAATTAAGTTTGTTGATATAAAATATTTGAGTTGGTTCTGGTTGAGTAAGTTTTAAAAATCTAAACGGTTACTTAAATTATAATATCTATTTTTAAAATTTTTGTACTTATTATTATTTGTGATATCTCAATATCATTTAATTTTGATAAGTTGAGTTATTATTATTTGTGATATCTCAATATCATCTAATTTTGATAAGTTGAGTTAGATGAGGTTAAATAATACAAATATTACTAAATGTCTCCAATCATGCGAGATTTAATTTCAGTCAATAAATAATATTTATTCATTTATAAAAGAGTTTATAAAAAATATAGTTCATGAGCTAAGCTATTTAGAATTATATGAATTATTTAGAATTATATGAATTGAATTTAAATTACAAGTTAACTCATTTTTTTGTGTTTAGAACTATTGAGTGTATTAGTTTAAATTTTGAATGGAATTCAATTCATAAAAATATACAAAAAATAATAATAATTAGATGGGCTTCAGCTTTTTTTAAAAAAAATTAACATTGAAAATAATATTTTATAAATACTTGCATTTTTTGTCCTCCCAAAAACACTACAAAGTAACTTTATGTCTTCAATAATTCTATTTTGTCAAAAAAAAAAAAAGCCCCATCTTTTTTAACACGATTGCTTTCTTTATATCTTATTTATAAGCAAATTATTTGTGGAATTAAATTCAATTTATAAGAAAATTTGAATTAATAACCTGTAACAATTCTTATAGTTTGAATAAAATACTAAACTATATAATTGAATTTAATTAAATTATTTAAAATACATGTGGAAATAAATTGAATTAGAAAGCTTTACTATTTTGCTTTTAATTCAGAAATCATTTCTTTTTTGTAAGAAGATAGAGATAAATTTATCTCATATTAATTCTTTAAAAACTATTTGTTGAAAAAAATTCAAAAAATATATATTTGTTAAAAATAAGTTTCATCAAATTATCTTTTCATTGGAATGTTGAGAAACAAAATTCTAGAAATATTCCAATAAAAATTTTAATATTTTACTCAAATAAAACTTAAATGAAATAAATATTATATTAATGCAAATCACGTTACCAAATAGAGTAATATAATTTTAACAATATTAATAATTCATAATGATACCACAAATATATATATATATATATATATATATATATATATATATATATATATATATATATATATATAAAGCTTTCGTCGGAAAAATTATTTTAGAAGAAGAGATGTGAAAGAGAGCAGGGGTTTACTTTGTAGGGTTTTTAGAATGAAAGAAAAGGGGTATTTTTGAAAAATAATTTGTAGGGTTTATTTGAATTGAATTAAAGGATGTCCTCTCTAATTTGTTTTTGCCTCTCATATATGAATGGAATTTAAGTGGGCCAAGATTGATAATTCTATAAATATTCCAAATAATATAATTAAATTCAATTATGTGGTTTACTATTTTATTTAAAATATTAGAATTAGAATTATTAATTAAATTCAAATTTATTTATTAATTGAATTGAATTCAACATATGACGTGGTTTCAAATAGGCTGAAAAAATCCATCAGATACATAAATATCAAATTATTTTCATAATATAATAATAATAAAAATTCTTTAACATGAGAAAAAATTCAAGAAACTATCTAGACACAATTATATCAAATAATTTTTTTTTTGTGATTTTTAGTCAAAAGTTTCTCAAGCTCAAACAAACTTTTTTGTTTATATATTTCTTTTATACAGAAACATATATTTTTTTATTCAGTAGTATATTTTTTATTAAAAAATATCATGATTTCAAAAGAAAGTTTCAATAAAAAATAAAAAAATTTATACTTTGATAAATTTTATGTAGTGTATACTGAAAATATAAGAATAATTAATTTGAGAAATTTGTATATAAACTTCATAATAAAAAATAGATATTTTATTCTCATTAAATATTTATAAGAAGTATTAAAAAAACAACAATTATTCATATGAGGTTGATATATAATTATTCATAAAATAATAATTAACATTAACATTAACATTAAAAGCATGTGATATATTTCAAAAGTAGGTTTCATCTTTTATGTTTTAAAATACAATTATAATTGTTTCAATTGAAGACAATTTTATTTTAATATTTTTTTTAAAAGGAAAGGGCTAGTAGATGCAAATTCTTAACATTTTGCAAGGCCAAACTTGTGTGTTTTTTTTTAAATAAAAAAAAATCAGACATGTTTAATAGATCAAGCCTGTGCACTTGGTCCTTTAGAAAAAAGCCCAAACATGCATTTTTTTTCTTTTTTAAAAGGATGGATGACATATAGCTCACTTGGACAAATAGCGTATCATCTACTACAATGAATTTTGGTAACTTTTAATGATTGAAAAATTGAATTTCAAGTTTGTTCTAAGCTCTAGTACATATAATAAAGTTTTGACAAATGTTTTTTAACAAAAAGATGCAACTTTGTCTAAAATCCTATTAATCTATTTTAGGTAATCTATATTATTGCTAATATATAATATGGAGCCTCTGTATAATAAGAATCTAAAGATGACAATAAATACAATATATGATTTTTGATCATCGTCTCAACAATAGTCCTTTCCATTACATAATAATCAAATAAACTCTATTATATAATAATTAAATAAGTTAGCATCATTGGAACTTTAACTCTTTTAGGTATGTTAGGTTATTCCTATTTATGTGTAAGTAGTTTTTTGTTTTTCATGATAACTTCTTACCTATATTTTCCTCTCTTTCTTGGTTAAAAAAGGGATATAACATTTTAGATATAAACCTAAACTCATTATATGTGTGTGCATATATTTTGCATCTCTATTATAGTTTTATTCGAGTTTTTTAGATAAGTATGATTAAAAAACACACAAGTTTAATTGAATCAAAACAACGAATCCTTTCCCTTTTGACTCAATCACTAAGCATTCAAGAGAAGGGAAAGATCCCAGCTCAACCAATGCCAAATCCTAGAGGTCAGGTACACATGAGTAAATCCTCATCTAGTGAACCCTCATCTAGTGAACCTTCAAACCATGAACAAGTCCAAGCCATCACAACCCTTAGAAGTGGAAAGATTGTTAACAAAGCTATAGGTTTTGAGATTACTAGAGGTATTGTGGAGGAGAAATCTAAGGAAAGTGAAGAGGAAATCAAAACACAAGTGACAAATGAGAGCTTGAGTGACAAAGAAGGTGAGATAAATGAGAAAGAGATGAGTAAGAAAGGAGATGATTGAAGAAAAATTGGAGTCAAAGTGAGTGATTTAGAATTTGTTCCTAGAGCACCATTTCCACAAAGGTTAGGGAAACCTAAACATGATCTTATGAACTCGAAAATCTATGAATTGTTCAAACAAGTGAAAGTCAACATTCCACTCCTTGATGTAATTAAACAAGTCTCATTTTATGCAAAGTTCTTCAAGGACTTATGCATAGTCAAAAGGAGATTGAATGTGAAAGAAAGAGCCTTTCTAACTGAACATGCTAGTGCCATCATCCAGTTTAAGACCCCTCCCAAATACAAAGATCCTGGTTGTCCTACCATTTCATGCATTATTGGAAATCATAAGATAGACCAAGCTTTGTTGGATTTAGGAGCAAGTGTGAATTTGATATCCTACACTGTTTACGAACAGTTAGGTCTAGGAGAAATCAAGCCTACTCGAATCACCCTTCAATTAGCTGATAGGTCAATCAAGATTCCCAGGGGTATTGTTGAGGATGTGTTGGTCCAAGTAGATAAATTCTACTTTCCTATTGATTTTGTAGTGCTAGACACCGCACCAATTCAAGGTTCTAATACTCCCATCCCAGTCATCTTAGGTAGACCTTTCCTAACTACATCCAATGCTTTAATCAACTGTAGGAATGGGGTGATGAAATTGTCTTTTGGGAATATGACTGTGGAGATGAACATATTCAATGTCTCCAAACAAATTGGTGAACATGAGGACATTAGAGAGGTGGATTTAATTCAAACAGTTTGTCAAGAACACTTTGAGAGAGAGTGGATCAAGGATCCATTGGAGAGAACTTTAATTCATGATGAAAGATTTTGTTCTTTGGAATATGTTGATGAGGAAGTAAGAGAACTCGAGACTTATCTAGATCCAATGCCTATTATGTCAATAGGTCAATGGACCCCATCGTTTGAGCCTTTGATTTCACCCCAAGTGAAAGCTAAGACATCTCTTGTCCAACCTTATAAACCAGAAAGGAAGCCTTTACCGAGTGATCTTAAGTATGCATTTCTAGGGGAAGATGAATTATATCCTATTGTGATTTCATCAAAACTTAGCATAGAGCAGGAACAAGATCTTTTGAGAGTGGTGAGAAAACACAAGAAAGCAATTGGGCGAACTATTACTGACATGAAAGGAATTAGACCTCTTCTATGTACACATAGAATCTATCTTGAAGAAGAGGCTAAATCTGTGAGGCAAATGCAAAGACAATTGAACCTAAACATGAAGGAAGTAGTGAGAGGTGAAGTGCTTAAGCAACTTGATGCAGGTATCATTTACCCCATTGCAAACTCAAAATGGGTTAGTCCAACCCAAGTTGTCCCAAAAAAAATCTGGAGTTACGGTAGTGAAGAATGAAAATAATGAGCTAGTACCAACTAGAATCCAAACTGGATAGCGTATGTGCATTGATTATCGTAAGTTGAACATGGTGACTAGGAAGGACCATTTTCCACGTCCATTTTTAGACCAAGTGCTTGAAAGAGTAACCGGAAGAGCTTTTTATTGTTTTCTTGATGGATACTCAGGTTACAACCAAATTGAGATTTCTTTAGAAGACAAAAAAAAAACCACTTTCACTTGTCCTTTTGGTACCTATGCTTACAGAAGAATGCCTTTTGGCTTGTGTAATGCACCAGCCACTTTTCAAAGGTGTATGATGAGTATCTTTAGTGACATGGTGGAAAATTTTTTGAAAGTTTTCATGGATGATTTTTCAGTTTATGGGGATTCTTATGAGTTGTGTCTAATGCATTTAGAAAAAGTTCTTGAAAGGTGTGAGGAGAGCAATCTTGTACTCAATTGGGAGAAGTGTCATTTTATGGTGACACATGGCATTGTTTTAGGTCACATTGTCTCTTCAAAAGGGATAGAGGTAGATAAGTCAAAGGTTAAAGTCATTCAAAAATTACCTACCCCTAGGACTGTGAAAGATGTGAGATCCTTTTTAGGACACGCTGGTTTTTACCGAAGATTCATTCATTCTTTTAGTACCATTGCCAAACCATTGTGTAACTTGTTGTCACAAGATGTTCAATTTGATTGGACATCAAAATGTCAAGAAGCTTTTGAAAAGCTTAAAGAGTTGTTGACCACTGCACCAATCATGCAAGCTCCTGATTGGTCTTTACCATTTGAACTGATGTGTGATGCTAGTGATTTTGCAATAGGAGCTGTTTTAGGGCAAAGAAAAGATAAGAAGCCTCATGTCATTTATTATGCTAGCAAGACTTTGAATGATGCTCAATTAAATTACACTACAACTGAAAAAGAACTTTTAGCTATGGTCTTTGCATTGGACAAGTTTCGGTCTTATTTGGTTGGATTTCTTGTTATTGTTTTCACTGATCATGCAGCATTAAAATACTTGCTCACAAAACAAGATGCCAAGCCACGTTTGATTCGATGGATCCTCCTACTCCAAGAGTTTAACCTTGAAATTCGAGATAAAAAGGGAGTAGAGAATATAGTGGCTGATCATTTGTCCCGTCTTTCAAGCTATGAAACCACAATGATGAATCTCTAATAAATGAATTCTTTGCTGATGAAAATTTATTTTGTGCAGGTACTATTTCCTACCTTGGCTCTCCATGGTATGCTGACATAGCAAATTACCTAGCCACAAGTCAGATTCCTTCTCATTGGTCTAAACTTGACAAACAAAAATTCTTGCACAACGTGCGTACCTTTTTTTGGGATGACCCCTACCTATTTAAATACTGCCCTGACCAAATTGTTAGGCGGTGTATCCCTGATCATGAAATTCCAAGTGTAATTAATTTTTGTCATGCATTAGCCTGTGGTGGGCATTTCTCTTCCAAGAAAACCACTGCCAAGATCTTGCAGTGTGGTTTTTATTGGCCCACCATGTTCAAAGATGTCCATGCCTTCTGTGTTGCATGTGACCGATGCCAACGACTAGGTAACCTCACTAGGCGTAACATGATGCTCCTAAACCCCATTTTTGTTTTGGAAATATTTGATTGTTGGGGGATTGATTTCATGGGACCTTTTCCAAGTTCATTTGGTTACCAATTCATCCTTGTAGCTGTTGATTATGTGTCTAAATGGGTGGAGGCCATTGCATCTCGAACCAATGACCATCGAGTTGTGGTCAAATTCTTGAAAGAAAATATTTTCTCTCGTTTTGGCATGCCCCGGGCTACGATTAGTGATGGGGGAAAACATTTTTGTAACAAGCCCGTTGGAATTTTGATGAAAAAATATGGTGTAATTCACAAGGTCAGTACCCCCTATCACCCACAGACTAGTGGCCAAGCTGAGTTGGCAAATAGAGAGATCAAGAACATTTTAGAGAAAACAGTCAATCCAAACCGTAAAGATTGGTCCCTACGACTAGTTGATGCTTTGTGGGCATATCGCACTGCTTACAAGACCTCTTTAGGAATGTCTCTTTATAGGCTAGTTTATGGAAAGCCTTGTCATCTCCCTGTTGAGATTGAGCACCGTGCATATTGGGCCATCCGGCAATTCAATGACAATGAAAATGAGGTTGGCAAAAATAGAAAGCTTCAATTGGATGAATTAGAGGAGCTGAGAAATGATGCATTTGAAAATACAAAAATTTCAAAACATAAGATAAAAGCTTTACATGATAAACATATTTTTAGAAAATCCTTTCATGTTGGTCAAAAGGTTCTCTTGTATAATTCACGATTACATCTCTTTGCTGGGAAGTTGAGGACAAAATGGATTGGTCCATTTGTGATTAAATCCATCTCTGAGCATGGTGCATTTGAGGTAGAAAATCCTAAGAATGGAAATGTTTTCAAAGTAAATGGTCATCGATTGAAACCTTATCTTGAAAACGTTGTGGCTGAAGTTGAGACATTGGATCTTGAAGATCCAATACCATTGTAGTATCAGAAGTAATGAGTTTTTATTTTTCTTTTTATTTTTATTTATTTATTTATTTTTTGTTCTTCCATCTCTTATATTTTCTTATTCATGCATTAGGGACAATGCATTATTTTAAGTTGGGGGTGTGAGGTTCTTTATTTTCAAAAAAAAAACATCAATGTTTTCTTTTAGTTGTGATATGCAGGTTAAAAAAAAATCAAGCAAGAAGTCAGCTCATGTCCAATTCAATCAGACATTCATCCTTGAGAACAAAAGGGGAGTAACAGTTTTCTAATCTTTATTCTTTTCTTCTCTTTCTTTTTTACATTGAGGATAATGAAAAACTTAATTTTAGATATTTGATTATGTTGAATGCTTGAGATAACCATGCTTGGTAAAAAAAAAAAAACTTGCATTCGTATGTGAATGAGACTTGTTTAGGATCAACATTACATTTTTGGATTCATTATTGTGTTGAACATTGCATGCTTTAATTTGGGATAGATAATATCTTATAAAGCAAGATATAGCATACTTTTTTCTTAAGATTATTGAAGTACATTTTTCCTTGTAAAAGTTATGTGAGTTGTGTGACTATGCATGAAAGATGAGTGTGATGCTGTACTTGTGATCATCCCTTTTGATCTAGTCCTAAACAAGGTTTAAGTAAATCGAGTAATCATTATTACACAAATGTGTACAAAGTTCTATCTACTCCAATGTTTTGAGTTGCTCAGTAACTAGGGGTATTCATCACAAATGTTTATCTTTACGTCAAACAAAGACTTTGAAATATGAGTATGCAAAGCACTTTAAGTTTGTGACTTTGTGAGTAATCGGGTGCATTCATCACAAATGTTTGTATTCACGTCAAAAGGGAAGTGACCACTTAAAGAAAAAGAATAAATAATATAAAAAAAAGAAAAAAAAGAAAAAAATATATATAGATACTTCTCTAGTTTGCTACCTTGTTTGTAGTAGTGAGAAGGGAAGATTACAAGTTGAGTTTTCGCGTGAATCAATTATGTTGGTTGCATGATAAATACGATTGAATTTGGAATTTTGTATGGATGTTTGATTTAAAGAATATGAGTATGCTTATTTTTCTTTATTTGCTATTGTGTACACTAAGTTAAAGATACCAATGTTTTCATGATAGGTCCTTTAAGTGTGATGAGTCGAGCCTAATTATGTTATTATTATTCTTTTTATTTCAAAGGTTTTATGTTTTGTTTTGCTTGAGGACTAGCAAAATCTAAGTTGGGGGTGTGATTGTGCATCAAAAGTATCATTAAGTCTCTTATTTTACATATGTATTTATTATTTTTATTTGGGTTTTTTATAATAATTGATGTGCTTTTTAGTAATGAAGTTTCTTTTAATATTTCGATAGGTTTTTGGAGCTTAAATGAATTATTTCAGAAAATTCAACATCGGAATTCGGAACAAAGAATTGAAGAGAAATTTAGTTGAAGATTGAAGAAAATCTTGGTTCAAATAAGTGCTCCAAATTTGCCCCAAAAATCAATTCTATTCCAATTCTAGAAAAGAATATCATATGATCTATTTCAAGGCCAAACTTGCCTTATGTTGTGTGCAAACTTCAACCATCAAACACTTAAGGTTTTAATGTCAATCTTAGCCCAAATAATAGGTACATTTGTATCCTTATTTGATGCTTAAATTCAGCCCCAAATCAGCCTCAAATCAGCCTCCAAATCAGCCCAAGCACAATCCATGATCTTACATGTCCACACAACAAATAACATTTGATTTATTTTGGATAATTCATTGATCCAAGAGGGCAAGCACATGGATGGAAATCTGGAGGGGACATTGTCATATTATTTTGGGTCAAAAAGAAGAAAGAGACAGCTCACAAAGGAGGAAGAAAAATGTGCACCAAAGTGTTCTCCAAGCTGGCCTGATTTGATTTTCCAGAACACCTTTCGGTGGTTTGCCCATAACTTTTGACTCAGATGTCCAAATGAGCTATTCTTTAATGATCTGGAAAGCTAACAGAATGGCCTATAAATATGTATCTAATAGTCATCTTCAGAGGAGGCTTCTAAGAGGGTCTAATTGCTGTCCAAAGTTAGAGTCAGATTTGTGTCTGAATTTTTACTGCAATTGTGTTGTGTTCTTCTTTATAGATTTCGGTTCTTTAGATTGTAAAACTTATTATTTCAGTTTGATTTAAGTTATTTCATATTTATTAAAGTGTTATTATATATAATCATGGTTGGCTAATCTCGTTCTTGGATCCAAATCAAGGATGATGGTGGTTGAGGTGAGTTCTTTAAGATATGAATGAATCTTAATGTCTATCTTTTCATTTTCTTCATGAATGTTTATTATTGCAAAGAAATTTTAGAAATCATTTAGGTAATGTTATAATCTTGAATTTTTATGCACAAACCTTAGTTTTGGTATAGAGATTGCTTGATTCAATGTCTTACTTAATATGAAAGTACTTGTTTATTCTTAAGCAATAATCAATCTTTATCTTTTTAAACTTCATTGTAATATCTTCCGATCTAATATCACCATCGTTGATATTAGGTTGAGTTATCTTATATATGTTGAAGGAATCACCAATACATCACCATTAAAATTGATTTGGACCAAGACTTACCTTTTTTTGTCATTTAAAATCTATTTACACTTTTTCA
The DNA here is from genome assembly GCA_015852605.2 of Populus deltoides. NCBI lineage: Eukaryota > Viridiplantae > Streptophyta > Magnoliopsida > Malpighiales > Salicaceae > Populus > Populus deltoides. The sequence continues at coordinate 13,251,049 of CM027582.2, read as the reverse complement.
TCTTTGAAAACAAATCCATCAATTATTTTCAACCAAGTTATTGTTAATTTAATTTCTCTTGAGTTTTTTTTTTGTTACCTAGCTTAATTTCCAGATCTAGCTCTTTGTGGATATGACATCGATCTTACCGAGTTAATTGCTATATCGCACACTCGTGTACTTGCGAGTTAAAACAAGCCGAACATAAAAAGCAGTCAAGCAGTAAAGAAAGAATAAAAATTATTGGAGGCTAATATACCAAGTTCTATTCTTGTTACAACTTACAAGTCAATGAATGATCACATGAGAGCTTGCATCATGGGTTTAGAAGAAACTCTATATTGTTATGAACTCTACTTTTTTTGACCTATTATTTCCTATTGACTATTTAGCTAAACTCCTGAGATCTTTTACTTTTGTAATGGCTTTGATTTAAATCCTAGCAAGGTATTTCCATTCTTAGTTCATTATTAATAATTATCAGTTTAATTATTTTTTAAAATAAAATATATCTATAGTTAATTGCATTATTGATGGTGGTATAGGTTATATTGGATCTATACTCGAAGGAAGACCTTTAAGCTACCCCTCTTATATGCACATATGACAGTGACTTATAAACAAAAGTTGTCCCACTTATATTTTTTGAAATTATAGAGTTGTATTGCTCAGATCATATGATATGACGATTTGGATGGCAACAACATATTCTGAATGATATAGGTATCAACAACACGCTGCATGGTACAGTAAGATGCATGTAGATATGAGATCTTTGTGCAGGTACAACATATTATTTTAAATGATAAATACATGGAGTGGTATTGTTGTACACACAATATATTATCACACTAACCCAGTTTCTCCACGCGATAACATGGAGTATAAGCCACATGCATAACAAATTCAAAATGTTTTAAGTAATATTAACGTTGTAAAGTTAATATGTGATGTTAATTATGTTTTATTTATGGATTAATAATTGTAATTGCTGAAAATTAGGTTGACAAAATAAAACAGGATAGTCAAAAGGACCCTGCCAATCTTCATGAGATCGAAGATAATGCACTTATTCGTTATTATATGTCTTGCTAGTTTGACTCGTGTTGCACAACACTTAATATGTTTGGAAAGACATTACACCTAAATATTGTGTCAAAGGATAAGATAACTTAGACATTAGGAAGCCATATTATTGATGATGTCATCTCATAACTCATTATCGTAGACGCAGATAGACTATGATATATGTAAAAAGTACAATTATGTTTATGTTATTTTAATTGCCTTATAATGCATTTTAGAGGATTTCCATAACAAATATGCTTTTAATGACATCTTTTAAGACAGTTGTGACAAATTCAATCTTTGGTTGCATGTATTTTGACTTTTGCCAGCAACTAACGGATACCACTATGATAAATGGTGATATAGCAAGTACACCTTAGCCTTTTAGTGACCTCCATAAGTGTGGCAAAAATGTTAAATTGTGTTGCAATAAATGTTGTTGTAGTAAGGTTTATCAATTGAAAGACACCTTTTGTTTCTGAATTGTATTAAGGCATGTGTCATAAAATCAATTTCTAGTCAAGATTTTCCAACCCTATATGGTAGTCCAACCCTATATGGTAGTTCAGCTCCCTGCTAGATTTAGTATTTCCTCACCCTTTACAATCATGTTTGCCTATGACTAAATGTCTCTCACACCCGAGAGGTTTTCCCAACTCTCACAAGTTGTAGGCAAGTGGAACCACACAAGTAAAGAGATAGATAATCAGTACACAACATATACAGGAAAAATTTACAACTTTATTAACCTCAACAACAAAGAAAATACACAAATCAGTATATATCTGTTATACACAAAACTTGCATGCTACACAACCAAGGCCTTCTAGCGTATTTATAAACAAACATATGAAAGTTACAAAGAAAACCCCTTATTCACAACACTACTTAGGTTTCCCGTATGAATATAATGACCCCTTCTTCCAGCAAGTTAGTGGGCAAATTGCCCCATCTTCCTATGAGCTTAGTGGCTTCAAAAATCATCTCTAGCCATGCTTCCATGTTCTAGCCATGTTCTCCTACAATTTAGGCTTGTTGTAATTGTAATAACCACCCACCATTATGTCGTAACCGTTACCCACAACATTGATGCATAACTATCAGTCTATACTACCGCATATGCTATGTTTGCTACCTGCCTTGATCTGTTCATTGTCCAAGATCAAATTCACATCAGCCCACTACTTATATAGGTTAATGGTGTTGATTTCACCACGACTACTGAATTTGACATTATCCCATATATTATCACTACTCACCATGTCTTTTTATTAGTATTTTCATCAGCATATTTCATGTTGAATTTTGAATTTGTTACGGCATGTCTTTGGAAAGAAGACAAGGCAATGGATTTTTGGTCCAACATCAAGCAAAACATTCAACACATGAATTTTGAAGAGTGTAAATGCTGGCTGTTATGTGAGCAAGAAAACCCTAGTGATCGGCCGAGTGTACAACAAACTTTTCATGCTTGGAAGTGAAACTGAAACCAGAAGTCAGTGTGCCAAGCCACTCACATTTCACTGTAGTTCAGAGGCTATTCATTTTTTTCCCGGAACCTTTCATTTGAAGTCTTGCTTTCTACACATTGTCATCGCATCCTCCAATGGCCATACCATACACTGCAACTCCGTCCATGGATGGAACATAGCTTTGATGCCCCTGAGGGCAACTCAACTTCTACCGATGTACCCATAAATTAAAAAATTTCAATACTCGAAATCAAATTTTTTGCAAATACTGCAATCAGTGAATATGACAAAGGCACTACAACCTCGATTTTTTTTTTTTTATTTGCAAATACTGCAATCAGTGATCCTCCATATCAAGTGTTTTAGAGTGTGTTTTTAAAGATAATTTTTTGTTTAAAAATATATTAAAATAATATTATATATATCAAAATAATATTTTTTTTATTTTTTAAATTTATTCATTCTCAATTTCCATTCGGGTTCTAAGACTATACAGCATCACGATGTCATCTTAGAAAGAAAATATAGGCGCCTTCCAAAAAGGAAGAATCGAGGCCAAAGGGCTGCAATTTACATATTTATTACCGTACAATATTACCATTCACAACGCATTCCATGCCTATTGATGTCTCCATTATCCTAAAGATGATAACATAATATGCTAAAGACATTACAACTTCCATATGAACAGCTAAAATTGAGATCAGTGGAAAGAGGAACAGAGAATGCAAGTGCATCTAGGTAGGTAGGGCATGATTCACTACTGGTCCTCTCTCTCAATTTCATTCAACCATGGGTGGCACTCATCCAATTTGGTTGGTGGAGTTACTCTCTTGCGTATCAACATTTCAACAGTTGGGAATTTCCTCTTCCTCCCACCTCTTGGCTTAGACCTGAACTGTCGATCAGACTCCACAAAATCACCCTGATCCAAAAGTAATCCAATTCAGAATGCCAATTCATTTTCTAGACATGTTAGCAATACAGATTTCCACGTTGATGAGCAAAATGTGTTGAAAGACCTGCACATAGAACTTACAGGAGTATAGACATGCAAACCAGACTTTTCATGGTTATCTCTCACATGCTTGTATGAGAATCTCATGTCACAACCTGGAAATCCACACAAAAAAGGCCTGTGTTCAAGGTGGACTGCCTTCACATGCTGATTAAGATTTGTTTTCTGTACACAAATAGGAAAAACCAAATTAAAAAAAAGAAGAAGAAGATTAATGGCTCACTTATCAGAATTAAATACTATAAAAAATAGAAAAGTGGATAATATAACATTAGTGACATCTTACAGTAGAGAATGTGTGCTGACAACCCTTGAAATGGCATTTGATTCTCTCTGTTGAATCACTGGCAGGTTCATGGGTGCGGAGATGCCTCTTGATGTTCTTTTTCAGCTGTTTTGTGCCACAGATATCACAGTTAATGTATTGGTGGCTGGACTGAATGTGGGCTTTCAGGCATTCCTTATTAGAAAAATGTTTCATACAGCCTGGTTCTATACACATTGCCTCCACGTGGTCCAGGCTCACTGCATTAGAGAGGATAATAATCAGAATCTGCATGTAGGATAAATTGATGAAATTCCCAATCCTGAATAATTCTTCCCCTTTCAAGAAACATCAACTGTGATATTAGTGTATGCGTGAAAATAAAGCAACTTGCCATGAGAATCCTCGTGCTTTCGCAGCTTTGATGGGTATCTGAATGCCTTCCCACATCCCGGCTCCTGGCAAACATACTGCTTCTCACCTCCAAAGCTACTGGAGGGAGAACACTCATCATGAAGTTCTCTAACATGCCTTTTCAAGTTGCTTGGGTAAACAAATTCACGATTGCAATTCTCAATTTGACACTTGAAAAGTTTCCCTTCATGCTGGAGAAGGTGGCGAGTTAAGTGATCTTTCCTTCTATAGCTGGCATGGCAATCATCAAACAAGCACTTAAATGGCCTCTGCAGAATCAGAAAAACAAAAAAAAAACATTAGGAGCAATAAGTTCTTAGATCAGTAAAAATAGTCTCAATAGACACAAACAAAAGCCTTCAAACCTCAAACTCAACAGGCACGTGATTGAGGCTCGCTTGATGGAGCTTCTCAGGAGGTCTCCCAGCCTGATACTAGTCCATTCAAGTCCAAACATGAAGCCTCTCGCATTTTGGAGTTCTCTGAGTGGGATCCAATGCTCACGCATTAACTTTCAGATGTTTTTCTAAATTAAAATGCAATCCTGCAAAATACTTACTATTCAATTGGTGCAAATGCTACAAAACAACCTACTTTGAGCAGCGTCAAAAAAAGAAAATCATTTGAACAAATAAATCAAATAGAAAGCAAAACCATGAGTGCAAGGAACCTATAAAGGTAAAAATCATGGTCAAATACCTCAAGAGAATGACTTTGCATGTGCTGAATCAAATACGCAGGCTTTTTAAAACTAGCACCGCACTTTTCACATGTGTTGGATTTGACTCCCTCCTTTCCCTCATCCCCGTCAACACTTTCTTCGTCCATCTCCTCCTAAGCAACAGAAAAAACAATGGTAAGGCTGCAATTCAACTTAACCAATCTTCAATTTCAAAGTAGCCATGTTCTTAAATAGCCCACAAAAGAATTAGGCTCCAAAGCAACTTTAAGATTATGTGAATTAATACCAAATAAAATATAAGAAAAAGAACCACGGAATCATCAAAAAAGAACAAAATCCCAGAATAATGATTAATAAAATCTGAACAATTAACCAGTAAGAAAACTGATCACAGACACAATCTTGATCCTAATTAGATTAAAGAATAACAAAAAAATCCAGTTTAACAGAAGAAACCAACAATACAAGTTGAAGCCTACCAATACTAACTAAACAGACACAAACATATAACGAAAGAAACAGAAAGACATGTTATAAGACGAACCTTGTGATGAGCGAGGACGTGAGAAGTGATAAGAGACTTCTTAGATCTGCAAATACCACAATAATCACAATAATACCGCCTTATATCTCTGAATATAACTGGCCTTTCTTTCTCCACTTGTTCTTCCTCCATCATCACCATCTCTCTCTCTCAAAAGGGTTTTGGTTTTTTTTAGTTTAGGTCCGGAGAGATTGCAGAAAGAGGAGCCAATGGAAATCCTTACAGCTACACCGATAGGAACCCTAGTGGCTGCTACGAGCCCTGGACCTTGTCTTTCTTGCTTTTTTCTCTTTTTCTTACAAGGTAATTATAATAAAATTTTGCGCGTATTTTTAATATTAAGAAAATCAAAAGCCCAAAACAAACCAGAAGGCTATAAATGATGGTGGGCCAGTTTCACAGACCCAAGAGGTCCACTATATCAATAGGTGGTAAGATAGAAGGTTATTAAAGCGTTGGAGATTGTGGTTTTAGATTATTTTTAATATATTTTTTATTAATTTTTATTTTTAATATTAATATATTAAAATAATTTAAAAATATATTAAAAATTTAATTTTTCTATTAACTAAATTAAATTTTTTCAAAAACACAGGTGCACAACAAACAAAAATAACTTAATGGTCTTTTTAAAAATATGATAGAGATTATTTTTTAAAAGTATTTTTTATTTAAAAATATATTAAAATAATATATTTTTTTATTTTTTAAATTAGCATATTAAAATAATTTAAAATTTTAAAAAAATAATTTAAATTTAAAAAAATCAAATAATTTTAAAAACAGATTCCAACAAAATGCCAATTGGAAGTCCATCTGGATAATGTTTCTTTTTATGCCGATTGAGATTAATAACTTATTTATTTTTGTATTTTAAAATTTTTTTTGAAAAAATTTAAATTTATTTTATTTTTTTTACTTCAAATTAATATTTTTTGATGCTTTCAAATCATTTTAATACATTGATATTAAAAATAATTTTTTTAAAATAAAAAAATATTATTTTAATATATTTTTAAACAAAAAAAAACACTTTAAAAAACAACTACACTTCCAAACAACCCTAATTCCTTAATAAAATCTAATACTAAGAGGAGAAGTTAATTCGAAGATGAATACTAACATTGGAAGGTGTCTACTGTTCATCAAACACTACAATGCTGAAAGCTTCTTTAAGATCTCCTCCGGTTAATAAAAATAAAGGAGCCCTCAAGTTATAATTAATTCCCACTAAAGCCTGCGTTAATTTACTGCTGCTTCGATCTAATTATCATGGATGCTACAGAATATGAAGAAACATATGTTGAAGGAATTGAGGAGATAGAAGATGATGTAGACAGGAGGTTCAAGAGATTCAAAAGCTTCAGGGTGCTTCAATATCCTCCTCATGACCATCAATTTAGGCACAAACAAAGACTTTGTAGCTGGATGCTTTCAGCCACCAGATTTGGCGAGCATGCAAATCCCAGGAGCAGCTTTTCTGAAAAGATAAAAAAGGACTGGGAAACATTGGCGGCTGTTTTTTCGGATCATAGTTCGATTTTTGTTACAACTTACGAGTCGAGAATTGATCTCATGAGGGTTTGCATTGCTGGTTTAGAAGGAACTCCATACTGTTATGGCTTGTTCTTTTTTGACATATTCTTCCCTCCTGAGTACCCAGCTAAGCCTCCTGAAATCTTTTACCATGCTCCTGACTTTGATTTAAGCCCTTGTTTGCATCAAGATGGAAGGGTTTCTCTCAACCTCTTGAGTCTTAATCAATGGTATAGGTTTCGGTTCGGAGGAAAACAGCAATCATGGAATCCGGAACGATCCGATATATCGAGGGTTCTTCTCTCCATCCAACATTTGATTTTGAATGATAAACCTTATCTGAACGAGTCTATTAGTTTTGTGTACTCTTCTAAAGAGAGATCCTCAAAATATAACAATGAGGTGTTCATGTCATCCTGTGAGGCCATGCTTGCCATGCTCAGGTTTTCTCCAGGTGATTGCGGTGATTTTGTGTTGGGGCATTTTCGAAAGAGAGCTCACCGGATTCTCTTGATTTATAAAGATCAAATGCTGAAACATAAAGGTGATAATGGTATGAAGCAGTTGTTCTTCAAGCTTGTGAAAGCTTTTGAAAGCAATGGAGCTTATTGCCAGCATCATTGTAGCAAAACAGAGGTTGAGCAATTGAAGAGAGAGAGATTGAACACGGAAGAATGTTCTGAATGAAGAACATGTCTCAAATTTCACATAGCATCTCAAGTTTACATTTAGGAATTGATTGGTAGAAGGTTTCTCTCATTTTTTTTTTATAAATACTATAAAAAAAACTAGGGTTTTCTTAAGGATTTTTCTTCCTCGAAAGTTTTACCATTTATTTGATTGGTAGAGAGAGACTACACGTATAGACCATTGGATACTACTTCGATTTGGGAATATTATTTTTATTTTAAAATTATTTTAATCACTAGTTTATCTTTATCACTTCATGAAACCTACTTCTAGCTATATTGCTATACGTCGAGTTTAGGGGTGAAAAAAAAACCAAAAAATAAAAAAAAATAATAAAAAAATAATAAAAAAAAACTAAATTGTAAAAAAAATCGATTAAACCGATTAAAATTTTGAATAAATCAGCTGGTTCGATTTGGTTTTGGTTTTAAAGCCTAAAACTAAAAAAACAAAACCGAATTGAACTCAAATCGAAAAAAATTGGGGAAAAACCGAGCCAAACCTCTTTGAACCGGTTTTGTCCTACAAAACCGAACCGAACCGAAATCAGTCGGTTTGAAGCGGTTTTGGTTTTTCTAAAAACAAATTAGTTTAGTTATTTTTTTTTTATAAAAACCAAATCGAATCGAAAAAAATCAGCTCTAATCGAGGCTATTGAAATCTTAGTTAAAAACCCAAAATCAAACATTCATTACATGTATAAAGGATTTCATACTACCAAAAAAAAAAAGAAAAAGAAATTGGAGGAAACATTAATGGCAAGCAAAAAAGGGAGAGAAGTTAGTATAATAAATAGTTAGGTGAGCATGCTTTTAAAGTACTCGAGTAGTAATCAGTAAACAACCTTGTGCAACACCATTTTCAAGAAGAAAATATAGAGTTGACTTTGCATTTCGATAATGGAATCATTAAGGTAACTTGGAGTTACTGTAATGAGATATAAATCAAAATATATTTTATTTAAAGGATAAAAACATAAAAATAAATTTTTAAAGATAATAAATTTCATTTTTTATTTATAAAATATTTATTTAAAAAACTATTAATAATAAACTTATTTAACTAAAACATATAAAGATAAAAAGTGATTATTATTATAGTTTTATAACCCGACCTAAGATAAAATCTATGTCATGGGTCGGGAATATCAATCCTAATTTTTTTAATCAAAATGATATTCTTTTGACTAAATTGTTTTTTTAATGTTTTTGACCCGGGGTTTGATTAGGTTGACTAGGTCGGGGTTAATCTATGTTTGTGATTGAGTCAAGAAAGGTCAATCCTTCCTCTAGTTTTTCTTAAACCTGGACTGATCCAGCTCTTAGATTGTTCAATCCACTAGGCCAGTATAGGTTTTATAACTAGGATTATTATACTATTGTTAATTTCAAAACTCAATATAAACTAAAGTAATATATATATTTCTTTTATATGTACATTTGACAATAATACATATTAATGGTAAAATATATAGTAAAATATATCTTTTCATATTTTATTTTGTCTAATACATTATCAACCAAATATGATACAGAGACAATTACTATTACAGGAGGAAGCTAATAAGACAACAAAAATAAACACATAAAGCACAAGCAATTTATTAAGTGAAAAGAGTTGCAAGTATGAACCCTGAATTTGTAATTTTGTTATTTGAAAAATAAAATATATGGTGGCTACCTCTTCAAGAGGTTTACAAGACCTTTAAATAAGTTAAAATAAAACTCTATCTTTACTAAAAAAAAAACAAATAGAAATATGAAAGGATAAGAGGAATAAAATAGAAATCTGAATTAAAACATAAAATCTAAAAATATCTAGGAAAAATAACAAAATTGACCCAAATAGCATCATTTGAGCCTGAAACCTGATTTTGAAAGATCCAATAAGTGACGCAGTGGCTTTTTCATAAGAAATCTGATTATGGAATCATTTGAAAATATTTAAGCCTCATTCAAAAGTTAGATCTCTTATTATTGTAGTTTTAAGTTCTTTTTTTTTTAAATAGAGTCATGCATGTAGGCTCAGGCAAAAAGGCCCACATGCCTAGCTTTTTTTAATGAGGCTCAATTACGCTTGCCTAGATTTTTTTTCTTTATGATTTTTTAACGTGGGTTTTGTGGAGTATTTCATGGCCTTTTTATTTTCAATTTTATCATTTAAAATTTGTTAATTTTTAATAAGCTTTCGTGATATGTTTTATTTTGGATTCTATAAGATTATTGCTATCATGGATGAACGTCTTAAAATTTTGTTAGTTCTCATTTTTATGATCATTTATTTTATATAAAAACTAATTTTACCAAAAAAAGATTAAACCTAATAAGTTGTATGACATTAATTATCGGTTTGACAAATTAACTTGGATTTAAACGAGTTTTTTTTAGTCTTTTTTTTTAAAAAAATTTATCTTTCAATATTGAGTTTGTTAGAAATTGGTCTATCCCTAGTTTTTTGTGACGACAACTAGTTGAATATATATAACTGGATGAATATCAATAGTAAGTTTTTATTAAAGAATGAAGGCGGTTGCAAAAATCAGTATAACATGTTAGTAGTTAGTTAACAATTTGGTAGTTAAATGGTTAGAAGTTAGGAGGAAAGCATTCATGTAAAGCAAGTAATAAAATTCAGTTTCTGCGAACTTTTTTCCTCTATTCTATACTTTTTCTTCAATTATTACATTGCTTTGTCAAGGGAAGTTGTAACAAATTGGTATTAAAGCATCAATTCATGGCCAATAGTGAAGCGTGCATTGTTAGGCAATGTGGTGGAAAATAACAAGGTGAAAGCTTTAGAAGAACACATAAAGAGACTTGACTTGATGAACAAATGCAAAGTATTCATCAAGAACTTCAAGATTTCATAGTTGAGAATCAGAAACAATAGTTCAAATAAAACAGAAGGACTAGACAAATCAACCTACAAATAGAAGTATTGATGACCACATTGAAGTCGTTTATGGCCAATCAAGCGAAAAGAAAGAAGATGGAATCATCTCAAGTCCTAATAGGATGATTCCTAATTATAGAGGTTGCAATTATGGAGAAGTAATGGGAAACCATAATTTCCACAAGATTGTGTGCAATGTGGCCTTACTAAAGGCTGAACCACTATGATGATAATCCAAGGAGTTGGATGAGAAAATGTAAGAAGTTCTTTATGATGCACTTTACTCTGGTGCATCAATGGATGGAGATAACTTCTTTATATCTAAAAAGAAAGGTAAAATTATGGTATGAAGGCTTCTTGCTAGGTGGAGGTGATTTAGTAAATTGAGAAGAGTTCATAAGAGCCATTTGCATGAGCTTTGACTTAGAGATAATATAGTGGAAGAATTCAACAAGTTTATGCAAGAAAAGGGAGTACAAGAGCACGTTCAAAAGATTTGAAAAACTCAAATCTTTGATGAATGCCTTAAATCCATCATTGTCAATGTCATATTATATTTGTAGTTTTATAAGTGGACTCAAAGATGACATTAACCATATACTTAAGATTTTTAAACCAATAACTTTGATGCAAGCTTTTGATAAAGTTAAATGGCAAGAAGAAACAATGTTTTGGCCAAGAATAACAAATTTATACCAAGAACCAATCTTTCATATGGTCTGGGTAAACCAATAGGTAGTTCCTACTTTAAACCTCTTAACCATTCAAAGAGAGGTGCTTTATAGTTCAAAATAATAGTCTAGAACCTTACATGAAAAGAGAATAAGGTTAGGATATGTTTTATATTTAGGGAGAATTATGCATTTGGGCATCAATACAACAAAAAAGGGTTGTATATGATAGGAGTAAAAGAAAAAATAAAGAATTTATAAATGTAGTTGAAAATGACAGTAATGGAATGATAGCTAAGGATGACAAAATTAAAGAGTATGGATTTTTCTTGAATGCACCAACAAATAGTTATGCAAATACCATAAACAGGATTAAGGGTTGCTATTAATGAAGGAACATTATCATTTTGTTTGATGGTGCTAGCACACATAGTTTCATTAATGCACAAGTGCTTGAAGAAGTCAAGGAAATCATTAAAAAAAACCATTATATTAGCATTGTTAGTAGCTAATGGAAGTACAATGAGATGTGATGCTCATAATCCCAAGTTCACATGGTTTATGCAAAGATATAAATTCCAAACTAATTTGAGGATATTAAAACTCGGTATATATGATATGATGCTTAGGGTAAATTGATTGATGATTTACTCGCCAATTATATTTGATTTCATTAAAATGAAATTACAATTCAATAAAGATGGTAGCATGATTAAGTTAAAATGGATTATGGAAGAAGTAAGGTTACAGGTAGTAGTTAGGGCACACAAGAGTTTAAAAGAATCATTATATGATTTTGCAGGGCAATTTTTTCCATAAAAGCTTCTCAAGTACCAACAAAAGGAGTACAAAATTCAAAAGTAAAGACATTGTTAGAAGAGTAGCAATCTATGTTTATAGAACCAAAACATCCTCATCTTTCAAGAGTTTAGATCACAAGATACCTTTGATACCAAAAGTTAAACCAATCAATATCAAGCCATATAAAAGCTCTTTCATGCATAAAAAAAGATAGATAAATTGGTAAAAAAGATGTTACAAAATGAAAATATTAAACACAATTACAACCCATTTGTTTCTCTAATATTGTTGGTTAAGAACAAAGACAATAAATTGAAGTTATGTGTAGACTATAAATAGTTGAATATATTGATCGATGATTTAATGGGTGAATCACATGGCTTTCAACTCATCTTTAAGATGGATTTGAGGTTAGGACATCACCAAGTCAAAATATATGATGAAGATATAAAAAAGATAACTTTTAAAACTCATAATGGGCACTGTAAGTTTAAGGTTTAATAAATAATAAGATAAAATCTTTCTTGAGAAGATTTATATTGGTATTATTTGATGACATACTAATATATAATTATACTTTAAAACTACATATCTGTCATCTTAAGTTGGTGTTGGAAAATGAAGAAACAATCATTTCTTTACAAATCAATTAATTTTTTTTTATGAACAATAAGTGGACTACCGATTGCATATTATTTCAACTAAAGATGTCACATCTAATCTAAAAAACATAGAAGTTGTTAAAAATTGGCCAGTTACTTATACGATCAAGGAATTAAAGGGCTTCTTAGGTTTAACAAGATATTATAGATAGTTTGTTAAGGAATTTAATATTATCGGTAAATCATTAACTGATCTATTAAAGAAGAATATTTTTAATTGGAATGACAGGGCTCAAGAAGCTTTTGACTAACTAAAAGAAATTTTATGTGCAACACTAGTGCTAGCCTTGCCAAATTTCAATAGTATTTTTATGTTGGAAATTAATGATTATGCCAATGAATTAGATGCAATCCTTAGCCAAGAAGGGAGGCAATTAGTCTTCTTTACCATGGCCTTAAGTCCAAGACATTTAGGATTATCAATTTATAAAAATGAGCATATGGCTATATTAATAAGAGTTGGAAGATGGAGGCATTATTTGGGGCATGATTAGTTCATAATTAGAATTGATCACGAGAGTCTAAAACATCTTTTAGAACAAAAGATTCATACTTCAATATAGACAAAAAAAACTAAACTAATAGGACTCGTGTATCGGATGTTATATTTGAAAGGCAAAGATAATATTGTAGTAGATGCATTATCTATAAGGACTAATGGTGAAAAATGTTCAACAACTAAATATGAAAGAAATGAGGTAGATAATGTTAATTTAAGAGCATTCACCATATTGGTGCCAATATAGCATGAAAAGGTTAGTGAAACTTATGAAAATGATTCTTATATACAAAAGATTATTGTTTAGAAGAATATAAACACAAGCTAGATTATACTTATGCAAAAAGAGTTCTAAGATTTAAGAATAGAATAATAATTGGCACAAAAAAAATCTAAGAAAAATATTAATAAATGCTACTTATGACTCATATATAAGAGGTCATGTAGGGACTTAAAACTCTTACAAAAAAATAAAGAGAATGTTTCATAGTTAAAATGGTTGTAATAGAATATAATGTTTGCAAACAAGCTAAAATGAAGAGAATAACTTATCTTGATTTTCTACAACCTCTTTCGATTTTAAAAGAAACATGTAGAGATATCACTATGAATTTTATAGAAAGATTGCCTAAGACAGAATGGAATGATACAATCATGGTGGTGGTTGAAAAAAGTCACCAAGTATGGACATTTCATAACTTTATCACATTCATTTACAGCTCAGGAAGTAACTCAACTTTTCATAGATCATTTTTATAAATTTCATGGGCTGCCAACAACTATTGTGATAGATAGAGATGAGGTCTTTACCAACTTATTTTTTAGGGAGTTGTTCAAAATATTAGTGGTTAAATTGTTAGTTAATTTTACATATCACCCTTAACTTAGTTTTGCATATCACCCTTAACTGATGGCCAAACTAAAAGATGAATTAATGTTTGGATACATATTTAAGATGAATGATAATGTATAATTCAAAAAGTGACATAACTAATTATCTTTACCTAAATGGTGGTACAATACCAATTATCACTAAGCAATCAAGATGAGTCTCTTCCAAGCTTTATATGGATATCTTTCACCTAGTAAGGGATTAACCATACAAGAAACCGTAATAGTGATTGCATTGGAAATGGTGATTTAAAGGAGAGCCATGATCAGTTACTATAGAATAGGGGTGAGCAAAAAAACCAAAAAACTGATTAAACCGAGAAAACCGGAAAAAATAATCAAAAAAACCGAACCGAAAAAAAAACTGATTAAATCGATTAAAATTTTGAAAAAACCGGCCAGTTCGGTTTAGTTTCGGTTTTATAAGCAAAAAACCAGAAAAACCGAACCGAATCGAAACTGAAAAAACCGGAAAAAACCGAGCCAAACCGGAAAAACAGAGCCAAACCGAGAAAACCGAGCCAAAACCAGAAAAACGAGCCAAATCAGTTTGAGTCGGTTTTTTCTCTAAAAAACTGAACCGAACCGAAACCGGTCAGTTTGACGGTTTTTTTCAAAAAAAATTTTGAATTGGTTATTTTTTTTAAGAAAAAACTTTTTTCAAAATTTATTATTCATCATAAAGAGTTATAATTCATCATTCCTTTCATGTTTCTTTATTTAAGAAAAAACTGAGTAATAATGCAATTATATTTCTTCAATCATTATACTACTTTGTTAAGGGAAACTTTAATATTGTTTTCTTTTTTTTATTTTGTTTAAAACTTTAATGCTGAATCAAAAGTTTTAATAATAACTAAGAAGACATGCTCCAACTCCGATAATTTCTTGCATATTTCATCTCACTCTCCTCCTTTTCGAGTAAAAGTTTTTTATTGTTAGGACATAAACATTGATTTCATTATTATTCATAAACATACTTCAAAATTGAAACTTTCGTTGTAACAAGACACTCTAGTCCTAATTCAAGTCCTTCTAGCTCTTTTGGGTTAGCCATAAAAGGTTATTTTCTGACCAAGAAAATAAAATTGCATGTAATTAGATAAAGGTAAAACACATAATCTAAATACCAACTAAGCCGTATTTTTTTTTAATTTTTGACAATAAAGTATCTTTAGATCCCTTTTTATCTTAACTTGTGCTAAGTTTTTTTTAGATGATCAAATGCACACCTTTACACTAATATCATCCATTAAAAAAATTTAATAAATTTTTATAGTGATGGTGTTGATTTTAAACTTTAAATCTAAAAAACTATAATAAATCCATAATTTAATCCATAAAATTATAAAAAATAAATCAAAATAAATTATAAAATTTAATCAGTAAAAAAAATCTAAAGCTTTGTTTTAGTAAATATTGCTTTGTCACAAAGATCAACTATAAATTCACTTTTGTTCTCTTTAAAATAATAATAAGAAAAAGAAAAAGAAAAAGAAAAAGAAAAAAGAAGATCAACAAATTAGGTAGCATTATAACAGCTTCCGTTATCTCCAGAAAGAAGATGACGTAAAGAAGATCAACAAACTTCGCTTTAAAGTGTAAACAACCCACTCTTCACAATCCTCTCTCTCTCTCTCTCTCTCTCTCTCTTTAAAAAAAAAAATAATAATAATAGTAAAAACTAATTCGCTCTCGTCAGGCATTTCTCGTTTGTTGTAACAAACTCAAATTCCACCCCTCACATGTTCCATCATCCTAACTCTAAACGATGACCACCACCAACACTACCGCGGCAACCACCAACAACACCGCCATCAACTCGAGTTCCAAGAACGTAAATCAAGATCCAGGCTCATACTTCATAGACGTAGCACGGCAGTACTCATCACCAGTTGGCGGAGAAACAGAGCTTGAACCGACGGAGTTAAACACAGTGAAAGGTTCTGGAGGGTTTCTTGTGGTTTCCATTGATAAATTGAGTGTTAAATACACAAGTGTCAATCTTCATGGTCATGATGTTGGTGTTATTCAAGCCGATAGACCGGCTCCGGAAAAACGGCTTGTTTATTATTTTGAGATTTATGTAAAGAATGCTGGTGATAAAGGACAGATTGCTATTGGTTTTAGTAATCATACTTTCAAGATGAGGAGACAGCCTGGGTACGGCTTTTCTTTTCTTTCTTTACCAATTTGATTGTAATGTAGAGTCAGTGAGGGAATGCAATTAGGACTTTGTGTTTGGTTCTTGAGAGATTTTTAGTTGCTACTTACGGAAGCTAATGAATTGGGTTTCTAAGATTACATTTTGGCATATTTTTGGTTCATTAGAAAATGTAAATATAAAGAAAGAAAAGGGAAATTATTTGTGTATTAGAAATGCAGTCAAATATTCCATTTTAGAATGCTCCATTGGCAGGGTTCTTATACTGTAAAAATGTTCTTTTGAAAGTATAATTATTACAAGTGCTTGATTGGAAATGTGGGTTTACGTTCTTGCGCACTTTGTGCGAGTTTTGAATTGCAATGACTTGTTAATGATAGTAATACTGTGATTCATTATTTGTTTCTTTCCACTTTTTATTGGTTGGGCAGGTGGGAAGCAAACAGTTATGGATATCATGGGGATGATGGCAATCTTTATCGTGGACCTGGAACCGGGGAGGCATTTGGACCAACTTTCACGACCAATGATACAGTTGGTGCTGGTATCAACTATACTTCACAGGAATTCTTTTTCACGTAAGTAAGTTGGCTCACAATGATTTATGGATTGCTAAAATTAAACTCTTGTTGCTCTGAGTGATTGATAATTCTACTTCGTGAACTCTTCTTCTGTTACTTCTCCTCTCATTATTACCTGTTCTCATTGTGCTGATATCAGTAAAAATGGAGCATTAGTTAGGGCAGTGTCCAAGGACATGAAGGGTTTGCTGTTTCCGACTGTTGCTGTTCACAGCCAAAATGAGGAGTATGTCGCACCTCTTTTAACTAGTTAGTATTATTCTTGGACAGCTTGTCGATTCTTGTGCTAGATTTAAATATCCAGATATAGAATAATGTCTTGTGGACACTGTTTGTTTGTTGAACTTGTGCTACCAACATCTCTTGCCACCTAGAAATTTTTTTCTCTATGCAAGGTTCTAGTTAATTATTTATATATATGGAAAAGTGAATTTAACTGCGTTTTGATTTTATTTTCCTTTCCTTTGCTAATTGTACTAGCATTACCATTATGCTAGAGGATCTGATAACTCCAGATACATGTTAATCTGGCAGGATTGAAGTCAACTTTGGGAAGAAACCATTTGCTTTTGATCTTAAGGCAAGATATCCTTTCTTTTGCTTCATTCTTATTGACTTTTTTCCTCCTTTTCTGGTTAAGTGGGTTTGCAAAATTTTTCTTCTCTGTGCAAGGTCATTGCTTAAGCCTGGGAAGGTCAAGTTTGTTTTGTATGGTAGGCGATAAAGTTCAATGGATGACCTTCACTTTCCAAGTAGTTATGTGATTCAATGGTCATAGGTTTTTACCTGGAATGGTGCTTGGTGGTGTATTCTTATATTGATATATAACTTTCTATTTGTTTCTCCATAGCTTGCCTTTTGGAAGAAATTAATCTATCACTTTGTTTTATGAGTGTTCATAATACAAACAATGAGAAGATGGAAGTTTAGTGTTGAGGGACACTTGTTGCTTTGATCTTATGTTTAACCTTGCTGACTTGCTGTAACATGGTGTTTCATTTCTTTTAGGTGATACAGCAAACAGCTTACAAGATCACTTCATGAATTTTTTTTGAAACAAGGCTAAATACGATGTAATCCTGGCACAATCCACATGTTGCATGCCATTTCTTATCGTTCTGGGTCTGCTTATACAATTCTCTAGATGAATGGTTTCTTCATCACCTGGCTTTAGTTGTCTGACTTTTTAGGCTAAAACAGAATTTACAAATTTAACTAATTTACACAAGTTGAAGTCATTCTAGTTTGTCAATAGACTGACCACTACTTTGTATCCTTGCTTAGGAATATGAAAGACAAGAAACGATGAAGCAACAAATGAAAGTTGACAAAATATCTTTACCGCCAATTGTTAGTTATGGGTAAGTCTACATTAGATTTGAGTCTCCTTTATATATATAAAAAAGTTTCTGAATTTAGGTCTGTGTAACTTACAAATATGCTTGTAATTGGAGTTTTACTTGCCTCTAATATGATGTCCATACCTCAACAATGAAAGAGTCAGTTGGAAACTGATGTTGGAATTAATGAATGGATCAAGGCAAGCTGTTCATCTTTGTTTGTCTCTTGTTACCATCAGCTCCTCCTTTTCTTCTTCCAGTCTTTAATTTTGTTTATCTGAAATTTTTGACCTTGGGTTTGGTGATGGGGCATGGCTGAAGTGGCCTTGGTTTAAAATCTTATAAAATAACCAAAGAAAGAAGTTTGAAAAGCCCTTTGGTGTATTTAGAAATAGGGTAGATTACAATAACCCTCGAGATTTTATAAACCTAAAGAGCTGCTCAAATGTTTGAAGACGTTACAAAAATCCCTTTTGCACCTAAAATTTCCTTGAAAGGGGATGATTTTGAAAATATCAAGGGCAGTTTAGGGGCGACAGGAGAGTTTTGTAGTATTTTCTTAAATGTGGAAGGGGTTTCTGTTAAATCCTCAAACTTTTGGATGGCTTGTGTAATTTCACAATACCTGAGGGGGGCTGTTGTAATTTACCCTTATAAATAATAGTGGACTTGCTAAACTTGATCACAGTATTTGATCTTGCCCGCTACCAATAATCATCATCTATTATCATTATTTCTGGATAATTTAGTTAATATTTATTTTTATTTAATGGGCAGACTTGTTCGCTCGTACTTATTACACAATGGCTATGAAGAGACACTCAATGCATTTGATGTGGCCAGTAGAAGTACTATCCCTCCTATATATATAGCTCAGGAAAATGGCTCTGGTGAACAGGACATTGCATATGCATTAGCACAGAGGAAAGCTCTTCGACAGGTATGAAATTGTTTGCCAATGGCTGTTTATATTAAATTAATAGTTCATATTGGCTGGCTTTAGTTTCTGTATGCACTGCGTTGAGTATATGACAAATGCAAGTGGCATTATGAATAACTAAGATACTCTGGAGGGATATTTTGATCAAAAGCTCATTACCATCTTTAGAGTTTCACTTGGATATTATGTATTGATGTCTTGTGTGGCTACGGTTTATGATCCCCTAAATGATGCATTCTCAAATCATTGCTGTTATAATTAGAGGTTCTGCTGTTTTATGAATTCGTTGGGCACCTTGTGTGTCTGGAGTGCTTCTCTTTTGTGAATCCCATACTTGGTATTCCACCCTTTGACATTCTTTTAGGAATATATAGGAGTGCTTCTGAGATGCACAAACATTGAAAATGGTGCTAAGCTCAGTTGGGGTAGGGTCTGGAGGGTGATCAGCTTCAGAGAATGTGATGTCTATATGTTAATTTAACTCTGTTATCTGGAAGGAGTAGATTTGTGCGTGTTTCATGTGCAAGCAATGTAACGACCTGATAAAGATGTGTGGTATTGGATGCTGGTAACAGCTAATGAATAACTTAACCAGGCTTTTCTGGTACACGAGTTGTACTTTATTTGGATTTATTCCATGGGGTTAATTGGAAATATTGGGGATGGTTGCTTGCTGCAATTCCAAAAGTATTGGCTTTTACCTGCAACGCTGTAGGTATGAGTCTTGAGATCAGCCATGTATACACAAATGTTGAAGGATAGGTTGCAGCAAGAATAAGTTTCCTCATTTAGGTTGAGCATTTTCTACTATGCTAAGATGGTCATGATTAAATTCAAGAGGATCTGATTTGTTAAATTTTTTCTCATATGGTGTCTTTCAAGAAATACTTCAACTGTGATGATCATCATTCTTCTGGATATCGTTGTTCATATTCTTCAATCTGTCATGACGCGTGTGGAATATCTATTCTATTTAAACCACTTTTATTTATTTATTGTTTCTTTTCTTCATTGTGAATATGGTATTTGTTTTTGCTGACTTATTTTCTCCTTTGAAGCTAATCAGAAATGGTGAGATTGATTCTGCACTCAGTAAACTTCGTGAGTGGTATCCCCAGATTGTTCAGGTGAACACTATTTACAGCGTGGTTGCTGTTTTTAGTCTCGTGTTTCTATTTAATATGTACATAGTATGTAGATGACTTTGACATTCAAGATTTCATTGTGAATTTTCTGTAATCTTGATATGTACTAATAACCATTAACTTCAAGTGTGTCCACGCCTCCTAATCTAATGGTTTCTTCAAATATTGTTCTTTGATTTCTTATAATCATCTAGAAGACCTGTTCATTATAATTATTGTCACCATGACTTCAGTACATTTAGATTGTCCAATATTATCCTGTTAAATAGAGATAGTCATGATGCCATTGTGACAGCTTGGCTAACAACTGTGACATAATTGTTGCATGGTTTATCACCTCTAGTTGGGTTTGGCAGTTAGATTCAAAGGTCTAAGGTCCCCATCTGGGAAGGTTGGGGCTTAAATCAACCTCAAGTCAAATTTGTTTTGGAAACTTTTGTAGGACCCTTTTCCCACTGATCTACCCAGCTTCCCCTGTCCTGCCTCGCTACAGTATAATTTCAAAACATTAGATGTTATTGTTGCATGATTCACAATCACGTAGAAGAAAATATGACTTTTTCCTTGAATGGATGCTAGATGAGTCAGTATTTCCCTCGTGATTGGTGGTCCATAATATAAATTGTCCTCTATTGGTTGCTTGCCCATTCTGTGTATATGGGAACTAATACAACCCTCCATAGATTATGAAAGCGAATTTCATGCAATTGTTGCCACAATAGATATGTCTTTGTTGTAAGGACTAAAAGGGCTCCCAATTAAATCAATATCTGTTAATAAATAATATAATCTCGTGAGCTTTAAAGCAACCTTTAATTCCTTTCTTTTCACTCTTCTAACCTGGACTTATAGGGACTTAAATTTATGGCATCCTCAATTATTTATTAGCCTTGCATTGTTGCTGGTCCTTTTAAGACATTATTGTTCTCAGTTTTTTAAGGATTTTTTTTATAAAAAAAATCTATGAGCACAGCCAAAGCACGTCATTGAAATTTCTGTCATGAGATTTCAATATTAAACCTCACATGGTTTTCATCATGTTTTTTTCTGTTCATGTGATTTTTTTTCTGTGGCATTCAATTTTCTATTTGAGCAGATAGGTATTAATTGCAATTGTGTGATTAGCTTTACTTGAAAGCTCACATTGTGTGATGCCTGTTGGAATGGGTTTGCCAATGCATAAAAGAGTTGGGAGGTGCATGAGCTTTGATTTATGTGTGCTATCTGGTTTATTTTACATCATCCCATCGTGCCCAAAAGCCAATTTGCTAAATTGGATTGTTGATGCTAGATAACAGTAAAAAATGAGATCATTATTATGAGTTCGTGTTAGTTTAAGTTCTGAATTATGAACTTGCATTTGTTTTCATTATGTCAATACAAAATTTGGATGTTCTATCGTCGTTGATCAATAAACTTTATCTGATGTGATCTCTATCTTTATTAATATGACATGTGAGGTGTTTTTTTTTTTTTTTTTGCAGGATGAAAAATCAGCCACCTGCTTTCTGCTTCACAGTCAAAAGTTTATTGAACTAGTTCGGGTATATGTTATTTCCCTGTTTAATTTGCTAGTCTTGTTTTCTAATAAAGAAAATATTTAACTCATAGTTATGAATACAGACTTGCATGGATGTACATTTTCTGAAAGTTGCTTCAACATATCTAGAAACTTGATTCTGCCTCTTCTTCTTCTTATAATAATAATAATAATAATAATAATGAAATGCTTATTACTATTATTATTTTATTTTTGTTGTATGCATGTATTTTCAATGATTTTTTTTTATCCAATCAACCAGTGTTGCTTGTATAGCTCACAATTAGGTTCTCTATGGGAATTGTTAACTGTTCTACTGTATGATCGTGATTTCATGTCTTTTGAGTACTTGACTGGATGTCTTGTCATGCAAACTTTGTATAATGTATGTAGGCTGGAGCACTAGAGGAGGCTGTCCATCATGGAAGGATTGAATTGGCAAAGTTCTTTAAGCTGCCTGGGTTTGATGATCTAGTTCAGGTACTCGGTAGATTTTCTGTCAAGCACCATGTTCTTTTTGTCTTTTTGCGCATGGGGATTTTTCCTTCACACATAACTAGGGAGGAAAGAAAATCGTGCCCCTAGCCCTAATGTTTAATGATGTCTCCTGTCTCATAGAAATCAAGTTTATAGCTAAATAACTGTTGATATTCCCTTGCTTTTGCAGGATTGCGTTGCCTTGCTGGCGTATGAAAAACCACATCAGTGCTCAGCTGGGTATCTTCTTGAGGAGTCACAGCGTGAGATTGTGGCTGATGCTGTAAATGCCATGATTTTGTTAACCGGTCCCAACGTGAAGGATGCACAAAGCTGCATGCGATCTCATCTTGAGAGGTTACTCAGACAGCTTACTGTTTGCTGCCTGGAGAGAAGGTCCTTGAATGGGGGTCAAGGTGAAGCTTTCCACCTGCATGGAGCACTAAAACTTAACAGCGGGAAGAGGGCCAAGTGCTCACATTTATAATTCTTGATTTTGCCACACTATTCATATGGGTAGTTGACTTTCCCTCGCTGCTGTTGAAGTGATCCCTCGATGCTTAGCTGATGCAATAATCAGATGCTCTGGGGATTCTCTACTCGGAAATATAATCTGAGAGGCAAGACACTATAAACTGCTGTCTCAATGCGGCTGTCAGATTTGCCTGGAACATGTTGCTTTTAGTCTTTACTGTAAATAATCTGGTTTACAAATGCTCAATTTGTTCAGTTGATATGCACAATTGATTCTATGGAAAACACTGGTCGTCCTTTCATGGGGTATTTGCTAACAGTTTTTGGGAAAGATTTATACTAGGAGGGGGATGGGAAAATGTTTGTCCTTTCTTGGTTTGAGATTTATTTATTTATTTATTTTCATAGGTAAAGAATATTAAGTTGCAATTTTCCTGCATTCGTTTCTGCCGACCACTTCTGCCGATGTCTATTTGGCATTATACAATGAGTAGGGTCAAAAACCTAACAGCAAAAAATATTAGATTTTATTTGTTCAAAAGGGGAAGATTGAGCTTTACACAGGAATAATGCTCAAATATTAAGTTAATGTTTCAAAAAATAAAAAATAAAAATCATAAAGGCATTCCTTTCCCTTCTTCGTTGCAGGCTACTGCTCTGAACCTGAGACCGGATAACAAAATTTTTTTGCATGGTGATTCTCGTTTAAAGCAGGAGGTCATGGTCCAAGCTCCACACTAACCTTCCTTCCTTCAAGCATCAACACTTTGCGGCCTTAACATACTTGATGAGCATGTCAACAACATCTGACTGGACCTCAGAGGCTGACTTCTTCAGGTTTTGAATCTTCTCTTCAGTCTCCTCTCCAAGTCTTTCCGCTGTGAAGCCAGAGTTCCCACTTGTCTACATGGTTTACAAATCCAAACAAAATTGTAATTCGTATTCTTTATGGAAATAAATATAGCTCAGGAAACGTGTATATATGCATACCTCATCTACTTTCTTTCGGTGCTCAGATTCCAGATTGGAGCGATAAAGAGCTGCCTCTTTCTCAGCTTCTTCTTTAGCTTGCCTCAACCTTGTTGTCTTCACTGAACAGCAAAGTGAGATTTTTGGTGGTGCAATAAAGAGTAAAGGAATAAAATAAAATAAAAAAAATAACGAGGAGATTTTTCAAACTATTTTGATGGTGGTTATGTTATTATCCCCTTACAATTTCTAGCAGCAGCAACCATTTGTTGGGCCTCCTGCTCTGCAGTCAGTAGCATCTGAATCCCTTCATGACTGGAATCCATGGTAACAATGCAACCTCAACTGGTAACAACAACTCCTTCAGAAAACAAACTCTCATTTTCAAGCACTTAAAAAGGGCACCCTGTTAAAAAAAGTTCTCCACGCACAAGTAAACTAAACAAGAGCAGACCTTCAAGCTGGTTAACAGAGCCACCAAATTGCAGAGAAGCAAGTTAAAAAAAAAAAAAAAAAACAGATCTGAACCTTCAACTAGAGTGCACAGATGGAGTCCGAATCCAAATTATTAAAGCAAATGTAGCATGATTCTTCAAATACTGCACGGTTCACTCTTCTTATTACTTTTGATTTGCATAATAATAATGGCCGCTTGAATTTTAGTAGTGCACCTGATATAAATTAAAGAAGCCTGAATCTGATGACAGCACTTCCTCGAAGCATACTACAAAATAAAATTGCTAAACAAGATTTCTGAAGACATAATAATAATGGTGAATGTTAAGGGGTGCGAGGCCGGGAAAAGATTGTGAAATACAGTGTAGTTGAAATCCTGTCGATCTTTTGAATTCTTGCATCAAGATCTTAATTATGAAACATGACCTGCATTATATATTTTTTTTATTTGAGAAATCTCTACAGGACTGTGTTCTATATCCACGCATGGTATTGCCAATCAAACTGAATAAATAAATTAATTTGGCTGAAGAAGCAATCAACTAGCACAATTAAGTTTTGCAGAACAAAAACTCAAAAAAACAAAAAAAAACAAAATCACCATTGTTAAATGTGCATGCGCATCTCAAATGCAACGTGGGCAAAGAAATCATCATGCGTAAGAAGAAAATATAACATAAATACCTAAGGAAAAGAAGGAAATGCTGAAGAATTCTCTCCACAAGCCCTGTCCCAGAATAGGGGAAAAAAGGAACTTGGTTTCTTGGAAATTTGAGGGGGAGAGGGGGAGAGAGATTTTCTCCATAATTAAAGCTATCTGTTAATTAGGCTTTTTCCTAGTCAATATGGTTTGCATGACGTGTAACCATATCCTATCCTTGGAGGGCGCTACTGGCAGCTGAGAGGTTATTAATTTTGATATAATTGATTAAGAAAAAACCATTGATATAATTAAAGCTATCTGTTAATCGACATCTCTTCCAAAAATTCTGAAGGAAAAGCTTCCATTTTTCCGCATCCATTTCCTCATGGGTGGAAACCTTACCTTGGACTCTATAAATAATCTAACTAACTTCTCTATTAAGGCTCTATATATGTCATTTACTAACACTTGGACCTGGGAATTGAAGCTTTAGAGGATTGGGTAATTGTGTGGAGTACAATAGCAAAATGAAAATAACTTAAATAAGTAGATATTAGAGCAGGAAGATATTGTCTTTACGTAAAACAGCATATGAAAATACAGTAGCAAAATCATGTCACCGTGACCTGCACATCAATTAATTAACCATTCATCGATTTCAATGTCTTGAAAGGGGAGAAAATCAAAATCCATATTCTTCCTACTAATTAAATAAACCCATCTTGAAGACAAGATTTCCTGTTTAGCATTTCATGTTATGGCTATACACTGAAGCATACAAAGATAGCAAACAACCAAACAGTACTGCACATGATAGAAAGGTTACCATTGAGCGACTATGGCTCAAGTACTGAAAGCTAGAGGTTGACATGGGATTGGAAAGAATAGTTAGAGCTTGGGCTGAAGAAGAATTACAAAGGGTAAATGAAGAGCCTAAAGGATAAACTCGATGAAGCCTAAAATGCTAATAAGGAGTTAGAGAAAGCTCATTTTTTTTTGCTATAAAAGAACGAGCTCGTCTCGCAACACTACAAAAACATGCTAGTAATGATGCAACCACGCTAAAAAAAGGATAATGAAGAAGTTTAACGCCAATAACAAAGGTAACTAGAGCACTGGATGGATATCAATGATACAAGTTTGGCAGCTGCTGCCATCTTAATCTGCTAAAATGGACAAAATCTTCAGGGGCGTAGCCTTCGCAAGGCCTCATCTGCCAGAACATTGCCGATCAAGAGCGAGAATATGGACCTAAAGATTTTAGGATCTACCTAGCACAATGTTAAGATTTTCTAGAGGAGATATATGAGCGTGGTAGAGTTTATAAAGCATATGACAGAGTAGTCAATTGTATTAGCAAAATATATAGTTTTATGTATTTCCCTATTTTTGAATTAATTTGATGTTGAATGTTTTCTTCTCAGATGTATAATGGGTTAATAATTTAGGTCTAAATAAGAAACACGAGATCTTCAACTATTCAATTTTCTTTTTTAGTTTAGAATTGATTCAAACAAGCTGAAAGAGAAACAAAACTTTGTAGAAACACACGGAGGCACAACTCTTGCCCTGATCATGTTGTTGCTGTACGTTCTCCCTGGGGGTCTCAGCTAGGTAGGAAATCAATAAATAACGTCTCTCTTCTCCAAATTTAACTCTTTTTTTCCCGCGTTTCTAGTCTTGACTCCTGGTTGCACGCTCTTTCTTTCCTTTCCCACCAAAATCTACTTTGTCCAAACACCACCACCACCGGCTAAAAGAAGAGGAAAAACCAGCCACCATCTCCTATGCAACGATCCTGTTTAAATTGTATTCAAAAATCAATATTTTGCTTTGAATTCCCCCACTGTGTCTATATGTATATATTTTGATGAATGAATAAACATCAATGATCGAGAAACAGAAAAGGAGCCAATCCTCCACGCATCTTGGGATCAGAATAGTCCTGCTACACTGCCGTGGAATTAGATCATGAATAGACTTATTCACACCCCAACAACAAAGTTCCGCCGCTTCAGGCGCCACCACCAACATGCCACCAGCACAACAGATCCTAACCCTCTCCAAATCCTATGGCGGTACCAGATACTGGATCCGGACAGCGAGATTGTAATGTATTGGAACCATGTCTTCCTTCTCACTTCCATCATTGCACTCTTCATCGACCCTCTCTACTTTTACCTCCCTTATGTCGGTCCTCAGAACCGAGACCGAATTACTAACCATTCAGACTATATTTATGTTTGCCTATCCATCGACAGACAACTTTCTGTGTTGATCACGTATTTTAGGTCCATAGCAGACATGTTTTTCTCCCTTCATATTCTTATGAAGTTTCGTACAGCTTTTGTTGCTCCTAGTTCTAGAGTTTTTGGACGGGGCGAACTTGTTATTGATGCTAAGGAGATTGCAATGCGTTATCTCAAGTCTGATTTCCTCATCGATCTGGCTGCTGCGCTTCCGCTTCCTCAGATTGTCATCTGGTTAGTAATTCCGGCCACAAGAAACAACAGCACTGACCATGCCAACACCACGCTCTCGCTTATGGTTCTTATTCAATACATTCCCAGAATGTTTCTTATCTTTCCTTTGCATCAAAGGATCGTAAGATCTACAGGTTTTGTTGCCAAGGCTGCCTGGGCTGGAGCTGGATACAATCTAATTCTTTACATGCTGGCCAGCCATGCATTAGGTGCTTCTTGGTATACATTGTCAATGGGGAGGCAATTCTATTGCTGGAAATCAGAATGTACGAAAGAGAATAAGGCAGGAATTGTAGGCTGCATCCATAGCTATCTAGACTGTAATAGTTTGGGAAATCCTGAACGCCAATATTGGAGGAATGTTACCGATGTTCCTGCTAATTGTGATGCACGTAACGACACTCTCACGTTTAAGTATGGAATATTTGCTGATGCTTTTATCAATGATGTTGCTTCCTCACGTTTCATTGAGAAGTTCTTGTACTGTCTTTGGTGGGGCTTAAGAAATCTGAGCTCATATGGTCAGACCTTGGAAACGAGCACATTTCTGGGTGAGAATGTGTTCTGTATTCTCATATGCATTATTGGTTTAGTTCTCTCGGCACAGTTAATTGGCAACATGCAGACCAACTTGCAATCTATGACGGTGAGAGTTGAAGAGTGGAGGATTAAGCGGAGGGATACAGAAGAATGGATGAGGCATCGCCAGTTACCTCCAGATTTGCAAGAACGTGTTCGCCGATTTGTTCAGCACAAATGGCTTGCTACTAGAGGAGTTCATGAAGAATCGATACTGCATTCATTGCCTTTGGACCTCCGACGAGAAATTCAGCGGCACTTATCTCTGGCCCTTGTTCGTCGCGTCCCATTCTTCTCACAAATGGACGACCAGCTACTCGATGCCATATGTGAACGCCTGGTGTCATCATTGAGTACCGAGGGAACTTACATAGTTCGAGAGGGTGATCCAGTAAATGAGATGTTGTTTGTCATTAGAGGACAATTAGAGAGCTCAACCACTAATGGAGGAAGGTCTGGATTCTTCAATTCCATCACCCTTAGACCTGGTGACTTCTGTGGTGAGGAATTACTCACTTGGGCCTTAATGCCAATATCAAGTGCAAACCTGCCTTCTTCAACACGAACTGTGAAAGCCCTTTCTGAAGTTGAAGCTTTTGCACTTGAAGCTAAAGACCTTAAATTTTTTGCACATCAATTCAAGCGACTGCAAAGCAAGAAGTTGCAGCATGCTTTTAGGTACTATTCTCACCAATGGAGAACATGGGCTGCTTGTCTAATACAATCTGTTTGGAGAAGGTATAAAAAGAGAAAGATGACAAAGGAGTTAGCTTTGCGAAATAGCATTGGGTACATTCAAATTCCTGAGCGAGAATATTACTATAGTGATGATCAAGCAGATGGAGATTACGAGGAGTAGAGTGGTGGGATGTAATCGATGACAACGCAGACAATGTCTATCATCTCGTAGCCACAACCTTGGCTTCAAGATTTTCCGCAGACACTAAAACAGAGATTCACCAGAAGAGAGGTTCGTTCTGCTTCCTCCAGCTTAAACATGGGACACTTGTGTAAACCAGATGTGTCTGATTTCAGTTAGACCAAGAAGAATTTGATTTCATACAGGAAAAACTGGCTGTAAATGAAAGAAAATGGCGCTAACCAGAAAGTAGTCAGAAATTTGTTTCAGATGTATGTGTACTGCTTGACTGGTATGCATTATCACTTTCTTAATTTAATGTGTCTAAATTTTTCATCATAAGCTGCCAAATAGTTTTGATAAAATAGTTCAAGGCGCAGTTGAAACAAAATAAAAATAAAAGTAGTAAGGCGTTTGATTTGAAAGTTGAGGCTGGTGAAGCACAACTAATCTGCAACTCAAGATGGTAGCCATACTTCTCGCTTTCCAGGATCTTTGTGTTAAGCTTTCCATGGTGGCCGATGGCTTACTCTTCAGATCTGTGCAAGAAGCTGCATCTCACTTTGATCATCGTTAAGACATTTTATAGCTTCATCAAAATGACATCCAACAAGCACTAGTACTGGTTTCTGGAATAGCTTTTGTTGTGCAATAGTGATAGGGATAGTTGTACTACTCAGGAGACAGTGCAACAGAATTCAGTAAGCCAGAAAATTATAAACCAAATTCTACAGACAGTTTGTTTCGAATGATGCAGTTCCCTCCTGTGAGCACTAAGCACATCTTTGCCTTCTCCAATTCCACCCCCAATTTCCAGCCCCAGTAGAGATAAACTATCATGGTCATAGAATCTGCAATATAGAACATTATGGAATTTTCTAATTGCCATAAAAAAAAAAAAAAAAAAAACCCATCTCAAGAGTAGGTCTGTTGATATATATATTTTCTGAACAACATTAGGATTGCTGAATCTTGAATAAGAAAAGCATTTGCGCACATGATGGTGCAGGCTGGTACAAGCTAAATCAATGAAAGATGATTTTCCTTTCCTTAAACGACAGTAACTTGAGAACACTCGACTTTCTGTGAGAATTATCTCTCCCCTCTTTGTTCTGGTGTCAGCCCTCCTTTCCCACAACTAGGACAGCTCTTCAAGCCAAATCCTTGGCAATCAAAACATCTGAAACCATATTAAATTTCCTCAGAAACAAATAAAAGAGAAAATTTTGAATGTAATATCCTTCATATAAATTGATAAGCAACTAATTAAGTTCTTCCAAAATAGGTGAAAACTTACTTCCAACGCTCGAAGATATTTCCATTCTTTTTATTTTTACCCGTTCCCTGGAGGAAAAAAAATCGTTAGTTCTGCAGTATTTCAAATGAGACTAAAAAAGGCACATACATTTCAATGAGTTACAATTCAGAACTAATATCCCTCTAGAATTCATAATGAAATATTCTCTGACAGGAAAAGGGTAGCTAGGAGGTGTAGACAAAGTCACAATCAGGGCAACAAATCAGTGGAATTATTATTATTACTACTATTTTCGTTAAGAAAGAGTTAAATATTTGCAGCACAAACAGGGCAATTCGGAATATGCTCTGCCCTGGGGTTTTTACAAAATCAACTCCATGTATGAAAACACTGACAAGACACGTTGAAGGGATAATACCTTGCAGCCTGCACACTCCATTGCACCTTTGCCTCCACAAGTTTTACATCCGTTCAGAATCTGCAAGACACGTGATGAAGGATATTAAAGACGAGCAGTGTATGAATTTCTCCACATTTGCATGGTCCAAGAAGCGTAGAGTCGTCACTCTTTTATTAAGGAAAGTGTGTATAGTTATCACCCTTTATAAAATCATAAAAAACTGCCACTCTAGTCCCATTAATGCACGCTGTCGCAGCAGCTGAACAACAAATATACACCATTGCAATTTGCAATGAAACTTGAGTGCCAGTCAAATTGGTTATCCAGTGTATTTTTATCTAATAATAATACTAATAATCATGAATTTGCCTCATTGGATCATAAAGAGCTCAAAAAGATCACCATAGGAACATTTATCTTACCGAGTTGAGTGAAAATCCACCAGATTTTGCAGCAAAGACTGCAACTGTTCTCACTTTTTTCTCTTGGCACATGTTACATATTCTGGGACGAAACCCGGGACGGATTGTTAATGCGGGAGCGCTGATCAAGTTATGGCCACACAAAAGATATAATTTGGTCATATTTTTTTGCTTGATGAAGCTAACAACGTTGCTCTTCCCCTAGGACTTGAGATATGATTAATTTATGGTCCTTGATGTTTGGTTGTGGTAAAGGGGGTGATACGATAGCAGGAAATTGCCAGAGCCACAAACATTTTTATGGGCCATTATCCTCTTTCTCCCCTGGTCCACGGGTGCTTTCAAAAGAAATGACTGGTTATTTATGTTATTTTACATGCTTTGACTCGCATATTTTGGTTATATTTTATATTGATTTTATTTATATAAATATATTTTATTTATAATAAAAATTTTATTTATTTATAATATTTTTTTTAATGAATCTATGATAATAAAAATAAATTTCTTAGGACAAAAATATTTTGCAAAGAAAATTATAAAGTTGTTATAATTATAAAATTACTATTACATTAAAATATTGTTTTTAAATATTCTTGGTCAATACTCTATTAAGATTAGATATTAATTAGAGTTATTGAAAATTGAGATTGATACATATTATATTTTTTTTATTAAAAAAACAATTGTTCTCATAAGTTAAGGTATAAAAAACACATAGAACTAAGATATAGGTTCTTGTTAGATGATATACACACTGAACTAATCCATATGGAAAGATCACTTGTTATTATGGAAAGACTCATGTGATGCTTGTGTAAGTGATCCTTAAACTTAATATCACTAACTTATCTTATATAGAAAGTGTTGTATTTTGATTCTGCTATATGTTGTTCTAATTAAGGGTAATAAACAAACAGATATTAAGTATAAAATGAATTATATAAAGGTGTTTCAGTAATTAAAAAATGATTTATTACTTTAGATAAATTAAAAATATATATTTAATATGTTTTGATTAGATGGGTTGGCAGAGCTAGCTGCAGTCATTTTTCAAAAAATAGCAACGTGTAAAAATGGTTATGGTTCTTGTAAGAACATGGTATATTTGGAAGTTGAAATTACAAGGAAAAAGACAAATAGAAGATCTGTTAGAGAGATATCCTCTGCTGATTGTGTAACTAAAGAGAGATTTCCTCTTCTCAATCAAAACTGATTGAGTAACTGAAGATCTGTTTTGATTCTTAGTAATTACAGTTTTTAATGCTATTTATAATTCTTGTAACAGTCAAACAAATTCTGTTATATATATAGCTGTATATTGTAAATAGAGGCTATAAGAAAAACCATTTTCTACATGGTATCAGCCTAAACCTACGATCCTCACCTATTTCTCTCTTCTTTTAGTGTTTCTCTTCCTTTTCTCTTTTTCTTTCTCATGGCCACCATCTCTTCGGTTCTCTCTCAAAATACTGCTCAATTCACCAAACTTACTGAAACCAATTATCTCACCTGGCTTCGGCAAATCAAGCCCTATCTTCACGGTGCCAAACTTTGGGGATATGTTGATGGCACCATTCCTGAACCATCTCTCACCATCCTGACTACTGACACTCAATCTGCAAGATCCATTCCTAATCTTGATCATGCTAGCTGGTTCATCATCGACCAATAAATTGTTAGCATCCTCACCACCATTCTGACAGAAAACAGTGCACAGCTTATCATTGGTTTCGACACATCAAAGGCAATTTGAGACTGTCTTGAACGTCACTTTTCCCAAAAGTCTATAGCAAGTGCAACCAATCTCAAAATGCAACTTCTTGATCTCAATAAAGGCACTCAATCTGTTGACACTTATCTTCGTCATGCTAAATCCATTGCTGATGCTTTGATTTCTATTAACAAGCCTGTTCCTGATGAGGATTTAGTCATCGCCACTCTTCATGGTCTTGGCCCTGATTATCTCATGCTTCGTACTGTCCTTACTCAAAATCCCCTCTCCCAGATTTCACTGAACTTCGGGCTCGAATTCTCTCTTTTGATGCTCAACAATCTCGTCCTGTTGATTGTCCTACAGCCATCGCTATTTTTAATCACAATCAAACTCCTTCTACCCGTCGTGATCACCGCCCTAATACCAGCCACCAATTTCCCACCAGTGGTCGTCCCACCAATGGTCACTTCAGACGTGGTCGCTATTCTAAGCAGCGCACCACTCCACAGTCACAGGTTGGGTCTTCTTTTCCTATGCAACAACAACATGTGCCTTCATTGGGGCCATTTACTTCACTAGCTTGGGCTGCTCGTCCTCCACCAAATGGTATTCTTGGCCTAGCACCTCAATGATGTCCCAATTGTCACTCAAGTCACCATGGACTTTCTCAATGTCCACATAGATTTTCTGGTCCAAACATTGCCACTCCATTTGCTGGTGTACATTATGCTGCTGATCCAAACTGGTACCCGGACACCGGTGCAACTCATCACATGACAGCCATGCCCATCAATAATTCTCAACCTTATGGTGGGCCGCATAATATCTATATGGGTAATGGGGACTCAATGTCTGTTTCCCATACTAGTAACCTTCCTTTTTCATTAGGCTCTTCCACTTTCACTCTACAAAATGTCTTCCTTATTCCATCCATTCGTAAAAATCTTCTATTTGTTGCTCGTTTCACTAAAGATAATCATGTTTTCTTTCTCTTTGCACTTGACTTCTATCAAATCTATTGCTTACGCACTGGATGTCTATTGTTTCAGGGCCCTTGTAAAGATGGTTTGTATCCACTTAATCTATCAAGCGTCTCTACTTCTCCACAAGCCCTTGCTTCCGTTCACTCCTCTATCTGGCACAATCGTTTGGGTCATCCGTCATCAAATGTCTTTGCTCGTCTAAGTTCTACAATTAATTCCAAATTGTCCTTTCCTTCTTTTTGTCGAGACTGTGCACTTAGCAAGTCTCACCAATTACCTTTTAATTCCAACAAAGAGACTGCTACCACTCCTTTTCATATTATACATAGTGATGTCTGGTCCTCCTCTACCATTTCTATAAGTGGTTTCAAATATTATGTTCTATTTATTGATGAATTCTCTCGCTACACTTGGATTTACCCCATGCGTCGCAAAAATGAAGTCCTCACTCATTTTCAAACTTTAGTTGCCAAGATTCAAAACATCTTTCACCACACCATTCAATTTCTTCAAAGTGATAATGGGACAGAATATGTCAATAATACCTTTTCTCATTATTGTAAAGCCTTGGGAATTCAACAAAGATTTTCTTGCCCCCACACACCACAACAAAATGGCCTTGCCGAACGTAAGCACCGCCATATTGCTACAATGACTCGCAGTCTCCTTCTCACTTCTGGTACTCCACATAATCTTTGAGTTGAAGCTGTTTTAACCTCTGTTTACCTTATTAATCTTCTTCCTACACCCACTCTAGATTGGGATACTCCACATACTCGTCTCTATGGTAGCCCACCTTCCTATTCCTCTCTTCGAGTTTTTGGATGTTCCTGTTTTCCTCATCTTGGGTCTTATGTCTCTGATAAACTTTCAAGTCGTAGCATTGAGTATGTCTTTCTTGGTTACAGTTCTCAACACAAAGGTTATCGTTGTCTAGATCCTACCACCGGTCGTGTCTATATTTCTAGGCATGTTATTTTTAACGAAACAATTTTTCCTTATAAACAGTTGCAGGCACATTCAGTTTCTGATGCTGGCTCATTGGAATTCACACTTTTGTCTAGCTCAGAACTCCCATAGCTTGCTCCTTCTGATCCACATCCACCTGCTGAGAACAACAACTCTCCTTATCTTGTGTCTCAACCAGAGCAACATGAAATGGGTATTGAATTCACGATTACAGCATCATCGGCTCCATCCCAGTCTCTAGCGCCCACCGCCGCCCCATCCTCACTTATCAGCACTAACGTTCATTACATCCGGTTACTTCATAGATAGAGTCCACCTCTCTTCAGCCATCTGCCCTTGATGCAACTATTCCACAGCTAGTCTCAAGTGATCCTTCTCCTGTCTCTAATCCTCCTGCAACATCCACATCTTCATCACCTGCTCCTCCGTCTCTTCCTGCGCCGCCCTCTTCACCCAAGAGGACACGTTTATAGCATGGTATTGTGCAACCTAAAATTCACACGGATGGAACTATCAAATATCCAATTCCTTGTGCTCTCCTCACTGCCATTGAAACTACAGAGCCCACATGCTACACTCAAGCTTCTAAACATGCGATATGACGTGCTGTAATGGCTGATGAAATCAATGCTTTGCTGAAAAATAAAACTTGGACATTGGTTCCTCCTTCTTCCTCTCAAAATCTTGTTGGCTGCAAATGGGTATTTCGAGTAAAGCATAACCCAGATGGCACAATTCAACGTCACAAAGCACGACTTGTGGTTAAAGGATTTCATTAACAACAAGGTATAGACTATACAGATACCTTTAGCCCTGTTATTAAACCTGCAACTATTCATGTTGTGCTTTCTCTTGCTGTATCTAGAGGCTAGTCACTTCGTCAATTGGACGTGAAGAACGCGTTCCTTCATGGCCTTCTTAAAAAAGACGGCTATATGACTCAACCACCAGGATTCATCAATCAGTCACGGCCATCTCATGTTTGCAAGCTCAACAAGGCCATCTACGGCCTCAAACAAGCTCCCCGTGCATGGTTTCACCGAATGACATGCTTCTTATTATCAATTGGCTTTGTTCAGAGCTTGGCTGATTCATCTCTGTTTGTTTTCCAACACGAGTGTCATACAATTTATTTTCTCCTCTATGTTGATGACATTGTGGTCACCGGTAGTGATGATCGACTTTTACAAAGTTTTATTGATGCTTTAGGTCGGGGCTTTGACATCAAAGATCTTGGAAATCTACACTACTTTCTCAGTTTGCAGGTTACATCCCACAATAAAGGTGTTCATATCAGTCAACTCAAATATGCATATGATCTTCTCGTGAAGCATGATATGCTGCTTAGTAAACTTGTGAGTACTCCGATGTCAGCAAAGGATACTCTCACTTCTAATGATGGTGCTCTCCTTCCCAATCCATCGGTCTTTCGGGAAATTGTTGGATCCTTACAGTACTTGACAATCACTCGCCCTGACATTGCCTTTGCTATTAATTCTATTGCTCAGTTCATGAGTCAACCACTCATCCCTCACTTAATTGCTGCTAAGCGCATACTTCGCTACATCAAAGGCTCACTTGACCATGGCTTGTTCTTTGGTCCTCAGCACCATCCTACTTATCTTGCTGCCTATGCGGATGCTAATTGGGCTGGTTGTTCAGAATCTCGCCGTTCAACGTCTGGTTATCATGTTTATCTTGGCACTAACTTGGTCTCTTGGTGCTCTAAAAAGCAACCTACCATTGCTCGTTCCAGTGTTGAGTCTGATTATCGTTCTCTTTCCCATGCTAGTGTAGAGACTACTTGGTTAGCCTACTTGCTCTATGAACTTGGTGCTTGCATTCAGTTTCTCATTCTCTTGCATTGTGATAACCTCAGTGCTACGTACATGGCTTCTAATCTGGTATTCCATGCCCGCACCAAACATATTGAACTTGATTATCTCTTTGTTCGTGAGAAGGTTGCACTTGGAAGCCATCGTGTTTGCTTTATCCCTTCCATAGATCAACGTGCCGATCTGCTCACCAAGCCTCTTCACAAGAATCGTCATGTTCTTTTTACTCGCAAACTTGTTCGTGCAAGCCCGCCAAGTTTGAGGGAGGGTGTTAGAGAGATATCCTCTACTGATTGTGTAACTGAAGAGAGATTTCCTCTTCTCAATCAAAACTGATTGAGTACCCGAAGATCAGTTTTGATTCTTAGTAATTACAGTTTTTAATGCTATTTATAATTCTTGTAACAGTCAAACAAATTCTGTTATATATATAGTTGTATATTGTAAACAGAGGCTATAAGAAAAACCATTTTCTACAAGATCGTTAGTGCATGATGCGGCTACTTTGGTAATTAGAAAAGATATATAAACAACATGATTGTGTGTCCTTGCACTACAAAAAAAAAAAAAAAAAAAAAAGAGCGAAAGTGATAAAATCCAATACAAAAGGTATAAACAAAAGCATATGCAAATAAAGAAAGGGGCTCCCAGCTTCTTTAGCAAAAGTGCCTATAGAGCTGCCATCGATTGAGTAGTAGCTCGAACACATAGTGCTGGTTGTAATTATCATACACATGGTGGTCTGGAATCCGTTATCCTGCATCATAGAAACAGTCCAAGTTACGCATAGAAAAGCATCATCTAAAATCGAAAGGCCAAATATCTGAAGGCATAAATATATTTATGAAAGGTATATTTGTGCTGGAAACATAACATCTGAAGCATGAACATTGCATTAAGTGGGAGGTATTTGTTTTAGACGCAGATTTGTTATATTGACAATGACAAAATGTCTTCACCCAAAATTTGATGGAAAGGAAAAAACTGATGTATAATAAGTTGCCTAAACGATGTTGTTTGTAAATTAATCTGTTGAGAAAGTAAATGTAAGCATACTGTGAGGTGTTAAAGAAGCGCCATACAGCCTTTTACAGGAAATGAAATCAGAGAAGCTGATTATTGGAAGAAGAATAACTGAAAAAGGTCAGATTAAGCTGTATAAAGCTGAAGAGAGAAAGCATTTTTTGAATATTGACGGCATTAACATGTAAAGATTTAAGATTTCCAAGTCTTTAAAATCATGACAATCTTGGAACAATAAATGGCAAGACAGTGAGCAACTTTATACATGGGCATAATTAAAAGATGAAGAAGATAATAAAGGGATGGGAAGTTGTGGCAGTGCAAAGGGAGCTTCAAGAAGAAAGACACCTTTGTAGTAGAACGCAAAACAGCATGCATTTGTGAACAAAGCTTAGATAAACCTAAATAAATCATGTGGCAGCACAGAAAGGAAGCATGGGATTGTAGAGAGTTTTGACAGAGGCTGGGGAGTCTGTGCCTGTATTTATTCATGTTTTATATGAACTTTTCTCAGAACAAATGTCAATTTTTTTTTTGTCAGCAATAAAAATTGAAGTGCTTTATTATTTTCATTCCAAAGACCCAGCAAATTTTGTGGGTAGCTTTGGGTGATAAAGCTAGGCTAAACACAACAGGAATTTTAAATATAGAAAGTTATCACGACTGTCTTTCCCATAATGAGTAAGCTGTCAATGTGGCCATTATTCTTAGTAAGAACTCATTCATTGTCATGTTCATTTTAAGAATCATGGTTTAATGTTTAGCAAGCAATCAGTGGTAGAGTTTTGATATTATTTTCTAAAATTTATTATTCTCATATTTTTCCTAGGTGCTTGAAGATGATCATTTCATGATTTTTTTTTTATTTTTTTGTTGAAACTTGCTTGCTTTCACGATGATGATAAGTTTTTGCTTTGTTTCTCATTAAAATACATGTTTTTGTTAAAATAAAAAGAAATGCATGAATAAAAGAATTAGGTTTTTGATCAGTGTACCGTTTTTAAGATAGCTATAAATAGATTTTGGAGACTTGCTATAAACGAACCCTTCTTTTATCGTTACCGAATTCTCATTCTCCCCTCCTCTGACTGCTAAGCTCAAAACAGACACCTCCATGGCGATTTAGCAAGCCAGCCGTCTCCATTTCTTAAGCTCCCAAACTACCCTTCCGCCATTTCCATGGCGAAATCGGATAGTTCGAAATCGAAACTCCCTCCTTACGTCGATTCCTCCGCCAATGTCCAACCTTCCAACGACCCCAATTCTTACTCTCTCGAGAAATTTAGACTCTACGAGACTAGACAAGTAACAAAATTGAATCATTTTCTTATCTCTTTTGATTTGAAATTTGTGCTTGGATTTTGGAATTTGAAGATTAAATTAGAAAACGGTAGAATTTTTGAGATTTTTAGTATTTAGGGTTTCGTGTAATGGCGGTTTCAATTGATTTGAATTGATTGATGGTTGATATTTAAACTTCTTGAATCTTTAGTTTAATTAAGAATTTCATTGTTTTCGGAAGAAATTAAAACATAACTAATAAAAATATTCTTGATTCCTCTTAATCAGAGACTTTATCTAGTCGGGAGTGACAGGAAGAGGAAATTGTTTCGGGTATTGAAGATTGATCGATCAGAGCCCTCTGATCTCAATATTAGTGAAGATCTAGTTGTTTATTCTCCACAAGAAATAAACAACTTGCTTCAGCGAATAGCTGAAGGGAATCGTGCCACTGGGGGCCTAAACTTTGTAGTGAAGGCCTATGGGATTGCAGGTTAGTGTGGGTTGACCAATTCTTGTTTGTGTATTTTTATGTTTTTGATGCGTGGACTTCTTTGTGACAGTGGTTTTACTTGTTTTGTTCTTTTGGTGTTTTTTTTAAGGTTGCATTAAGTTTCTGGAGTCTTATTATTTGATTCTAGTAACAAAGCGTCGGCAAATAGGATTTATTTGTGGTCATGTGATATATGGCATAGACGAGAGCCAATTGATTACCATTCCGCATGTATCAGTTCAAACTGATTTGGCTCATTCTAAAGCTGAGATAAGGTATTTAATTTCCTTTGCATGCTCCTGATTGATTGCTTTGTGCCCCCAGCCCTGCCCCTATCTCGCTTTATGTGGGGTTGCATACAATTTCATCGTTTTGCTGATACGCACTGCTGTCTACTTGTGCCTTTTCATTTCATCTAGAATTAAAGGCTTCATGATTTCTGGAAATTAACATCAGAAACACACTCACACACGCATTCTCTTCTTGATTTGTCCTTCTCTGTCCGTTCTCTACATTATGACAATATGGTTATTCACTTACTCCACCCCATCCGCCCGTTTGTTTGTGTGTGTGTTATGTGGTAATTATCACCCCTTATTTGCAGCTTCTCCTGTCCTACTTCACCAGAAAGGTAAAACAGTTTTTATGGAAATAAATTCTTATTTCACATTCACGCTTCAGATGATATCAGTGACCAATGATAAAACCAGCTTTACTGGTGGCTTTTTACATGATTGCAGAATTTTTAAGCTCATAGACAACATTATGTGGGAAATTTGTTGGACATTGTTGCCAATTATCATTAAGAAAAGATGCCTTTTGGCATGACTCAAAAAATCAATTTCTAGCTTGAAATGAAGAACTTATTAGGCATGTATTTTAAAATTACAAAAAAAAAATAATAATAATATTATAGAAGCTTTTTAGACTCTTTGTCCAATTCAATTTGGGAAGTGCTAATTTAATGTGAAATCTGAGAGAATCTTATAAGGACAATTTGTCCAAATCAGTAGTGGAAAGTGCTAGTTTGTATTACTTTATACTGCTTAGTACATAGAGTCCCTTTCTCTCCTCCCCTCTCCTCACGTAGCATCAATCTTTAATGTTTCTTATGAATGAAAAATGGTTCCTGTTTTCTTAATCCTAACGAGCAAGCATGGTGTTTTTGGGCGGAAAAGTGAGAGATCATGTAGTAAAATACTTGTTTAGAGGAATAAAATAGCCTTGAAATTGCCGAAGATATTTCTAACCTTGTAAGTGGGAAATGTACAAGAGGATCCCTAATCAAGAATAATCAATTTGCAATTCTCAAAGCACTTGATAACATTCAAGAAGGAAAAGAAGTGACTAGGAGAACAAGAAATCCCCTGAAAGAAAACACAAACATGCATTCCATTTCCTTATTTATTACTATCTAGTGAATACAGAGCACAAAAGATGTGCGGACTTTGTAGTTATATCTTTCTTGTTTCATTTTAAATTATTTCTTCTTTTATCAAAAGGGAAAAAATCTTTAGTTGAGAGAATATTGACATGCATATCATTTTAAATTATTTGTTTGATTGAGAGCAGTGCTTTTGGGCTTCTATATGTATGTATGCATGGATGCATGTGTATATGTTAAAACAGCATAAAATATGAATGTTCTTAGAGATGGAAATAAAGAGGATGAAGAATTTTATTGAAAGGAAAAGGAAGGGCAAAAGAGTAAACACAATCTACTTCAAGGGCATAAAACCTGTTTTTCATTATATACTTTTGAAGCTTTGAGGTATTTCCTTTCAGTCTTATCTAGTACTGTTAGATTTCTTTCATCCCTTGTCTAGCATGAGTCTGATTTTTAGTTTCTGAATAGTTCTTCTATCTATTGCCTCAAATGCAGGTACAAAAAGCTATTATCTAGTGTAGATTTGACTAAA
This sequence comes from Populus deltoides, assembly GCA_015852605.2. NCBI lineage: Eukaryota > Viridiplantae > Streptophyta > Magnoliopsida > Malpighiales > Salicaceae > Populus > Populus deltoides. The sequence continues at coordinate 13,210,015 of CM027582.2, read as the reverse complement.
GATTTTTTCTTTAGCTATACATATCCTGTGATGCAAAGCTTGCAAAAGAATGTGATATCAAATGGTGAAGATAGGATGCCATATGATAACATATTTGTGTGGAATGCATATCTAACACGAGCTATTCGGTCTAGATGTGGTAATACTATGTGGACAATAGCATTAGTGCATGGAAATTTTAAGCAGGTATGCAATTCTTTTTATATGTTGCATCTCTAATTAATCTGTCAATGATCATGTGTCATGCTAAATAATTTACACAAATTTTATGCATCAATATATCCTTGTTGTAATCCTGCAGATGCTTTTTTGAGATAATTTGTTTTTTTAACATGCTATTGCTCTATTTTTGTGTTTTCTTTTAAGTTGTACTTCTTTCTACCATGCACACAACAGTATTATATGCTTGTCAATTAATTTGGTTTGATATTCTGTATTTCAAGAAAAAAAATTTCCATGATTCAAAACCAATTTCAGATGTTATGTAATTCTTACTGGCTAAAATTGGAAGCATCACTATTACTTAATAGAAAAGGGTAAATTTTAGAAGATTTGGAGATGCTTGGAATATAATTTGTGAAGAACTGTAGCACAAATGACAAATATGCACACATCTTTACCATATTCTTGCTGATTATTTGTTTGATATCCACTATATTAAGAAACAATTTGGCCATGGTTCAAATATAATTTTAGATGTAATGTAGTTTGTGCTAGGCAAGCATTACTAGTACTTAATGGAAAAGGAGTATGAATTTGGGTAAATTTTGGAAGATTTGGAGAATGCTTGGGACATACTTTTTGAAGAACTCTAGCCCAAATGACAAATTTTATAATTTGTTTCTTTTAAGATAAAATAACAACTTCATTTCTGTGGTTGAATCTGAGTTATCAGGTCTGCTATATCCCTTGCTGCTTTACCTCATATGATTTTGATTTTTGGAAGTAGGACACATATCTTGATAATTTGGGTTTTGTTTCTAAATACTTAGTTATTTTGTAGAAATACATTCATCCAACGTGATTTCTTGATAATAGCTTATGAATTTATTGTTGTTGAGGGACATACTTTTTGAAGAACTCTAGCCCAAATGACAAATTTTATAATTTGTTTCTTTTAAGATAAAATAACAACTTCATTTCTGTGGTTGAATCTGAGTTATCAGGTCTGCTATATCCCTTGCTGCTTTACCTCATATGATTTTGATTTTTGGAAGTAGGACACATATCTTGATAATTTGGGTTTTGTTTCTAAATACTTAGTTATTTTGTAGAAATACATTCATCCAACGTGATTTCTTGATAATAGCTTATGAATTTATTGTTGTTGAGTGTAATGCGTATTAAGCAATTCAACCAATTCTACTATACTTAATCATGGCAGATCAGGTTGTCAATCTTTGGAAGAGGCTTCAGTGTTTCACTGGTTTCCAGACGCTCTCGACATTTTGCTGGTCCCCGGTATGTTTTGGTTTGAACAAGTTTGTCTACGTGTAAGGCTCAGTTGCATCTTGAAGTCTCATGTTTTACTAGCATAATAAATGGGTTTATGTCACTGGATTCTGCCCAGAGGCTTCCAAGCTTTTATTGTGGCTTTCTCTCTCGCACACTCACAAGTCCATGCGTGTGGGAAGTAGACAATATATATGTTTGTCTGTGTGTGTATTGTTCTTATGTTAATATTTCAATATCTTGACGATCTATTTGGATTGAACATAAAATAATCATGGGGGATCTGACTGCTGAAATTTAAAAGCCAGGAATTAAACTGACAGTGGTCCCAAAATTAGAGGATCCTGTTTGTAATTTTATTGAGAGCATATTCAGAGGGATCCCAACGAGTTGGTGATTGAGGCTTAGTTTCTATTGTTGTTGGTGTACATTTAGAGATACGTATGTTGATAATTTACTGGTTCATAAGTTTACAATGAGCTAAGTTGGGGAAAGTACCTAATTACCGATAAGAAGCTGCCTTCGGATTGTGTTGAAGTTGATTTTGATGTGGTCATTTTAGGAGATTAGATGTGACAGAGTGAAGGCTAATGGTCTTTTTTTCCTTTGATATAAGGGATTGAAATTGCTTGTTTGGGTTCTTGACTGAAAATGATTGGTTGGTTAGCGCTTCTCTCTCTCTCTCTCTCTCTAAGACAATTCCTTGGTTAGTCATGCCTACACCTCTCAAATGAATAAATGGCGAAATTCTTCACAAGACAGATGGGAACTGCAGCTAACAAGTGTGACATGTTGACATCTCCCCCACAAATGCGTGTAATGTTTATTTTGTGCATGCAAACCACTCTATCTTGATAATCCTAGATTGATTGATCTCTCTCTCTCTCTCATCTTAATTTCAGTACAAACCACTCTTAAACCACTAATTATGTTAAGTATCATTGATGGAACCTAGGGAATGGCTGAGGATAATAATTGCAAGTTATGTATTCTATTATTTATCTATTTTTGAGGATGTATATGCTCCAGAAAATAACCAAGTCTCACATCATTTAAAAACAAATCTAAAAGAAGTTACCTCTATAATAAAATGGCTGAGCCCTCCCTTTCAACAGACACATGGGCAGAGGAATTAAAAAACCACAAGTGTAATTGTCTTGACAATTTTGTTTGGCTGCCACCCTTAGTAGTTCCTGGTGAACCTGTTACAATTGGTCGCCTTTATTAGTTCATGGTCAACCTTTTAAAATTGGTCCGGGTTGTTCAGGTTGGTCACCTGGCTCAGCCAGTATTTGACTGGGTTTGTCTAAGGGTTTCTCTCATAGATGAACTTTAATTAAAGCCTGTTCATGGGAATTCTGGTTGAGCTGATTCAATTTTTACAACTTTGCTTCATTTGCCTTCTTATGTTTTAAGTGTAGAGATCGAATAATGAGACTCATATTCTCTTGACATTATCCGTATTATAATCTACATATTGTGGTCTGTGTTAATGTAGTCATCTGCCATTACATTGTGATGGGTATTATTTGAATGATTGTGATGGCCTGTGGGAAACCACAGATTTTCATTTGTTTTGTGTCCTCATTTTCTTTGTAGTTATATCTACTTATTTCAGAGGAGTGTGCTGAAACACTGTAAAATCTATTTTTAAATTTAAGACAAACCTTTTGTAATAACTTTACGTTAATTGAGTGCAGTTACTTGAAAAGAGGGGTTAATGATATGGGAAGAGTTGCAAATGATGTTGAAACTGAGCAAATTGTCCTTGACGAAGATGCTGGATGTTGCAATGGGAAAATGAGTTCTGTTGTGCAGATGCGTGGTTCGATTCCCCTTTTCTGGTCACAAGAAGCTTCACAATTAAGTCCTAAACCTGATATAATCTGTAAGGCCATTGATTCAACACATTTGATTAGTTTATTGTTGGGTCTTGCAGTGATGTAGATCAATTAGCATTTATCTTCATATAAAGAAGACTTCTGATATTTATTTCCCTGTCTATATCAGTGCAAAAGTATGATCCTACCTACCAGGCGACGAAATTGCATTTTGAAGACTTGGTGAAGAGATACGGCAGTCCCATAATAGTGCTTAATTTGATAAAGGTTGTTTTCAAATTCATTTTTGTGCTTAATATATTCAAGGCTTTTTTAGAGCCTGTTAACAGGTTGTTGTCTAGATCTTGCATTATCTTACTTTATGCAATTGAATAATTATTGCACTTGATTTAATCTACAAAGGAATGCATGGGATTAGAGTTCGTTTTCTTGTTTTTATAATATTTAGTTGCCCCTGGCAGTTTCTTTTGTATAAGTGTGCGTGTTTTTATAGTATTTCTGATTGTTCTTTACAGGACTTTAAAGAAATGCAGCTTTATCAACTAGAATGTCATTAAATGGCTGTCTTGCATTTTCTTCATGTTTTATCTATACCAACAAGGGCATTAATAAATGGTGACCCAAGTTTGTTATTTCATTCCTGAACTGGAAATATATATTAAAATGGTGAGTGCTAATTTCCACACTTGATTATATATCAAAATTAGCAAAAGCTTATTGATATCAGCGTTAATATTTTAGAGGAGAATGCAATGATGTGTCTGTTTAAATAATCCTTTTAAAATATATTGTCTTTCCATCATACTTCTCTGACTCTTGGATAAAGCAGATGAACGTGGCATGTCCTTGTTAACTGGCTCTCACTTTCTCCCTAGGAAGTGTCAGTTTATGGAGGATCTTGAAGTTATGGAAACCATTTCCAGATCTGTTTTAGTTTCTGGGATAATTATGAATTATAGTAAGCCTTATCAAAATTAATATTCAGCTTTCACACATGGACAAATTTATTTATCTGTGACATTCTCTTGTTTAATCTTTCAGTGCTTTATCTAATTTTAGAAGTTTTCTTCTATCAAAAATGTTTACCACATATTGGAAGTCTTTTCTAATGTTTATTTCATCCTGAATTTCATTTAAATGCTCAAATTCAGACTGTTGAAAAAAGGCCTAGAGAAATGATGCTAAGGCGTGAGTTTGCCAGTGCAGCTGGGTATCTGAACACAATTCTCCCGGAAGAAAAACAACTTCAGTTTATCCATTGGGACTTTCACAAGTTTGCGAAGAGGTAGACATCTGTTTCTTTTCACAACAACTGCTATTTTATAATTAATAAACACCTTGAACTGAATTTTTTTATTGCTGTTTCCAAAGCAAGTCTGCCAATGTTTTGGCTGTTTTAGGTGCTGTGGCAAGTCAAGCACTTGATTTGACTGGTTTTTACTACAGTGGTAAACCTAGCACAGTTAAGAGGAGAGCCGACCACCTTAGTCAAACAAGCAACGGAAGGTATTCCAGTTTCTTTAGTTGAATTTATTTAATTACTTAAAACTTTCACGTTACTTTATGATTAGAATTCCTCATGTAACCTTCAATCCTGGTTTGCCAATGCTTGATATTCCTTTTTGTTGAGATGCTGGGTCATCCATCTTTCCCCTTTTATTTTGGTTTTTGAAAAGTATTCGCAAACCTTGGCTTATGAAGGATTAGTAGGAATTTGTTGCCCAAAAAAGAAAAAAAAAAAAGAAAAGAAACATTCAAGGTGGGATAAGCCATGTTGCGGATAAGTAGTTGAAGGTCATTAAACTTCACGATTAGTGCACAATATGAAGATTTTGAAGCAGCTTTATCATTATAATGTCATACTTGAAGATCATGTACTGTGGTGGATTGTGGGATTTTCATTTTTTATAATGATTACAAACAATGGCCGTTAAATATATGTCCATTACATTTGTGAAAAAGGTACTATAATCAATTATAAGCATGGTAACCTTGGACATTAAGAAGCCTTGAAAGTAGAAAGCTTTCTTTTTGTGCTTGTAAGTTCTGCAATCCAGTGACGTCTTCTTCCCATTTTGTAATTTAGTCTCTCTGTTGCAGAAAAGCATAATGCTTGGCCATCTTTTTTCTGTCAAGGCTGTTTGCCTTGACAGAAATGAAAATGGGTAGACTGGATTTTGTATTTAGTTGATTTTATTCTCTACAGGGATGCTTCTCTTAGACATCTAAGAGCTAGTTCAGGAGATCTTGCAAGGATTGGAAGTAATAATGAAAATCTAAATTCTATGATTAATCGGGATAGAGAGAGTGATTCTAGTCAACTGAAAAAACAAGACAAGGTTGGTGCTGAAGGACCAAGTTTTCAAAGTGGAGTTCTACGTACCAACTGCATTGACTGCTTGGATCGTACAAATGTTGCCCAGTATGCTTATGGTCTAGCGGCTTTTGGACGCCAACTTCTTGCAATGGGTCTGACAGACATGCCCAAAGTTGATCCTGATAGTACCATAGCTGCTGCTCTTATGGATATGTATCAAAGTATGGGGGATGCTCTTGCCCAGCAATATGGTGGCTCTGCTGCTCATAACACTGTAAGTTCTCTTGAATAACTTAATTTTTTTTATGATTTAATTTTCTCATAACTGCAGTCATCATATCAAAACCTGATCTTTTGTTTTAGGTGTTCCCCGAGAGGCAGGGAAAGTGGAAAGCTACAACTCAATCTAGGGAGTTTATTAAGTCTATCAAGCGATACTACAGCAATACATACACCGATGGTGAAAAGCAAGATGCAATAAATCTGTAATAGATCTTTCCATCATGCTTTCTACTTGATTTGAGTGCATGGTTACTTTCTTTATAGCTAAGCAAACAAGGTGAATTTTCAGTGCCTGAGAATAGATGCTTTTTAAATATAACGCTATTTTTTATTTCAAGGTGTTATAACTAGTACTTGATTATGGAGACTCTATATGGTAAGTGGGCATGTAAACTTTTGTAAAGATAACAAAAAGTACTTCATTATGTTTTTTATTGCTCAAACACACTTAATTTTTTTTTTGATTGTTTAGTAATTGGTGTTTTGCCTGCAAATATGAATCATATTCTATTTGAAATGTTTCCTCTTTGGAATAGCTTCTATTCTTAATACTTGTTATTTTGTACTTGTGGACTCTAGTTTTAATAAGTTAAATATTTCATACGTGGGGATAAGAGAAATAAATCTACCACATTAAAGCGAAAAAATTGACTGAATTCTTGGAATACAAAAACCACTAATAGGTTGTTACATTTAACAAAAAATCTAGCACAAAATCAAGATCTATATTCCATGTTTTATTGGCGAAGTAATACTTTGATATTGATTATATTTGTATATGATCATAAAATATTTTGCTCAGATTTTTTGTGATTAATACTATTTTGCCACGCATTATAGATGCACAATAGCTTTCTTTCCTCAAGTGTGTTCTCAAATTACAATGTCTGCTGCTTTCCAGATTTCTTGGTTACTTCCAACCACGGGAAGGGAAATCTCCTCTTTGGGAGTTGGATTCAGACTACTATCTTCATGTCTATGGGAGTGCGATAGGAGAAGTAGATCCCCCCTTTCCAGATAATTGGTAAATTAAAAAAATCAGTGTTGGTTTTGTTCAAATTCAGCACATATATGCATACTCAGCCAGAAGGCTCTATTTTATCAACTTCTGATTATTTTACTGCATCTTACTTTTCCAGCAATTCAGAAACCAATGCTAAGCCTGTAGGAGTTGGAATAACTCTTGCCCCTATTCCAGCTTGCAGGGAGGACTTTTCAAGAATGAAGTTGACATCATTTGATAAATTGATTGACCGGACATGTAGTGCTATAAAGAATGTAAGACTTTGTAGAGAACCTGATCACAGACCAGATGGCAGTACAGGAAATTCAGGTGTGGCTCCTGATGCAGTGTAAGTTTTCCCTTAACTGGAGCTGTAACTTACAGCCTGATTATGTCATTTTTCTCTCTGCTGCGTGCATTTGTGGGCACACATCTGCTCTTGCCCTGATGTGCACACATTTTTTTGTGCTTGGTTCAGCTTTCTAAAATCATCAGTTGTAAGTGTTTCTGATGCTTCAAACTATCCAGGATGTGCTGTGCCTCACATTACAGTTACAAATTTTATGTATTTCTTTATTCCAGCACTGTCTAAACTGCATTTGACAGGAATCTTTCTGCTTGCTTCCCTTAGCCCTTTTAGAGTAGTGAAAACATAGCTGTTTGCATTTCCTTCATGGTTTATTGGTTTGTTTTCTCTTGTCTGCCCCTTGGCAGGTTTGGTACTGGGACATAAAATGATTTGAAAATGTGAAGAGAGAAAGGAATATCAGGATTTATTGAGGGATACTGAATTTCAAAAACATGAAACAAAGAAAGCAAATTGAGGATTTTTCAGTGTTATGCTTAGCTTGGAATTGGAGAAAGTAACAAACTGATGTTGTTTATGCTGATTTAAGTCTTTACCTTCAGACCCCAAGTGTATTTGCGTTAGAGAAAATTCTAAAAATGGTCTATAGATCATGAAGTTCTTTCATGTTTTTGTTCCTAGTTGTAATTTTGATTGGCACTGGCCTCTTGCCTGCTCTGAAATGGTTTGCTTGGGGCATAAAGTCTGGAAGATGTAGTACTCGTTATCTTTTGCAAATGCTATCTATATTCATTGAACATGTGTTTTTTGCAGTGAAATACAGCTCAAAACCCCAAATTGGCTATTTGGCCAGAAAAAATATCAAGAGAGTGGAAGTGCCTCCAAGACTGTTAAAAGTGAAATTGAAAATGGAGCATCTTGTAAAGAGATTGATGTTGATGGTTACTCGGAATTAAATTTGCTTTCTTCTGTTGATGATAACAATGAAGAGGATATCTTCCAAAGGTACTTTTATATATTGTCTCCCCGTTTCTCAGAGAGACCACCTTGCTCGTGACCTTATTTCCTGCAATGCAATGCTTCCCAAGTTGGCTTGATATGAGTCAAAGTTTAGCTCTATTAATGGCTTATGATTGAAGCAAGAGTCTAAACACCTGCATAAATTTTTAATAATGTTCCTTGATTAAGAATGTTAATTCATTCAGCAACTATATTCATTGAATAGAAAATCCATGCTAATCGGGAAGCTGCAATTTCTATGATTTGTACCCTCTTTTTGTTTAATTTCCCTTTTGTTTGTGGCAACTCAAGTGTCAAGTTGTTTTTTGGTTTCTAGGTACCTTGCAATGACCTCAGTTGATGAAGCCAGCGGTTGTTATGGTGGTACCCTAGTACTAGGTGATCCAGATGAAAGCAGTGAGATATATAAACATTATACTGAATTATGCCAGGTAAATTGATTTATAAGCTCTTTGATGAAGCACGCTTGAGAGTACTTGGCAAATAGGATAGGCTAGGCTTTTTTTTTCACGAGTAGCCCCGGTGGAAATTGCAACCTGATGAATATATATATATATCAGAAGGAAAGGGTCTTTATTTTCTAGTGAACTGGACACCTTTTAACGAACAGTATGTGTTAACAGGGGCCAGCTATGGAACCCTTTGAGCATGATCTGGACAAGGAGAAACACTATGCCAATGCTCTACGCATGAGCACAATCGATGTTGTAGATGATTCTGGTGTTGAAGCAGAGATGGAAGCTGCCCGCATGGATTACGAACGCATTGGTGCTGATCTTGGAATTTTACCACTGTCATGCAAGTCCTTCGCCACAGATCCAAGTTGGTTGACAAGATGGATTATTGGGGAAGAGAAGACAGCAAAGGCCTAAAGTCTCTGCCTTTGCATGCGTGATATGACTGTTGTGAGCGCACAGAAGTTTCTTGTTCTCAGAAAAAAGGTAAATAATTGTTTATACAGAAAAACCAAAAAGAAGCAAAGCATATAGTCGTTTGTTAAAATATGCAAATGGTAAAAGAATGCTATCTTGATTGGGGCAAGAAACTCATCTTTGTATATGTAGCCTTAACATGTACATTCTCTTGAGAGGAAACTTCAATCGACTGCAAAGTCACTGTTGCGTTTGTCCATTAAAACTCTCCCTTGTCAGTACATATCTCAGAGAATGCAATTGCTCTTTCCCCAGTGCAAAATGGCATTTACAAATACTATTAGTCACTCTTAGTGTTTGAATGAAGGTGGACATCCTTCATTTCATGCCTGTTATTGCCAGAGCAAACCCATGCCTACGGTACCTGACAAGACCACAGAAATTAAGCTTATGAAAGTATAAGGCCCTATAATGATGTGAATCCAGCAAAAACTCAGATGAAGATCTTATTCTGACTCGGAAGACCAGAATCTTAGTTGGGATTTCTTCTCTTTATGTATGCTTTTGATGACATGACAAGTTGGCAATCTTTGATTTAGTTTGCCGTTCCTATAGACAGTTTTCAGGTGTGCTTGAAATATGTTTAATTAGCACGTGTTGCTCTTGTTCAATGATAAAATGTCAAGTTATAAATCTTCGGATAACTATGGAGCTCAGATCATCCGGGGCACATCAACCTCATCTTGCTATACGAATGGATGGAAGATCTTGGTAATATAACTATAATTTTTGTTTTGGATGTAGAAACATATTATAAATTTCTTTATATATATATATATATATATATATATATAAGCTCTTGATCAGATTTATTCCGTGTGTGTTTTGAAAAGATATCAGGGGGGATCAACGACCGCTTTTGAGGAAGTTGAAGGAGAAACTCCTGAGTTCGAACCGGTTGGAACCTCTCTTTTGCCCCCATTGTGAGTTTCCAATGATGTTTCAGGGTTAGGACCTGTCAGAACCTTTCTCATTTTAATAACACATACTTTCGGTGAAAACATTGTTTCATTTCCTTCCTTTTTTGTTCAAAAGTATCCTGTTTTTCATTCTATATCATAAAAGATGATCCAGCATTTTCCAAATTCTAATGATCCCTTTTGCAAGACAAGAAAGCCAACTGCTTGCTAAATAAAAACAAAAACACAATGGTGTAAAATCAAATAATAATCCAGCATTGATAGACAGTTGATTCTTCATTGCTTCCCTGGCCTTTATCAGTCCGATATGTTTCCTTTCTGTGCTTGCTTTTTATTTTTGAATTCCCACATATATAACTGAAAATTGCAATAATTTAACTGAAAATTTTACTAGATTGCTTTATATATATTATGATAAATTATCCTTATTAATCAAGTCATCTTTATTAGTGCACATATTAAATGATATAGTTTTAAAATGTTAAATGTCTAGATAACTAAACATTTGTTAAAAAAAAATGTTAAATTTATTTTGATTGGCCCACCTATAAAAGAAAATAACTAATAAATTATTTTGTTGATTAGAGCATGTACAAGGAACAGAAAATCAATGGATCAACCCTATTATTTTTATTTGACAATAACATTTGAATGGTCTGAAAAGTTAGGAAGAGAACAAACCTAAAAAGGCAAGCCTCCTTAACCACAAAGACAACTCCTAAAGCTATCAATTATCCCTATGAAAATATATAGGGAAAATATATATATATATATAGGCCAAATTGAGTTTCAAGAAACACACATTAAATCTTGCTAAGTTCTATGAATATTTTTTTTTAGAGTTTCTAGGTATTTGTTTTTTATTCTAATGCTTCCATGTAGAATATATAAGGTCTTTTTTTAATTGATAATAAAAAAATATCAAGATTAAACAAATTACTATTACTATTTGATTAAAGAATTATTTTTAAACATAGCTAGGTTATCTATATGTTATTTTAAAACATAAAATTTTATTATATAAATAGATTAGAATTTGCTTTAGTTCCCTTATAGGTTGTTGTAGATACAATTTTAAGCACAAGAAATTAAAACATGCACACGTGTTAAAATATTTTATTTTATTAAATTATATAACTAAGTATAATCTCTATTTAAAATATTTATACAAAAATAATAATCATATCATTCTTTCTTGATTTATTTATGAAATTAAACCAATATTTGTGTTTCACAAAAACACGAATTTATACATGTATTGCATAATGAGATTTGATGGTTTGAAGAGTACTTTTAATTTATCTTCAAAGTGTTGTTGAAAAACTTTTATGGGTCGCTTATGTAAGATCCCACATCGGCGGGTGAAGACTTGGTAGCTGACCTTATTAGTAGTGCTGGTTGCTGACTTATTAGACGTGTTTTGGGGCTATACATGGCTGCCAAGAATAAATTTGTGAGGCTTGTGGACCAAAGCGAACAATATCTTACTAGTGGGTTGGAATTTTACAGTTTGGTATCAGCCCAATGTAACACCCCACCCCACTAGCAAGATATTGTCCGCTTTGGCCTACGAGCATCGCGGATTTGTTCTTGACAACTATGCATGACCCTAAATTACGCCTTACCAGTCAAGATGAGCATACTCATATAAGGGCCCTTCAAGTCCGTCGAGCTGATCAGCGACAAAGACTTTTCAAAGTCAAAGTATATCTACATCTATCTCTGAGATCCAAGAGATCCCACATCGATGGGCTCATGCGTATTTTGGGGCCATGCGTAGCTGTCAAGAACAAAAATGTAAAGATGGTAAGGCCCAAAGCGGATAATATCTAACTGGTTAGGCTGGGCTGTGACAACTTAGGCTTAATCTAACATAATTTTGTTTTTTTAGACTTCAAACATAGATAAAGAAGACTTGAAAGCTTCTTTTCTTTAAAAGCTTATCTTGAAAAAACAATAGTGTTGAAAAACTTTTATGGAATGTTTAAATTTAATCAAATAAATTTTTATTTTTTTTTGTAGATTTTAAATGTGTATAAAAGAGACTTAGAGTTTTTAAAAGAATCTTGTTACTTGAAAATTTTGTATTTAAAATTTTTTTTATAGACTTTGTTATTAATGTTACATTTAAAAGTGTTGTAGTCCGTAATCCATTAATGGAATGATGAACTTCAATGAAAAATTTTGATCCCCTTTTTCTCTCTTGCTTTGGGAACGGTGCTTCCATTTACAGTTCCTTTCTTTCCTTTACTGTAAGCAAAAAAGGCAATGGTGTTTCCTACACCAAACAAGCGACAGGTGCAATAAATTGACTTGGTCTTTCTTGCATCGACTATGAACTTCTTTTTTTCCTTCTTTACAAAGATTATTACCCTGCACAGATTATGAATTTTTCTCTTTTGCCTTAGCTTGCGTGTCTCCACTTGTTTTTTTTTTTTATATAGCGTGGAAAAAAAATTAAAAAAACTAATTAAATTATAAAAAAAAAACGAATAATGAAAAAAAACTAATTAAACTCATTAAAATATTTAAAAAAATTATTGATCCGGTTTGGTTTCAGTTTTATAAGGATGAAACTAGTAAACTTTAACCAAACCAAACCGGTTTAGTTTTTTTTTAAAATGTAATATAAATAAATAAATAAATAAGCTTTCTAATAAAGTATTGTTTCTTTTCTAACCCAATAACCCCAGCAGCAGCAATAGCCGCCCGCCTCAGTCCATAGAGTCACAAACAATTCTTTTTCTTCTTCATTCTTGAATCAATATTGTGAAATCTTCATCAAGTCACCCGTCATCATCAACATCAACCACCCCCACCCAAACCTCCCATAAGTGACATGCCAAACTTAACTTTCAATTTACATCTCCTATTCTAGCATTCTAGTTAGTATCGTTTCTTTCATTATGTCTATCGGATTTGGTACAAATGATTTAACTTATGATTGTATGTTGTACAAGTAGATTTCTCCATCTGTTTACAAAAATTTGCATAAATTCTTAACAATCTTTTTAATTTAACTTTTGTACAAGTTCTTTAGAAAAATTGTTAGAATTCCAATGTCCTAGAAGGCCTACCACTACTAACAGGAGCATTGTTTGTTTTATTTACCTATTTTTTGATTTTGTCATAATAAGTTCCAAATGCAAATGGAAATCCGTTTCAGTTTTTTAGTTCTTGACATTAAAAAACCGAACCAAACTTAACTGAAACTGGTTGGTTGGAACCGGTTTTGGTTCGGTTTTGGTTTAAATTTTTTTGAAAATCAAAATTATTTGATTGTTTTTATAAATAAAAACCGAACCAAAAATAATAACTTCTACATGAAACAAAGAGCAAAATAATTTCAAGCAACCGTAGCCGACTTTGCTTAAATAAACTATAAAAAATTATTTTCTTAATGAGGCAAAATCGCACAGGCTTTGCTATAAAAGCAAGTGACAATAGCATTAACAAAAACCCTTTATTCTTCGGAAAATAAACATAGATCATTCATGATGATGTTTTAAAATTCAAAATATATAATTAAAAAATTATTTAGGATTTAAGATAGTGGTTAATTAATATATTCAAGTGCTTGAATTTATTTTTCATAATCTAAGGAACTCCAGGCTTATAGTAAAAGCTTGAGTACCTACAAAAATAGTTCCAATAAGGGGACTTAAAAGACACTCCCCGATGATAAAGTCAGTATATTTATGAGAAATGTATTAAATGACTTAAGACAATAAATGATTTAAAAAAGTCTTAAATTCAAGGAGTAAATATGTTTTTTTTTTTATCTTAAGTTAATTAATGCTCTGAAATCTATATATCTTTATCTTAAAAGATGAAAAGTTATGAACCCTTTACCTAGATAATTCAGAAGGTATTTATACCCCCTGAACCTTGTTGTTTTCAGAGAAGAGAAAGACTAGAAAGTCATTTGCTTTCGGTGACATTAATGAGAGGCAAATATCTTTTATATATATATATATATATTAATGAGATAGTAAGCATAGTAGGTCCCTTAAGAGACAATGTATGCACCTATAAGTATAGGAAAATCATTACCTAAATATGAATGATTATTTTAAATGGATAAGCATGACGGTTTATCATGTATTGAATACTTATATTTTAGAGGATCATTTAAGATTAGGCATATAGCCTTAAGATTTGGTAATGTCCAAGTTATTTGGGTCTGACATATTCGTCAGACCCATGTTTCCTTAGACTTGGTTAACTAGCAAGTCCAAGTTCTTTGGGTCTGGCATGTTCTTCAGACCTATATTTCATTGCACTTTGTTGACTGTCGAGTCTAAATTCTTTGGGTTTGCTATATTCACCAGACCCATGTTTCCTTGCACTTGGTTGACGGCCAAGTTCAAGTTCTTTGGACCTGACTGTCACGACCCGAATCCCGGATCCATGACCGGCACATAGGCAAGGTTCCCCTCCAAGGTTCCATACCTATGCGAACCCAAACTTACACACAAACTTATCCTAACTCAATCAGAGTTCAACGCAGCATTAATAACAAAATCAACTTCATATATAACTGAATTGTCTTAATACAAGAGTTAATATAAATTCGGAGTTTTGGAGCACTAACTAGACATAAAGGAAAATGTACAAATTACAACCAAAAGAGCAGGTTCGGAAAGTCCAACAAAAGTGACCTGCTATCAAGCTATAAGCCTGAAAAGGATAAATAATGAGAGGGTGAGTTCAACAACTCAGTGAGTAGATAACGTTCAATATACACACACGAGGTAATACAGCAATGAGAAATATATATACAAGTATGGCTTTAGGTTCTTATGGAAGTGTTCTCAAATTGGCCATAACAAGAAGATCATATGGTAAAACTCGTCAGAAAATCAAAATGCAATGAGCATGAGGCTCCGTACTGTGGGATGATCAGTCCACACAGGTTGGTGACTCCCCCGACCAACTAGGGTTCAGATACGATGTGCACAAAGACTAACACTACCCTGTTAGCATGGGTATTCTGACTGACATACAATAGGTTCATAATCATAATCATAATCAAACAGACGTATTCATATCTCAAGGCTCAACTCATGACATCAATCAAATGAGGAGCTATCAATTCAGAATTCAATTCAAAATATATGCTGGTTCATATCAAGAATTCAGATTCAATAATTGATCATGCTTTATCAAAATAAGGATAATAATCAACATATATATTATCAAGAAGCATGATTCAATTCATATTAACAAATCAAATATTTATACTATTTCTCATGCATATGGAAAATTATCCACTCACCGACTCAAAAGCAAACAGAAGCCAAAAGCGGAAAACAAGAAAATCCTTCGACGCCACGCAGAATATCGGGATTATCTCAATATAAAGGAGACATATTTAAGAACGACTCGAAAGAACATTTAACCTATTTAATAAACTTAACTAAGGGTGTATTCCATAACCCTATATGTTTTTGAACTAACTAGTTATCTTTCCTAAAAACCCAACATTTAACGGTTTTCCCGAAATCTAATCCATAATAAAACAACTAATAAAATTGGCAATAATTCACTAAATAACCCTTAATTATTCATCAAACTAATCTGCAAAAGCTAATATTACAGCTAGGGAATAATCTGTAATTTATCCTATTTTTAAGGGTCAAATTGCAACTTTTGTCTAATTGGAGGACCAAACTGAAATTTATCATAAATCCATGAATATACTGAAATTCTGACCATAACTAGTCCTCATTTCTGTCCAGATCATCTCATTATACTCCAAGGACCATTCTGGAATTTTACCAAATTTTTAGGGTCAAATTGTAATTTGTGTCAAATTGGAGGACTAAATTGAAAGTGTTAAATTCTCTTATCTATACAGTAATTCTGTCCATAATTCATATGTTATTCTGTTCAGAATCTCAGAATATGCTCCAGGGACCAATCTGCAAATTTTCCAAAGTTTGGGGACTAAACTGTAATTTTCCAAAATTAAGGGACCAAATTGAATTTTCGTCATCTTCAACCTCCAACTCAGAATTCTCACAGATTACCTACTGTTCTTGCCAAATTCCTAACACAATTTCACCATTTACACAAAATCATAACTCAAAATCATCATCTTTCAATTCAATCTCTCAAAATCATCCAAATAATCAAATACCCACAACAATCAACCCCATATCATTCAACTTAATTCATCAATTAACCCAAAACACAATTTTCAAAACCCTAACATTAATCAAAACTGAAATTAAAGCTAAATAAAACATATTATACACATTAAAGCTTAATCTTACCCCTTTTTACTTATTTCCTCCAACTCCTTTCCTTTTCCCTTACTTTCCCCTCTTTTCTCTTCTTCTTCTTTCTCACTTCACTCTCCTGCCGGTTCTCTCTCAAAAATTCAGATCCCTCTTTCTTTTTTTTTTTTTCTATTTATACTTATTATGTT
Source organism: Populus deltoides (assembly GCA_015852605.2). Taxonomy (NCBI): domain Eukaryota; kingdom Viridiplantae; phylum Streptophyta; class Magnoliopsida; order Malpighiales; family Salicaceae; genus Populus; species Populus deltoides. The sequence goes on along the minus strand of CM027582.2, from coordinate 13,193,508 downwards.
TATTCAATTACCACACTATCCCTCATTCATTTATACCCACACTTTAAGCCACCAAGGGCTTTATTGTATTTTCCTACCTTTTAATACAAAATATTACAATCTCCCCACCTTATAAAAGTTTCGTCCTCGAAACTTAATAGAAAAGATTGAACACTTACCGAGATTATCGAAAAGATGAGGATACTCCTCACGCATCTTATCCTCGAGCTCCCATGTCGCTTCCTCACGTGAATGACCTTTCCATTTCACTTTTACTGAAGCTATATCCTTTGACCTAAGCTTCCTCACTTGTTTGGCCGACTATAGCTTCTGGTTGCACCTCATAAACCATATCATCCCTTAATTCAATGGGATAAACCTCTAATACATGCGATGGATCTGACATATACTTCCTTAGCATGGAAACATGAAATACCGGATGGATAGCAGACAAGTTTGGTGGTAATGCTAACCTATAAGCAACTGCCCCAACTCTCTCCGAATCTCATACGGTCCAATGAATCGAGGACTCAACTTGCCTTTCTTCCCAAACCTCGAATACTCCTTTTGTCGGTGATACTTTTAAAAACACACAATCACCCATCGAAAACTCTAAGTCACGCCTTCTTTTATCTGCGTAACTCTTTTGTCTGCTTTGAGCTATTTGAAGCTTATTTCTAATTACCTCTATCTTCTCTGAGGTAATCTGAATCAACTCTGGTCCCATTAGCCTCTTCTCACCAACCTCAAACCAACAAACTGGTGATCTACACTTCCGACCATACAAAGCCTCATAAGGTGCCATTTCTATGCTAGCCGATAACCGTTGTTGTAAGCAAATTCCACTAATGGTAGGAACTTACTCCAACCAACTCCAAAATCCATAACACAAGCCCTTAGCATATCCTCCAAGATCTGAATAGTCCTCTCAGATTGACCATCTGTCTGAGGGTGAAAAGCGTACTCAATCGCACTTTAGTACCCATAGCTTCTTGGAATTTCACCCAAAACCGCTGATGTAAACCGTGGACCTCTATCGACACTATCGAGATTGGCACTCCATGCAACCGTACAATCTCACTAATAAACAATTCTGCCAACTTGGCATATCCATAAGTAATCTTAACTGGCAGAAAATGGGCTGATTTTGTCACCAAACAATCACCCATATTGAATCATAACCCTCCCGACTCCTAGGCAATCCTGTCACAAAGTCCATTGTGATCCTTTCCCACTTCCATTCTGGAATCAACAATGGTTGCAACAATCCAGGAGGTTTTTGGTGTTCACCCTTTACCCTCTGACAGGTCAAACACCTAGAAACAAAGTCTGCTACATCAGCCTTCATCCTATTCCACCAATAACACACCTTAAGGTCTTTATACATCTTGGTGGAACCTGGATGCATTGTGTAAACTGTCTGATGTGCCTCTACCATCAATTCTCTCCTCAGATCATCTACATCAGGTACACAAAGCCTATCCCTATATCTCAGCACATCATCATCACCTATCACAAAACCTGCAGCCTTACCCTGCTCAACCTCATTTCTAATCCTGAGTAGTGAATCATCTTTCTTCTGAGCTGCTTTTATCTTATCAAACAAATCTGACTTAACCTGAAAATAAGCAATCATTGCTCCAGCTTCACTAAGATCAAATCTGACTCCTTCATCCACCAACTCATGCAGCTCCCTAATCAGAGGTCTTCGCATTCTCCCGAATATGAGCTAAGCTCCCTGATGATTTTCTACTCAAAGCATCGGCAACTACATTTGCCTTACCCGGGTGGTAATGTATGGTACAATCATAATCCTTCAGCAGTTCCATCCATCTCCTCTGCCTCAGGTTTAGATCCCTCTGCTGAAAGATGTATTTCAAACTCTTGTGATCTGTGAAGATCTCACAAGTTTCACCATACAAGTAGTGCCTCCAAATCTTCAAAGCAAAAATTACAGCCGCCATCTCTAAATCATGTGTAGGATAGTTCTGTTCATGCTTCTTCAGCTGCCGTGAAGCATAGGCAATAACCTTGCCATGCTGCATTAGAACACATCCTAACCCCACTCTCGAAGCATCACAATACACTGTGTAACCACCAGAACCTGATGGTACTGCTAGAACAGGCGTAGTCAATTTCTCTTTCAACTCTAAGAAACTTTTCTCACAAGCTTGGACCACGTGAAACTTAACATTTTTCTGCGTTAACTTAGTCAATGGTGCAGAAATCCGAGAAAAGTTCTCCACAAACCTCCGATAATAGCCGGCCAAACCTAAGAAACTTCTAATCTCTGTCGCCGAAGTAGGTCTAAGCCACTGCTTAACTGCTTCAATCTTTTGAGGATCAACCTCAATCCCATTCCTTGACACTACATGCCCAAGAAATGCTACACTCTCCAACCAAAACTCACTCTTTGAGAACTTGCCATCAATGATGTTCTCGGGAGTTTGAAGCACCATTCTCAAGTGCTGCTCATGCTCCTCCCTAGACCTCGAATACACCAAAATATCATCAATAAAAACTATCACAAATCGATCAATAAACTGCCCAAATACTCTATTCATTAAATCCATAAAAGCCGGGGTGCATTCGTCAACCCAAAAGACATCACTAAGAACTCATAATGACCATACCGAGTTCTAAAAGCTGTCTTCAAAATGTCATCCTCTCTTATCCTCAACTGATGATACCCAGATCGAAGATCGATCTTAGAAAAGAATTGAGCTCCCTGCAATTGGTCAAACAAATCATCTATGCGAAGGAGTGGGTATCTATTTCGAATCACCCGATTCAATTGCCTATAATCTATACACAACCTCAATGACCCATCTTTCTTCTTCACAAACAACACTGGGGCTCCCCAAGGGGACACACTTGGTCGGATAAACTTTTTATCCAACAAATCCTGCAGTTGCTCCTTTAGCTCCCTCAATTCACTGGCGCCATTCTATATGGTGCCATTGATATTGGTTGGCATCCCGTAACCAAATCAATACAAAACTCAATTTCTCTATATGGAGGCAATCCAGGTAAGTCATCGGGAAAGACATCAATAAACTCCCTAACTATAGGGACTTGGTCTAATTGAGGAACTTCTTTCTCTACATCCACTATGTATGCTAGGTAGCACTGTACCCCTTTCCGGCCATTTTCCTCGAGATAGCCGACAACATTATTGATGGAGACCCAATCTTATCTCCTTGAAATACCAACCCAACTTCTTCATCTAGATCAAATATTATTTTCTTACCCCAACAATTTACCGAAGCCCTATGCTTTGCCAACCAATCCATTCCCAAAATCACATCAAAATCAACCATATCTAAGACATTTAAGTCTCCCATAAAGATCTTATCTCCAATCTCTATTTCACAATCCAGATACACATATTTCACTAATATTAATTCATCTAAGGGAGTGGAGACTGAAATTGGGGATTTTAACAAAGTTGGTTGTTTATCTAACCTCATGGCAAAATATAGGGAAACAAATGAATGAGTTGCACCCGTATCAAACAACACTTTTGCTTCAAAAGAGCAAACAGGAAGAATACCTGAAACAACTGTGTTGGATGCCTGAGCATCCTGCTGAGTCAAGGCAAAAACTCTAGCATGCCCCTGACCCTGCTGTATCTGACCTCTATCACCTGCACCCCGGCCTCTCTGACCACGGCCACCAAAACCTCTACCCCCATGAGCCACAGACTGGCTAGTCGATGGTGCCTGAATAGGATGCTGGACTGAAGCAGATAACCCCGAAGCTGACAACTGTCTCCTCGGGCACTCTCTGATCTTATGACCTATCTGGCCACAACTAAAACAAGCCCCGGTCCTTCTGTAGCACTCTGCACTAGTATGACTTCCTCCACAGTGCTGACATGAAGAACTATCACTAGGTGTAATAAATGAACTACGAGGTGCAGTCTGAACTAAACTCTGAGTACCACTACTGCCACTCTGACCGCCTGAGCCACTAACTGACGGTCTCTGTCTAAACCTCCTCTGAACCCATGAGCCCTGACGGCCACTTCGTCCTCTAGACGAACCTGCACTTAATCCCTGTTGCCTAAAAGACTGACCCTCTTCTCTAGGCCTCTTAGCCTGGCCTGCAGTCATATCCTCCAATTCTCGCGCCTCTATCAATCTGGCGCTATCAACAGCTAAAGAGTATGATGGAAACACCTGTGACACCATCACCTTATACATAGAGGATTTGAGTCCTCTAATAAACCTCTTTACCCTCCACTCCTCAGTGGGTAGAAGATGTTCTGCATACCTAGACAGCTGAGTGAACTTCAGATCATACTCATCCACTGTCATGCTCCCCTGAGATAGCCTCTCAAACTCATAAAGTCGAGCATCCCTGACGCTTTGAGGGAGAAACCTGTCTAGGAACATGGAGCTAAACTCCTTCCATGTCCACTGAGCCTCTACTGGTCTTGCTTTTTTTTCTAGACTCAAACCAAGAGATTGCCACATCTCCTTCCAACCTGAATGATGCCAAACTCACAGCTCGGTGGTCTGTACATCCCAAAGCTTCACACCGTCGCCAAATATCATTTAGGAACCTCTGAGGATCCTCTGAACTATCCATCCCAGTAAAAATAGGAGGTGCCAACTTCATGAAGTCATTCAACGGCACATTAACTCCCTGAACAGTGTGAGATGTCGAGGGTACATCTCTATCCCTCCTTCTATCTCTCTCCATAGAAAACTCTATCCAGGTCCGCACAACCTGGCTAAGTTGCTGAAACTCTGTAACAGGTTCAGGGTCAGCTACCCCCATACCTGTTTCATCAACAATATCTTCCTCTTCTATCTCCTGAGGCTCTTCCTCCACTGGTGGAGGTACCTCCTCAACATGTTGAGGCACGGGTGCACCGCGCCTCCTTCTCTGCCTTGCAGTTCTCAACCGCCCAATAGGGACATCATCCTGATCATCCTCTACTCTAATAGTATCAGCTATTCGTCTATTCCTCGGCATTTCCTAAAATAAAAGTGAGAACACTCAAGTCATGCTAGAACAATAGCATGATAATTATCACAAAATTATAGGAAAGCATATCTATCACAAGGAAGAAGACATGCTTGATGAGAATTCAGAATTTCAAAGACAACAAACAAGACATCATGGATCCTAATGCTCCACTTATTACGAAACTTAATTATATTATTGTTTCTTTAACCTAAAGCTCTGATACCAAGTTTGTCACGACCCGAATCCCGGATCCATGACCGCACATAGGCAAGGTTCCCCTCAAGGTTCCATACCTATGCGAACCCAAACTTACACACAAACTTATCCTAACTCAATCAGAGTTCAACGCAGCATTAATAACAAAATCAACTTCATATATAACTGAATTGTCTTAATACAAGAGTTAATATAAATTCGGAGTTTTGGAGCACTAACTAGACATAAAGGAAAATGTACAAATTACAACCAAAAGAGCGAGTTCGGAAAGTCCAACAAAAGTGACCTGCTATCAAGCTATAAGCCTGAAAAGGATAAATAATGAGAGGGTGAGTTCAACAACTCAGTGAGTAGATAACGTTCAATATACACACACGAGGTAATATAACAATGAGAAATATATATACAAGTATGGCTTTAGGTTCTTATGGAAGTGTTCTCAAATTGGCCATAACAAGAAGATCATATGGTAAAACTCGTCCGGAAAAATCAAAATGCAATGAGCATGAGTCTCCGTTCTGTGGGATGATCAGTCCACACAGGTTGGTGACTCCCCCGACCAACTAGGGTTCAGATACGATGTGCACAAAGACTAACACTACCCTGTTAGCATGGGTATTCGACCGACATACCATAGGTTCATAATCATAATCATAATCAAACAGACGTATTCATATCTCAAGGCTCAACTCATGACATCAATCAAATGAGGAGCTATCAATTCGGAATTCAATTCAAAATATATGCTTGGTTCATATCAAGAATTCGATTCAATAATTGATCATGCTTTATCAAAATAAGGATAATAATCAACATATATATTATCAAGAAGCATGATTCAATTCATATTAACAAATCAAATATTTATACTATTTCTCATGCATATGGAAAATTATCCACTCACCGACTCAAAAGCAAACGGAAGCCAAAAGCAGAACCAAGAAAATCCTCTTTGGCGACGCCAGAGAATATCGGGAGTTATCTGAATATAAAGGAGACATATTTAAGAACGACTTCGAAAGAACATTTAACCTATTTAATAAACTTAACTAAGGGTGTATTCCATAACCCTATATGTTTTTGAACTAACTAGTTATCTTTCCTAAAAACCCAACATTTAACGGTTTTCCCGAAATCTAATCCATAATAAAACAACTAATAAAATTGGCAATAATTCACTAAATAACCCTTAATTATTCATCAAACTAATCTGCAAAAGCTAATATTACAGCTAGGGAATAATCTGTAATTTATCCTATTTTTAAGGGTCAAATTGCAACTTTTGTCTAATTGGAGGACCAAACTGAAATTTATCATAAATCCATGAATATACTGAAATTCTGACCATAACTAGTCCTCATTTCTGTCCAGATCATCTCATTATACTCCAAGGACCATTCTGGAATTTTACCAAATTTTTAGGGTCAAATTGTAATTTGTGTCAAATTGGAGGACTAAATTGAAAGTGTTAAATTCTCTTATCTATACAGTAATTCTGTCCATAATTCATATGTTATTCTGTTCAGAATCTCAGAATATGCTCCAGGGACCAATCTGCAAATTTTCCAAAGTTTGGGGACTAAACTGTAATTTTCCAAAATTAAGGGACCAAATTGAATTTTCGTCATCTTCAACCTCCAACTCAGAATTCTCACAGATTACCTACTGTTCTTGCCAAATTCCTAACACAATTTCACCATTTACACAAAATCATAACTCAAAATCATCATCTTTCAATTCAATCTCTCAAAATCATCCAAATAATCAAATACCCACAACAATCAACCCCATATCATTCAACTTAATTCATCAATTAACCCAAAACACAATTTTCAAAACCCTAACATTAATCAAAACTGAAATTAAAGCTAAATAAAACATATTATACACATTAAAGCTTAATCTTACCCCTTTTTACTTATTTCCTCCAACTCCTTTCCTTTTTCCCTTACTTTCCCCTCTTTTCTCTTCTTCTTCTTTCTCACTTCACTCTCCTGCCGGTTCTCTCTCAAAAATTCAGATCCCTCTTTCTTTTTTTTTTTTTTTTCTATTTATACTTATTATGTTTATTCAATTACCACACTATCCCTCATTCATTTATACCCACACTTTAAGCCACCAAGGGCTTTATTGTATTTTCCTACCTTTTAATACAAAATATTACACTGACATACTCGTTAGACCCACATTTATTTATGGCTTGGGTGAATGTCAAACCCAAATACTTTGAGTCTAGCATATTCGTCATACTCACGTTACCTTGCGTTTGGTTAATTATCAAACTCAAATACTTTGGGTCTGGCATGTTTGTCAAATCCATTTTATTTAAGAATATTTTTATTCATAAAAATCTTTAACAAAATTTAACTCATCAGTTGCCCCCCTAACAAAAAAAAGACTTTAATGCATAATCTTGTATTAAAGGCTTAAAAGATTTTGAGGGAGACAATCAGTCAGTAGACATCTTGTCTTTCATTTGAAAGAGACAATAGGGCTTTATAAATCTAAAAAGATTTCTAGAGAAAAAAAAGGATTTTGGAAAGACCACTTGATGACGCACACTAAATATTGCAGGCTTTTGGTCTTTCTAAGGTTATATATAAGTTGTCATCTTTCTTACATTCCTATCTTTCCATCTTCTTGTACATTTTTTAAACCTTTTTTTCCAAGATTTCTTGACTTAGTTATTTCCAATATTTTACAAAAAAAAAGGAGCAATTTAACAGCAAAAAGGAATTTATTAACTAGGTAAACCAAATCTTTTTTCTTTGTGCTTTTATAAAACCTTCTTTAATCTTTTTTTCCTTGTACCATTATAACTTCTAAAAAAGGAAGAGGAAATATATCTCCTGAAGGTGATATCAATTTCAGGCTTGAAACTGAAGCCACTCATCGAAGATATTTGATCATAAGAATTGGTCTTAGATATGAGAGGGATGGTGCCCAACTTTCTTCTGCTAAAAAAAGAGATGAGGATGTTCCTCGAGAGGTTTCAAACCTGAGGAGACAATTAAGACTGCCTAGGACTCTTGTGGACAACACACAGAGTTTAGTGACTTGGGACCAATGTTAGTCAGCTAGAAGATTATACTATGATCGTCCCTAAAGTTGATGACTGTATCTCTCAAGTCACCAGCAAATATGATGGGGGTAATATTATCATTATAACCCCTATATGTCTATACGAGTTTGGATACTCGTTTTCTTTATAGGGATTTGTAAAGGATGTTCTGAGGTACTACAATCTTAGTCCTGCTCATATTCATCCCAATAGATGGACTATTTTATTCTCACTTGAAAAATCATTGAGGATTTTGGAACGAGGAGCCTTTAGTCAGAGTATTTAGACAGTGTTATACCTTGATCTAGCATTGAAGAGGGGCCTTCAATCCCTTGATTTTTTAGTTTTGTCAATAGGCAAAATGAACTAATAAAAAATACCATAAAGAGAAAGTCCTTTTGATAAAGGAATGGAGGGAACTATGAGTAATAATAAGATATATTAGCTTAGCAAGACCTCAAGATGGGTATACCCATACCTAAGCTAAGTTAAGTTATATTATGCTTGTTTTTAATAATAAAAGTACCTATTATACTCTTGTTAAAATTTGCCTAAACTAGTATACGTATTTGTGATAAAAGACTACTAATTATAAGACAATGATTTAGGATTTGAGCTTGGCAATAAGACCTAACCTCACTTTTAGAATATAAACTTTGGACCTGGAAGGATGGTAATAATCAATTAAGCTTTGGTTCATTTTCTTTGGTTACAATTGAAGTGGGCCTAATGTCATTACTCACTCTTAATGGGTTTATATGGAATCATATTGATCTAGCCTAAGTATACTTATCCTATCAAAAGTCAAAAACATGAAAATAGGATTATGGATGTAGAATCAACTTGTTTACCCTTAATGCGATATATGAGGAAAAGTCTAATTAGAATTTACAATCTGCTAGCCAATTTTAAGTGATAAGGAAGTTTATCATTTTCAAGTTAAGATAGGCATGAACACAAAAATCAACATTCACATACATAGTTGCTTACCTTTAATGTGACATAAAAGAAAAAATATAATTATGATTACAATTACTAATTCAACTTTGAGTTACGAGAAAAATGCACAAGTAAGAATATAAAAATATATACACTACATTAATATTTACAATACAAAATCATTTACTCTTAATGTGATATCTGAGGAGAAGCTTGAATAGCATTTACAAATCTTAGACCAATTTTCAGTTGTGAAAAACATAAATCAATTGACAATCCAAGTAAAAACAACAAGAACAAATTCATAGATCAATCAAATCAAAAACAAATTCATCATAGTTCAAAAACCAATAACAAGTTAAAAATTAATCGAAATAGATAATTCAATGTGTTAAAGGTTTAAAGAAGACCTTTAAAGGCTACGAATATCTTTCAAAAAACACTGGAAACAAAATGGATAATATCATGTAAGAATCATGAGATGTCGCTACTAGTGACACGTGGATCCATATATTGATAAGGGTTGGAGAGCATGACTTGTTGGATTAGGTGTACCTTCTTCTCTTCTTCTTTTATGTATTGGCTATCAAGTCTACTTTTACTAGAAAAAAGAGAACATGTGAAAAAAAGAACATCACACGAGAAGTTTCAAGTTTTTTTTTACTTTTTTTTCTTAGTTAAAGTTTTATAGGTTGTTGTTATAGTTACTGTTATCATAAATTGTTATGTGAGTGGTGGAGAAGAAAGGGGATCGAGGTTATTATATCACAACTTAGAAGAAAAAAAAGGCAATTGCTTTAGTGGTTATATCTCTAATAATTCGAAGGAAGCTCAAACTCTTATATTTATTTTGGTCTTTATTTTTTTTACTTTTTTATCATTTCACTCACAATTTTTTTTTAAGTTTTCTTATTAAAACGATGGTAAATAATGGATTATGACAATAACAATAAGTATTTTAGAAGTTCCTGTGACATAAACATATTATATATCGGCTGTAATTCAGCCATATATTCTTAAATTTTATTTAAGATAAATTTTGATTATTCTATACTTAGAAAAAACTAAATATTTTAATTATGAATTATCAAAATTTGTATAGCATTTTTGAAATTCTAAATATCAAATACTTAATCACATTCAACAAAAAGTCTTAATTTTTTTATAAAAATAAAAACAATTTATTAAATATTGTTGAAGAATATTTAATATATAATTGAATAATGCACATGGAAAGCAAACAGGAAGTAAACTAGTTTACCGTTAAATTTGTACAAGTAGAAGTTTCTAGGGACCAAAAATAAAAACTTTCCTACAACAAAACAATGATTAACGTGAGCAACAAAAACATTCGGCCCCAATGTTTTTTGGGGCCAAATTTGGGCAAGAAAGCAATGTAAATTTGCTGGTTTGGGTTAGAGAGCGTTTAGAAATTTTAAAAAAATTAAATTTTTTATTTTTTTAAAGAAAATTAATATTTTTTTATATTTTGAATTATTTCAATATTCTGATTTTAAAAATAATTTTTAAAAAATAAAAAAATATTATTTTAATACATTTTAAAATAAAAAATATTTTAAAAAACTCAAACATAGTCTTAAAATTAAAATTACTTTCAAAATAGGCCTTAATAAACCAATCTGGTATGACTCCGGGTCAACCCGGGCCCAAATTTGACAAACCAGTTTTACTCTCTTTCTCTCTGACATAAACCTCTCGCTAAGCCACTGCTGCTGCAGTTTTCCAGGTGAGAGGAAACAATCAATCAAAGAAATGGAAGACATTGAAGATTTGCTGATTGGTAATGGAAGTGGGTCTCCTCCTGGATTCAGGTTGCCACTGAACGCAGTTGGAGTAAACCTCAAGAAGAACAAGAATAAGCCGAAACTGCATGCCAAGCAACTTTCTGAAACCCCTATCTCTTCCAAGATTCCTGGCACTCAGGTCCTTTCTCTCTGTGTTTAAATTTATGCATGTTCATTATATTTTTTCTATGAGTATGTGTTGGTCTTATTGTGTTTTTTTTTTCCTTAAAAAAAATGTTGTCTTGGTCCAGACAATATATATCAAGACTTTTGGATGCTCCCATAATCAGGCAAGTTTTATGGTTTTCTTTCGAATTCTTTAATCTTTTCCATTTAGATGTTATGAAGTGGTTTATTGATGCTTTACAAGAGATATATTAAACGGATTTGGCGGATGCTTAATTTCCAGTAGTTAGGACCTTATCTTGGTTTTGGGTTGGGGGGTTGTTACATGAAGAATTCTGTTGGAAATATCGAGAGCAATTTTTATGGATACCAAGATTTTTTATTTTGGGATATTAAACTGAACTTTCAATTTGTGAAGAACTAAAGTTTTCAATCTGTTTTGGTGGATTTTGTTTTGATCTATAAGTTACTAGTTTGCTATGATTAATGAAGGTCGGATCTGAAACTATTTACCATGGGAAAGGTGAAGCTTTGCTGTGTTTTGCTATGAAAGGCAGTACCAGGTGCTGTTGCGATTGTAATCTTATGGCAATTAAGTCATAAATAAAGTGTTTTAGTAGTTATACTGTAAAAAATACCGGCTTGTCCTAGCATTATGGATTATTGAGCTTGAACTATAAGTTAAGCAGTTCTTTGTTGGCTATGCATATAACCATTCCCCAGCAGTTTTTGTGTATCAGAATTTGATAGTGTGAACTCCTTTTTAGTTCTTGTTAATTAGTTTTCTCACAGTTGATAATGGTGTCAGAGTGATAGTGAATATATGGCCGGACAACTTTCATCATTTGGTTATTCATTAAGTGATAGTCCTGAGGAGGCAGACCTGTGGCTGATCAATACGTGAGTTCTTCATTTGTCCCATATTATCTATTAATTTTTATGAGAATGATTGAACTGTGCTGCAATCAGGTGGACTATATGTTTCTTGTACTGTTATATTGTTCCATGGTTGGTGATTGATGATGCCCACAAGTAATTGTTTGATAGACTAATTGTAATAGTTTTGAATGTCTATGCATTGACAGATGTGGAACTTCAAATTTTGTCTTTGCTGTTCTCATTTCATCTTTTTCACACATTTATTATCAAATTTTTAAATAAAGTCTCAAATTGGCTAAGTTACTAGCTATCTGGATATGCCTGTAGAGATCTGGGGTAGAATTCATGCCCTCAGTCTGTCAGGGCTATCATAGTGCTGAATAGTTATAGGTACTCTGTTCTGTGTTCCTTTGCCAGTATGAATCCTACCCCTTTTTTCTAGCATAAAGAAAAACACCATTTGTTCATTCAACTTCTTATTATTACTGGAGTATCAAATGATTCATATTACCTAATGCAGATGCACTGTAAAATCACCAAGTCAATCTGCCATGGACACTCTAATATCAAAGGGTAAAAGTGCAAAAAAACCACTTGTGGTGGCTGGGTGTGTGCCTCAAGGAAGTCGGAACGTGAAAGAATTAGAAGGAGTTAGTATAGTTGGAGTCCAGCAAATAGATCGTGTAGTTGAAGTTGTAGAGGAGACTTTAAAAGGTCATGAAGTGCGGCTTTTGAACCGCAAGACATTGCCAGCACTTGACCTCCCCAAGGTGCAAATTTTACATTTTCTTCAATGTGGTTCTTTAACGTTGGTTTTTTTTTAATGAGCAGCTCTATTTCTCATGACAGGTGCGAAAGAACAAATTTGTTGAGATTCTTCCCATTAATGTTGGGTGTTTGGGGGCCTGTACTTATTGCAAGACAAAGCATGCCCGTGGGCATTTAGGGAGCTACACTGTCGATAGCCTTGTAAGTTCATGACATGGACAACTGATACATATTGCTGCTGTTTGAATTTTTTTTGGTTTTAATATTAAAATTCCATCTGCAGGCAGGGCGTGTAAAAACAGTTATAGATGATGGAGTAAAGGAAATATGGTTGAGTAGTGAAGATACAGGAGCTTATGGTAATATTTTGATGTTTCTATTATTGTGTATGTTGATGATCTGAAATTTTTTCTATTTAGAAATCTTGTTTCTACAGGACTTTTTATTAAAATGATTTTGCTACACATCATTCAATGGTCTATTAGCAACCATTGCTCTTTTTTGCCATGTTACTGTTTGAAGATGCTGCTGATCATTTACATTTCTAATCCCTAAACTAGAGAAATAATAAGTGACAAATAGATCTACTGCTTACTAATAAGGAAAAATAATTATAAAATTTACCATGTTCATATCATCCAGTGAAATAGAATATTGCTGCTCTGCAGACGGAGTTTTGTTCCATGACTCGTGAAAAATCTATCATGCTTAGAAAAATAAATAAGTTGAGATGTTAGTTGTACTAGTTCTTCACAATACAAGGTGTTGAACAGATTGAATTTCTTGAAATCTTACAGGTCGTGACATTGGGGTTAATCTTCCAATTTTATTGAATGCTATTGTTGCTGAACTTCCTTCTGATGGAAGCACAATGCTTCGAATTGGGATGACAAATCCACCTTTTATTCTGGAGCACCTGAAAGAGATAGCAGAAGTTCTGCGCCATCCATGTGTATACTCCTTTCTTCACGTGCCAGTGCAGTCTGGTAGTGATGCCATTTTGACTGTAAGTCCCAGTATTGCTAATCTTTTCTTTTTAGTGCTGCTAGTAGCTTCTACCTACCCTGTAACAGTCATTCCAGCTGTAATTCTATAATTTATGTAAGGGTAGCTACTAGAGAATATCATTGTATAAGAGCCCTTATGTTGATATAACTGTTCTTGTTGACAGGCAATGAATCGAGAATACACTGTGAATGAATTCAGGACTGTGGTTGATACCTTGACTGAGCTAGTTCCGGGGATGCAGATTGCTACCGATATAATATGTGGATTCCCTGGTTAGTTTGCAACTCAATTTCCACTTCGTGGTCCTTTTTGCATACTTTTATTTAAGTCTCACTTTGCTAATTGTATATTTCTAGAACAGTATGACATAGAAGTTATTGGCCCCTTTCAAGTGAAATTGCTCAAGTGAATTATCCTGATATGACATTTGTAATTTCTAGATTGTGAAATCAGATATGTCACTAGAATTTTTGGTACTCCATTGGTTCGGTAACAATTGACTCTTTCTAACCTTTCAAAGTCAATATAACTTTGACTAATTTTTTTTTCTTTTCAATTTTATGTTAGTTGATCTTTAACAAACAGGTTGCAATAAAATATTAACTGTAAAGTTTCTAAAATTTAATTTTTGAAATTTTTTTTGTCAAAAAAATTCAATTAAAAAGAGTAGGTCAGAGTTAAAAATTGTTGACTCATGGAATTTATGAGGGCAAGGGCATTGGGAGTATTGTGGAAGCTAGGCTTTCTTTTTCCTTTTCTTTTTGTTATTTTGGTTATTTTTCCAGAATAACTTAGGAACAATTGAAGCAGAAATTTGATTATTGAGGATATCGATGATATTGGATATGAAGGACCCCAATTCTTATTTCAGATTATTTACGAGTGGTTTTGACATTACTTGGAGGAATTATTTACTGGTGATGGAGAGATAAAAAACAGTTGGAAGATCCAACACCTTGTCAGGAGTTTGTATTCATTTACAACACCCTCTATAAAAAGTATTTGGTGTTTTAGCTGGATAGTCCTTGACATGACAGACTTTTCTTGGGTTTTGCAGGTGAAACAGATAAAGATTTTTCTCAAACTGTCAACCTTATTAAAGCGTACAAGTTTGCTCAAGTTCATATCTCGCAGTTCTATCCTAGACCAGGTATGCTGTTGATGACTTCACCTTTTGCTTAGATTTTATCATTACCCTTCTAATTATGTTTTAGCCTGGTGTTGCTCAGTGTACTTGTTTTTTTTTTCCCATGTTTTTTTATTCTTTTCTTTCGGTTTCATCAAATGTACAATGAGTGGCAATTGGGAAAAGTTGTATATTTCATGGAAGAAAAACAGCATTTATTTCTTTTTGTATCGTGAGCGACTGCTGTGTTATGAAAAACAGCATTTTCTGTTATGAAAGCTCGTCTCTCTGTTATTTCACTTTGACATCTAGTATGTCCTGTTCACTGAGTGTATTGTGAAAATTTATGTGGTACCCGTGCCATAATGGACTCTCTGTGTAATTGCATCGACTTTGTGGTTATTTTCTATCTTAAATCTGCTTTCTGATTTCAGGGACACCTGCTGCAAGGATGAAGAAGGTTCCAAGTAACATAGTGAAGCAAAGAAGCCGTGAATTGACTTCTGTGTTTGAAGCTTTCACTCCTTACAATGGAATGGAGGGCAGAGTGGAAAGAATATGGATAACAGATATCGCCACTGATGGAATTCACTTGGTAAGATGAAAGCATCTAAATGAAACACTCTGGTTCTAAGGCGTCATGGAAAGGTTACTAGGATTGCATGTTAAATGTTTTTCTGATATGTTTCGTATGTTCTGCTCGCTTCTCTTTAAATTTGAGAGCCCCCCCCCCCCCCCCCCCCCCCCACCCTCACTTCCTTCCTTTCCTAGCTTAGTTCAAATGGAGAACTTGCTTCCTTTTGTTTTCCTTTCTTTTTTTGAATTGAATGGAGAACTTTATTAGCTTATGATTAAGCCTCCTATTTTCATTTTCTGATTAGTTCTTTCATTTCCCAAGGTTGGCCACACAAAAGCATACGTGCAGGTGCTCATAGTTGCTCAAGAAAGCATGCTGGGTACTTCAGCTATTGTTAAGATAACCTCCGTTGGAAGGTGGTCAGTTTTTGGAGAAGTGATTGAGACTCTCAACCAAATAAATCAGAAATCCAAGTCCGTCGAGAAAATGCTCAGCGAGGAAAAATGTTCTCCCTGTTCCGACCCATGTGACAGCTGTGCATGTTCCGGAGAGTCAGAACCTTGTGCTTGTGGACCAGAGAGCTGTGGAGGACATAGTACTTTAGAACAAAGTGATGTTTTACACAATGAAGCGCTTCGAGAAGATCAAAATAGAAGAAATCTCATTGGATGGTTACTAAGAAAGCGGAAAAATCAGGCACAGAAAATGGTGGAGAATGGTATCGCGTCGGGATCCCAGAAAAAGCAAGAACGGGCCAAAGGAGCTCCGGAGGAGTGGGGTATTGTGGATAGGGCACTCCTAGGAGGATTAATTGTCAGCGTTTTTACTACTGTAGCTTTACTAATACATCTTGGATTTAAGACCATGTCATCCAAGTGAGCTTTCATGTGTTGCGTTTTACTTGTCCAATTCTTTGTGGGAGGATTTTCATGAAAGATTTGACGAATATGGGAAATTTTTGTTTTGTAAAAGGCTAGAGTTCTGTTACAATGTTGTTGAGGAATAGCTACATATTGCAAATCCCTTGAATTGTGTAAGGCACTCCTTTCTTTTGCAATGATTAATATGTAAGCACTTCAGTTTTTTCATACAAATCTATTACTTGATATTAGAAACTGCTTCACACTGTGTAGCCGTCGCTTTTGTTTTGCCAGCTTTTTGGGGCATTGTTTACCAGTCATTAAGTATAAAATATGATTGCTCATAGACAGTACAGAATCTGGAATAAAGAGCAAAAAGAATAGTTGGGTTTCATACATGGGATTGAAGAAATGTGGGATGTGCATACTCAGCAAAAGCGAGATTGTTTTGTGGATTGGGTGTGAGGCAGAAAGTACCCTAGCTGCTTTCCTCCTGTCTTCTGCTGTCATGACATTGGTGGGAATTATTTACTAGATCGTATTTCCTTGTCCAGAATCAAGCAAATAAGGTGTTTTTAAGTTATAGCAGTTTCCAACTCAAAGTAACATATCTGCTCTGGACGGTAATCTCTTGAAGAAGTTGACAGGCACAGAGGGCATCCTGCTCCTGAACCTGGGATGTCGAAGCACGTAGAGTCCAACCAGCACTGCCACTACCTGGAATAGAGTGACATAAATAAGTACAGCCCCGATTAATGAAAAGAGGATAAAGATTGCCGTAGCCCTTGGATCCCTCCAACTTAGTAGTGCCTGAGCTCTTTCCCCTTGGCTTGCCAAATCTCCAACCACTGTCTGCACCCTACCGGCAACACTTCTCATCCTGTCATATCTCATCCTCACAATGTCCGATGGCCGGGATGCTGGGAACGTATCAAATTCCTCATCAAGTTCATCTGGATGGGCGTTGTCTGCCTGTGAAAGCCTAGTATCCATGTGAGGAGGGTGCCTTGGCCTGAACCGATAATTCCATAACCCAATCACAAACAGATAGAGAAAGATTGTGGGCAGTATCAACTCAGGATAGCAAACCAGTATGAAGAACAGCACGTGCACTAGACATGTTGTTATTGGATTTCTCCAGTAGCAAATGTCATTAAACCATTTACAGACAGCCGTGACCCCTGAAAGCATTGACATCATGCGATGAACATTAGCTTTGCTTCTCCTCAAACTCCACATATGGTAATCCACATCTAACATGTACTCCACAGCTTCACGCCTAAGCGGTGGCTCAGATCTTGCTAGCCTTGCTGCCACTATCTGCATTGCCTGGTGGCGGAGCCAGTCAATGTGCCTAACAGAAATTGGGTGGTAATAGTGCATTTTGGGAAGCAATGGCTTGCCATAGTGAGCCAACATATTAACCCAAGCTGTGCATGTAAACCTTAATGCCAAGTGAAGTTCCCCATGCTTCTTTAATCCAGAGTGGGTAAGAACTAGCAATGGATAGTAATGTGTATATATTCGATCAGTTTCCAAAGTTGATAGCCGAATCCTTACCTTCCCAATTCTCTGATCTCTTGCATCTTCTTTGCTTCCATTAATGTGGCAATTGTCAAAGACACCAATGGTGATCACAGTGCAAGGATCATAAACATCCCAAGTATACTGCTCATTCCAACGAGGATTCAGAGTATCGAGAATTGTTCTGGTTCGAACCCATTTGTTGCCATACTTGGACACACAATACGCATCAGTAGTCCTGCCATCCTTTCCCTTCAATGGCAGCAGATTTCGTGCACTGAGAATCCCAAGTTCAAGGATTCCAATTTTTTGCTTCCTCAGGTGCTTGGATGACGGCTGCAGATCACTGCTAAAATGTGTAGACTCATCAAGGACGTGATACCCTGCATCTAAACAGAGACAGAGTAGGATCTTGCTTGAGAATTTATCTTTCTTCTTGTCACCCTCTTCTATGAACGAAGGCCTGAGGAGATTTAACCAGCGAGGATCTGGGAGCTTATGCGCCTCAAGTCTTGTTGGTACATCCCTAACTGATAAAATGACCCTTCCCAGTATCTCATCCTTGCCTTGTCCTATCCTGTCCTCAACAGACACAATTATGAAATCCTCAAAAGGCTCAGACGCAACAAATATAAGCTCATCATTCCAAATTGGATTAATGGTTCGCATCTGCGAAGGCTTAGTGACCCTTAACTGATTACCAAGTTGAACTTTTACATACACATCTGGCATGCGGCCCCTATCGGAGGGGACAAGATCTTGGGCTTCAATGACATGAACTCGAAGGTAATACAGCTTCGGCGAAAAGTAGACCTTCGATCGTGTGTTGGAAAGGTTCGTATGACTAATGTCATGAGCATCACTATGCCATGCCTCAGGAAATGACTCATCAGCCTGTGTTCCCATCCAAACTGCAAGCATAATCTCTCCTCTGGTCTTGATCCCCTTCTTGTCCTCCAATATGTACCACTGAGGAGCCAGAGGACTATCCGGTGGCACTCGAAGAGGGACTTCCGATAGATCAAAAAAAACTCTGCCCACAAAATCATCCTTGCCAAAATCCTTATCCTTCACAGTAACTTCAAGTAAATTGGACTGCAATCTATCCTTTGCGAATGCAAAAATTTGCTCCCACACCGGGCTTTGGTTCTTCTCCAAGTATTTAGTCTTTCCTTTATAGTTCCCCAGCTTAACTTCAACATATGGATCAAGACTCCCAGAAACATCCATAACAGGAAGATCTCTGGCCTTAACCACACTCACATACAAATAATGCATCTGCTCCACCAAATCATAAGTACTTGCCATCTTGTCCCATCCTCTGTATCGCATACGTGCAGCCACCGGTGGACTGGTCTCTACCAACAAGAATTCAGGATTCTGCCTAGGCATCTGCATATTCATAGCAGTAGGTGGCCCTGCTCGAGCAAAATCAGTCCTTGTCTCAACTGTCGGAGCCTTTTCTTTCATAACTTGAGGCTGAAATCCGAACCCGGTAGACACAGGAGGAGCCGGAGCAGCAGCCGGAGCAGCAGTTGCAGTCCCTATAGTGTGAAAAGTCCTCACTTCTTTATCCTTATTTTTCTTCTTCTTCTTCTTCTCATGATCATCAATAACATCTTCTTGAAGCATGGTGGTCTTGATTTCTTGAAATACTGGAGTTGCTTCAGTCTCAATATTGCCAGCATTTGGAGGAGGAGGAGGAGGAGGGTGGCTACCATCATGTGCTGCATAAATCTTGAGTGCTACATCACCTTTGACATGCGAAAAGGGGCCACGTTTATCAAGAGGGTATCTCTGGGGATCAATGGCCTCGGAATCAGATAATAAAGGCACAGAGATTCCAGAGATCTTAACACAACCAAGAAAGTTCTTGTGTTGGCCGCCTTTTCGATCATTGTACACAACAACTTCAATGGTCTTGTTGGGAAGATCTCTTGGGTTTCTTACATTGAAAACAAGCTTTTCATTCCAAATAGGGTTAAGCTCATGAGGCTTGGTTTGGGTCCTCTGTTTTTGCTCATCGAAGTCTACCTCTACGTAAGGACTGGCTGAACCATGGCCATCTTTGGGCATAAGGTCACAAGCATCGTGAACTTCCACTACTAGTATGGTCATGGTGTGATGGTAGTTGAGGGAGAGGCTTGAAGGGGTTCGTAAGATCTGCTCGGACAATAATTTGTTAGCTAAAAACGAAAGGAATGGAGGTGGTGGGTGGTGAAAGAGTTGGGGTTGAAGATGAGGCGCTTAATTTTGGAGTACAAAGACAGGAACATGAGTGGGGATAGAGGCAGATTCTGGTGGGCACATTTTACCATTTGTGAGCTTACTAAGTGCAGGGTCTTGATTTTCTTCGATGGGGAGAGAAAGAGGCTGTGTTTCTTGGTGCAAGTCTTCCTATGCAATTATGATGTGGGGACTTGATGAAGATGAAGATAAAGATAACGCCTAGGTCAGGGGTACAAGTGTAAATTAACTCGAGTTGAAAATAATCAATTCATTTTCTTTTTAATTTAATGTAGGTGTACGCTCTAATTTGTATCTATTTTAATTAATTTTATGGGTTTTAAAATTAACAATTATGTAAGCCTTCAATGGTCATTACATGAGCAATTACAGGGCTCAAATCTGAGATCACAAAAAAATAAATCTCTTAATCCTAAACTCTTACTACTATAACACTATAGTTAAAAAGCAAATATTCAATTTATATTATTTTTTTTAGTTTAATGTAGATGTTCGGACCAGCTTGCGTGCACCTTGACTAATCCCACGGGTTTTAAAGTTAACAACTATATAAACTTCCAGTAGCTATCATATGAACAACCATATAGCTCAAACCTGAAACCATAAAAAAAAAAACAAACCTTTTAATCAAAACTCTTATCATTTCCACCACCATCTAAATGGTTATTCAATTCATATTATTAATGAACCTGATGGAGGTTTTTTTCTAAAAGCAATCCCTCCTTTCCTTTCAATAGGATCTCTCGGTTTCAAGGTATTAGGCAGATCCATTATTAATTCATCCATGGAGATTGTCTAGTCCTTTAGCCTAAAAGGTCACCAAAGCAGATCGATTCTCCCTTTATGCATCACATTCACTTTCTGCTCTTCTTTTTGCATAATATTGAATCCCCACTCCTTCCTCTCTCTTTTTTTTTTTTAATATACGATTAAAATATTTTTAATTTAGAAATATATTAAAGTATTATTTTTAAAAACAGTTATTTTTAATATTAAAATAATTAAAAAAATTAAAAAAATTAAATTTTACCCTACTGATATCGGTCGGTGAATTGAGGCACGAGGGTAATTCTGTAAACTAATCATCTACCTGAATTCTTTCTCGTTAATGTTATGAACTCAGCAAGCCCAGCTTCTTTGACCTCTTTATGCTTTAAAAAAAAAGACAAAACCCTAGTTGAGATGTGTTGGTAGCATGTCAACAACCAGGTTTGATGTGTCAGCTTGATTATTCAAGACTTCATCTGAACACTTGCTTAGCTTGAAAGGCTCCGAGGACTAAAAGGATAGAGAAAATTGGAACAGAGGGAATTTTATGACGAAATTTCTCTAACTCTGATTGAGTGTAGATTCTTTCTTTTTTATTACCAGCCATGACCTGTCCACCATCCGTTCGTCTTGCTAGTTAAACAAATTCAAATTCATAATATTCGAGATTCCAGGTTCTCTAGGTAGTAAATATTATTTTTTAAAATATTTTTTATTTTTTAAAATTTATTTTTAACATCAACACAACTAAAAACATAAAAAATTAATTTAAACCAAAGGGTGTAGAATTTATCTTTTATCTTTTTCTTTGTTTCTTTTGATCTGCATTATTTTGAAGGCATCTTTAGAAGGTGTGTGCAAAGGGTCCCCCAGCCTTGCACCAAGTTTGCTATGTGGTAAGGGAATAATCTGGGGGTAGAATTTATTATTTAATATAGTTTCTGTCATTCAACATATTGAATGTACTGACAATTACTGACAATTACTGGTTACCTATTGAATGTCTGGTAGGATGTTTAAATTGTTTTTTTTTAATATTTTTAATTTTAAAATGTATTAAAATAATATGTTTTTATTTTTTTAAAATTATTTTTAATATTATTACATCAAAAACGTAAAATTAAAATATTAATTTGAAGTAAAAAAAATATTTTAAAAACATAAAAATAAAAAGGAATTATTGGCCATTGATTATGCATGCTCTTGATGTCTAACGACCATTGTCAGCTGATCAGACAGTCTACAGCTTGTTCTATTTGGAACCATATTACCGACAATTACAAAATTTATGATACCAATAATAGCCTTCCTTCCTCCAGCCAGCAACCACTGCCTGGCCTGGTTTATATATAAATAAAATTCTTCATTTTTTAGGATTAGAATTTAACAAAATACTGATGTTGACATTAACTATATATTAATCGCTAATGCTAACATGTATTTAAGAAAAATTATTTCCTAAACACAATCCCAAGGCAATTTAAATATCCCTTGGAAAAAAAATCCAAACTGTAAATAATAAAAAGGAAAAACCTCAATTTAGTCCCTAGCCTGTATACCTTTTTTCTTAATTTATAGCTTTTATCAATTAGGTTTTTCTCACACTTGTCAACTTGATCCTTCTTAATTTCAAAAACTCCATGAAATTTTTAATGAGCATGAACAAAACTACCTGATTGAAAATTGTTTAAAATATTTATGTGGATAAAGGATAAGTGTATAAATTAGGAACTAAATTGAGATCTTAATTTCTCAATGAAAATCATCTAATTGAATTGAGTACTTTGAAATGATCCAAATAAGATTAGTTTCAGATTTTAACGTAAAAATTTTACTGTTTAATTTTAACGTAAAATGTTTTACTATTCAATTTTACGTTATTGAGCATAACTCCAAGTCAAACTGTTGAATAGATCTGAAACTTTACCATAATATTTTAGAGGTATTTTTATATGCTGGAGTAAAATTTCAAATGAGTCAAAATTCTATCCAATGATCTTAAAAATCAATTTGTCATTGTATACAAGAAAAGAAGAGCTAGTGATATTTAATGACAAATTGATTTTTAGGATCATTGGACAGAATTGTAGGCTATAAATTAGCCTTATATCAAACTTGTATTATTTTGTTATCTTCTTCTCTTTTCACAATAGCATAGGAAATTAACTTATAAGTTTTATTTTTATTATTTTAGTTATAGCTCAAGACTTATTTGAACTTAATAAATACTTTATTTTTAGCTGGGATTTAAGAATTGTTTGGATCAAGGTTCGGGCTTGCTAATTTTAGGTTTTGAATCAGTTTTGTGAGTTGATTAATTCAGTCCACAATGATAGATCCATTAGAGTTAAGTTTTTAGAAGTGCTTAAACTCTGGTAAGCCTAAGTTTCGACACTTTTTTATCAATAATACTTTTGAACCTTTTATTTTAACGTGTGAGAGAGGTTCTTGTATTATTTTAGTTCTTGAATTAACTGAATCTGACTTATCAAATAGTAACTAGCTTTATGGCATCATTCAACTTCATTCCAATAGTGTTGGTGTCTTGGGACAGATTTTCATTGTGTCATATGCCTAACAAATCTCTTTTGGCTTTCCAGTATCAGATCTCAATCTTAATTATGAGTTGCGTTATCATGTGATCACGAGGTTTGCGTCAGTTAGTATCAAAACTAGGCTCCAAAATCAAGTCATTTCTTTTTAAAACTTATATTTTCCTAGTGTTCTTTAAGTTTTCAATGTTTATGTCAATCTTCTTCTTGTTCTTTGTGTCTACGACATCCTAGTATAAAAAATTAATATTTTTTTTTATTATTGTCTCTAAACATATTAGCAGCATAAAAGACAAAAAAAGAAGAAGAAGAAAAGATGTTATTCAAAACTTGTTGCAATTCTATCGCAGAAACACAACTAGAATTAATTGAAATTTTATATACTATGTTAATGGGGTGAAATCACACTACATATTAAATTTGGTTTATTTTAATATCTTGTTTTTGAGATTTCAATTTAAGATTTAATTCTACTGTAAACTAATCATACAGAGTTTCAATACCTAAACACAGAAGAAAAACCTATAAATAGAAGTAATGGCTGAAAAGGAGAGACAAAGGTGAGGTCTATCATTGAGACGAGGGAGGGATGATTTTTATGTGGTGGAGACTAAGATAAGGTTGCCTAAGTTGAGTGTTAGGAGGATGGAGAGGCAGTGGAAGATAAAAAATAATAAGGAAAAAAAAGAAGGAAAACTGACGTGTAATCTATACTGGGAGTATTTAGAAATGAGATTGTGGTTGCTTTTTAAAGTATTTTTTGTATCGAAATATATAAAAATAATATTTTTTTTATTTTTAAAAAATTATTTTTAAAATCAGCGCATCAAAACAATCTAAAATATATAAAAAAATTAATTTTTAATAAAAAAATTAAATTTTATAAAATATGGTTTGCATCATGTTTTTAAACTGTGTAATATAGATATATAGCGCATGTAATATAAATTTTTAAAAAACAATTTTTTTTCTGTGCTGATACGGGAAAAATACTGTTAGAAGGGTATTGTAGTAATTTGAGGAGGAAGGTCCGGAAATAAAAAAGGAGGGTGGGACCGTGGGAGATTATGCGATGGGACAAGGAAAGTCTGCATCAGAAGGTACTGAGTGGAGGCGGTTGCTTTCCAATATTTTCAGTGATTGGCCTTTGACTTGCAGGTGCATCAGCAGCGGGTGGAGCTCTCTATTTTAGCATAGTAATTAATTATTTCTCTCGTCTCCAAATTAAGCTGCTTTCTTCGACAATGCTTCTAAAAAAATTAATAATAAACTATTTTATAGTGTTTATTTCAACGGCTGGGCGTGCTTTTTAAAAAAATTAATATTATTTTAAAATAAAATTGTTTATGAAAGACAACATCAGCGCACCAAGAAACACTCTGTAACAATGGCCAGTTATCTAATAAACACGTGTACAATCAATATTTTGGTACCGTTTATTTCAACGGCTGGGCCATGTTTTTCAAAAAAAAATTAATATTATTTTAAAACATTTTAAAATAAAATGGTTTATGAAAAACATCCTCCAGCGCACCGAGAAACACTCTGTAACAATGGCCAGTTATCTAATAAACACGTGTACAATGATAGCAATCCCAAAGACGGACGTAACTGCCTTCTGCACGTTGTCAGTCAGCCTCAAGTTGGAAGCTCACTCATCTTGTCCTTATCTTTTATTATTTTTCAACACTAGTGAACAAGATAAACTCCAAAATCCAAACCCCAATTTCCCTTTTATTTATTTATTTATTTATTTATGCCCACAGTTAAAAACAATTTTACACATGGAAGGACAGCTGTTTTATCTGTAGCCAATCTGGACTGTGAAATAAATAAATAAATATCTATATATATATAAATCAATCTTCTTGTGTGTGTTAATATCCACAAGGCAGAATCTTATTTTGTTTCTTATATTAGACGGTAAAGTGTTGAGGTGAGAAAAAAAATTAAAAATTTGATTAAATTGATAAAAATAAAAAAAATAATAATTAAAAAATTGACTGGTTGAGTTCAGTTTCAATTTTATAAACTTGAAATCAAAAAAATCGAATCTAATCAAACCCAAATAAAAAAAATCAAGTGAATTTAAATGTATACTCCATTTACATGTTAATTAAAATTAAAATATTAATTGTAAATTTGAATGAAGAAATCAAGAAAAACAAAAACCCATACCTCTCGAGATTACAAGGCAGTGATATATTAAAAGCATGAGAAATTAATGTCCCATCACATAATTAAATACGAAATTAATTAAATTAGTTTATATGTATTTATATAAACTAATGTTTTATTTTTTTTTTCTTACAGATAATGATTAAGGCACATACTGTGTGTCGGCATTGGACAGCATAGTGAGTCAGTGACAATACATTTTGCAATAATTACAGCTTTAACTTATAATAGTGTAGATGCTGCAAAAGAATGGCATCGATGCATGTGTTTGCTTCATTCTCTTTTGTATTTTGGTCGTAGCCACCCACGTGCAAGAGCACATGCCCGGTCTTGGCTTCTTCTGCCAGCGCATTAACATCATCTTTTTTCTTTTTTTTTTCATCTGAGATTAAAGAAATACTAGAAAGGCAGCAAATACGTTAGGTACGTACAGTACGGTATGTATCGCCGAAACTACTTTTGTTATAAAGGCATAGGCCTCCTAAAAGCATACCGCATTTATTGTAATTAAAATAGTGGTATTGATTATATTTTAAAGTTATTTTTATTTGAAAATATATTAAAATAATATTATTTTTATTTTTTTAAAATTATTTTTAATATCATACGATATGATAAAAAAAAATATTCAAAATTTTAAACTCATGAAAAGAAGAAAAAGACAAGATAAAGAACAATGACCCAAGTTTTCATTGTGGGCATGTCATGTGACCGTTGAGCAAAGACATGCCGAGTGAAGGCTGTTTCCTCCACTGGGTGAGGGTGACGATGGATTAGATATCTGGTCCATGTAATGGGTTAGGGTCCATGCATTGTCCTTGGGCTTGAAAAATGAAAACACAGGCAAAATTCTTTATCAATATAGAAAAGTTAGTTTTGTTTATTTTTTAATTTTTATGTTAGAGAAAGGAGAGAGAAAGACATGGGGAATAGAGAAAGTTGTCGTTGAACCGCAATCCAACCATAAAAAAAAAAGATTTTTAAGTTAATGATTCCCTTTCCTTGGAGAGAATTCATTGAAGGTGGTTTCTTCTCTAAACATGATGGGAAAGTCCAATGAGGTTCAATTTTGATTTCATGAATTTGGTTGATATTTATTTTTGATAATGATTTTGAGGAAGTCAGATAAAGTTTTTAATTTAATTTAAATAATAAAATTTAAAGTGAGATGACTAAAATGAAAACACAAATAAAATTTATGGTCAATCTCCAAAATTTTAGAACTATTATTTTGATTTAAAAATTCATTTTGTTCATTTTTCAATCCCTAAGTTAGAGAAAAAAGAGAGAAACATGTTGATAAATGGAGAAAGAGAGAGAAAGTTATTGTTCGATCACAATCTGACAACCATAAAAAAAGATTTTGGTGTTAATGAGTTCCTCTTCTAGAGAGAATTCAGTAAAGGTGGTTTTCTTCTCTAAACATGACAGGGAAGTTAGATTAGGTTCAGTTTTGATTTCATGGATTTGATTGATTTTCATTTTTTATATTGATTTTGGGGTTGCCAGGTGAAAATTGATTGAAAAATAAATGTTTACCCTAAAAAAAAAACCGGCAACCATAAAAGAAGATTTTAATGTTAATGAGTTCCTCTTTTAGAGAGAATTCAGTAAAGGTGATCAGGAAAGTTAGATGATTTGGTTTTGATTTCATGGATCCCCCTATTTTTCTTTTACCATAATGGTGGTTGGAATATAGACTCACAATCATAAAAAACCTATTCATCCACTTAATAATAAAAAAAAGAGTGGACAATGTATTATGTACCACTTCAATCAAATAATAAAATGGAAAGGGTCTTTGCACGCGCGCCTGGCTTTGCAGACCCAAGCACCTGACCTCTTTTCTTTAGCTCATTTTTACTTTTTTGGAATTTTTACTTTTTTTTTTCAAAGATTTGAAATAATTTTTTCAATATATTTAAAAATATCTTTTAAATATTAACATGATATTCTTTGTAATAAAATTATTTAGCGTAGATTTGTAATCATTTTTCTTCTTAAGTTTAATTTTTTGGTTTTTCATTGCATTTTTTATCACATAATTACATTGAAAATAAACTAAACTAATGTATTATTCTTATATTTTTAATACATATACAAAATAATTAAGAAAATATTTTTTTATTAAAATATTTTTTTATGATTCTCATAATTGTTTGGTCCAACAAATAAATATTATGATAAATGAATTTCCCAAAAAAAATAAATTTTAAAATATTTTTTTAAAACTTGATGATCTTTCAAAGAGATTGCTGTATTTTTTTCATATTTTATATAAATAATTTTTATTTCCATGATGTATTTATAAAAATAAAATCCATCAATTCTTTGTTAAAGAAAAACCTCCAAGATTAAATAAACAGAAAAGTCAAGATTAAAAAACAACACGTATACATTTTTTTTTAAATCCAAAATATTAATGTATTTTTTTTATTATATTTAAAATTAATTTGAATTTCTACGAAAATCAAACTAGTTAACTACTGTACCAATATTAGAAAAAACAAAAAAGACTCTATACTAGTCATAGTCATAGATGTTGAGTTTGGTAAAAAAAACAAAAAAGACTCTAAAAAAAGATTCTATACTAGTCATAATCATAGATGTTGAGTTTTGTAAAACGTAATTTTAGGCCGTGTTAGGTGTTATATTTTGAAAGTATTTTAAAAAAAATTAATTTTATTTTTTGATTTAAATTAATATTTTTTTTTGTTGTTTTCGTATTATTTTGACGTGTTGATATCAAAAATTATTTTGAATTTTATATATTTTTATAAAACATGATATTTACATATTAACATATTTTTTTATTATATTCAAAAATTAATTTGAATTTCTTGTTGAGTTTTGTAAAACACAATAATCTAAACTCTTAAATGTAAGATAAAAATAATAACCACATTAGTTACGTGGTTATAATTTTAATTTATTTAAAATGACTTTTATTTTTATTCTGATAAATAAATCTATGTTCTCTGAAAATATAATACCCCCATTATTGCTTTGTGATTGATCTGCGTGGATAAGATGGCATATCCGTAATAAAATAAAGAACCTTGAAAATATTACTGTTCTGATTGGTTTGGTTCGATGAATCAGGTACTTGCTGAGGTTCAATAGATTTTCAGGGAAATAAAGGGCAAAAAAACAGAGATTTGAAAATATATTAAGATTGAAATATATTAAATATATATATATATATATATATATATATATATTTTTAAAAATATCTTTTAAATAAACAATAACATCACAAAAATAAACATCAC
Organism: Populus deltoides; assembly: GCA_015852605.2. NCBI lineage: Eukaryota > Viridiplantae > Streptophyta > Magnoliopsida > Malpighiales > Salicaceae > Populus > Populus deltoides. Next base: position 13,164,646 of record CM027582.2, on the reverse strand, counting down.
CTCCACCGAGACTATGTTTGGGAACGCGGCTACAGCTGTGTTTCCAAAAATTTAAAATTTTTTTTTTACTAAAATTAAATATAGTTTGTATGTTTTGGATCGTTTTGATGTGCTGATGTCAAAAATAATTTTTAAAAAATAAAAAAATATTATTAACATGTATTTTAATATAAAAAATTATTTAAAAACACCAAACTGCACTTGAAAAATATGCAGTTAGTGGGCTAGCTTTTCTTCGTAGGCTGCTGTAATTGGACTTTATCCTTGTCTCTTACTATATAATAGAATAAATTTAATAATAGTATCAAGTAATTTTTTATCACTTAAATATTTTTTTAGGTGTTAATCAACCAGCAACATAGCACGATTTACAAACTAGTATATTAAAGAGCGTGTTTGATACTGTGATTGAATCTGTTTTTGATCGAATTTCAAATTTTTTTTGTTAAAATTGAGTGCGGTTTGTACTTTTTGGATCGTTTTGATGTGCTATGTCAAAAATAATTTTTAAAAAGTAAAAAAACATCATTGGCATGTATTTCGGCACGAAAAGCTATTTGAAAAATAACCACTACCACACTGCCAAACACCCTCTAAAAGAATTAGAAAATCTAACACTGGTTCACATGAACATTGAAACACCTGATTTTCTTTTTCTTTTTTTCAAAATTTTCCCCTTTTAATTGCAGCATTCTATGGTCTTCTTAGATGAAATATGGTTTGAAATTATGATAAAAATACTTAATTAAAAGATAAAATATTAAAAAGTACAAAGAAAATGTTAACATCAAATTCACAACAATTTTTACAACAAAAATTGTAGAAGTGAGAGAAACTTGACAGTTGTTATGATTTTAACAATAAAAATAACCAAGTTTGGTATCAAAGGGTTTTATATGATGAGAAGAGATTTTCATTTTTATGCATCTATAATAATAATAATAATAATAAATATAAAAAAATTATATAAAAGTTCACATTAAAAAAATAAAAAAGATATTTTATTTTCTTTGAATATTAATGAGCTATCTGTTTTTTTTTTTAAATATGCATATTATATTAATACATATTTAATCATAAAGTAATTGCTAATATTACCATAAAAAAATTTAATCTTATTTAAAAAAAATATAAAATTAGCCCATCTCCCAATAAACCCAATATGAAATGATAAAATTAAAAAAAATTAAAAATTATATAAAAAAACTCAAGTTAACCCTAGTTAACTTTTCAAATTCACGACCCACGTCATAAGACCAAGATAACCATATAGAAAATAAATCAAAATAAATTATGAAATTTAATTTGTAATTAACTCAATATTGAGAGATGAAATTGAAAAAAATTAATTTTAAAAAATGATATAAAAAATTACCCGAGTCAACCCGAGTTAACTCATTAAACCTATGACCTAGATCATGATACCTGAATAACCTTATAAAAAAAATAAATAACATGAGCCAAACAAGCTAACCTACCAAGTCTGCGACTTGGGTCATAAGACTGAATAACCTCATAAAAAAAATTATCAATTTGCCTGTTAAATAATATTACATATATTATTTTAAGATAATTTTATAAATTTATTCAATCAAGTCCCTACTTGATTTTTTAGGTCTACAAATGTAATCTCCTATATTAATTACATGCTAGTCTTTTAATTTTTAAAATTTATTTATAATCAAATCACACTTGATTAATCATTCCATTAGGTTCCCTAATAAGTTGATCAAAATATAAATCATAATCCTAAATAAAATAATATTAAATAATTTAATTTATTATCAATTCAATAATTGATTGATTTATATTTGAAGATCAAGTACAATGTCTACCAACTTGTCATGATCCCTCAAATATTAAAAAAAATAATATGTGGTTTGACTTAACATTTCAATGACCTATTAGGTTCTCTAATAAGTTGATCAGAATATAAATCCTAATTTTAAATAAAATAAGATTACATAAATTAAATAATTTAATTTATCATTAATTCAATAATTGATTGATTTATATTTGAAGATTAAATACAATATCTAATAACTTGTCATAATTCTTCAAATATTAAAAAAATAATAAGTGATTTGACTTAATTTTTCAATGAGCCATTATGTTTTCTAATAAGTTGATAAGAATATAAATTCTAATCTTATATAAAATAATATTAAATAAATTAAACAATTTAATTTATTATCAATTCAATAATTGATTGATTTATATTTAAAGATCAAGTACAATATCTAACAACTTGTCATGATTCTCTAAATATTAAGAAAATAATAAGTGGTTTGACTTAACATTTATGTGACTAGTTTCTCAGCAATTATTATCATTTCATCAAGAATGTTTTGATTTAAGCATTATAACATGGAATATGTCTACTTTGTTAAATCATTTTAGTTTTGAACACTATAGTCATTGATTCTTTAAATAATATTTGAAACTATTTTCAAATTTTATTTCACCTTGGCAAAGTGTTTCACAATCAATATTATTTGAGAACTAATAAAATATTTTTTATAATTCACATAAGGTGATGAATCCTCTCTTAATTACTTAAATATCTTTATATAGTTAATGTTATATCTAATATTTACCCATTTGTTACCCTTTATTTGGATAACGTGTGATCAGAATTAAACATAATACTCTCTATATAAGATAACTTAGTGATATCAAGTCTAAGAATCATTTACACAACTATCATGTAAGACTTTCCATAAATATGAGTAATATCTCCATATGAATTCTCTTACGTGTCACTTCAGTATACATGTCATCTAACAAACACCAACATATTAGTTCAAGTGTATCTCTTATATTTTAGTTTATGAAAGCAACTACTTCATTTCATAATTGAAAAAACAGAATATACACAAGTCTTAATAACTTTAATTCACATCCAGTTTTAATAAAACATTAACCGGAAACATTTAAGAACAATATTCTGATGCACTAAAATGTTTAGCAACTTTATAATTTTTTATGCAAAGTTTTTTTTCACGAATTTTATTTTTATTCTAAATTCATTAATTACATATAATTAAATATAAAAAAGATAATTTTTTATTAATAATAAATATATTTTACATAAATAAAATTAATATTACATATAACCAATTAATTAACTACACCATATTTACTAGCACTTTTACCAATATCAACAGTCACAGAGTTAGCCTAATCTTCCCAAATGAAAAGGGAATGGGATAAATTAGATAGTAGCGAATAACAATGTCTTGTGATAAACTAATGAATAAAAAACTTAGTGTCCTTGAAAGGTTACATGGTCACGAGGATAACATAGTTTAATAGAAACGAGAAAATATAATAGGGAGCAAAAATTCTTTATTATTTTTGTTATTTAGAAATTACCAGTTCGAGTCTCATAAATTTCAGGGTCATTGGAAGGTTACATGGTCGTTAACTTCAGGGGTCGTGGAATTAGTCGAGGTACGCGCAAATTGACTCGGATACCCATGTAAATCAAAAAACAATTTTCCATTGTCACCCTTCTAATTTCAAAAAACTTGTAATGTTATCCTAACTGTTAAATCATCTAATATTTTATCTTTTTTTGGAAAAAAAAAAGTTTTTAATTGTTTTGGCGAGATAATATAATATGTATGGGAATTTGAGAGGAAAAAAAAGAAAGAAAAACAAATAAAAATATGAAGAAAAAGTTTAGCTTCTTGTTATTTCTTAATGCTTCTTGTTAGTAATTTAAGTAGTAAATGGCAAAATTGAAACCTATTTAAGGCAATAATCGCGACAACAAAATTATTTTTTTAATGGCAATTTTCATGAATGCTTCTTGTAAGTTAGTCATTTTGAAACGCCTTTCATAACTTTTGCAGCATTTGCTCAAATGAAGTTATATTCAATGTCTTGAAGGGTAATTTTCATGGGAGTAGAAATGAAACATTGATAAATTTATAGAGCCAAGATTATTGTTTCCTCTTTTGTTCCATGCAATTTATATAGAGTTAATTATACTTTGGTTAAAATTAAAAAAAAAATCATATAGAAAACATGAGTTGAAACAAGAAAAGGAAGTTCTAAACATAAAAGCGCAAATAGGAATTTATTTCTAGGATTTGTTAATTAGTTTTTCCTTTTCTTGATTACTTAGACTTACCTAGATAGGAAAATTGCCAAAAAATAAAAAATAAAGAAAAATCAAATTGAACATCTATCTTTTCAAGTAAATATATTTTTGAATTTAATTGTAACCATTTATTTGTTTTAAAAGGCTCACATTAATCATATATATATATATATATATTTTTTTTTTTATATCATGTTCTTTTAGAACATTAAGTATTTATTTGAGAATGATTATTTTTCAAATGTTTTTTTTTGTTTGAAAATACATTAAAATAATAATAATATTTATTTATTTTTAACATTAGGACATAAAAATAATCTAAAAATATAAAAAAAATTAAAAACATAATTGCAATGATAAACAAATAATAATAGCAATCTCTCAATTTAGGCAACTTGGTCAGAACAATTTGTATGCATCGTATTTTTCTGTTAAGAAGATAATTGCTTTAATTTCCATATAAATAATGGTCATGACAGATGAAGCATTCGTGCTATACATTCTTGGCCACCGCAACATCACTGTATCATCTTCATCATAAGATTTGAGCTCGTAATTAAAAAAGTTGGAATATATTTTGATGGAATCCAATCCTTTTCCAATAATTTATCAGAGAAGGTCACCTCCTCAATCAGAACATTTTTTTCCCCCATCACAACCTAACTAGAGTTTTTGTGTTCTTCTTCTTCTTCTTCTTCTATCATATTATGTCAAGGGTTGCTATAATTAAAGATATATATTCAACCAGGTGAGATGAAAGGGTCACAGTTCAACAGAAGGAGAAAATATAAAGATGAGCAAAGCATATGAACTGCTGAGAGTTCTCTTATGGAAAACAAGATTCTAAAACAGCCTTCATCTGAAAGGTTTAGTCTTTAATCAATCCATTCGCTAAACCACGTACCAACAATTAAGCATTATTCTCATTCTCAGCATGCTCGATCTCAGAGGTGACAGACGCCATCATTTCCTCCAGAAACTGAATTGATTCAGACGGGTTTTTTATGTGTTTTAAATCATGTAAATCCATACCTTCTGTGCAGCCGGCCATCATTAACTCCAACTCAAGCCCTAGATTTTTCCGCCTTTGTTTCTCCAGTTGCTGATTCAGCTTGGATACGTTTGTGCTGAGAAAAGCTTCTTGGTCCATCATGTATTTTCCTGGCTTTCTTGATGGTAATCTCTTCAACTCTTCAAACGCAAACAATGCTTCTGCAGGGGAAGGCCAAATCTCTGGTTGATCATCATAGGCACTGAAAATAATAGCGCAAGCAATAACCCCACAAAGAGTTGCGAGTTCATCAAGCTTCTTCAGTAGGCCAGCCTTCCTCTTCCTGAAGGTCACTTTCCTGGCAGATTCGTTGGAAATCAATTCATGTTTTACCTTCCTGCGGCCCATTGTTAAGAATGCCAAGAAGATTAAATATTTCTAGAATTTGATGATGAGTTGAAAGCCTCAGAGATTATGGAAGTCGCGAGATATAGAAGCAAATATGCTAACATAGTAAGATAAATCATGAACAACTCAGTATTTCCTAGTGTAAAATGGTAAATGGGGGGAGTTACAGGACCTCGAATAATAAGAACAAAAATTTAAAATTTTTAAATGATCCCTTTATTGAGTTGCAGGAAAAGGCTCGTTTAGTCAAGACTTTACGGTTGAGTTTTGTTTTTCACCCGTGTAAAGTAGTAAATTCACTGGATCCTTCGCTTGCAGATGTTCCGGATTGGATTAATTTTTTTTGAAGTATACAAAAATATTAAAATGTTGCTAATGTGTTTATTAGCAATTTTTTTTTTTCAATTATGGAATCAAAATCTGATGTATACTTAATAACATCCATTTAAAATCTTAACATGATAATATATTGGATGATATATATATTATTAATACAATATCTTGTCAATTTGTTAAAAAAATCTCCATAATCTTCCTTAATAATATATAATAAATAAAATGGAATTTAATCAAATAATATTTAAAATACATTTTTAATTCATATAAAAATTAAAAAAAAAGAGAGACCAACTAACAAACTGTTGGAGGGTGGAACAAAAAAAAACATTTAATTTAGAAAAAAAAATAAAAAAAAGATTTAAGTGTTAGATTCACAGACATTTAACCCAAAGCATGAGAACATGATATTCCTATAGAGAGCAAATAAAAAAAATTCAACGTTCAATTCTTAATCAACTCAGTGTTGAAGAACAAAATTGAAAAAATCAATTAAAAAAAATTCTGAGAATACCCCGAGTCATCTCGAATTAGCCTACCAAACCTGTAACTCGGGTCGTGAGACCAGGATAACCCTATAGAAAATGAATTAAAAAATATTTATAAAACTCAATTTCCAATCAACCCAATATAAAAGGATGAAATTAAAAATTAAAAAATCAATTAATAAAAAAGACCTAAAAAAACCCAGTAAACTCAGTTAGCCCATTAACTCCTGTGACTCTCGGCTAACCCATTAACTCCTGTGACTCGGGTCATGCAAAAAGGATAAACTAATAAAAGACAAAGCAAAAAAAAACTATAAAGCTCAATTCTCAAACCAGCTTAATATTGAATTGCAAAACTAGAAAAAAATCTAATTTTTTTTAAATGACAAAACATAACTCGAGTCAACTCGAGTTAATCCATTGAACCTGCAATCTAAATTATGAGATTGAGAATGACCTATAGAATGAGTTATTATGAAATACGAATACATCCAATTTCATAATTGTTCTTTGTCAGATGAGAACATTAAAATATTCAATTTATATTAGTCATGTCGAACAAAAATAAGCTTTAATATCGCTTATCCAAAGAAAGATAGGTGTGGTATGTATTTATAAACAAACAAAATAACAAAGTTAAAGAACAACAAGATATTTGAGAGAAAAAATATATTTCATCAAGTGTTTCTCCATGATACACCTTTATTCTTTTTTATATTGCTTCTCTCGTGTTTTGATTACACGCTTATTTATAGCTATAAAATTCTAGATAATCAAATAATTAAATTAACAAGAGAAAAACATAAATTAATAAGGAAAAGTATTTTGTCAACTCAACCGATCGACTCATTCTTTTATTTTTCAGAAAACCAAAATCTAGTTTATTTCAACATTATATATGTTCATGTTGCTGATTCAAAGCCCAGAGGTCTAGCATGTCTCCAAAAGCTGAGTGTTGGTAGTCATCGAGTTCAACAAAATGGACTTTCATGGCTTGATGCGTAACCAACAAAACCAGTGTTTTTATGTTATGGCAACCTGAACTCTTCTCCATAGGACACGTTGAAGAACTGATCATAATGAATGTGTGAAATATTTGATTCCTTTGAGAAGATTTGATTTTCTTTATCAATCACTTGTTTATTTTCTCAACTCTTGTCTTCCAACCAGAGAAGAAGGTTTGGTTCATCTATTCTCCTCTCTACTAAATACTAACCAAACAAATTCCCTTCCCTCTCCTGCCCATCAATTTCCCCTCACAACATTTCTCATTATCACAAATTATAGTATACAAATCCATGAAACACCAGGCAGAAATTTCCAGGTTAAGATTTCAAAACTGATGGGGAAGATGGGCAAAACCATCATCCGGATTGCAACCACAATATAACTGCACAAATAAGATCATCGGTGACATGGGCACAAGCGCGCACAAAGCAGCAAGGCCTGATGATAGCATTTCAGCTTTTCTATAAAATAAAATAAAATAATCATTAAAAAAGGATGGTTCATCAGTAGAGAAATCGTCAATTGAAATCTTCTCTTGTTGCCACGAGAAAATGAAACAAATGCTACTGTTAACAGTGAACGTGATACTGCGTAACCATAAGCATATTTGACCGAAGATTTTCTTTGATGCAAACTGCTTATTCAGGACAGTTCAATGGAATACATAGCCGTAAAACAATATCTATGCTGGTTCAGGAACGCCCTGAAAGTATATATTATTGTGTACAGGAGTTAAAAATACCAACTTTAACTCAGAGACCAGAACTTTCTTACATGAAGCGGCTAAGCCTTGACATGAACTCTATAGATTTGTTACCCACATGGCAGGCTTTCATCTACATATAGGATAAAGGTGTGATGATTCAAGCGGTAGTAATCTCTTAATTACAGGATGGAGATTCCAGAGAAGATTTATCAGCAGAATACTATGATGGACCTTCAATGAAGTCTCATTAATCTGATAATTACATATAACAGTGGGCAGGCAATACTTCCTTGTTATTCTTTAGCCATGCATTTGCATTTTCTTCGCTGTTCAGTGAGTTCCTGCCATATTTCAGTCAGTCAAATACTAATAATTCCCTGCTTTTGCATTCCAATTTGTAGCAATATCTTCTAATCATGGAGGTGAGGGGGCAAATGAGAGAAAATCTGGAATCTGTTGGTTACTAGGAGCTCGTGACAAGAAAAGACAGCAAAATTTTGTTTCTTTACCAATGACTTGAAAACCAAATAGAGTACCAACTAGACAGGTCAAGCTGGCCCAATTTTTTTTTTAATTTTTTCCAACATAAAAAAAAATATTATAACGATACAAGTATTTCTAAAAAACAAAAACAAAAATAAATTAAAGCTCAAGTCATTGACTCTATTATATTGAATTAATTTGACTAATTTAATAACACGAATAAAAAAAATACAACAACATTAAATAAAGTAGAAAAAAACTGATAGTGAAAAAAAGTAAAAAAAACTGGACCCCAACTCATTTGGGTCGCGTTTGTCGTCAGGGTAATCCTATCATAAGCAAATTAGATATATTTATGAATCTCAATTATCAAACAATCTAATCCAATATCAAAGAGCAAAATTTAAAAAAAAATTATTTAAAAAAAAGCAACAAAAAAAATAAATCAAATGAGGTTAATCCGTTAACCTGCGATCATAAGCATAAAATTGGAATAATCTCAAAAAAAAAAGTGTAAAAAAAAAACACAGATCAATTCTCAATCAATCAAATGCTAAAGAATAAAATTAAAATAAAAAATTATTTTTTAAAAAATCAAATATCAAAGGATGTTATTTGATAACAAAGAAAAAATTAAATGAAAACATTATAAAAAAAAAAAAACAAAGCTCAAATTCTAGCAAACAAAATATTAAAGGATAAAGTCGATGAAAAAAATAAATTTGAATAAAGGTTGAAAAAACCCGACCCAAGTCCACCCGAGTTAGCATGCAAAATCTGCAACCTTATTGTGATACCAAGGTAACTCCGTCGAAAACAAATTGAATAAAACCATGAGGCTTAATTATCAAACAATCCAATGTTAAAAAGCAAGATTATTCGGATCATTTTAAAATTCAGCAAAAAATCTAATAGAAAGAAAAAAAAAATGGAGCTCAATCTCCAATTAAATAAATATTGAAGGAAAAAACTAAAAATAAAAACAATAAGCAAACTCAGACGAATCTCCTATACCTAAGTTAATCTCTTGAATCCACAACTCGTGAAATCCTAAACCTAGTTCAATCAATAAGCTCAATTTATAACTAATTTAATATTGAAGGATAAAGCCTGTAAAAAATATCAATTTAAGAAAATTGCCAAAGTAAAAAAAAGTTAAAAGAATAATGATCAAATCTAATATAAAAAACCTAAGGAGGATCAAATTGCAAAAAAAATCAATTTTAAAAATTATCTCAAATAAAATAAATAGCAATCAAAAGAATGAAAATCAAATCTAACATATAAAAAAAATTAAAAGATGAAATAAAAAAAATTCATAAACTATTTTATATAAAACAAATAGTAATAAAAAACAAAGGACACACACGGAAATTAAGGAGAGCATAGAAGAAAAAAAGGAGGTTATTGACGCCAAACCAGAGGCTCGTTGGCCACATGCGTTGCCGCATCATGAAGAGGCGGCAGATACAATTCAATCGTCATCACACATGCAACCCACGCACTGATACGTGTAGCAGAAGCGTCTAACACATTTTTTTAATAATATTTATATTTGTTAAATAACCAAATAACCCATAAATGAATATGGTTATAACAAAAAAAACTATAATGAAAACACAAAAACATACTTGGACAACAATTTAAGATTTTTTTTATTTAAAAGGTAATTAATTCATCTCATTGTGCTTAAAAATTTGAAAAAACAAAAAGCCCTTTTACACATGTTTAATATGTTTTTTTTGTTTTATGAGTAATTAAATTATTTTACTATGTCAAAAAATGTGATAAAACTGATTTGTTTATATATTTTTTCAAATGACTAATGAGTCATGTGGATAAGACCATACAACCCTTGATAGCAAGGTTCTTTTAAAAAAAAATGCAAAATAATTATTTCACTGTTCTAATCCATATTCTAATCCACAGTGAACTGTATCTTGGTACACAAGATACACGGTAAATGTCAAATATATATAGCTTTTAGTTTTTTTAAATTAAAAAATAATAATAATGTGGGGGAGTACCTGAATCTGCCTTTGAAGAAACTTGACATAGTCTACTGCCTCCTCTAGCATATCTGCAGTGTTTGTTTGCTGCAACAATCATCCAGGAAAATGCCAAATCAAATAATTGTAAACTAAGGTTAATCAAAAGAGTTGCAATATACACTCAATCTGAAGAATTACAACGGGGAACTTTACATCAAAGACCCTCTGATTCGATTATGGTATTTTACTGATTGTGTTCATCTTTCTACATTTTAAGCATCGATATCCATGAAGCCAAGGGAACATCATTCTCACACTGATATTAAAACTTGGTCAATTGGGAGGTTTTATAAAAGGCATGAAATTTCATTCCTGGTTTTACAGATATTAAATACGAGAGACAATCTGAAGTGAGAAACAAACAAGAGCATGATATCAAGATCACAGATAAAGACCAAAAATAAGGGAGGGAATCAGAAAACCAGCAGAAAAGACCCCTGGGATTTTGGAACACATCCAATAAATCAAGCTTCTGCTCCGCCAAGCAGTCTATATGCATAGGGTCCTCTCTTCCCTCACAAGCTCCATTAGCCATGGCGGCGGCACTACCTCCATGCACTGAGGTTTTCGCCTCTTGTTCAGAAAACGAATGAACCTTGGGGGTGTTTTTTGTTATTTTATTTATCTCATAGCATGCATAAAAAGAAAGATAACAAAAAGGAAAATCCTTGAGCCTTGAGATAGTTTGCAATTTGATATATGTGTCTTGTATTTAAGCCTAACAAATCAAACCCAATATACAACTCCGATTTGAGCAATGAGCATTTTGTTACACTATAGTTCCTTCATGTGGGCCTCTTGCAGGAGCAACTAAACAAGCTTGTTCTCGGGGATTCAAAATACTAATTATAAATCAAACTAGCAATTTGGCCTGCACATGGCATTACGCTTTAATGCCTTAATATGCGGTCTTGTTGGAAGATCATCTACGAATGCTTTATCCCAGGGCTTTGAAATAATACAAACGCCCAACCGCTTGCCATAAACATGACAAAATGCCATTTCACCGAGAATTAACAAAGGAACAAGATGATATTAGGTAAGACTAGGATCTCAAGCAACTGTTTTACATAATGAACGGTACCACCGTCTGCATTCATGTCAATAATGAAAACCATATAGCTCGAACAATGTTGGAGATAGAAAAAAAAAGAAAAAAGAAGAAGGAAAACAATGAGCTCTTGTGTCTGAAACAACCACTTGTGATTAGGCTGGCATTTAGCTCACTATTAGAGAGGGATTATTTGGCCGTTGGTATTGACCATGACTAATAGTTCAACTTTTAATGCGCGGTATGCCCTTTGTTATACCCTACCAAAAAAAACCCAACCAAAAACCCTAACTGCCATAGAAAAGAGCTAGGATAATTTCTTTTTAGAGAATATACGCTAGATGTGGACAAAAAAACATTAGAAGAGCGATATTCATCTTCTCCTACTTTTCTATCACAAAAAACCCTAGCCTTGTCTTTCTCTCTTTAAAACCGAAACTCCTCCCTTAATTTCTCTCACCTCCGACCTCTATTTTCAAAGAGATTACCATCATTCCTTTAATCTCAAAAACCTCAATCAATTGAAGACAATAACCCCTACATCATTGTCAATTGAAGACAGAGAAAACATCTCCTGAAACTTGATCAGATTTTTTAGAGTTGAACAATTTTTATTGGATTGATATTTATGTTTGAATGATGTTGGCCAAAGTCCCTTGATCTGATTTTGATGTATTTTGTGATAAGATTTTTGAGATTGAACAATGTTTATAAGATTGATATCTGTGTTTTGAATGCATTTGACCAAATCCTTTAATTTTGCATCTTGTTTCCTCTCGTGTTCTTGGTCATTTCGTCATGTTTTTCTTTGTGTATGAACATTGATATATTCAACAATATGCATTGGCAAGGTCTTTCGCTTCCAAATTATAGAAAATCAATGATTATTCATACATACATTTGCATTGAGTTTTATAGCTTGTTTATAAAACTCATTAAGAGTTCAACTCATATTAAAAATGCTTGTTGAGTCAGCATTCCAAGCCTTTTAAAACCTATCTTTGTTTTCATAAAAATCATGTCAAAAAAATGTTTTACTCTTTACTCTTGATATTTAGGGTAAATGGACTCAACATTGGTCATTAAGAGTTGTTTATTCTTTTGATTTTAAATGAAAAAAAACTTCAAAATATCCAAGTCTAACATTTATCAAACAATTGGGAGTATTGGCCTTTTTAATAAGTTTTCATATATACACATTGATAATTGGTTATTCACTTGCAGTGAAATCGCAAATGAATCTTAGAACTATAAAATATATGAACTTTAATAAGATATTATTCATAACCCCTTTCTAGGATTTAAGTTGGGCATAATGAGTCAAATATAAGCCCATTAATTATTCATTGATATAATTTGATAGACTATTAGTCACAGGTCATGATAAAAAGTTATCAGTTGTAGACATTTTATTTACCAAGTGTTATCAAAATGGTAATAATTAGGAATGTCAAATTATTGAGCTTTAAAATGATTAGACTTGAGCCCACATATTCATCTAAGACTTAACTCATAGCATTAGACTTATTATCACCCTTATAGATGGACCGCTAGTAGAATAAGCAAAGCAAATTAGTAGGAATCGAAGACAATAATAGCAATGTAGCTTGCCTTGGTTAAAATGTTTTAGGGTGAGAGTATCTTCCATTTAGCATAACCAATCAGTTAGTTTAAAACTTCAAAGACCAGTTAGGATTTCCTATGACCTTAATACTAGGTGGTGACTCTTTTTTAGCATAAGACCTTTTTACCCTCTATAGAAAAAGCATTTTCCCCATCCATGGAAAAGAGAGTGTGATCATTGCAATGTCAGGTGGTGCGACACCTTTTATGTTTTGCTAGCAAAGACAAATTTGGATTACAAAGTCATCTAACTTAACAATTACGAAATCATTTTTCTTTCCACCACAAGCAAGTACAAATCTACAAGAACATTTTAAACTCATGATGGATGAATCATGGGTTGAAGCTAAGACAAGCAACCCAAACAAAAAGTTGTTTGCTCCCAATAATGCTACGATTCAAATCTCAAATCTCAGGCATGAGCCTACCACACAACTTTAACTCATGCCTTTACCATTGAGCCAATATTGCAAGTTAACATTCATTTGTTCATTTTTTGAGAAGATCATCACAACCACTTTTGGCTACCAATTTTGAGAATTAAGAATATCCCATATCAAGACAACAATAACATTAGCTCTTTAAAGAGCTTCCTCAAACAAAGCTCTTATAGATGCCATTTTTCTAGCCTTTGCATGTCTATCAACCTTGACCAAAAACTAATAATGAACACCTTGACACATACAAACAATACTTGACTACCAAAGAAACCTTATTTTTATAGAGCATTATGTCAACACTCTTGTAAACAATATGCTTTTGCATTCACCCTGTCACCATTAACCCGCACCTTATAGTCAACTCACATTGTTTTCAAAGAGGACTTGATTCATATCAAAACTATCTTATTGTCATGGAATTGATGATAAATTAATTCACTAATTCTTCTAAAGATGAAATCTATATAATAGTTTCTAAATTTATAATTTATGCTTAAAGAGTTATAACATTTAAATAAAAGTAGTATAGTCTGATGTGGGGCACTATCTTTATTATTCTTGCCATAATCACTTTTAGGGAAAATCACTTTGAGCATACTATGGTTTGGTCTTGTTTTAACTTTGTAGCCAAGTTTTTGAATGCTATACTTTACAACCTAAAAATTAAAGGCATATAGCACTTTACATCCTTAGGAGTTAGTGCCTAAAAAAAGTCAACAAAAAATATGTATTTATTTACAAGATTGTCACTATATTTGAAATAATAACTAAAAAGTCTCTAAAGCCTAAAAATAACAAAAATATCATTTTTCCCCACCATAAACCACCATCTCCACCACATCTCTCCCTTCCTTCTGCATAGTAACATTTCTCCTTCACCATTGCAACACCCACGTTGTCACCTTCATCCTCTAATATCCAGCCACCAGAAACACATAGCTCAATCTCCTCACAAAACCAAAGCCACCCAACAACCTTTACTTCCTACCACCACAATCATAGACCCACGCTCACTATAGCCTCAATCAATTCTACATTAAAACATGGATGAAGTTTCTTGGCTTCACTTTTACATTAATGACTAGATTGTCGCTTTCAATTCCACATCCTTTTGAGATGGTTTTTTTACTATATGTCTTGGGTTTTGAATTGATTTCTTGTTATTGGTTTTAGATTTGTGGATCTTGAAATGTGGGGATTTTTGTTAAACTTTCACTAGATTCTCTCTATTTGCTTTGCATAATTAAACTTTTTCTTTTTATATTTTGATTTGTGGTCTTGTAATAGACTAATGGTTGTCACACTAGAAAGCCAAATGCAAATGTAAACAATCACCCTAAGCATAGACATGTGTAGTTATACTAGCCTATATAGTGATGGTGATCATAGCAACAATAGTGCCGACAATGGTGTTGATATTACATATTCAAAGAAGGTAAAGAAACAAAAAAAATCCCATAGTGATGGTCAGGAGTGGCCGAGCTAGAGAAGATCTTGAGAGATCAAGAGAAAAAGGATACTAGTTTGAACAAAACCAAAAATATTGAAGGGTTCTACGTAGTTTAACAACTTTCAAGTTCTTATCAAAGACAAAGAAAGCATGAGAGACAAGTGAAGGTTAGCACCAAGAGAGAAAATGAATTGTGTGGTAATGGTTACCTTTCATGCTTTAATATATATACATATGGGGCTTATTGTTATTTTGTTGATTTTTTAAATTTGCTTTGACCTTAGATTACAAAGTGTAAAAAAAATCAACTATAGGATGCTAAAGTAATTTTCCCTTAATTTTATTAATTCTTTAATTGTTAAAGTTTTCTAGGTTTTAAAGAATTCTAAACGAGTCCAACACAGTTTTAAAAAAAGATCGGGCTGAAATTTTTCCACATCATTCTAAATGTCTAATTATATGAGGGCAACTAGTTTACTAGCTATTTTTTGGCCCAAAAGATATTGTTTCAGATTTATTTTTTTTCCTTGTTGTTTTTTGATTTTTTTTTCCTATTTAGATTAAGACTTTCAATTTAATTAGGATGTTTAAACTTGTATTATTTTTCAGCGAGAGAATCTATGAAATAAAGACATTTCATAATATATGAGAGTTTTCTCTACAATTTTCTCTACAGTTCAAGGTTATAATCTTAAGCTTGAGAACCCTAGTTTATTTATCTACAATTTAGGGTAGTAAGACTTTAGGGATTGAAGAACACTATCCACACTATATATTGTGTCAACTAGTATCAAAGCAGGTTGGCCTATTTGACGGAAGTATTAACAACTTCCTATTCTTTGATGTAGGAGAGGAGGCCATCTAGGACATTTTGAGGTCTCGGAAGATAGAACAAAGAATTTAATAGCAAATACTAGATTGAGTGGAGCATCCAGTAGTAAAAATCACAAAACGCTTGAACCATCTGACACTACAAGAGGGATGCACAAATAGGAATCGTGACGAGGAGAAGAATGTGCTTAGAGACTTACCTTGGAGATAACCAAACCCTGGATTTATTCTTGGAAGCTCATATAAGCATCATGTCTGTTTAGAAAGTGGTGTATAAGATAGGCGATACATTCAAACCTTAGTTAGAAAACTTAGTTAGGAATCAACCTTTTTGTAGACACGTTCCTAAATTCGAAGAATTTTTTTTCTTGAAATTTCTCAAAGAAAGAATTTATAAAATGGTTATAGGACTCGAAAGCATATTTCATATTAAAGGTTCCTTTTTATCAAAAAAATAGAATTTGTCATACACAGAGTTACTTATAGTGATGACAATTGGTGGTTTGAAGTTCTAGAATATAGAGCTCGTACGAATAAGCCTTTACTTCTATTATGGCAAACTACGAAAAAATATTAATTTTAGAGTTTATACAAGATAATTATGAAGAGATTTTATACAAGACTAATGAAAAATTAAATTACTATTAATTGTCTTCTATTCAACTTTCTTTAATAGCTAGGTCGAAAAATATAAAGGACGAGATTAACGGAGGCTATAGAGATTTTGTTGATTATGATAAGACAATGCTTGAAAGGCATTCTCATGAGACAAATGAATTCCATTTGAAGCGAATTCCATTTGAAGCTTGATATCCCTAGTTTCAATGGAGATCTAAGTGTTGGTGAATTTATGGACTATCTTACTAATTATGATAAAGTGATGGAATATTTGAAATTGTATGGGAAAAAGATCAGCAGTTGATTGAATTTTGATTGATTAAGACTGAATTTTGATTAAGTGACTTTTTCATGGTGGAGACGAGTCCAAAATGCTTTGTTATTAGAAGGTAAGATATTTGTTAATTGCTGGTTTTGAATGAAAATATTGTTGAGGGATAAATTTGATCTTCTAATTTTGAAATTTTAAAGTCAGCCCATCTTTCGGGAGATAACATGGTAGAGGAGGGAGCTGAAAAACAAGAGGAATGTGAAGCGGAGGTGACAAACATAAGATTGATTTTTTGAGTGAAATCCAAGAGAAAAAAAAAGGAAAATCTCTGAAGTCAGCAAACAGGTTAAGATTAGTCCCTTTAATTGTTAAGATTTTCCAGGTTTTAAAGAATTCTAGATGTGTCAAACGTGTATTTAATTTAACCGTTAAATCAAGCTGAAATTTTTACAAATCATTCTAAAAGCCTAATTATATAGGAGCTACTAGATTGCTAGCTACTTCATTTTAATGCTCAAATTAGGCGCAGAAGATACTGTTCTGGAATTTTCCTTATTTTTCTTATTGTTTTTGAGTTTTTTTTCATATTTAGATTAGGACTCCAATTTAATTAGGATTTTACTAATTAGAACACTAAACTTGTATTTAAACAGCTTTTTAGGCTATTTTTCGGAGAGAGAATTTATGAAATAAAGATGTTTTAGAATATATGAGAGTTTTCTCTAAAATTTTCTCCGGTTAAGAGCTTTAACCTTAGGCTTGAGAACCCATGTTTCTTTCTCTGCAGTTTAGGACTGTAAAAATTTAGGAATTGAGAAATCTAACACAAAGACTTTAGTAATTAATGTTCCAGACATGTTATGAAAGCTTATAGCAAAAAAGCACCTCATGAACTTTCTCCTCCCTCCCTTTTCATTAGATCCATGTTATAAAAGAGGCTCTCAAAGAATGCACTTCAACTTTGAACTCTCACATAAAATGATAGATGTGGGAATTCAAAGGATTTAACAACAGTTAAAATATATGAAGTGCCCCGGAAGTTTTGCTGCTCTAGATAGACTTGAAAATATCTATTCTTTATTCAGAAAGGCTACCGAGATTCTCTGTCAGGACAAGCATTATTATTACAATAAATTGCAATCAACCTTTTTCCATGTTGAAATCTGTGACTACAAAGAAAATCTCAACCCAAAGAAATTTAAATTTTCAATAAAAGTTCAAAAGGGAGTTACCTTATCCATATTCGGAACAAGTTCTTGAAGTTTCCTTATCCGGTCACTAATTCTAGTTCTCCGAACCTAAGTCAGTGGAAAAAAAGTTCATTTAGGACTAACAAAAAGCACTGAGGCTTGTATGTCCCTAGAATTCATCAGATAGCAAGTCAATTGATTCATCTTACTCTCTCCGCAATGCTCCGAGGATGTGTAGCACAGCCACGCTTGGCACGAATCTTGCAAGGCACTGATTCCTCCAAAAGCTTGTCCATCTCCATTTCCATTAAACTAGAAGCCCTTAGAGGTCCAGTTTGCGCCCCTTTCTAGCAAAACAAAAACTAAAATAACTACCCCATTGCCCACAACAAAAATCCGAACATATACAGAAAAAAAAAGTAGCTCAAACTTCAGTCATGAAAGTAAAACCATTCTTGATTCTCCATTTTCTGGAAATAAGTGACCAATTAAAGAGCGCCCCACCACAAATCAATTGGAACCCACATACTTCAAAAAAAGATAAGAAAGAAAGACTACCAAAACACAGTTAATTAATAACCAACATCAGTTACAAATCGGTGTGAACATACCAAAGGAGGTGGATATCTAGAAGGAGGGTTTTGCAACTCAAGCTCTCTAGCCCTTTTAGCAGAAGGTGAAACCTCCATATTTGGCGGCATATACTCATAATTTGAAGCAATTCCATAGTTCGAAAAATACCCCTGATCACTTCCAATACCAGAATTCCCTAGAAAATCAGCTGGGGAGCTGTTTTGCCTTTGAAAACCACTACCCGTTTCAAACAAACCCGGTTCCACAGCAGCACTGGAAGCATTGAAGGGCGCTGAATTTCTACTTGAAGGTGCGTTTGAAGTGAGTAGCTGAGTCAAGTTCTGATTTTGCTTTAACGGGTCCTCTTCTTCTTCTTCAAGAAGTGCTAGTAACCATGTGGCTGGTGCTGAACGGAGCCTAGGAAGCCCACCACCACCACCACCACCTCCTCCTCCGCCACCGCCACTAGTGTTGCTGCTTCCTGCTGGTGCTGGATGCATCTGCTTCCTCTCTCAGGTTTGAGAAGCTTTAATGGTTTTTTTTTTTTTTTGGTAGGGAAAGTGAAAGAAAAGAAAAGGAAAAGAATTTTTTTCCTTTTTTTAGCACTTCACTTTGGTGGAATTAAAGAGTCTCGCACAAAACCAGATTTTGTAGATGGTTCTTGTCTGTTATTTAATGCCTTAACTCTATACATCGCATGTGTACATGTAACTATGTTTACCTCCCATTTTTTACCGTGCGATGGGGAAACATTTCATCAAGATGAGATGCAGGGTGCTCGAGGAGGGATGCGTTACACGTGAATTGTAGAGTAGCATAAAGTGGGTTGGCCTTTGCAAGGTTTTAATCTTCAAAGAGCAGCAACGTCATCGTTTTGTAGATTTGATTACTGTGCTTCATCACGGTCAAAACATAAATCCCAGATGCAAAGCTATCGCGTGCTTACACGGTCCAATGGAGAGGAAACCAGGAGGGATGGTATTGGAGGGGGTTGAGGCTAGTGGGATCTAGAGAGTGGCAGAAAGAATCACGTGAAAGCTGTTACTTTTTATGATTGTTGTTAGATTTTATTTTTATTTTTATTTTCTAGGGAAAATGTGGTTGCTTTTAATGGCAAATTTAAGGAGAGGTGACCGCCATTGCACCCATCCACATATGCACACAATGCGGCCATCTTTCTTTTCTTTTCTTTTCCTTTTAAGACCATGGTGGGACCTCCTCCTCTTCGTAACCCGTTAAAGTTAATATTCAGAGCAGGTTTATTTTCATATTTAAAAAATATTTTATTTTAATATATTTCAAAATAAAAAATAATAGTTAAGTATCAAACGGACTATT
Source organism: Populus deltoides (assembly GCA_015852605.2). Classification (NCBI taxonomy): domain Eukaryota; kingdom Viridiplantae; phylum Streptophyta; class Magnoliopsida; order Malpighiales; family Salicaceae; genus Populus; species Populus deltoides. The sequence goes on along the minus strand of CM027582.2, from coordinate 13,144,682 downwards.
AGTTAATATTTAATAGCGTTTTTAAAGATTAGAAGTGTTTTAAGAGTATATTTGTTTTAGAAAAAATATTAAATTAATATTTTTTATTATTGATACTCCCATAATTTTGATGTGCGGTTAGAAATAAAAAAATATATTTTAATTTAATATATTTTAAAATAAAAAATAATAACTACCAAAATATCCTATTAATTAATGTTTGGTAGCGTGTTTTTAATTTCATTTGCAAGTCTTTTAAGAGTATATTTGTTTCAGGAAAAACATTAAATCAATATTTTTTATTATTATTATTATTAATATGATTGTTCGGACTAGTTTACATGTATCTTAACTAATCCTATAGGTCCTGAAGTTAATGACCATGTAAGTCTCTAGTGGCCCTGAGATACTCAAACTCGTGATTATTGAAGAGCAAACTCGAGATCTGATTAGTTAAGTTAAAAGAACATTTATTTTTATGGTTGATTGTTGCTGTCCCCTCCAAAATTCATGCATTGTCTTGCATATTTTCCATTTCAATAACTATCTTATGCACTACTCCAGGGCAAAAGCTGTTTTCAAATCATATTTCATAGCTCCCTAACATGCACACATTTATCTCATTCCTTGCACTTGAAGCTATTATGGACTTGGAATATGAGCTGCTTTTTGACATGATCCACTATGAATCCTCCTCAGTTTTACTTTGAATTCGTGATTTGTTAAATGATTCTAGTTAATACACAAGTGGTTTGCTCTAGATTGATGAAATACTTATTATAATTATAATTACATTACAAGAAATACTAAGAGAGGAAGGTAAATTATTGTTTCTTTTAATGTGGCACTACAATATTCGGATGCACGGTGCATGGGCAGCTGAGTAAGCTCCTCTTTTTATAATCCTTGAAAAATTATTCTAATATGGTCACTAAACTTTTTTCTTCTTAATTTTATTTATCATTTCCCATTATAATTATATTCACATGATCTTAAGCTTTATAATTTATTTTATTTGTGTTCTATGACTTATTCGAGATGTGAAAAATTATCATAGCATTATATAGATGCTATCTATTCCAAAATAGAATTTAATTTTTTTAGCTAGAAAAAATTAAAACAACAGAGACCAGATTTAACAGTATAAAACAATCACTTTTTTTCTTTTTTATCGTTCATATGGCATGAAAAACTTCATTTTAGCCCCTGAAATCTTTCTTTTTTGGTTCTTGTATTTTGAGGGTTTCACATTTCAATCCTAAACTTCATTTGTTTTACATTTTAGTCTTTAAAAAATAAAAAGAAAGAGAAAGAGTTGTTAGAAAAAGATAAAGGAGAAAGAAAGTACTCGGTTAACCATATTCTAGCCACCAAAAAGACCTATATCAATGTCAATTAGTTCATCCTGAAGAGAAATGTTCAATGGAGATGGTGTTTATCTACGAACAAGTCATAAAAAGTAGATTGGAACCCATAAAGTTGTTTTTTATGCTATTGAATTTTTTATTTTTAGAATGATTATGAGTTATTTTTTGAGGTTTGAAATGGATTTCTTGATATTTCTAGAATGTTTTTGAGATATTTTCATATGAAAACAAGTTTTAAATTAGTTTTGTTTTTGGTCTACGAACTTGAACCCCTACTTTCCGACCACCTTTAATGCTCGAAAAGTCAACTAGAAAACTACGCATCATCTGCTATATAAAAAAAAAATTAGGGATAGACAACTTGGCCCCTAGGCTCAGAAGGTTAGGTCCAAGCACGCCTGACCACTCACCCACACTAGAAATCTCTTTAAATCCTTTAATTAAAAGAATATTTAAGTAATTATCTAATTATGTCATTGTTTTTAAAAAAATTAGAGCTTTTATTATGATATTATCGATTGATTTTATGGATGGTTATGTTTTAGTCTATGAAGAATTTTTTAAATAATTTCTTATTAATATTGAATGAGAATAAAATATATATTTTCTAATTGTAGGTTTTTTGTATGATTTTTTAAAATATATTTTTCTTATATTTTTTCTTATATGTACTTAAAAATGATCTATTCATGATTTTTTTTAATTTTAGGTTTTATTTAAAAACAACTCTTCTCATAAAAGAAGAAGAAGTATGTTTCATTAGAATAAAAAAGAAATATACGAGTAAGAAATTAGATTCTTAATTAAAAAAAAATTAGCTTAAATCATTACAGTTTTTGTATAGTTTTTTTTTCTGATCATTGTTATTTTGTATCTAATTAATAAACTTTGTTACTATAAAAAAAGTTATTTAAAAAAATTACTTGAATAAGAAAAGGATGATTTTGATATATATATATATATATATATATATATATATATAAAAATTTATTCTATGTTTATTTTTATCAATTGCTCTGGAATGCCTATTAATTCCATGGTGCATAATCATTGAGATTAATATCTTGAAATTATTTTGGGTATAACAGTAAGAACAAGGAAGAGATTATGTATATTACATTGAAAAGACATATTTTATGTGTATTATATTGTCAAATAAACACAACTTTTGATTTGTGACTTATCATACATAATCTATGCAATAGTCTACTTCAAATTCTAGATATGCGACGCCGACAACTCTCTTGGATTTAAGAGCCTAATGATTGCATTTTCTTCTTCTTCTTCTTCTTCTTCTTCTACAAAAATAATATCTCTTTGTGAAGCTCTACGAGAAGTCTTTGATTTGCTATCCATCAAACTCTTGACGGCTTTGCTATGTCTTGGAAACATTTTCTATGGACCAATCAAATAACGTCCATAGTAGGGCAAATTTTACTTTAAAGGTATAGATTTTCCTCCCTCAAAGTCAAAATAGATTTAAAGTTTTTCTTATCATTATCTTGAGCATGGATTGTTTTATTGTGGGGGTAGCAATATATAATGATTTGTGGTGGGATTTTGGCAAGCTCTTTCCATGGTTTGGAAGAGGTATTTTGGTATACAAAACAAAAATAAAAGATAAAATCATGTTAGAGCAAATTAGTTTCCTTTTAAATTAAGGGTTTTTGAAAACAACGCAAATCTATATTTATAGCAAGTAGTTAGGGATAATATCACTTCAAATATAAAGATAAAGAAAGATAAAGAATTTCTTACTTCAAAGTTAATAATTACAAGTTTATTCTATCATTATTTCCTACTATAATTTTTTTATTTATTAACGCGGGGTGGGTTGGGGCGACTTCGACTACTAATCTCATGGGCCTTAAATTTAACAACCATGTAAGCCTCCAGTAGCCCTGGGATTTGTGGGACTCGAACTGGTGACCTCTAAAGAGCAAACTTATAACATAACCAGTTGAACCACACCCCTCAAGGTTCCTAATACAATTTCTTATACTGTGGGGGTGGTGAAATATATTGTGGTGGGATTTCAACAATATGAGCAAAAATAAACTTTAATACTAAGAGTATCCTTCACTTAATAATAAATTCATTTAAATTGAGTTATATAATCCGATTCAAATCTGATTAGATCTTGCCCGACAACCTAGCCTAGATTTGGGTAAAAATTTTGGCAGCTTGATCTAATTAGACCCTAGCTAGTCAATTTTTCTCTCAGGCCAGATCAACTCGTCCAGATTCAATAGTGTAAAAAACCACTCAATATGTTAACATTACACACCTAGTGTCATCTTTTTTTAATCCTCAAAACATACTTGATAGATAGGGTTTCGAGTTTTTTTTATGCCTGCCTCAATTAAAAGAATTTTAGATTTTTAAGTTGAATGTTAAATATGATATTAACGATCTCAACTCTAAACTTAAATTCTAAATTATTCATATGATCTTTGTTTTTATATGTAGTCGAAGAGTAATCAAACAACTTGATTGCTTTGAATGCAAAACATACCTTAGCAGTTCAAGATCAAAAAAATAATATTCATTTGATGATTCTTGATTTTATTACAACTATGCACGGGAATTCCTTGACAGGAAAAAATGAATTGATATATTTTTTAGTATTTTCTGAGTTTTTTGGTAATGAAAATTGCAAGCATACTAAATTGCAATGGAAACTACAAGCCTGTTGGTTTATAAGTACAGTGATAGTGATTATTGCCTACAAATTATCAGTCTATAAATTATTTGCCTACTTATTATCTACCTATAGGATTACAAGCTTACTGATAACACGTTTTAAAGATCTTGTAAACTTAGTTCAATTACAGAGCGATTGTTGTTGATTTATTGTTGTCGTCGATAATGTCCTACTCCTCTCACAACCTTGAGTTGTATAGAAACATAATGGATAATCATCTATTAACCACCCATTCTCTTCATTATTTTCTTATTTCAAGGAAGCATAACTAAAATTGCCCATCTTCATTACTTTATATGCTTAAAGTAGTCAATGTTTTTTACAAGTATAGATCTTATCAATTCTTACTTTGAACTAAGTTTGTCTTTCCTTTCTTCTGATCTAGACTTCATAACTACTTGATTTTTATGTGCAATACTTACCTAATCCAACCCATAACCATACTTGTCTTCATTTTCTTCTAGCCCAAACTTTTTTTCCATATGAAATGCTTACAAAGTCTAGCCCATTACCAAGTTTGTCTTTCTTATCCTTTGACCCGGGCTACCTCATAACCCCTATGATTAATTTAGCAAGTAACATATTAGATAAACACACACATAAAAGAACCTAAACCATCAAGTTAATTATTTTTATTAAAATAATAGAGTTTTTATTTAATTTCTTATTGATTTGGGCAGAATAACTGAATTTCTTAGAGTTGGTTTTTATATGATTCAACTGAACCCCAACATAGATTAGTTTTTTAATACTGGATTTTTCTGGTCAACCAACCAAATCAAGTTAAATCTAACAACAATGCATATAGGTTGCAACACCTTTTTATTTTTTCTTCTATTCACCTTTTCTATTCTCTCTCTAAAATAAAGCAAAACCTAGTGTGATGCGAACCTCGTGATCACGTAGTCACGCAACCCACAATCAAGATTGAGATTTGATCTCGGAAAGCTAAAAAATATATGATAGGAGTGTGACCCAATAAAAACCTGTCACAGGACACCAACACTATTGGAATGAAGTAGAATGACGCCACAAAGCCGGTCAATCTTTGATGAGTCAGATTCAGTTCTTTTAAGAACTGAAAAATGCAAGAATCACTCTTACACGTTAAAACTGAAAAATTTAGAAGTAATATTCATCAATGACTGCTGAAATTTAGATTACGCGTGTTTAAATAGTTCTTAGAAATTAATCCTAATGGATCTACCCTTGTGGATTGAACTGACCCACATACAAAATTGACGTAAAAATCATAAACTGAAAAACTCATAACCTGATCCAAACAAGTCTTGAATCCTAACTCAAAATAAAGTTTTAAATAAGCCCGAATCTTTATAATTGGTAAACTAGAGACACATTGGCTGCTACAGTAGATGACGTGTCGCCTAATTAATTTTGACCACCCTTTAAAATATTTAAAAAAAATCCAGGTAGGCGGGCTTGGGCTGTGAGGCCCAAATACCCAAGGTCTTTTTTAATGGGCCCAGATGCACTAGGCTATTTTGTGCGAGGTTTGTTTTTGCAATTCTTTTATTCTTTATTTAGGTGCAACATAAATTTAATAAAAAAAATTATTAGACCTTGTTGAGTCCTTGGCATGGATCGGTGATTCAGCAGGTTATGACACAACATTTGAGGTTTTTTTTAATGCATTTCCCCCCTATTTTTTTTTTAAATATGGTTTAACTCTTTGTTATCATTGATTTTTTCTTATTTCACTTAAAATTAAAAAAAAAGCAATTTAATCATTTTTTCTCATTTATCTTAAAACATTTATGCCTAATTGGGATCATGTTTTACCTGGGTTCTAAATTTTATTTGTTAATTAAAGTTTACTGAGATCAAATACAGTATGACATATTTTTAAACTTTTAGCTCAAATCCTTTTATTTTCTTCTAGATTTAATCTGATTTGTGGTCAATTAAGATACAATGAAGGTCCAATCGGGAAGATAATAAGGGAAGGAAAAAGAAAGATAAATTATCCAGTCACGTAAACTCATTATGGTCATATCCATTGCCTGGACGGTAAAGTTTACGTGTTAACTCAGGTCAATATAGTTTATCGTCGTATTTTCATTTCACTCCCTCAATTTCTTTTTTGATTTAATCATTTGACAATTATTTGTTTTCACATTTAAGCTAGGGTTAGACAAGACTAAAATAACAAAGGCATTTTTCTTTTAACCAGATCACCATTTGAGTGAGGCATCTAATTTGTTGTTTGTCCGCTTTGTCAAACTAGTCACACAAACTTTATTTTTTCATTTATTATGATATATTGGTTGAGTTTTTAATCATCATTTCAAATATTTTATATTTTATACAGGTAAAAGAAAACTACGTTTATATTTTTTAATACAGTTATATGTTTTTTATCCGACCTGAAATGAATCGTGGGTCCAAAGCCTAGCATACACATATATGTGAAAGGATTTTTAAATAAAGTTACGCAAAACATTAATATATTTGTTATGTGCAAAAAAAAAATATTTATTATTTTCTTAACAAAATATTTATCATAATAAATAGATGTGTTTTTAACAATAATATGTTTGCATACAATGATTTTTTTTCTTTTTTTTCTTCCGAGAAAGAATGGACAATGGATTTGATTTGATGGGAGAACTTTTCTTTAAAAAATACATTTTTATTGAGTAAATTTTAAAAATAAGAGAGGAAAAGATTAAATTAGATTATACATGTATATGATAACTTCTTTTAAATAATATTAGAAAAAAGTTATTTTATAAAAAAGCATTTTAAGTTGAGATTGGTTTGGTATTTATATATATTTGGTTAAAACTGTGGTTGAAATTGAGGTTGAACAAATAATAATTTAATATGTTTGGTTAAAAATACTTTTCAATTTGAGGTTTTAAAATAACTAAAAAAGATATATATTAATATTGTAGATTTAACTACTGCTATTACATCATGAAATAAATAATATTTTATACAAATTCATCCGACAAGAACTACAGTTTCCATGGTTTTTTGAGCGTGCAACAAAATCAGGTAAAATATCATCAAGAACAAAATTGAGATTACGATCAAATTCTGTAAATGCTACATCATCATGCGATTTCTTTCTAATTGATGCAGTGTCATTGAATAATGTTAAATATTAGTTTTTCAAATAAAACACAATTAAAAATTAAAAAAAATAATTTTTTTACTGGGTTGGACCTGATCCAATATATTTAAGTTCAAGCTGGACCCGGTCCGACCATCAACAATGAATAAGCCGAACTGTGCAAAGTGAATTTTTAATTCACTTTGCATGTTCACTTTAAGTGAAAAGTGCAAAGTGAATTAAAAACTCACTTTGAACAGTTCTACTTTGCACATAGAGACGAAACGCAAGCAGAAGCAGCAATTTTTTGTTTTTGTTAAATTTGGGGCACAGTCGTAAGTATGGTGGGTTCCACCAAAAAAAAAAAACTATGTTTTTTTAACTAAATCAAACATTAATATTTATGACATATAATCAACCTCACCCGCAGCCGTAATGTCAAACGGGCACATAGTTTGCTGGTATTTTTATTATTATTATAGTGTTTGGTTAAGTTGTTGTGTATATTTTCTATGAATAATTTTAAAATTAAAATAGCTAATTGCTTTCATCTAAGACCATTCATTAATATTAAAATCTAGTGTTTATTAGCTTTTATGAGGAATCTTTTTTATATTCACAGAAGATATATCATTATCAAATATATAATGAAAGGCTTGAAATTAATTTTGAGTATTTTATCATTCTTACAAGAACACAAAATTTGGATGGTAAAAAAATTGTAATGCAAATCACTCAACTGATATATCTTTTCGTAAATATTTTTGGATCATTTAACATATTGATTAAGATTAAATTTTCTTTTACGAATGATTTTAAGAATATTCTCTATATTAATTCAGTATATTTTGAGAAACTTAATAAATGTTTTCTAAATATTAATTCCAAAATATATTAAATTCTTTTTAGAGTTAAATCTTGTTTCCCATATTTATTGATAATCAAAACGGAGTTTTCGCTTTTACTCACTACACCTTTATCATCTTCCAAGTATTGTAAAGGAATCCTTGCATATAATTAATTATTTTATAGAAACTAAAATAAAATTGTAACTAGAGCTAATGATTTTTTTTGTTTTGTGAAAAAAAATAAAGTTATTAGAACTTATAAATAAAAAAATAAAAATTAGAATAATATCAACAACATTTAATTATCATTAAAGTGATTTAACACTAGCTATAGTAATTATTGATTTTTTTTATTTTTGAAATTAAAAGTAAATAATTAAATCTTTTTTATCTGGAAAGTGCTTTCCAATTTATCTTATATTTATTTATTTTTTAAAAAATTGATCAACAAAAAATATTTTTTAATAAATAAAAATTAGCATAGTTTTAAGAAAAATGTTCCTTTTATTTTGGGTGGAAAATATGTTTTAGAAGTTGTGAAAATTTAGAATTGTCTTATTTTTTTTGTTGATTGTACTAAATTTGGTCCTTAATCTTTTATTTTCTATATATTTTGTCTTGATTTTTTTTCAATTTCATCCCTTATAATTTGATTTAATTTGAATTTTATATCAACTTTGGATCTCATTCTTTTTGATTATTATTTACTTTTTTCTTATTCATTTTTAATTGAGATTTTTTATCTATCGGATTTAATTCTTATTTTTTTATTGATATTTATTTTATTTGAAATAATTTATGAAATTTTATTTTTTTAAAAAAATTTATCTGTTAGATTTNGNNNTTNNTATTTTAAGTGTTATTTATTTTATTTGAAATAATTTATAAGATTATTTTTTTTTTCAATTTCATTCTCGTTCAACTTTTTTTATTTGTATAATTTGGTGCTCATTTTTTTAATAATCTTGGGAAAAAATTAAAACATTGATAAGTTATTTTCGAGTTTATTTTTCATGATTATGGGCCTGTTTGATTCTGCGTTTCAAAAGCGCTTTTGACAAAATTTAATTTTTTTTATTTTTTTATTAACTTCAAATTAATATGTTTTTAGTGTTTTCAAATCATTTTGATGTGCTGATTTCAAAAATAATTTTTAAAAAATAAAAAAAATCATTGGCATGTATTTTAACACGAAAGCTATTTAAAAAGCAACCGCAACCACACTGCCAAACACACTCTAATCAAATATTGAAAAGTGTTTTTCAACTTATTTTCTATGACACTATCGAATATTATAAAATAATTTACTTTTCAGTGATTTATTTATTTTTATAAAAATCACTTCTAAACAAATTATTTTCCAATAAACAAGCATGTTAAATCTCAAATTAATTTTAAATTAAAGTTCAATGAATAATTACAAGTACTCTTTGATCCTTACAACTATTTATTATAATGAACACTCATGGATCAAATTTCTTAATATTTATACTACACCTATTATTCATGGGTTTTGAGTATCCAATGAATATTCACTATTATTTATTAGTCAATAAAAAATAAAATAGTTTATATATATAATATATATTTATATAATATAAATATATACTTCAAATTAAATTCAGATAAATTTAATAATATTTATATTCTATCTATTATTTATTATATATAAAAAAATTATCCTTTAAAATCAGGTAAAGACATTTCAATATTCATAAGATTAGATTAAATTATCATTAGTACTTGCAACTTCCTTGCGAAGATTAACGACTTCAAAATATCGAAGTCCTTACAACTTCCTGAGGAAGATTTACTGCTTCAAAAAATAAAAAAGCATCGCTTTCAAGTTTCAACAATCACATGCCCTTCATGTATAAAAATCCCCACTCACATGACACCCCTTCTCCTCTCCCAAGTTCCAAAGCTCCACCACCACCACCGATTTACCGCCATGACTTCCGCCTCCACCACCACTACCACAATCAATCCCCCACCATGTGTTCCCCACCTTATCGAGTCATGCTAGCCACCAGCACCTGGCTCCGAACCCGACGGAGCCGTTGCGTCTTCCTCCTCCTCTTCTCACCGATCCTCCTTCCGTTCCTCTGTGTCACCTTGCCTCTACTCTGCGCCTCCGAGCTATGCATCCGCCTCTGCCGCCGTGGCCGGGGCAAGAACAAAGAAGACGGAGGCGATCGGTTGCGGCGGTGTGAAGAGGGGTTTTGTGACTGTGATTGTGAAGAGGAAGAGGGGAAAGAAGTTGGGTTATTGCAAAGGTATTTAGAAGATCAGTTACGGCTCGTTGGATCTGTGTATGAGTGTGGTGATGAATTTGATGATCATGACGATGATCAAGATGGTCAAAATGGCCATGAATATAATCTTAATACTCCTCTTTTGGGTTAGTTTTTTTATAGATTTTATTTTTTTGTGGGGTTTGATGTAAATTACATTTTGGATTTGATGTTGTTAATTATGGTTTGAGTGATTTTGTTAATCTTAGGATTTGGTAATGTAATTTCAATTAATCTTTGAGACTTCATACTTCCAAGTAATAATTTTTGCCTTCCAAGTAAGAAAACATCACTTTGCTCGTTAGTTCCTACTTCCTTAGCTTCTGGGTTCATCTTAGGCAGGCATTACAATTTCATTACATTTAAATTAGATTAAAAATTAAGAAAAAAAACCGGGAAAATACTGTAACGAGCTGCACTGTGCTTCTCTTCACATGTTTAGGATTTACAGTAGTGTTTTTTTATTATCAAACTTTTTCAAATTGCCCTGTTTAAGAAGGTGTTGTTTTTAGTTTATGATATTTTCTATTTGTGTATTCATGGAAGTTAAAGGTTTTGATTAAATTTCCGAACTTGATTACAGACAGATTTGAATTCTTGGTGTAAAGATACAAATAAAAAGGATCAAAAAAGAAAAAAAAATCGTAACTTACTTGAAATTTGTGAGACAAAGTTAGACTTCTTTTAGACTTTCCTTGTTCAAAACCAACCTACAAAACTAAAAAAAAAAACATTAAAAAAATATTTAACTAAATAAAATTTTAAGATAATATTTTTTATAATATTAAAATAAAAACATATTAAATTAATCTCTAACAACCCGAGTTATGAAACTATAATAGCCCTATAAAAAATATATCAAAATAAATTATAAAACGTAATTTTCAATCAATTAAATATTGAATAATAAAATTAAAAAAATCAATTAAAAAAAACTTAAAAAACAACTCGAGTTAACATGTCAAACTTACAACCCGGGTCATAAGACTGAGATAACCCCATGAAAAGCAAATTGAAACAAATTATGAATTTCAATCCTCGTCCGGCCTAATATTGAAGGAAAAGATTACAAAAAATCAATTAAAAAAACATAAAAAAATAATTTGAGTTAATCTACCAAACTCATAACCTGAGTTATCAGACTGAGATAACCTTATAGAAAAAAATAAAAAAATAAAATGATTTAATCTGAGTTAACTTGTCAAATCCATTACTTTGATCTTGAGACTGAAATAACCCGTATAGAGAAAGTCAAAACAAATTATAAAGCTCAATTCTCAATCATTTCTGTCGGACCTAATGTTGAAATATGAAATTTATAAAAATCTTAATTAAAAAAATAACATAAAAATAAGTCAAGTTAACCTAAGTTAACCGTTAAGCACTGTTTTCGGATCATGAGACAATGATAACCTAATGAAAAACAAACCAAAACAAATCATGAAGCCTAATTTTCAATCAAACACAATATTAATTGATGAAATTAGAAAAAAAAATCAATTAAAAAAAATTGAGTTAATTAGATTAACCCGCCAAGCCCAAGACTCAGGTCATGAGATGAGACAACCCAATAAAAAGCAAGTCCAATATTGAAAGACTCGTGACCCGGGTCATGGGACCAATGTAACCTCTTAGAAAGAAAATATAAAAATGACCTCATTTAACCAGGGTTAAAGTGCCAAAATATGTGACCTTGATCGTGAGGTCAAGATATTCTCATAAAAAGCATATCAAAACGGATTGTGAAGCTCAATTCTCAACCGACTCAATGTTGGATGATAAAATTAAAAAAAAATTAATTAAATAAAAAACACAAAAAGCAACCCGAGTCAACTCGGGTTAAGCCATTTAAGCACTATTCTTGGGTCATGAGACCGGGATAACCTGATGAAAAGTAAAAATATAAATCATGAAATCTAATTCTCAATCATATCAATATTAAAGAATGAAATTGAAAAAAGATAATTAAGAAAAAGAGAAAAGATCTAAGTCAACCAGGTTAATCCGCCAAACTAGATTAACATGTCAAACCTAGGATCCGTGTTATGAAAGTGTGATAACTAAATAGAAAAAAAGATCTAATAATAAAAGATGATTTTTAAAAAAAAAAATTGATTGAAAAATAATCAAAGAAGAAAAAATAAACAAAGAAGAAAAAAAAACAAAGCATTATTCCAATGAATAGTACTTTGTAAGGATGGGCACAATAAAACTCTCTTCTTTTTTAGTTTACAGTTAATGTTTTGGTTTAAAATTTTGTTTTATTCATGTTTCTGCCTCTGAATTTAAAAAAGAAAAAAATCATCTACAAAGTGGATGAGAGAAAAAAGTTGTTGGTTAGCTATCTTGGTTAATGAGTTTTATTCATGTTTCAAATCTTGAATTTGTTTTTTTAAAAGAAAAATAGTTATTTACCAAGAGAAGGAGAGAAAAAAAGTTGTTAGTTTTAATGAGTTTTATTTGATGAAAAGAGTTTTCATTGAGATGTTTTCATTTTTTATCCTACTAAAAAGAAGAAGATTAGGGTTCAATAATATTTTTTTTATTTGATAAGATTCTTTTATTTTTGATTGATTAAAAGTTGGTCCACAGTTATATATAGATTTATTAAAGTTTATGATGTGTTTTTTTGGTGATTTTAAGTAAGAAAAAAAGTTGAAAAAAGATTTTTTTGGTTACAAGAGATTGAGAAACATCTTTTTAGCCATTTTAGATCCTAATAAAAGCCAACTAGTAGACATATATATATATATATATATATTTCTCGATTAATTTTTAATTTCACCCGTAGTGATGCACGAGTCAAATTGAGTGTGAGCTTAGTTTCTTCTTCTTTTTTCCTTTGATATGTAGTAGACTTGTCTAGTAAATAAAGTTATATCGAGACAACTCCTATATAATTTAATTTAAAATTCAAGCTAAGAAAAGAGTCATGTCGAGAGTTTTGGAGTTTAAATTGTTATATCAAGTTTAATGATAATACTAAAAAGTTTTCTACATTCTATATGGTATTTTTTTATATGTTATAAATTTTTTTTGGTCCAATCCACAATGATAACACAATAAATAAACTAGAAAATACTATAGCAAAACCTTAAATAAACACCTTAGCTATAAATTTGTTATCTCAATTGATTCATCAACAATTTACTAGAGCTCAAATAAATCTTCAATCCATATTCATTAATGGATTTCAACCATATTAATAATTATTAGTGAACTTTAAGAGGTGTAACTCAATTGGTCAGATCTTATGTTTGCTCTCTAGAGGTTACCAATCGAGTTCCACAAACTTCAGTGCTATTAGAGGTTTACATGATCGTTAACTTCAGGACCCATGGATTAGATGAGATGCGCGCAAACTGATCTGGATACCCACGTTGATAATAATAAAATGTGTTTATAAAAAAAATTGATAAATCAAGAATCCTCGCATCCAATTGAGATTTTTTTTTTGGAAACTTAAACATTTGGGATTTAGTTCATGGTATGGAGGCTATTTTGAGGTTTACCCTATACATGTCATATGCAATGATTTTTTTACTTTTAGTAAAGTTACAATTCCATTCATAAAACTTTTTGATCCATTGATCTATGTGGGCAATCACATCCAAAACTAAGCTTTATCTATTTAATACTAACCATAGTAACTTGCTGTAGATGGGCAAAATTCTACCTCGTTACACCACTTTCTTGTCGCACTCCCTTGTAAAAAACCTGCAAATTAACAAAAGCAGGATCACAATGAAAAAGACATTATGATTGGCAAAAAAGAGTGCGAAGATTCTCCATTAGGGAAGCTACCTAGGTGGGCTAAAAATTGTGCCTAGCTTGGTAATATCTCAGCCTCACATCTTTAATTAATTAAATCCTTTCTTGCAAGGATACTCTGTTAAATTAAGTAATTGTGCGCATTGTTTTTGAAAATTTTTATTTTTAAATTAATATTTTTTTATATTTTTAAATTGTTTTCACATGATAATATTGAAAATAATAAAAAATATTATCTTTTGTATTTACAAACAAACTTTAAATGTGTATTTGGGATTGAAGCGTGATGAGATGAAGTTGAGTTTTTTATTTTTAATAAATATATATTTTTTAAAGCATAAACTACACCCACTAGAAATTAAAAATACATATTTTTAGTTAAAAAAATTTCCACAACAATGATCTCACATGTTGTTAATGAAAGTGAAAGAAAGAGGCTATATTTAGAAATGTGGTTACGTTATTTTTCTATGTTAAAATGTATTAAAATAATTTTTTTATTATAAAAAATTATTTTTAAAATTAATACATTGAAATGATGTAAAACATAAAAAAAAAAATTAAATTTTTATAAATTTTTTTTAAAAAAATTAACTCACGTTTTCAAACGCTCTAATTGATGAGTGGTGGTATCTGCAATATTACTCTGCCATATGTGTGGTCGTTGGAGTTGATCCCTTGGTCATGTCTGAAATTGCCACTGACACAACTGAGAATCCATTACCACAAGGCACAATCAATGGCCCATCTTGTCTCCAAATCCAACTCTGTTGGCTGTAGATCAATCAGCTTCTGTCATTACAGGTACAGTGCTTGAATTCTCAAGTACTTGGAAATATTTTGAATCCGTTGATGAAAATGATATTATTTTGCTTCGTGTCTGTTCTGGTGTAGAAGTGGCCGAGAGTTTTACATATGATTGCTATTCAATAACGTGCTTTTAATTGTTTTTTTAAAATATTTTATATTTATAAATATATTAAAATAATATTTTATAGTTTTTAAAAATTATTTTTGATATTAACACATCAAAATTATCTAAAAATACTAAAAAAATATTAATTTAAAGCAAAGAAAACAATAAAATTTTTTTGATGATCCCTATCTTCAAGATAATCCCTATATTTAAGATAATCCTTGTCTTCAAGATAATGATAGTTATCCGCTTTCAAATTTGATTCAAACTTCAAAAAAGAGAATGAGTTTGATTGAAACTTAGTTTCTCACACGCAAAGAGACTCTGACACTATAAATACAGATCTCAGGGAATGAAGAGGAAAACGATTAGAGAGAAATCCTAAAAGAAGAGACCCCAAGAGGAGGCCATTATCAGAAACCCTAAAGGAGAGAAACATAAAAAAAAAAACAAGAAGGGGGCGGCGAACCCTATACTAGCCGCCGCCCTCCTCAACCCTTTTTTTTAGCCTAGCCTCCCTCGACTTCGCCTCCAGCAGCCGCACGCCTAGGTAAGTTTCCTTACTTTCTTGCTAAAATAATTAACTGGTTATTGTTGCATGCATGCGTGAACCTTTCACGCATGGTTGGGCTAGATCCAACCCAAAAGGAAAAAAAGAGTGGGCAAAATTCCAAAAATATTTGGGGCCTTCATTAATTTATTTCTAGGCCCCTCACACTTTGTTTTTTTTTTTTTCTTTGTGTTTGCATTTTTTGTAGATGTGCTCAATATGTGGACTATTACTGTTAAATGCAAATATGTTGTGCAATGTTTTTTTTTTTTTTTTACTTCCATCTAAAAAGGGCAAATAATAATAAAGGATAAACAAGAAAAAAATGACATGGAAAATTTCTTCTTCAAATTCATTTTTTTGCAAAAATATTCACTAACGCCAGAGTCAAGAGTATCGTATTTTTTGGATTTGTGCGATATTTACCAACGCCAGAGTTGAAAATATTCGTAGGAATTGTTCACTGACACAAGAGTTAGGAACATGAAAGGAAGAATAAAAAAGGAAAAAAAGGAGAACAAATTCTTAGCAATTTTAGACAAAACCAGCAATGCAGCCTACCTTAGGTAGGACGCTTAAAAGGTGATAGCATCTTTCCTTTTGTGTAAGCAGTCTCGTACCATCAAATCTCTATTGACTAGTTAGAGTTCCTAGTGACCATAATGCTAGGTGGCGACTCTTTGAACAAGACTTTTTCCCCTAAAAGAACAAGATGCCAGATGCCAGATATCTGTTCTTTTTCCATTATCCCGATAATTTTTTAATTGGTCGCCATGATGTTCGGGTGTGACAGAATGGCGACTCCACTGGGGATCTTAGGACTAAGCTTTGCTATTTGTCTTCTTATTGTTAAATAATATTTGTCGTACTGTTTTCTTTTCTCCTTTATGGCTATGTTGAGTTTATCAAGTTTTATTTATTTATCTTTGCTCTTTTTACTGTTTTAGCATGCATTGTTTTTCATGTTTATCATGCATATATATTGGATATGGATCTAAGGTCTTCACGCATCACTTATCTTATTTTTAAAAAATACGTGTGGTATCAACTTTAAGATAAGTGGAGGAGTAACAACACCCCAATAGCTTTAGCCTGGGTAAGGCTCACGAAACTATCCAACTCTCACATAATTGTTTGCTCGACAGTGGTCGATATGCCGAACTGATATTACTCAGGGCCTTTGTCTTCACGCTGCTTGTAAACCTCATATCAACCTTTCAAGGGCGATCACTAAGCATGCGAAAGACCGTTAAGACTAGATAGCAAAACTACCTTGATGTATTTAATGACTAGAACCTATCATTTAGGTTAATCCTTGCGTAAATTCACTGATATAAGCTTAAACGTGCTTTCGGGTGACGTGATGACCGCTATTCCTAAGATAACAATTGTTGAGTGTGGACTCGAGTCTGAATCCTGGCAAATGATCGACGAAAACTGCCCTAGACTGGATGTCGGTGAGATACCGCTACTCAAAGACATTAGATGCATAATGAAAGACAACAAGAATGTGGCTGAAAGCTCAGATGATAAAAGACTAAACAGATCTCCTCTCGATATTGCAATGCATATCGGATTTGGGTCTGACCATACATCCAAAGAATAGTGATCGTTATGTCACAAAAAATAATGAATTCATATCCAATATGTTGTGTTCGTCTTCATGCATATTTGAACATACCCTTATGAATTGTCATAATATCGCACTCCAGGTAAAATATAAGTCCCCCATTGAAACACAATATAACACTCGACTATGAAAAAGACAAATGGAAAACGAAAAAAAAGCCCAGTTGGAAGCCCAACACTGAAAAGAGACGGAAAGTCTTAAAGAAGAAGTTGCAAAGCTGACTAGCCTACTCGAACAAGCATTGAGATCTAAACCTGAAGAAGCAAAATCTACAGCTCAGCCTGAACCTATGCTCGTAAATCCATAGAATCTGGGGGCAAATGAGGTGTCTCAACAGGCTATGTATTCCCAAGTTGCTCAACCAGCATATCCCATAAGAATGTCATCTACCATTGACCTTACAATAAAGGAATCTCAAAAGAACAAGATGGTAAAAGAAGATGGCCTGGATAAATGGGCTGCCTTAGAACAAAGGCTGAGGGCATTCGAGGGAACTAACCTACATAACCATATAAAAGCTGTTGAAATGTGTTTGGTACCTAACATAGTCATTCCTAAAAAGTTTAGGATGCCAGAATTCATCAAATATACAGGAACTCAATGCCCTGTAACTCATCTCAAGACATACTGCAACAAAATGGCTGAGGTAGTCTATGACGAGAAACTATTGATTCACTTTTTTCAAGACAGTTTGAGTGACGTTGCCCTTACTTGGTATATATGGTTGGACACTACCAAGATAAAAAAAAATGGAAGGACTTAGTTGATGCCTTCATTAGGCAATATAAGTTAAATATAGATGTGGGCCTTGATAGGCCAAGCTTGCAAGCTATGGAAAAGGACAACAAGGAGTCTATAAGAGAATACGCTCAAAGGTGGTGTAAGACTGCCGCACAAGTTAATCCTCCTTTATTAGAAATAGAAATGATAAATTTGTTTGTCAACACTTTCAAGACCTCATACTTTGAATACCTTGTTGGAAGCTTTACACAAATTTTTTTTGACTTGGTTGTTGTGGCCGAGAGGATTGAACAAGCCATCCGTTTAGGAAAGATTGTTGACTCGATTGAGGAGAAAAGTTTCACTTGAGAAAGGAAAGAAATCAAGGTTCACAATATCAAAGGTGATTACAAAGGTGAGAGAAAGAGCTACCAAAATAAAGACATCTAGAGGTCACTTGTCCTAAATATGAAGCCACAGTGTCATTAGGCCAAGACTGGTTCATGTGTAACCTTAACTGACTATTGGAAAGGTTCCCCTATCAAGGAATTCATAGGAGAGGGACGATTAGAAGATTCCAGAAATTCCAATTGATGATTGCTAAATGTTTAGCCCTTTTATGTGTCACTTTGCTAGTATAAGGTCTTTGTTGCTTTTTAGGATTTCAATGAAATAATGAGTTCGTCCTTCAATTGTGTCTCTTTCTTTGGTTTACAACCAAAATATCCTAAAAGGAATTCTCTCTAAAAACTCATAAATACACTTTTGAAGCCTCACATGATCTCATAGACTCAATTCATCTCTTTTACCAAAATCAGTTCCCCCATTGGAATTTTAAAAATTGAACTTGCATTTTGATTTCAAAAATAATTTGATGTTTACTTAAAATGATATTTTTGACATTCTACTTGTAAATGACACATGAATCAAGTAACTTCTTCGATGAGGTGGCTAAACTCTGAACCAAAATGCACGAATAGAAAATGAACTTTCAACCTCACACCATGACTCTTGAGACATGTTGTTTTAAATGTATGAATAATGGTATGTAGCGAACTCATTGCTCATAGACTCATGAAATGCATCTCTTTGCAAAGACTAAACCATCACATTAGACGAGGCCAAAGTTTATTGATCTTAACTGCTTATGTTTGAAATGAGAAAATGCTATCTTTGTTATTCCTTTCACATTTTAAAAAGTATATCCCTTGCAGATCCTTTTTGAGCCTGAATAATTTTTCTTTCATGAAAAAACCCAACTAGAATCACACCCCACACTGGGGGGCAAGTGAAAATTTCAAGGAAAAAAAACGAAAAAAAATCATGAGAAAGCCGAAAAGGCAAAAGAGACTAAGAAACTCAATGACTAGGGGGCATGCCCATATCACAAGAAAGAGTGATAACCAAGATAAAATGAGTATGCCCTAGCACAACAATGAAAAAGCAAATCAAAGAAAAGCAGCGAAAGAAAAGATGAACGACACAAAGAGTCAAACTGCTAATAGTGATCCTCAGTCTTTAAAACCCTGAAACACTCTTTGAGCCTTATGATCTTTTTTTTCATAACCAAAAACCTCAGTCTACATTACGTGCCTGTAGAAGTCCTTTCTAATCGAGCAAGCAAGCAACGTGGGTTAATAAGCAATGCTCTCAAAATGCAAAGAGTACTTCTTTATTAGAGTCATGACATTGAGAACAAGTTATTCATTATTATTCATGCTGATAAAATAAGTGCTCAAAAAAAGACAAGTTTTTCTCAAACAAAACCTCAAGCTATTTCTCGAGCCCTTCACTTTGGAAACCCATAAGAAACAGAAGGTCACCTTATGATGTACTTTCACCAAATACTATATCGCCAAATACAAGAGCAAATAATCTCTTTTCCAAGAAAAAACCAAGAAGTTGCAAGATTTCAAAAGCAAATGCTTTTAAACTTACATCAAAATAATTTTTGTTTTCAAAATGCAAGCTTAAGATTTCAAGATTTATTCTGGACAAATATTCCTTCACCAAACTGAAAATGGGAGAAATGAGAAAATGGTCGCTTAAAAACACCATTATTTGGCAGAGTTGTTGACAAAACACACCTAAGGGCAATGACCAGTACAAGGGGGCAACATTATGTTTAGAAGGAAAAATCGACCTTCTAGAAAAAAGATGAACATTTCCTACAACAAGATAAGGGGGCATCTTGGTTTATAAAAGGCAGCTTGATCCTTTCAAACAAGTGACAACGAATGTTTTAAAAAGTGAGATGGGGATTAATGAATGATCCTCTCAAATTATTTGACGAGATGAAAAATCTCTAGTAAGGAAGTGGGTCACGATGGACACCATAACGGCTAAGCTGTGTAAATGAATTTGGGAAGAGACTTACATAGACCAACTCGAGTAGGATAGAAGCTAAATGACGAAGATGACCCAAATCAGAGATAGCAAGTCGTCATCAATCAAGTAAAAAGATTAAGAAGAAATGTGGGCCTATATTTCAAATCAGGTAAAGATGCATGCATATCATCTAAACTTTGAGACATTGGACAATGAGTTTTGCAAACTTCACAAGAGAAATCTCTGACGAGATCCATCAAATGGAAGGCCACCTTGAAGTGGCCAAGTTTGAAATTGGTTTCGAAAATTTTTCACCTTTGAGAAATTTTAACTTGAGCAGGCTGCCCACTAGAATTAGGCCGCAAAAAAAAATCTCTTTGTATTTTTCCACCACCTTTTCTCGACCATCCAAGGTAGTGCGTTTCCTAACCCTACCTCCTTTCGAGCGCGCCTTCGAACCCTCACCTTCTTCAAGTGCGCCTTCGAGCCCTCGACCATCCTTTTGAGTGCACCTTTGAGCCCTTATTTTTCTTTCTCCTGTTACTTGGGTAGGTCACCCAATACAATGCGACCCTTTCTTTTTTTACTTGGGTAGGTCATCCATTACAATGAGACCCTTTCTTTGTATTTTTTTTCACCTAGGTAGGTCACCCATTACAATGAGACAACTTTTAAAAAAAATATGTATTTTCACCATCGGGTAGGTCGCCTGGAACAATAAGACCACTTGCGAGTTTCCTTAAAACAATAGGATCAAGTTGTACAATAAAAAAATTAAAAGAAATATGGTCTAAACTCAAGGTTTATTTTAGACCATATTTTTTTTCAATGGAATGTTTAATAGTATAATTGGGGTATATAGCCGACCCAATTAATCTTTAATTTTTATGTATATGATGAAACTCCTACAAGTTTAAGCTTCAAAATGTTCGAATATCATCTTTTACAGTTTCTAATTTATTATAGGGTTAACTATACAGCATAGGATGAACATAATTACAGTTTAAAACTTCACTTTTGAACTAGAAAACTCAATCAATTTTATCCCTTTTGTTTTATAACGTTTTCAAAACTTTTCCATAATTTATTTACTATTTGAAAAGTTTATCGATAAAAAACACTTTCAAGTAAAAAAAGAATTTCGTTTGATTCTCAAGGAAATGCTTTGCTTTTATTTTAGTCGGAATGTACTTTTCAGAATTACTTTTCAGAATTTGTAAAGAATTTTAATTTTTTTATTTATCGATTATATCAAATTTGATCTTCAATCTTTTGATTGCTGAATATTTTATTTTGATTTTTTTTTATTTTTTCAATTTTATTCCTTAGAATTTGATTTTTGTATCAACTTTAATTCTTATTTTTTTATTTTTTTCTCTTATTATTTTCTTAATTGAATTCTTTTTATCTATTAGATTTAGTCTTCATTATTTTGATTTTGATTTATTTTATTTGAAGAAAATTATGAAATTAAGATTTTTTTTCAATTTCATCCTCCTTTAACAATCTTATATGACAGATTTAGTCCCGATTCTTTTAATAAATTTAATAAGTTATTTTTTATCTTATTTTTCATGGCATAGCCACGCACTGAAAAAAATTTCCAACTTATTTTTCATGACACTACTAAACATAAAAAAATAATTCATTTTATATGAATCCAATTTTTTAAAAAAAATTATTTTTCGGCAAACAAACATAGCCTTAATTTGGTTTTTGTTTGGTTAGAGAAGATACCATTTTGCTTTCCCCCACTTATGTGATGTTTAGCCAAATTAACTGATTTGGCTCAATTTAATTTGGTTAATGTAATAGCTCGCTTCACTTCGATTCATTTATAAATTTTGAAATATTTTAAAACAAAAAATTAAAATTATATTCGAATTGTAGTTGGAATTGCATTTGAAAATTTTAATATATTTTTATTTGATTCAGCTCAATTTAGTGTGAGAATAAAACTTTCATAATAATTTGTATTCCTATGATTCTTATCACCTTAGAGTACTAGCTCTTTTCTTTTGTTTTTTAGATGTTTATGTATTGTACTTTTATCACCATTCTCTTCTTAAATTTTTCTTAGAAAATAAAAATGCATAACATTTTATTTATAAAAAAAACCTAAACACCATATAAATAGAAAAATATCAATTTTCTCCTTAAATAATATCACATATAATATTTTTGGCTAATTTTAAAATTTTATTCAATCAAGTCTTTACTTGACTGTTTCTAGGTCTAGAACTGTAATACCATGCATTAATTACATTATAGTTCTCAATTTCTAAAATTTATTTATAATCAAGCCACACTTGATTAATTATCTCATTTTAATTTTTGACCAATGGTTCTTATGTGTGTGACCCATTAGGTTTCCTAATAAGTTGGTCCAAATATAAATCATAATCCTAAATAAAATACGATTAAATAAATTAAATAATTTAATTTTCTATCAATTCAATAATTGATTGATTTATATTTGAAGATCTAGTACAATATCTAACAACCTGTTATGATCCTTCAAATATTAAAAAAACCATAAGTGGTTTGATTTAATCTTTTAGTGACTAGTTTCTTGGTATAATTATTATCACCTCTTTATGATTTTTCCAATTTAAACATTACAACATGGAATATGTCTGCTTTGTTAAATTATTTTAGTTTTTAACATTATAGTCATTGATTATTTAAATAAGATTTTAAAATTCTTTTCAAAACTTATTCTACATTGGCTGAGGATTTCACAATCAATACTATTTGAGAACATATGAAATATTTTTTCTAATTAACCTAGAGTGATGAATCATCTCTTAATTACTCAAATACCTTCATATAGTTTATGATATACTCAATATCTGTCTATTTGTTACCATTGATTAAGACAACGTGTGGTTATGATCAAAGCATAACACTCCCTATATAAGATAACTTAGTGATCTTAAGTTTAAAGATCACTCACACAACTATCATTAGAGCCTTTCCATAGACATAAGTGATCTCTCCATATGAAATTCTCTTACAGGTTAGTTCAGTGTATATGTCATATGACAAGTACCTGTATATTAGTTTCAAGCCTTAGTTTATAAGGCAAACTATTTCCTTTCATAAAGGAAGGAATATAATATGCACTTGTCTCGAAAACTCTAATTAATTTCTAGTCTTAATAGAATATTGACGAGGAATATTTAGAAATAATGTTTTGATGCATTAGAAATCTCATAATTATAACAACTTTATAATTTTATATGCAAAATATTATTGTTCCATGAATTTTATCTTTACTCTAGATTTATTAATCAAATATTATAAATTATACCGATTGACTGCATGACATATTCACTAACAATTTCCTCATAATGCATGGAAGTAATCATTTTTGTTGTGATGCGCGTATTAATGTATGATATTTTTGGAATGCATGAAAAGTACTATAATACTTTTTGTGATAAACAAGATTCAAAGGCAATTCATGATTGCACACAACACATAATGGTTTGTTTTCTTTTATAAAGATAATGAAAGAAATATATGATTTTTTTTCTAGTAATCGCTAACTAAAACATTGTCCCGTGTTATAACACTTGATATGAATGATAGTCTTACAGCTCTAATTAATGTTTATTTTTAATAGAATATTGACTGAGAATATTTAGGAATAATACTTTGATGTAACATGAATATCATAATTATCACAATTTTATAATTTACCTTGCAAATCATTTTTTTTAGTCTCATGGACTTTATCTTTACTCTAGATTCATTAATTAAATATAAATAAATAATCAAATATAAATAAATATTAAAAATAAAGAAATTTTTTATTAATAATAATTATATTTTATATGAATAAAATGAGTTTTATGTGCCACCAACTAATTAGCTATAAGATATATTCAGTAACAACTAGGCTATATGAGAATCATATTAGACATCGTATATATATAGAGTGGCATAACTTATCTTTGCAAAAGATTTAGAATGTGGATTTTTGTTTTCTTACCTTACAATTAAATTTGAAAGCTAGTAATTTTCCTTTGGATTGTTGGCAGGGACTTGCCTTGTTGAATCTGTCTGCTACCCTTCATTCTCTCAATTTCAAAGAAGCCTTGTTCTTGCTTTCAATATATATATATATATATATATATATATATATATATAGTAGCTGTTGGACAACGTGGGCACAGGCCTTGTATCCAGGCTTTTGGAGCCAATCTATTTGATGGGAGAAGACCCAGAGGAGAGCGAAGGCAGAAGCTCATTCTTCATGTCATTATCTTAACACTTTCAATCTTATTCTACATCCAAGATTACATTAGCTGATTTCTTGGATTTGGGATTCCCTGTTTCATGATGGTTTTTGCATTGGTTCTCTTCTTGTTTGGACCTCAAACTTATAGTTATTAGACAAAGAAGGAAATTGCTTCTTTACGAGAATCGGTCAGGTTTTCGTTGCAGCAACGATCGAGGAATATGCAGGCCATGGAAGCTGATCATAGAACCTTGGCCCATGAAGGCTGTGACCAACTCAAGTAAGAGAAACTCTATGCGAACAACTGGAACTTTAATGTTGTCTATAGATAAAGAAGTTCCTTGACCTGGAAATTTGGATCCTCCAATGTTACAGGTTCCTCAACAAAGCCTTGCTTGCGCTGGATTGCTTTGGAGAAGACGGGGGATGCAGTCTTGATGAAGATCAAGAAGCGAAGGCAGTGCCAAGGGTTTATTCCTATAAGGGCTACAAATCTATTATATGCCATTGTAGATGCACAATACTCGACATTTTTCACCATGCAAGGAGCTAGTAAGGATAGAACAATTGCATCAAGCTTCATGATACCAACTGCTACGCTTCAGTCCTTCACAAGCCTGACAATCGTTATGCTAGTCCCTGTCTTTGATCGCATCTGTCCCTTTATCAAGAGCTTTAGCTAGGAAACCCACTGGAATTAGAATGCTTCAAAGGATTGGAACTGGTTTGTTCTCAGCTACCATTTCCAAGAGGGTTGCAAGCTATTCCTTTGAGCAATCAAAATAACGGTAGCCATATACACAAAATGTACACCAGTATAGTGCAATTATTTTGAATACAAACAGTATTTCTTTTAATCGTGCTTCAATTCTGCTAATTAACTAGGGAATTGATTTACAAATTTGTTCGCACTCAATTGCTACATCTTCCAGGACCTGAAGAGGACAGCAATGCATCATGACAGAGATGCCACATCATTGTACCTGTCATTCTACAGTGAAAAATATTAGGTAGCAAAAGCACAACAACAAGTCAACACTCATCACCTGCCATTCCAAAACGATGAATGATGAACTCTCCCCAATCTCAAATCATTTGCCCGCATCTCTTCGTCAGCATATGTCGGCAATTGTCCTGCCATGGGGCTCCAGTTCCCATGGCTGCTATAGTTATTAGCACCAGGAGGCCAAGTATGGATCAGTGGAGGCTGAGGTGGGCAGTTACATCCCCATGCCCCATCCACCATCGGTGGTGGTGGTCCTGGTGGTGGTGGTGGATAATAGGCTTCTGGTGGTGGCGGCGGCGGCGGCGGCGGCGGTGGCGGTGGATAATAGGCTTCTGGTGGTGGATAATAATTCTCTTGGGAGGAATATTGTATCCAATCTGATGTATAATGAACTTGAGACACAGTGTCTGTTTCCTGGGAGTTACCTTCCAAATCCAACGTTGGATAATGAGCTTGTTCTGATAAACTTTGAACTTCCGATGTTGGATATGGCTGATTATTGACTATTGGATACCCAGTGATGCCAGCTTGTGAAGAATTAGTCCCCATGTTCTTCACCTTACAGGAGAATTTTAGCACCCCATTGGGTTTCCCATCTGGAGTTCGAACCTCGTAACTCAAAAACCTGACAATTCCATTAGCCTCCTCGATCAAGTCTTTCAAGGGTACACGAACTTTCCCAATAGTTTTGTCTCCAAAATAGAGACCTTCGTGACAGAGATCAAAGTGGATAAAGAAATGATCACAATCTTGAAATGAAACCCCGGCCAGATCGAAATGCATCAGGTGATTCCATTCGGGATTCCCATCTCCTTCTGTGTCAGTAGGTGTTCTTTGTTGCTGTTTCTGCAGCTCCAGTGGTTTTTTATCAGAATCATCACCATCGTCATCTTTCACGATTGAAACAAGAACATAAACTAACAGTTTTTTGAAGAAATTGAATGAGTTTACGTCTTTACAATACATTACTTTGAGTTCCATGGAGCCTGAATCCATAGAATATTATTTTCTTTTTATGATCTCTCCAATGCTTCTTATAGAGAACACCGATTGAGGGAGTGAAGATATCTAAAACAGCAGTGGACTCTCTCTCACACGTCATATACTCGGTCGGTGGTATATGGACCCTGGATTTTCCTATCTCGCAAAAGCTATCAACTATTTCGTGGTATCAATTTTTATGTTTTAAAAATATTTTTAAAAAATTAATTTTTTTTAATTTAATATTTTTTTTTGTTGTTTTTCAATCATTTTAATATGATAAAATAAAAAAAAAATATAAAAAATATAAAAAATATCATTTCAATGCATTTCTAAGTGAAAAGCAATCGCAACTATAACCACACTCTAAACAGGCTCGACGATCCTCGAAGGTAAAACTTTGATTCAATCTATTTTTTCATGAAAATTATTTTTTAAAAAAAATAAATAATTTTTTTTGAATCATTTTATTATATTAATATCAAAAATAAATTTTTTAAAATAAAAAAATATTATTTTAATATATTTTATAAATAAAAAATACTTTAAAAAACAACTGTTATTTTCAAACATCTTTAAAATATCAAGCTAGTCATCATCCCATGAAAAAAATATGCATTTTCATGCTACTAAATACTTTTAATTTCTTTTTTTTTAATGATAAATATAACTTTAGTATCCATATTACCATTCACGAAAGGTTTGGATGGTTTTTTTAATCAAATTAAATATTATGATTAAAATTTCAATTAAATAAATTCATTAGGAATTTTTTACTCAAAATCAATTGGATATAAATATATTACTTGATGGAAAGACACGATTATATCCCTAATGTTATTCATGGACTATTGGTACTTGACAATTTATATTCAATGCCTATTTGCACCTTGACAAAAGTTTTGTGTATTTTATCTTTTAATTTATACACATGCTCAAACAATTAAATAAACTGATTTAGTTATATTTTTTTAATAAAAAAAACCTTATGTAGCATCATTGAAACTTCAAATTTAAGAAAAATTAATTTGATAATAATTTATTATTGATAACTATTTTTTTTCTTAAACTAATATGACACATTGAAAATTGACTAAATAACCAAAAAATCAACCTTGTTGTATAGTTTTAAAACCCGGCTCAACCAGGCAGGTTGACTGGGAACTCGGCTGATCCGGAGCTGGAATCGGGCCGGGTTTATAAAAAAATAAAGGTAGTTAAAAACTCGATTGACTTGATAACCTGGCAAAACCCGGTTGCAACCTGTTAATTATTTTTTTATTTTTTATCAAAATGATATCATTTTGATTTATTAAAAAATAAGAATGATTCGGTCATCCGGTCAAAACTTATGACCTGAATCTTGGATCGAGTTGATTACCAGGCCGGGTTTAAAGGTCTGCAATGCCGAATATTTCTTCCTGCATGAACTTGGTATGTATTCGAATGGGCCACGGCCCTTTCCAAGCTCAAGCTGCTGCAATATTAGATCTCTTATCAGACTTGGACTCATCGTGGGCCAACACGAAGCTAGCCATGACACGTGTATTGTTTTTAGTGGTCAACAATGCCGTGTAAGAGAAATTAAAGGAGAAAGAAAGTCTCATCAAGGTCATTGAAAAAACCCAAAGACGTGATAGAGAGAACCTTCCTAAAAGGATTAAGATCCATAATAATTATTATCATAATCAATGCGTACATTTAGCACACCCTACTTTCTCTTACGTCCTTTCATTGTAGATTGTACCCAAATTCTTTGGAGTGATCAAAAAGAACTCTGTATTTTCAAAAAACAACAAATTGACATTATAATTAAATTCCATTCAATAATTTAAATTTAAAATATTTTGATTTGACTCTTTCATTAGCTAAGATTTTAATTCAAGTTATGCGAGAATTATTTTGACATCACTTTATTAATTGGGTTGCTAAAAAAAATAAAAAAAAAATTTATTTTAGTCAATTTACCAAATGTGTTATCCGTGAACTCTGTTGGGTTGAATTATTTTTTATTTTATTTTATTTTATTACATGCTAAAAAAATATAAAAATCAATTCTCAATCAACTCAATATTGAATAATAAAATTAGATAAAAAAAACTTAATATCAAATGATAAAAGTTAAAAAAAAAAAAAAAAACCACTTAAAAAAGTTACAAGTTTGAATGCAAAAAAAAATATATTTTTATGATGATTTAGAAAAAGACACTTAAAAAAATTCAATAATAATATTTGACTTAAAAAAATTTCAAGATGATTTTTTTAAATAAAAAATTTAAGATAATGATATATTTGACTTAAAAAAATTCATGATAACCCTATAAAAAACAAATTAGAAAAAAGTAATTGAGAACAAAAATATATATAGATAATAAAAATAGACACTTATAAAATCAAGCATCAACTAAATATCAGGATATTAGTTGGAGTCTGCAATCTTTATTATTAAATTTAAAAAAATGAATTAAAAAAACAAAATATTTAAGTCAATTGGATTAACCCGTCAAATCCACAATTCTTGTTATAATAGTATAATAACTCAAGAAAAAATAAATTTAATATTAATAAAAAAAAAATTAATTAAAAAAAAAGGAAGAAAAGCAAATTACGATTTAAATGAATAATGTTAATGATGATAAACCTTAATAAATGAAATGGAGTGGTCAGAAACACGCAAGAGTTCGATTTCACTCCACCTATAATTGACAGCTCGTTGATGGTGAAACACGTTCGTCGCTCTCTCTATCTCGAGTGCTTTGGCTGGATCTGGATAGCTGTCGTGTAATAACAATCATGCCCAGTTCTGACACACAAACTCCCCTCTTACACGAAGCTGTTGATGGCTGCGTTGATTACAATGGCCGCCCTGTTTACAGGTCCATCTCTGGTGGATGGCGATCGGCTTTTTTCATCATAGGTAGTAACAAAACTTTAACTGCTCTTGTAAACATTAACACAACAAAACATTGACACAGAAGCTGTTTGCAGGTGTGGAAGTTGCAGAGAGGTCAGCGTATTATGGGATATCTTCCAACTTAATAACTTATTTGACGGGAACACTTGGCCAGTCAACTGCTACTGCTGCAGAGAATGTAAATGTCTGGTCAGGAACGACGATGTTACTTCCTCTGTTGGGTGCATTTATTGCTGATTCTTTCCTTGGTAGATACAGGACTATTGTTGTTGCTTCCTGTATTTACATTTTGGTAATAATACAAACTCTCCTTCTGTCCCTATACATATTGTTGATTCATTTCAGGCCCTTGGGTCATAAGATGGAGTTTGATTCTCTCTGATTTAACCACAGGGACTGAGCTTGTTGACTCTGTCAGCAGTGCTTCCTTCTTCTAGAGATTCTGGCTGCCAAACTGCTGATGCTATCAGTTTGTGCTCTCCTGATCCCCGACAAGTAATTGTATTCTTCTTTTCTCTCTATATCGTAGCAATTGGTCAAGGAGGTCACAAGCCCTGTGTTCAGGCTTTTGGAGCTGATCAGTTTGATGGGCAACATCCCGAGGAAAGCAAAGCCAAAAGCTCATTCTTCAATTGGTGGTATTTTTCTATGAATTCAGGGATGGTGGTAGCGCTGTTAATCTTGAACTACATCCAAGACAACCTTAATTGGGGACTTGGATTTGGAATCCCATGTATTGTAATGGTTGGTGCACTTATTGTCTTCTTACTTGGAACTAAGACATACAGGTATGGTATCAAAATGGCAGAGAGAAGTGCATTTCTGAGAATTGGCCAGGTATTTTTTGAAGCTGTAAGGAATTGGCGAACTAATTCTTCTGCCATAGATTGCAGGGAAGATGCTTTTGGCATCGTACCTCACCAATCTTCTGAGCAATTCAAGTAAGAGAAACCATTTTCCAAGTTTTTTACGTTTTCACAGCTACAACAATAGAAGTGATATACAGTTATCAATATGCCAAGAAGATTTAGAATCATCAAAAACCTTCTTTAAGCTTTAATCATTTAGGATTATCAAAATCTTGAATATCATAAACATTAAAATATTGAGCTCTGTGACAACTTTTTTAAGCTGTCATAAG
The DNA here is from genome assembly GCA_015852605.2 of Populus deltoides. Taxonomy (NCBI): domain Eukaryota; kingdom Viridiplantae; phylum Streptophyta; class Magnoliopsida; order Malpighiales; family Salicaceae; genus Populus; species Populus deltoides. Next base: position 13,114,211 of record CM027582.2, on the reverse strand, counting down.
AAAATTTGTATCCCCTGTGGTAATTTTTTTTTCTGGGGACACCTAAGAGCTATAGATACAGAGAGAGTCAAAATAGGATGTATATGACATTTTTTAAAACTTGGGGGCTGGGGCTAAACATAGAGGTATACAGTAGGCTCACCCATGTTTGTACCTACAATCTCCGGTGAGGTTTGATAAAGAACACAACGCAAAAGCAATAGCTAGGTTGCCGATTGATACTTAAACTGTACTAAACCACGATGTGAGACTCCTGTCACCAACGTGATGTACAAAGCATCTTAGTTGTGTTTGATTCGTGTTACTTATGGCATTCAACAAAGAAGATTATTTGTTGACTTGTGCCCTGCCATTCGCTTGAACTGTGAAATTCAGGAGTTTGTGAGAGAACTTTCTTCAATTTTAGAATATCTTATGTTGTAACTTTTAAGGGAGACAGCTAGTTCATTAAATAGGATTACTAGATGCTTTATTGTCATCAAAAGGGTGTCGGTTCACATCTGCTCGCACAACAACAGAACAGAACAGAACATTTTATCATGGTTCAGAACAAAAAGCTCTTATATCATTGCATAAAATGAGTTGTGCTGATCCACCAATTTCGGATCTTCTTTTGTGTTAATTAGGTTTCTCAACAAAGCCCTGCTTACCCCAAATGGCTCAAAGGAAGACGGGAAAGTTTGTAGCATTGGTGAAGTTGAAGAAGCTAAGGCAGTACTTAGGCTTGTTCCCATATGGACTACATGCTTGATATATGGTATTGTTTTTGCACAGTCCTCGACTTTCTTTACTAAGCAAGGAGCAACTATGGATAGATCGATTTCACCAAGTCTTGATGTCCCTGCGGCATCACTTCAATCCCTCATTTACCTTTCCATTGTTTTTCTTATTCCATTCTATGACCGTGTCCTTGTTCCTACGGCAAGAGCTATAACCAGGAAACCTTCAGGCATTACAATGCTTCAGAGAATCGGAACTGGGATATTTTTATCTGCTCTGTCTATGGTTCTTTCTGCTGTTGTTGAGATGAAGAGACTGAAAACTGCTCGTGAATATGGACTAGTTGATCTGCCAAATACAACAATTCCAATGAGCGTTTGCTGGTTAGTTCCACAATATATCGTGTATGGAGCTGCTGATGTTTTCGCCATGGTTGGTCTCCAAGAATTTTTCTACGATCAGGTCCCAAGTGAATTGAGGAGTGTTGGTCTTTCACTCTACCTTAGTATCTTTGGTGTAGGCAGCTTTCTAAGCAGTTTTCTTATCTCTGGCATTGAAAAAGCAACCGGTGGGGATGGTCATGGTAGCTGGTTTGCTGATAACCTGAATCGGGCTCATCTTGATTACTTTTATTGGCTACTGGCTGGGCTAAGTGTTGTACAGTTAGTTGCTTTCCTGTACTTTTCAAAGTCTTACATATATAACAGGGAATGCACTAGATAAATTTTCACTCGTATTTTGCAAAATTCTTCCTAAGACGATCACTCATTTCAAGTGATGCAACAGGTGACAATGTTTCAGCTAACGATTCTTACCTGCAAAAAGAACAGAAAAAACCTGCATTTCTTTCCATATCTTTATGAATGAAAACAAACCATCGTCCGCTTTGTAAAATCATGAGCTGCCTTTCAATCTTGTTTATGCCAAAAGGGATTGCAGTCGTATTCATAAAGCCAAAAACATCATACATTGAAACGCACATCACAGCAGAAAAGATGACTTCCATCCATGCATTATGAACAGATATCAGAAACTATGAGCTTTATAACTAGTAATTTATTTTTTCAGCAGAGACACAGCGATATCGTTAACTGTTATGAATCTTTTTATTATACCAAAGACCCTTTTGTATAAACTATGAAGAGCAAATTATAACTTTATTCCTGTGGTTTTGATGATATTGTAAAGTAGTTTCTTTAGTTTTGAAAATCAAAAGCTATTCCTTTAACAAAAATTGATTGATAACTGTTTAATTAATTGTCTAAATTGCGCTTTTCATGTACATTTTTTGTTCGTTTGTTTGCAGGAGGTGATGTAGAGAATTTTGAAAGGAAATGAAAGGAATTCTAGGTTTGTAAAATGCGCGCCAAAAAAAAAATTAAATGCTGTGATGTTGCATCTTTTATAAAAGATTTGTAAAGAAATACTTGTATAAGTTCTCATACGGAGAACCTTATGTTTCTTATAAGACCATGTTAAAAATAATGGTTGGCTCAACATCTAGTTCTAGTAACATATATGGAGTTATAGATAATAATAGTAATCGTTATAGGAGCATGGTGATAGATGCAATGAGAATAAATCATGATTATTCAAGTGAAAGTTCACATGTAGATGACGAACCAAATGTAGATGAAACTAGGTTGTTTTAACTTTTAAAAGATTTTGATGAATTATTATGGAATGAGTGTATAATTCATAGTAAATTTTTTGCCATTACACGAGTGTTTACCATCAAATCAGATTATAGGTTGAGTGAGTTTGATTATGATAGCATCATCAAATGGGCAAAAAGTATTTTATCTAAAAGAAATAGGTTGAAATAGAACTTCCATACTATAAAATCTATTATGAAACCTCTTGGCTTAGGATACCAAAAAATTGGTAGTGCACAAACTTTTACATGTTGTACTATTATGAAGATACAAATTTAACTAAATGCACAATTTATGAGTATGCTCGGTATAAACTCAATACTAGTAGAGAAAGGACACTTGTTGCATATAAAAAACTGAAATACTTCTTAATCACCCCTTGGTTGCAAAAAGTTATTAATATCTCCAAAAATTGCTAAGCATAAGACATTGCATTATTCACATGATGTAATTGATAGAGTTATGATACACTCTTTTGATGATGAAGTTTATAAGTAATTTAATAGGGTGCGCATCCTCAATTTTCAAAGGAGCTATGGAATGTACATTTTGGTTTGCGTATAGATGAGTTAATCCCATTTAGGTCCCTTATCACATCCTATTCTTGTTGGCAAATCATACTAATAGTTTACAACTTGACTAAGGATGTGAAAATAATATACCATAAATTTGAATTGAGGGATGAAATTAAAAACCAATAAAAATCACACAAAAGGGTTAAAAAAATTATAAATAAAAAAATTAGGGCCAAATTGAAAAAAAAACCATAAATCTTGATTGAGGGATGAAATTGAAAGCCAATAAAGATAGCACAAAAGGGTCAAGAAAAGAAATCAGAAATTAAAATAATGAGGACCAAAATGAAAAAAACAACATGTGACAAATTGAGATTGAAGTATGAAATTTAAAAAAATTCAAAACTTCACACAAGAGCCCAGAAATAAATAAATAAAAATAATATGGACTAAATATAAAGAAAAAAACAAATTGAAGGGTTGCCTTAAAAATTTAGAGGGTTGGATGCAGAAATCAAGTGAAGAGAAAAAAAAAACAAAAAAAAATATCGTCGGTGCCAAATTAAACGGTCGTTGCTAACATGCGTAAGTTAGGATTGGAGGAGCTGGTACGACAATTCGGATGCCTATTATAAAGCCATTGTTTGGCTACCGAGCAACACAACACGTGTTATCGAAAGACAATGGTCAACATTTACAAATTGACACGTATAATGAATATGTTAGCCAATTATTTTTTTAATAATATTTATTATATAGTAAAGTGCATATATGCCCCTTCACCCACCTAATAATAACAAAAAAAAAAGTAAAATAAAAAAAATGATATGGGACCAAAGTTAAAGTCTTTTTTACTTAAAAGCAATCTAGTAAATTCATTATGTATTTTTTTTTTAAAAAAAAAAGTAAAAGTAGCTCTAATCTGTTTGGCTCTAAGAGTAATTTTATAATTTTATTGTTCAAATAATTATAAAAGATCTTCTTACCCCCACCAACCGAATCAAATCTTTTTGACATGAGAGGCATAATTATAATTTTTATTATTATAATCCAGAGTTTCACTGAGTTTAGAAATACAATATTAGACCTCATGTTCCTCACCCTTCGATTTTGGTTTAATTTATTAATGTTATTGTTATCATGTTTTCAATCCTCTCAATTTATCTTTGACTTTGGAAGCTTAACTATGCATGGTGGCTTTTGTTCCCTGCGACAATAATTGTCCTTGAGAACATTTTTCTTTTTTTTTTTTTTTATTGACATGGATTTTTAACTCAAGCTTGTATGTACCTTAACTAATCATACGAGTCTTGAAATTAACGATCATGTAAGCCTCTAATGATCATCATATTAGTAACTACATGACTCGAACTTGAGATTATAGAAAAAATAAACCCTTTAATTCCAAACTCTTACCACTAGATCATTTATTATATGATTATAAAAATTAAAACATACTATGATGCTTAGTTTATTCATGTAATTTTGTAGATTAATTTATCAAACATGTCCTATCAGCTTGTTTTCCTACACGGTATTGTTAGCGGACTCTCACAATTAGCTAGGCTACATCAACTTAATTATTATTTAATTCTTGAAATATTTATTAAAATAATTAGTTTTACTCTCTTTCAAAACCACCTACGAGCAGGATTTTAAAAAAAAATTCCTATGAAATCGGAGAATCTTAAATTTAAAAAAATTAATAAACCATCACCTTTGGTCAAGGGACTTATATATGAACAGAAAACTAAAAGGACCAACATGTAAAAATATCAGGGACTAAATTATAATTTATTCAAAGCAGATATTATAAGCGCAATTCTCAAAGCAAGGGCCACTGAGAGCAACAGACAGAAACCATTGTTCGCAGAGTCTGAGGCTGCTAGAAATGGCCACCGAAACTCCACTACTCTTGCCCTATGCCGTCGATAGCTCAGTTGCCTACAAAGGCTTCTCCAATTCTGGCGGATGGAAATGCGCATTGTTAATTATAGGTAATTAATATAGGAGTGTTATTATGCCAGTGTTTATTGGTGTTATTGATTAAATCAGTCAATTAAGATTGTTAATTAGTACCTGACTTCGGACAATCTACTGATGGGTCTTGAGTGGTACTGATTCAAAAAGAAAATCTTCTGGTTGATTTACTAAAGTAAATGATGCAGGTGTTGAAGTTGCAGAGAGGTCTGCTTATTTTGGGATATCAGGGAACTTGATAACGTATTTGACAGGGCCTTTAGGGCAGTCAACGGTTACGGCAGCGGAGAATTTGAACTTGTGGTCGGGAACAGCGTGGTTGCTGCCTTTGTTAGGTGCCTTTGTAGCTGATTCATTCCTTGGCAGATACAGAACCATTATTGTTGCAGCATTTATCTATATCTTGGTATATCCCTAGCTTTTCTGATATATATGATCGTATTTGAGCTTGAAAGAATCAAATTCAAGGGAAATGAATTGCTCAGGGTTAATAAAATTATATTCAACCTAATATATAAGGTTGCCATCCAACAACTGTTTGAGGTGTTGTATCAGCCGTGCTTCCTTCTGCCCGTGCTTATGACTGCCAAAGTGCCGATACTATCCAGTTGTGCTCTCCTGATCCAAGTCTCATATTGTTCTTCTTTGCTCTCTATCTAGTAGCATTTGGACAGGGTGGGTTCAGGCCTTGTGTTCAGGCCTTCGGAGCTGATCAGTTTGATGGGCAAGACCCTGAGGAGCGCAAATCCAGAAGTTCATTCTTCAATTGGTGGAATTTTGGTATGAATGCTGGCGTAATAGTGATCCTGCCGTTCTTAAACTATATCCAAGACAACCTTAATTGGGGTTTCGGATTTGGTATCCCATGTGTTATTATGGCTGTTTCCCTTGTAATTTTCTTACTTGGAACCAAGAAGTATAGGTATAGTATCAGAAGGGAGGAGGAACATCCGTTTCTGAGAATTGGTCGAGTCCTTGTTAAAGCTATAAAGAATTGGCGAATCTCTCCTGCAGTATCTTTCAAGGAAGATGCTAGCTGCATCGTGTCTCGCCAAAATTCAGAGCAATTCGAGTAAGAGAACTCATGCTGCAAACTTTGTTCAGAATTAAATTTATACAATTGAATATTAATGCTTCAACTGGCAAGAAGTATTTTCATGAATGATATATTAGCGATTCCTATGAAGTATCCCATGAAATGCTAGTAAAACCATTATAATTTGCTAAAGCATCCAACCCAAAAGCTCGATTTAGATGGCAGATAAATACTTACAATGGAGAAGTTGCAAATGTGACAGGTTCCTTAATAAAGCTCTGCTTGAAATCAATGGCTCAGAGGATAGCTGGATGGCCTGTACCCCTAGAGAAGTTGAAGAAGCTAAGGCAGTGCTCAGGCTTGTTCCTATATGGACTAGCTGCTTGATATTTGCTACTGTGGGTTCACAGGTGGGAACTTTCTTTACTAAGCAAGGAAGAACAATGAATAGATCAATTTCAGAACGCCTTGAAGTTCCTGCGGCTTCAATTCAATTATCAATTCCCTTGGCAATTGCTGTCTTAGTTCCTATCTATGATCGTGTCTTTGTCCCTGTAGCTAGGAAATTAACTGGGGAACATTCTGGCATTACAATGCTTCAGAGAATTGGAACTGGGTTATTCTTATCTGTTCTGGCCATGGTAGTTGCTGCTCTAGTTGAAATGAAGAGGCTCAAAACTGCTGAGGAACACGGACTAGTTGATATGCCAAATGTGACGATTCCAATGAGTGGTTGGTGGTTAATTCCTCAACTTGTCTTGCTTGGAGCTGCTGATGTGTTTACCATGATTGGTCTGCAAGAATTCTTCTATGATCAGGTCCCAAGTGAACTAAAGAGTGTAGGTCTTGCTCTCTTCCTCAGTGTCGTTGGCGTAGGACACTTTCTGAGCGGCTTTCTCATCTCTATAATTGACAAGACAACTGGTAAGGATGGTGATGATAGCTGGTTTGCAAATAACCTGAATCGGGCTCACCTTGATTACTTTTACTGGGTACTAGCTGTCTTAAGTGTTGTTCAGCTGGTTGCTTTCTTGTATTTTTCAAAATCTTACATTTATAAGAGGGGAAGCATAGTATAAAAGCACTGTTCCTTACTCTCACTCTATGTCAAATGTGAATTTGTTTTGTAAATTTTAATTCTATAGCAAATGTACAATCATTTCCTTACAATCACTTTCAGTATGATAATCGATTATACCAATTTGATGTTCTCATAAGTAGTGCCAGCGGTTGCTTTTCAGTTAGAAATATATTAAAAAATATATTTTTTAATTTTTTTAAAATTAATTTTAATATTAGTACATCAAAATGTTCTACAAACACAAAAAAAAAATGTATTAATTTGAAGTAAAGAAAAAAATAAATAAATAATTAAATTTTAATCTACTAAAGGGAGTTTGGAAAAACTAAAAACAAAATGATTGCATAAATTAGTTTTATTCATAAAACTTACTATAAACATATAATAATCTCTGTATAGGGTAAAAGGTATAAAGCAATACAAAATTGACTTAAAGCTATGAAATTAATTTCATCTTCATAATGATTCCATCGTTTTAATTTTGTTGGTCCTTATACGTATCAAGTATAAATATATAAAGTATATAAGAAACATTAGCTAAAGAGAAGTATTATTTATATTTTATAAACTTTGAAATAAAGTAAAAAATAATAAAGAAATATTAGTGCATATTTATTTTAATTATACTCGTCGTTCTTTTATAGAATATAAATAATTGATTATCATATTAATTGTGAATCTTTCAATAATTTATTTTTCTATATAAACAATCAAATAATTTACAAGAAAATCATCATTCGTCTGATTGCGAAGTCTTGTTTTAACAATTTTCATTGCTGAAAAAGCTCGTTCAGTAGTTAATGTCGAAATAAAAAGAATCAAAATAAGCCGAATCAACTTGTCAAGGAGTAGATAAATTATTGATTTTTCAGTTTCAACCAATCTTTGACATAAATCAACAAGCGATGATATATTCTTTAATTTTGGATGATTGGGCACATCAAGTTCATAATGTTGCAACTGAAATCTCAAATGAATTATTTCTTAATAAAAAAAATCTTCAAGATAGAACTTGTCAACAAGCAAGTATATATCTTCAACATTGAATAATTTATAGTTATTTTTAGGATTGAAAGTTGTGCTCAACTTAAGAAGCTCGGTCGTCTGCTCAATGAATCTATTATTCAGCTCTTAATGGTAACTATAAATATATAAACTCGATAGTGATGCTTAATTGTTACTGAATTTTTTTTACAGAGAGATCTTCTTACACTAGAAAAACAAGCATCCATATCAAAAATTTGAATATCTTGATGCTTACAAAATGATGTCACTTCTTCTAAAAGATTTTCCCAACAATCATCTCTTAACTTTTAAATTAAAGTCTTTATGGTAGTCACCAAATGCATAGCATTTAAAATGTCTTGAGATTTTTGTTGCAAGGCTCGGTAAAGCATATCAATAGTTCCTATAACATTCTTCATTATATGTAAGATGAATATAAAATCAAATGATATTAGCAACTTAAATGAAAATACTGCATCATCACGTTGAGAAGAAGTAGATTCATCTGAAGAAACGTTTTTAAGAACCAAGAAAGTTGTTTCAAACTATTTTTATCAAACTGCAAATTGATTTGAAGTGCGAACTACATTTGTTATCTTCAAGTCGCTGCAAACCACCTACTTGATTAGTTCATTTACTCTTTCAATCTCACTAACATCAACTAAATGTTCAATTGTAGCTGCTTGAAAAACCCATAATTCATCATTATACTTGTAAGAAGCACTAACAATGTTGACATTAAAAATCAAATTCTGAAAGAAAGTATGAACATCATATACTTCTCTAGCTACAACAATAAGAACCAATTGTAATTGACGAGCTAAGCAATGTACATAAAATGCATAAGAGCAATTATTAATGAATAATCTTGCAAATCATTCCACTCTCTACGTATATTACTAGCACCACCATCATACCTTTGACCTTTAATATTTTAAACATCAAGACTGTGATGAGATAAAACAAAGAAAATCTCTTTCTTAAGAGTTGAAGTAGTTGTATCTTTAACATGAACTATATCTAAAAATTATTTTTGTATAAATCCGTTTCTATCAACAAACCTAATAACAAGGGTCATTTGCTCTTTTTTGGATTCATCTCGAGCTTTATCAATAATTAAACAAGATTTTGCATCATTAATCTTATGACAAATTGAAGACTGAATATTTCTAACAAAAACATGTAAAATTTCTGTTTGAATTTGATGTGAGGTGTATTTATCATTTTGTGAAGTATTACCCAAAATAAGAGCACTTACTTGTTCATTGTATGACGCTAAAAGTTCCACCACTTTAAGAAAATTACCCCGGTTTTTTTATTTTGATCATTCATCATGCCCTCTAAAGCATATGCTTGAAATGTGAGCCAACGAATAATATCTATTGAGGCTTTAATACGCAATCAATTATTTAGATTTCTTGAGAAGTTTTCCTCTTAACTACCTTTTCAATATGACATGACCAATTTTTCAATTTTTTCAAGCACTTGGTAGCAAATTTATGAGCTGAATTTGGACATTTTCCCATATGAGTAAAAAAAACACATTATTCCCCATCGTTAACTTTCTTCCAACAATTAAATCATTTAATAGTAAATATGTCTAATCCTGGCTTTCCAAATGGTTTACTTGGAAATAGATAGCAAGGGAAACAAAATGCAATATTTTTCTCTGAATATTCAAACCATGAATAACTTTTGAATCAATAAGATCGCAAGCGACGAGGATATTTTTTACCAAATGTTAGTCAATTGTTAATGGTTCCTTTAGTATTCCTTTTAGATTGTCCGGGGCTATTAAGAGATTAATGGTTAGGATATTTTGTTCTTTGTTAATGGAACAAAGGTTGTTCTTGTCTATTCATGCTCACTTGTTTTACTCGAAAATGGTTTTCCATTACCTATTTCATTTTGAGGAGACTTTGGTTAGGAAAAGTATATAATGTTTTTCATAAAGAATAGTTTTAGACTCCGCTAATCATGCCTAGTTACAACAAGTTCAAGTAGACTTTTCACATTGAGCATTTCATCATTAAATCTTTGAAGATATATTATATTGCTCTCATCAACTTGTTATGTGATGGAAAAGAGCTCAATTGTGCTCCTTTTAACTGGTATGCTCATGTTGAAGCAAGAGATGAGTTTGGTGCAAATATCATAAAAATTAAAGGTGGAGTTAGGCTTTATACTATAGTACCACATTTGAGCATATTCGTGAAATTTTATTGAAAATACTTTATGTATATCATCATTTTTTTTGTGTTACAAACTCTAAGCTACTTTGTATATTATGTATATGTTTCCTTTGGTCTATAAATTCATCGTAGTTGTATAGGTTTGCCTTCATGAACACGTGATCTTTGGAGAGACAAGTGTGTAACACCCTATTAAAAAGTGGAGGATCTCTCGCTTAAAAGTGATATTTATTTATAAAAGCTTATATTATTACTAATTTCATCCCATTTTATGTTGTTTTTTATGAGGAGTACGCGAGTGAGATTCGAAGTGAGATCAATGGTGGTAACTACTTTTATGGTTAGGACTCGTTGAGGCTCTAGTTTTTATCATTAGAGTTCATGTCTAGAGCATTCAATTTAAAAGCGATCTTTATGAAGGGAGGGGAGTGACTCTTTTAAAGGGTTGGAGTACAAGTGTTCTCATGTTTACTTTCTTACACATTGATTTATCATGTTCCTTTATGAAACTAGAATAGTTATTATTCACTTAATGGTGCATACAATGGAACCATTTGGTGTTTTTTAAAAGACAAAGATTTGAAAGAAATTTGTGTCTTTTATCTTTTGAAGACCTCTATTATATATTACTTTAGAAGTCTAATTTACATTATTATTAAGGATTAACATCCCTAACTTTGTGCCATTAATAATGTCACATGCCAATGAGATGGAAAATGTGAAGTTATTATTATGTAACTAAGATAAATCCAGTGAGCACTTTCATTTGATGCGTGATTTGTTTGAAGATCTAGAGGAGTTGGTGTATTTAGTTACTCTTTTATTTCTCAGTATTTCTAAGTCATCAATCATGAAAATAATATTTGGGTGTTGTGTGAAATGTAAATGAACTAGCTATTGTGAGGTTGATCACTTTTTCATCTCCTAGTATTTCCAAGTCATCTGTCATGAAAAGAACTTTTAGATGATGTGTTATATGTAAATGAACTAGCTTTTGTTCAATTCATCACAAATGGCATCACTAATGAAGTTGTAAAAACCTCATATTGGATTTGGGTTTTCCATGACTTCTTATAGGTCGAGGTTTCTAGGCTTGCTCATTTCATGCTCTCTTATAAAAATAAATCCCCTATCAGAATAGGAAACTCTCTGATTCTTTAATAAATTATAGAAGAAAAATAATGTATAGCAAAGAGAAGTAAAATGAAGAGCATATGAGAGTGTATATTGTGATTGTTATTTGTGGTATGTGATTTAGTTTTGTGTTACCTAGTGATTTGAGATATTTATATACCCCAATAATATGAAACTATCTCGAGAAATATAGAGTAATGATGAAAATCAATTATCTAGAAGGTAAGTCACCATGATCATTAGTGAAAAAGGTTGGTTCCGGGTGATTAATGAGTAAAGTTGGCATTATATTAACAAGGTGCATGTTGTACTACTATTGGTAGAAGCTATGAGTGAAAAAGATTGGCGTGTAATAGTCATTTGTGAGAAAGGCAGGTGTCACACTAACAATTTATGTATTTGTAAATATAAAAGGTTGTGATGGTGTACTAATAAGGTGTATGTTGCACTAGGAAGTTGCGGCATAGTAAGAGCAAGTATTAGAATCTAATGATTTGTTTTAATTTCTTCATGCATTTCGTGTATTACTTACATTAAAAAATATTGCATCCTAAAAAACCATGGCTAATTTTTTCTTAAAATGTCATAAAGTATAATCATTATTTTAATTTTAAAAATAATTTATTAAAAATAATAAAATATTCAAAACCATTTATTTTAGAGATTATAGATGTAAAATAATTTTCTAGTTATTTTAATTAGAAAAAATGGACAACATAGATATGGATGCTATTAACGACCTCACCTAACATTGACAAATTATATGGCGTTTTTTTAATTAATTATATTCTTTTTGGTTTAAATATTTATAAATCCTGAGCTTAAAAAATAAACAGATAATTCATACATTTTATTTTTATTTTTTTAACTCTAAGCAAAATGATGATCTGGGTCTTGCTCGGCTATGCGTGTTTGCACCAAGCCCATTACAGGCAGTACGATACCATGGAGAGGCCTGTCCATTTTTACAAAGGGTTAGGTCTATTAATGGGCTCGGCCACCAGAAGAAAAGAATATCTAACAAGGAAAAGAAATGAACGGCCAAGATTTCGTTTGTGCAGTTTTTGTTTTGATACTAGGGTTTATGTTTTCTCCACTGATCCAAGCCAAGCCCTCTCCTTTTATCTTGTAAACTAAAAACCCCAGTCACCCCCACCATCCAGTCCCCGCTGTTGATCTACTCTGATCCAATGGGTACTTTCTCTCTCTCTAAACTAACCCTTTTGTTTTTTCCACTTATGAATAATGCAAATCTCTCTTTTTGTATCAGCTAACTATTACCTTTGTAGGTATTACATAAATTCATTTTCACAGAAAATAAAGAGCTTAAGTTTTTCTTCAACCTAGAGATTTTGTAAGCATGTGGTGAAGAGCTCAAGTTTTTTCTTTTGTGGGTTTTATGTAAATAGGGGCTTACAAGTACGTATCTGAGCTATGGAGGAAGAAGCAATCGGATGTGATGAGGTTTTTGCAAAGGGTTAGGTGCTGGGAGTACCGTCAGCATCCTTCAATTGTTCGTGTCACGCACCCCACACGCCCTGACAAGGCTCGCCGGTTGGGCTATAAGGCCAAGCAGGTAACACTTTTTTTGAGTCATTACATCTGAAAGAAGTATTTCTTCGTATGTTATTTCAAGTTTTTATTTCTGTTTAAGGTGCCAGATTTACTGTTTATGATGATTATGGCACAAAGTTTTAGAGGGCATAGTTTGTTTTGTTCGATGTGTGTAATTCTGTTCCATTATGTTGATAGACATAATCAGCTTGTGCTTGTCTTTAATGTTGTTGTTTCTGAACAATGAGGTTTCTCATTTCCATTTTGTGATTCTTTAGCTTCTAGATGCATATTCATTTTAATAGCTTATTTTTGTCTCGATCAGATAGAGTTCTTGCTGTTCTTTTCTGGATTTGTTGTTATTGATGTCTTGAATTTGATCTCCTAGTTGGTTGAGAAGAAATTGCTTGGATGTTAAATTATTAAGTTTCATTTTTGCTTGACTTGTTCTGTTCAAACTTTCAGTTTGTCTTCTTATGGAACACTAAGAATTTGTAATTTTGATAGTTAGGTGATTGCTTACAACGTTGAAGATATAAAAATGGAGATAATGGAGATCAGTAACACCATTGTTTAATCAAGCTATTAAAGTTGCTATTCTTACCCGTTTTCCTTTAGCTCATCTTAATTTCTACTCGATGAAGTGTGCGTGGCTACCACACACACATAAAAAGTCTATTGCTTTGCACATCTGTATGGCTGCCACACACATAAAAAGTCTATTGCTTTGCACATCTGTATGGATACTGAAAGTAGTTTGTTTCTTTTAGGGCTACGTGGTTTATCGTGTCCGTGTTAGGCGGGGTGGGAGGAAGAGGCCTGTTCCGAAGGGTATCGTATATGGTAAGCCCACAAACCAGGGTGTTACTCAACTGAAGTTTCAACGAAGCAAGAGGTCTGTAGCAGAGGAGCGTGCTGGTCGGAAATTTGGGGGCCTCAGGGTTCTCAATTCATACTGGATTAATGAGGTTAGGCAGCCAAGTTTGAATGCGTGTCTCATTTCACTTGTCACTATCACCACGAGTCGTAGCCTACCTAAGAGATGACTTTCTCACTGTTATCTCTTCACTTGCATTAGTAATGCATTGTCTTCAATGCAGGATTCGACTTACAAGTACTTTGAGGTAATATTGGTTGATGTTGCCCACAATGCCATCCGCAATGACCCAAGAATCAACTGGCTCTGCAATCCTGTCCACAAGCACAGGGAGCTCCGTGGCCTTACCTCTGCTGGGAAGAAATACAGGGGTCTACGTGGCAGGGGACACTTGCACCACAAAGCTCGACCCTCTCGCCGGGCAAACTGGAAGAGAAACAACACCCTCTCCCTTCGTCGTTACCGATGAGTTCAGTGATGAGCTTGTTTTTATGTTGTCGCGTGTTGGATTTTTTTTTGGAGGACATTGTAGTCATTGAGTGCAAAATTTTGGATATCTGAATACATGAAAGTATTTGTCTATTTCAATTGGTGCATAGTTGTTTCAAACTAAAGTGGTGGCCTGCCGGGTTAATTTTTTTATAAAATAAATAAATATGTTTAGACAATGATAAAATTAATTTAGGTTTATTTCATGTGATCCGGGATATTAAATTAGGATAATTCTTAAAAAAAAACTAAAAAAAATCATAATTCTTATTTAATAAACCTGTAAAATCCAAAGATTGGGATTTAAAAATAAATTTTAAAAAAAGAAAGACTTCAAAAAATAAAAGTTAAATTAAAAAAAGAAAAACACCAAGCTAACACTCATTAACTTGACCACCTTTCACCTGAGATAACTCAACATATAGACAGCATATAGATCAGTGTAAAAAATCACAGGGGATCAATAATTTAATGGCCAATAATAAAATTAAAAAATAATAATTTAAAAAAATCAATCAATGGGATGCTATCTCATAAAGTCCACCAAAATCTAGCTGAAAAATAGAAAATAATAATTATTTAATTAAAAATATATATTAAATGGATATTTATTGTTCTGTTACCTAACTTAACCTTTCACCTTCTATGCTAAACGCCTGTAATCTCATGTAATCTAGTCTTGTTTTTCGAAAAATAATTTTTGAAAAATAATGTTTTAAACTTCATTTGTTTGTTTGTCATTAGAAAAGTTAGTTAACAAAAAACACTTTCTAAACAAAGAAAAATTTGGCTTGATTTCTAGAAAAGTATTTTTCTGAAAAATTTAGACGGAAAATACTTTCCGGAAGTTATGAAAAATTTAGAAATGTCATATTATTTATTGATTGTATCAAATTTGATCCTAAAACTTTTGATTTATATATATATATATATATATATATATATATATATGTTTATGAATATATATTGTTTTGAATATTATTTCAATTTTATCTCTTAAAAATTAATTTTTATATTAACTTTGGTCCTTATTTTTATAATTGTTATTTGCTTTTTCCTTATTATTTTTTTATTGAAATTTTGTATTTATCAAATTTGATCCCTATTTTTTTTATTGTTACTTATTTTATTTGAAATAATTTATGAAATATTAATTATTATTATTATTTTAATTTCTTCATCTTTCATTTTTTTTTAGATTTGATCTCGATTATTTTGATTATTATTTATTTTATTTGAGATAATTTATGAAATTATAATTTTTTTTTAATTTTATTTTCATTCAACTTTTTAATTTGTAAAATTGTTCCTCATTATTTTAATAAACTTAAAAAAAATAAAACATTAATAAGTTATTTTCCAACTCATTTTTTATGACATAACCAAACACTGAAATGTGTTTTCTAACTTATTTTTCATTATACTACCAAATATCAGAAAATAATTCACTTTTTCAAAATTTATTTTTTAAAAAAATACTTTTCAGCAAACAAATACTGGTGTAACCTTCATCTAATAAAAAGCTGTTAATCTCTTTCCCAAATAATAATCCATAATTTAAAAAGAAAAAAGAAAAAAAAAAGAGAGAGAAGAAAAATAGAAAAAAAACCTAGAAGGCTGTACTATGCAAACAGGCGCATGTATCTGGCGGCCAGGCGATGCCCAGCCGTGTGTTTGGTATTGCGGTTGCTGTTGTGGTTGTGGTTTTAAAAAAGTTGTTTTATAAAAAATACTTTTAGTTGAGGTTGGTTTGGAAAAATATATGTTTGGTTAAAACTGTGGTTGAAATTGAGGTTGAATAAAAAGTTGTTTAATGTATTTGGTTAAAAAAATACTTTTTAAATTGAGGTTATAAAATAATTTAAAAATAATTTTAATTTAAATATTGTAGATTTAACTACTATTATTACATCATGAAATAAATAATATTGATATCAAATATTTTTTATTATTCAATTAAACTATATGCAATGTCATCACATACAAAATCTACCCAACAATGACTATATTTTTCATGGTTTCTTAAGCATGCAACAACAAAAACTGAATTTTCTGTTACGTCATTAAGCGATATTCTTCTAATTTTTTGAATAAAACACAATTAAAATAAAAATAAAAACTGAATTTTTTTTAACTGAGTCGGACCCGGCAAGAATATAATTAAAATTGCGATCAAATTTCATAAATGCTACGTCATTATACGATATCCTTTTAATTTATGTAGTGTTATTAAATAATATTAAATACTAGTTTTTTGAGTAAAACTCAATTTTTGTTAAAAAAATTTCCAATGTCATTATGTACAAAATTCATTCGACAAGAACTATAGTTTTCATATTTTTTGAGTATGCAATAAAATTAGGTAAAATATTATCAGGAATAAAATTGGAATTACAGTGAGTAAATTTAATTCATCTTAAACTATTTTTTTAACAAAAAAAATATTATTCATGTTCACATGAATATTGTGAGTGAAATCAATTAATTGGACTGATTTTTTTTTAAAAAAAACCTAAACTTTTAACAGTGTAGCACACTGGTTTTTCAAAATTAAATAAAAAAAAACACTGCTTCTTACTTTATAGTGAACAGCTACAGTGGAGCATAGCTCCACTGTTCACTGAACAGTGGAGCATGAACAGTGGAGCCATGCTCCACTGTTAGATGAGAAGCATCAAAATGTTGCTTCTCATGAAACTCCGGTTTCATGTGGGTCCTATTCACCAAAAACAATTTTTTTTGTTACCAAACATTAATTAACGTGGTTGTGGGTGAACCTCGTCCCCAGCCACGTTTTCAAACAGCCACTTAGTATATAGGATCGTTTTTTAAATGGAAGTTTTTTTATTTTTAAATTATTTTAATATGTAGAACAGCACTCAAATGGTGAGTGCATGCCCATCAATAATTGCTGACATTAAGATAGGATTTCAAACACTGTATGTCTGTATCGATTATCGAGAGAAGTGGTGTCAGGTGTGGATAGGGCTAGCAGAAAGATATGGCCATCGAAACTCCGCTGTTATTGGACAACCCCGTGGAGGACTCTGTTGACTACAAAGGCCGTCCGGTTTATAGATTCAATTCTGGAGGATGGAAATCTACACTTTTTATTATAGGTATGTGTTGGTAGCAAAACTAAACATCACTCAAAAGATATTTGGTATTTTGTTTGATGTAAATTAACCCAGCTAGTCTGCGTATGCAGTTGTGGAAGTTGCAGAGAGGTCTGCATATTATGGGATAGCAGGGAACTTAATAACGTATTTGACAGGGCCCTTAGGACAGTCCACGGTTACTGCTGCAGAGAACATGAACGTTTGGTCTGGAACAGCATGGTTGCTGCCTTTGTTAGGTGCATTTGTTGCTGATTCTTTCATTGGTAGATACAGAACCATTGTTGTCTCTACGCTTATCTACATCTTGGTAAGTATTTAGATTTTCTTTCTCCTGGTTTTATTTTTATTTTTCAGAGGCGTGACGGTTTGCTTGTGATTGTCTAATATTTGCTAACGTAACTGTTCATGATAGTCTGAACATAAGGGCATCTATAACGTAATCTCAATTCACAGGGACTTGGCTTGCTGGCTCTATCAGCTGTTCTTCCTCCTCTCGGTTCTTCTGGCTGCCAAAGTTCCGATAGTGCCGGGTCGTGCTCTCCTGATCCAGTTCTGATTTTGTTCTTCTTTGCTCTCTATCTAGTAGCACTTGGACAAGGTGGATTCAGGCCTTGTGTTCAGGCTTTTGGAGCTGATCAGTTTGATGGACAAGATCCTGAGGAGCGCAGAGCCAAAAGCTCGTTCTTCAATTGGTGGAATTTTTTTCTGAATGTTGGCCTCATAGTAGTCCTACCGGCCTTAAACTACATCCAAGACAACATTAATTGGGGTCTGGGATTTGGGATCCCATGTCTTATTTTGGCTGGGGCACTTGCAATATTTTTACTTGGAACTAGGACATATCGGTATAGTATCAGAAGGGAAGAGAAACATGCGTTTTTGAGAGTCGGTCGGGTCTTTGTTGCGACTTTTAGGAATTGGCGAATCACTACTGCAGTAGCCTTTGAAGAAGAAACTCACAGAGCCCAACCTCACCAAAGTTCTGGGCAATTCAAGTAAGAGAGAACTAATGTTACGACTTTTTGAGAATTTTTATAGAAGCGAATATTAACTATACCTCAACCAGAAAGAAGTTTTCTGATAAATCAAGAGCCTTTTGGAAGTAAAAGCCTTTTTTAATTCGAAATGTCAAGGATTTCTTGTGCTTACTGTTTTCAATGAAGCATCCAGTGAAATACTCGGTAAAAACCATTATGATTTGTTAAAGCATTCTCAATTTGGTACGCAGACAAATCCATAATTTATTAAATCAGAATACGTTTAAAACCAAATAAATGTAATATTCCTATCCTGCAAAATGCAGATAAACCCTTACTCTATCACTTCATAGAGTTGTCCACTACATGATAATTAACCAGTGACCAGGGATAAACAGATGCAAAAGTCCATCAGAGGCTGGTGTATCAAAATCCCAAGCCGTGGTTGATTAGTTGCAGTGTCTCAAAGGGGCCTGCAGATGCTCCACTACCTGTAATTGTCAAAAAAAAAACGTGATATTTAACCAGTGGCAACCTTGTTTTTTGAGTGGTGAAGCAACAAAAATTTAGCTAAACTTTCACTTTCTAAGATTGCAATTTTCGATTTTCCAATGTGGCAGGTTTCTGAACAAAGCCCTGCTTGACCCTAATGACACGAAGGGAGACAGCAAGGTTTGTAGCCTCAGAGAAGTAGAAGAAGCCAAGGCAGTACTTAGGCTTGTTCCGATATGGACAACGTGCTTGATATATGCTACTGTGTTTGCACAGCCCGCAACTTTGTTTACTAGGCAAGCCATAACTATGAATAGATCAGTTTCAGCAGATCTCGAATTTCCTGCAGCTTCAGTTCAATTATTTATTCCTGCCACGGTTGTTGTTTTAGTTGCAATCTACGATCGTGCCTTCGTCCCTGTAGCCAGGGCTTTAACTGGGGAACCTTCTGGCATTACAATGCTACAAAGAATCGGTACTGGGGTATTTTTATCTTTTCTTGCCATGGTAGTTGCTGCTCTAGTTGAAATGAAGAGGCTCAAGAAAGCTCAACAATATGGACTAGTGGATACGCCAGGGGTGACGGTTCCTATGAGTGCTTGGTGGTTAATTCCTCAAAATGTCTTGCTCGGTGCTGCTGACGTGTTCGCCATGATTGGAATGCAAGAATTTTTCTATGATCAGGTCCCAAGTGAATTAAGGAGCGTGGGTCTTGCTCTTTTCCTCAGTGTCATCGGCGTAGGAGACTTTCTAAGCAGCTTTCTTATCTCCATCATTGATAAAGCAACCGGTGGGGATGGTCATTATAGCTGGTTTGCCAGTAACCTGAATCGGGCACATCTTGATTACTTTTACTGGCTACTAGCTGCGTTGACTGCTGTACAGTTTGTTGCTTTCTTGTATTTTGGAAACTCTTACATTTATAGCAGGTGAGGCGCAACATAAAAGCAGTGATTTCTCAGTCTAAGATTATGAAAATAATAATTTAAAAGAAAAAAATAAAAAAAGCATAAGGAATACAAAAATAAACACATTGTTAAGTGTATTTGGGAGTGTGGTTGCGGTTAATTTTTAAAGTGTTTTCACTCAGAAATATATCAAAATAATATTTTTTTTATTTTTTAAAAATTATTTTTGATATCAACGCATCAAAATGATCTAAAACCACTAAAAAAAATATTAATTTCAAGAAAAAAAATTCAAAATTTTTGGAAACACGGATTGGACTGCATTCCCAAACAGTTAATGATGTGTGGCCAACCGCGCGGTTACTAGCTATAGGCATTTATGGGGTGTTTGTGAGTATGGTAGTGGTTACGGTTCAAAATATTTTTTGCTCGAAAAATGCATCAAAATAATTTTATTTTTTTAATAATTTTCGATATCAACACATAAAAATGATTTCAAAATATAACAAAAATTATTTTAAAAAAAAATTTAATTTTTTTAAAAATACATTTTTAACCGTATTACCAAACACTTTCTCACTCTGTAATTACAACTACTGTTCTGTAAGCAGACCGAAGTAAATGAATCGAAGAAGTATGTTTATTTAGCAAAATTTATCATCTTATGCAAATAGTATAGTAAAAGTTTTCTGTCCTGCAATACATTGCGGGTTAGGTTCTATAGAACTGTTTAGGCCGAGTTTGTTTATGTGATAATACCGTGTTTTAAAAAAAAATTAATTAATTTTTTATATATTTTTAGATTATTTTGGTGTGCTAATATTAAAAATAAAATTTTGAAAAATAAAAAAAATATTATTTTAATATATTTCCAAGCGAAAACACTTTAAAAAACAATTGTTATCACAATTCTAAACACTATCTTAGTATTGTTATTAAATCTAATCCAAATGGTCAATTTTAAATTCTCCCGACTTACTCATTGCTAGGATTGATTTAAAATTAATATCTTGAGAGTTACCCTAACGTGACCCGGTTAAGTTGATGGGTCTAAGGATAACCCGAATGATTGATAAAAAACACGATTTGACTTTTAAAAAATTCTGGATTGCATCTTTTTTCTTTATATTAAGATGACAACATATTAGATGGATCCGGACTTCATGACTTGACCCACCAAACCTATGACCCAGATCATGACTCTATTATGTTTAACAACTTTATTTTTTATAACTATGTTTTACTTAATGATATGATAACAAATATAGATGCTCGTAGAATTGAGTATCAATCAAATATCAAGTTATTTTTTTGAGATTACAATAACCTTATAAAAGCAAAACTCAAATAGATTATGAAAACTAATTCAAAATCAATAAAATATTGAGTGATGAGATTGATAAAAAATAATAATAATAATAATAAGCCAAAAACTATTCAATTGAAAGAAAAAAAATTGAAAGATGATTTTAAAAAAATAATAATTTGCATTGTTATTAAATCACATCTAACACAAATCAACTTTGAAATCTCTTAACTTCACTCTTTGTCTAGCCTAGGTTTAAAATTAACTTGTATAAGAATTGACTCTACATGACTCGGTTGACTTGTCGGGTCAAAAAGCAACCCAAACGACCAACAAAAGCATGGTTTGATTTTAAAAAAATCAAAATAATATCTTTTTTAAAAATATCGAGACGATAACATATTAGATCTCGACTCAGTCTTTGTAGGTTAACTCACTAAACCTGTGACTTGTATCATAGTCTCCACTAGGTTTAAATTATTATTTTTAATTTTTTTAATTTAATAATATTATAAAAAATAAATTCTTATAAAATTGAATACCAGCTAAATATTACGATGTTTGTTCGAGACTCCAATAACATCGTAGAAAGAAAACCAAAAATATTATGACAACCAATGTAAAATTGATAAAATATTAAATAATAAAACTGAATGAAAAAAAAATTGAATGTAGAGTTTTTTTAGAAAAAAGAAAAAGGGATTTGTTTTTGAAAAATTAAGTTGTTACACTATGAACAGTGAAGAAAACAATACAGCACCATAATGTTTTTCATTTCTTTTAGTATAATACTAGATCATTTACATCTATTATGTTAGGGTTAGATCAATTTTTTTTTAAAGTAAAAAAAAATTCTGCTAATATGTTTTTAAGAAGAAAAAAAAAACTATGTAGAGATTGACTCGATGCAACCCAAGTAACTTAGCAAGTCCAAAAACAACCTGAACAATAAAAAAAAAAACATAGTTTGACTGAAAACTTTTCAAGACAACATATATATATTTTTTTAATATTAAAAAGATAATATATTGGATCGACCCGAATCAACCCAAGTTATCTTGTAAAATCTACGATCCGGGTCATGAAACCGTGATAACTTTATAAAAAAAAAAGCAAAAAAATATATTGTAGCTCAATTCTCAGTCAAACTAATTTTAAAGAATGAAAAAAAATAATTAGAAAAGGATAAAAAAATCTTGATTCAACCCGGGTTAACTTATCAAATCTAAATTATAAAATTAAAATAATTTAATAAAAAAAATCTAAATCTAAATTACAGGTAGTGTCTAATAATTTAAATATAGATTTGGGTATGATTGATTGTTAAAGTGTACCGGGAAAGGGTAACCGATTGGACAAAAAACACTTGAAATCCAACTGAAAGGGAAATATGGTAATTGTAAGACTTTTTATAGCATATAAAAAGCCATTTGGCTTCCACAGGATGCCAAGGGCAACCGGCCTCAGCATCTAAAGAGATGGGAAGAGGAAATTTTAAATTTCTTGCAAAATCTCCATAAATTGCACAAAAACTCTCGATCAAATGGATAAAAAAGGAGGGTTGGAAGATTAAGGGAGGTTGTTTGCACAAGATTGAGTAGGGGTGGGCAAAAAAATTGAAAAACCGATTAAACAGAGAAAACCGGGAAAAAAATAACCGAAAAAACCAAACCGTAAAAAATTTTTGATTAAACCGATTAAAATTTTAAAAAAGCCGGCCGGTTCGGTTCGGTTTCGGTTTTATAAACAAAAAACTGAACCGAACCGAACTAAACCCAAACTGGAAAAAACCAGAAAAAAACTGAGCCAAACTGGTTTTTGTCCTAAAAAACCAAACCGAACCGAAACCAGTTTTTTTTCTAAATTTTTTTTTTGGTATGGCTACTTTTTTTATATATATAAAAACCGAACTGAATAAAAAATGATCACCTCTAAAATTGAGGGAGTTAAAGCTAGGGAGGAGGAGGAGGAGAATTGGAAAATTTTGAGGAGAAGGAAAGGAGGGGAGAAATTAAGGAAATCCTTCTCATTTTTGGTCTTCAATTCTTCATATTACAAGATAATAATTCTTGATTTGGAGCAATTATTGTAAATTATGCAAGTTTAATAATTGAACATAAATTTTCGGGTGGAGAAAATTAGGGATTTGAGGAATTACTTGTTTAAATTGCTGAAATGATGTTATAGTCATGTTGGTGAGTATAATTACGGGCTGGGATAATTTCTTTAAATTGTTTTGTAAGTACAAGAGTTGGTATCAACGATGATAATGTAATAATCGGGCTGTGATAAGAGATATTGTCTCGGGGAGTAGAGGGATCAGGGACAACGTGCTAGGCTGGTAGGATTTCCTTTCGATTATTTTAAAAAAATAAAATTAAATGATCTAATTTAATGGTGTGTGTGGGTGTGTTAGAGATTATTTTGGAGGACGTTAGAAAGAGAGGAATATAAAGAAAACTTAAAAACAAGAAATTAATTAGCCTACCTAGTCATGATTGGCTAATGATATCAACATGATTATGTTGATATCATCATTAACCAATACTTGATTAGCCTATCCGGTCATGAATGGCTACGATAATGTTGGTATCAACATTAACAAAGACTTGATTAGCCTATCGGGTTGCGGTTGGCTAATAATATCAACAGGGTTATGTTGACATCGCTATTAACAAAGACTTGATTAGTCTACTAAGTTATGATTGACTAATGATATCAATATGGTTATGTTGATATTGATATTAAATGGTGTTGTGTTTCAAATCATGGAAGCTAAGGACATCATTTTAAACAAATGTTGGTATTAACCGAGTTAATTAGATTCTTAATGGTAAAAAATCAGTGATTGTATATTTTTAGCAACAAAAGTATGTATAAAAAGATTTAGTAAAAAGAAAACCATATGACCAAAGGAAAACACAAGGCATTGTAATTTACATATTAAAAAATAAGAGTTTTCATTTGAAATGTAATTTTAAATTTATATATTTAATTTACAAGTATATCTCAATCACGACAAGAGTAGTGTTTTAATTGGGGATGTATCTATTTTGTTCTAGATAGGTAGACTTTTGTAATGTAAACTTGATGAATTTATTTGACTAATGTTTGTTTGTTAAACTTTTGGTATGTTATGTAAAATTTACTAGACTTATAACTTAATTACTAGTTACTTTATCTTTTAAGGATTGGTATATTAGTTATCTTTTCATATTATGAACTTTGCATATATGCTCTTCAAGTTATAATTTCTAAATAATGTATTTGTTTTCCAATGAAATGGAATTTGTTTAGGAAATCCTTTCATACTTTAATCTTAAACATTCATTTTATTTTCCTTGAAGTTTTATATTTTAATAAAATTAAAATTGGCATTCTTAATTTTTAACATTGTTTAAAATTGGAAAGAGGAAATATTGTTTGAAAAATATATTTTGTTATGGATGTTTGAATTGATAGGTGATTGGTCGGTTTGAATTTTTTTAAAGTGTACATGTTTAATCGATAACTTGAGATGTTATAAATATAGAAGGAACTTTGCATAAATTTAAGTAAAAAAAAAAAGATTTACTGGTTCACCATTATGGTTAAATTAAAAATAAATGTCTTGTCGAAAAGTAAACAATAATGATAATATGAATTTTTAAGTACACTAACATTAAAGGATGAAATGGAGAAAAAAAAGACTTTCAACCCGGTTAAAATAAAAAAACCCTTTGTCATGAAATTGAGATAACTTTATAAAAAGTAAACTGAAATAAATTATGAAGTTTATTTAATCAGCC
Organism: Populus deltoides; assembly: GCA_015852605.2. NCBI lineage: Eukaryota > Viridiplantae > Streptophyta > Magnoliopsida > Malpighiales > Salicaceae > Populus > Populus deltoides. Next base: position 13,089,383 of record CM027582.2, on the reverse strand, counting down.
TAATTGATGAAAGATGAAATTGAAAAAAAAAACAACTATAAAAAAAAAATCCAAGTCAACCGGATTAACTTGTAAAACTCGTGACTTTATGAGACTAAAATAACTTATAGAAAACAAATTGAAATAAATTATGATGCTTAATCTATAAAAATCTAATATTAAATGATACACACACACATATACGTGTTTTTACAATTTGAATACTTCAAGGAATATTAACAAAAACTGACATTCTTACAAAACATTGTTTATTAGAATAATATTTTGATATTTATTTGTGATGTGTTTTTTTTTTAATTTTATCATTTAATATTAGATTACTGAGGATTGAATTTTATAATTTATTTTGATTTTTTTATATGAAAAGTTGTGATTTAGATAGGTTAATCATGGTTGGCTTAGGATTTTTCTCCCTCCTTTTAATTGACCTTTTTTTTAATTTTTTTTTTGGTTTTAATTTATATCATTTTATTTTTATATTGGATTATCCCTGATCCCATAGGTTTGACAAGTTGACTCAGGTTCTTGGTTATTTTTTTGTTCTTTTTAATTGATGTTTTTTCAATTTTATCATTAAACAAGGATTTTATTTAGAATTTTTCTTCATAATTTTCTTTTGTTTTTTGTTTTTATAGGATTATCTTGATCATATATTTGAGGTTACAGGTTTGACAAGTTAATATAAATCGACTTGTGTTATTTTTTTAATTGAGTTTTTAAAATTTTATTTCAAGCTTTGCTTGAGCCTATTATTAAAACCCGTTCCTAGCTTATTATGAGCCTCGGGCCACCGGGATATCGGGCTAGGATTTAGTGCTTTTATTTAATAGTTCTGAACTTTATTTTTTTGGTAAAAAAAAACAATGAACCAGTCCTAAACAAAATCAATCACAAATCTCCATACACCACCGAGGCCCTTCATATGGTTTCTTTCAAATGGACAGACCCATGTATTTATCTTTGAACCAGCACATTGACCCAGCAATTTCATTTTCACCATGAAGTAGATTACATACAGTGAATAATTATGTTCAAAATCAAACCTAGTTGATTATCTTAATGATCATGCATTTGTTTTTCCTATTTTTTGGGATTAACCGTTGATAATGAAGATTATGAGCAATTTATATCCTAAATCAAGTTGATTAAGATTTTAAGCACCTATATATTTCAAGCAAAAAACTTTATACCATTTCAAGAATTTTTCTTTGTTTGGTTTGGTCTATGATTTGTGTCCATAATATTTTGATTTCCATGGAAAAATGTAAATTTTATATCCACAATTCAAGTTCAACTAATTTTTAATCAAACCGAATTATTATTCGGTAATTCTTTTTCATTTTAATCAATAACATATATATTCCACTAGATTTGTGTCCCTCGTCATGGGTTGACCATTTTTTTTTCAACGTAAAAAAATAATGCTAAGAAAAAAAAATTTGAGATTTGAGTTATTGGTTCAATTGTTAATTTAAATATTATAAATAAAAAAACACAAAAACAAAAAATAAATTGAAAAAACAACATAAAAAAGCTAAAAAAAATCCTTGACCCTAGCCCTTCTAAATTATTAAAGAGCTTAGTGTTAAAGGGTGTAATTGATAAAAAAAATTAAAAAAACAACTAAAAAATAAATAAGCTCCAATTAAACTGGGTTAACTCGTAAACTCAGCAATCATATTATAGGATATTCTCATAGAAAGGAAAGTAGAAAAAAAAAATTCTGAAGATCAATTTTTAATAAATTAATTGAGAACATGATAATTTCATGGAAAATAAAATAAAAAAGAAAAACTGAAGTTTAATTTATAACAAATAAAATGTTGAAGAATAAAAATTAAGAAATATATATAATTAAAAAAATATAAGAAAATTCAATCCGAGCCCACTCGGATCTAGATGTAAAGTCTCATATCTACTCGTGATACTAGGGTAATTACATTTGAAAGCAAGTAGAATAAAATCATGAAACTCAATTATTGAACAATTTAATATTAAAAGATGAAGATGAAAAATAAAATTTAATTAAAAAAGCAACGAAAAAAACTGAGTCAATTCAGGTTAACCTATTAACCATATAAAGACAAATTAAAATAAATTATTTACTCTGAATCTCTATAAACATATCATATAAGGATTAAATTAAAAAAATTAATAACTAAAAAAATTAAAATGCAATAACAAAATCCGATATTAAGAATTATTCATAGTGTTATAATGCTAATATTTGTGGAAACAATGTTTTTGTATTCCTTTTAACTTTATTTATATATTTTTTAATTAATTTAATCTAATAGGAAATGCGGTCACGTCCTACCACGAAGCCGTTTTAAATTTGTTTTGATTTCTGGATAAATTATTAAGAGATTATTAAGAGGTTAGATTGAACTATCTAATTTGAGAAAATTAACACCTGCAAATACTAAAGAGGAGGCTCTCACAAAGCACTGCACTGTTCAATCGATTATTATTATTATTTCAATTAATATTGGATTTTTTATGGGTAAAACTTAATAATTTATTTTGATTTGATATTTATAGGGTTATAATAATTTTATGAATTGTGTTATAATTTTAACAGGTTAATTCAAATTAATTTAATTATTTTTTAAATTAATTTTTTAAATTTTATTTTTTAATATTGGTTTCATTAAGATTTAAGATTTGAGTTTTATAATTTATTTTGATTTATTTTATATAAAGGTTATTCTGGTTTTATAATCGAATCAAGATTTATCAAGTTAATCTAAGATTAACTCAAGTTATTTTTTATTTTAATTAATTTTTTAATTTTATTTTTAAAATTAAATTAATTAAAAATTAAATTTTATACTTTATTTTTATTTTTATTTTTTTAAATTAGATCTCTGATCTCAACACGAACCTAAAAAAACAAAAACTGAAAATGCAGGCTATTTTAATGATCAGTGGTAGAATTGAAAGTATTTTGAATTATAGAGATAGGAATGAAGTATTGATGAATCTATAGGGACCAAACTAAAGTTTACGCAAGAAAGAAAGAAATGCAAAACTCTGAGGGCCACTCAATCGGAGAGAAGGACAATAACAATAATTGCTGCGGTGGTTGCTAACAATAGTTGAACAAACACCAGAGAGAGAGAAGGCCATGTCCTCCTCTAACCAAACTCCACTCCTCTCATACGACATCGTTGATGGCTCTGTCGACTATAAAAGCCGACCCGCTTATAGATCCAATTCTGGTGGATGGAGATCCGCATCTTTCATCATAGGTAAATTATTTAACAAATTTTAAAATTTCTCGTTTTTATTTAATTTCTTATATTTATATATACATATTTTTCTTTATGGAAGTGAAGGTGTCGAAGTTGCAGAGAGATTTGCGTATTATGGAATTTCTTCCAACTTAATTACGTATTTGACTGGCCCGTTGGGTCAGTCAACGGCTACTGCGGCGGAGAACGTGAATGTGTGGGCGGGCACGGCGTCGTTGCTGCCCTTGTTAGGTGCATTTGTTGCTGATTCTTTTCTTGGCAGATACAGAACCATCATTTTCGCTTCGCTTATTTACATTTTGGTAAAACATCCCGTCTCTCTCTCTAATATTGCATGAATCAAGACCGGGGACGTTCAGGCAGCTTTAACTAACTATTGTGCTTTAAGACACTAGCTAATGATAATAATCTATGATACTTAACCATGGTTTTGTTCCTTGATGATATGTCTTTTCGAAGTGCATTATGCTCAGTTTTGGACTTGCAATTATCAGCTGTTTTGTTTGACGAAGTTTCTCTCTCCATTGTTAAAGGGACTCGGCTTGTTGACTCTATCAGCTCTACTTCCTTCCCACGCTGCTGCTACTGGCTTCCGAAGCACTGATTTGCCAAGTTCTGCGGTTCCATTTCAACTGATTTTGTTCTTCTTTGCTCTCTATTTAGTAGCGATTGGCCAAAGTGGGCACAAACCTTGCGTTCAGGCTTTTGGAGCGGATCAGTTTGATGGACAGGACCCTCAGGAATCCAAAGCAAAAAGCTCTTTCTTCAATTGGTGGTATTGTTTCATGTGTGCCGGAACAGTAGTAACATTGCTGGTTTTAAACTACATCCAAGACAATCTTAACTGGGGTCTTGGATTTGGAATCCCTTGTGCTGTGATGGTTATTGCACTTATCATCTTCTTACTTGGCACTAAGACGTATCGATATAGTATAAAAGGGGATGAGAAAAGCGCATTTCTGAGGATTGGTTGGGTTTTTGTGTCTTCGATTAGGAATTGGAGAACCACCCCTTCTGCAATAGCATTTGAGGAAGAAACCCGTGGAACCCTACCACACCAAAGTTCTGAGCAGTACAAGTAAGAGACTTTTAAGTAAATAGCATCTGCTCTTTTTTACGATTTATAAGTAAATACAAATGCATCAAAGTAGTCAGGAGACTTTTAAGTACACTTCAAAAGACTTTTTTAGGCTTTTTATTTTTAACCATTTTGGATTCACAAAGTACTTAATATCCTATCTGGAAATAGTTTTATGATCTGTGATTCTTCTAAACATTCATGTAGAAAACTACTAGCTTCTTTATAATTTTCAATTTTTAAATCACCCAACCCAAAAGTTCTGGTTAGTAGGTGGAAAGGTCCTTCAGCTCCATTCAGCAGTTACATTGAATTGTATTGTATTTTGTCCCAAACAAATGTATGACTTCCGCCTTGAACATTGTTTCCTTGCATGCAAACCCAATAGCGCTAAATGTTATAATTAAAGAAGTCAATAGAAACTGAGATAAATGGATCCACAACCAGCGTTAAAAAATTGAAGGGGCTGAGGCATGAAGTCTATAAACAAAATTTACCATGTTAAAACTCCAAGCCCAAAAGCTAAATTAGTCAGTGGAGAGATCCTTAAGATATATTCACCCATAATTTATTAGGCTGTATAATTGTTTTTTATGCATAATAAATGTAGTGTTCAGTCCATAAAATGATTTACATAACTTCTGAAATGCATCTGGTTTATGTTTCTATAGGCATTCAACAAAGGTTGTTTTCTGTTCTTGCCAGTTGGTTGAAGATCTTAGTTATAAGGCACTGTGAGAGCACAATCTTCAAGCATTTGAATTGTTGTTTGCGGGGTTGGCAACAACCACCATTTGATATGGCTTCAAGATGCTTTATTGACTTCAAGTGCTTGTTGATTCCTAGCCATATAGTTTAGAGAACAGGAAACTTGAATGTTATAGTGAGGGAACTCCTATATTTCACCACGTAAAATGACTTGTGCTACTCTAGGGTGTTTTACTGACAGTTTCTCATCTGGTTTTTCTAGCATAAGAACTTGGAGTGATGAAATTTACATAAAACAGTCTGAATTACTTTGCTCCACATAGCACCTCTGAGATAGCAATTTGGATCTTCTAATGTAACAGGTTCCTCAACAAAGCCCTGCTTGCACCAAATGGCTTAAAGGAAGATGGGAAGGTATGCAGCCTCGGTGATGTTGAAGAAGCAAAGGCATTACTTAGGCTTGTTCCAATATGGGCTACGTGCTTGGTATTTGCTATAGTGTATGCACAGACCTCAACTTTCTTCACTAAGCAAGGAGTTACTATGGATAGATCGATTTCACCCAGCTTGGACTTGCCAGCGGCTTCACTTCAATCTTTTATCAGCCTCTCCATTGTACTCTTCATTCCAATCTATGATCGTGTCCTTGTTCCTATAGCAAGAGCTTTAACCAGAAAACCCTCTGGCATTACAATGCTTCAGAGAATTGGAAGTGGTATGTTTATATCTGTTGTGGCTATGATTGTTGCTGCTCTCGTTGAGATGAAGAGGCTCAAAACTGCCCAAGAACATGGACTAGTTGATCTGCCAAATGTGACGATTCCAATGAGTGTTTGGTGGTTAATTCCGCAATATGTCTTGTTTGGAGTTGCCGAAGCATTTACCATGGTAGGCCTGCAGGAGTTTTTCTATGATCAGGTCCCCAGTGACTTGAGGAGTGTTGGTCTTTCACTCTACCTTAGTATCTTTGGTGTTGGAAGCTTTCTAAGCAGCTTTCTTATCTCTATCATTGAGAAAGCAACTGGTGGGAATGGCCGATATAGCTGGTTTGCTAATAATCTGAATCGGGCTCATCTTGATCATTTCTATTGGCTGCTAGCTGGGTTGAGTGCAGTACAATTGGTTGCTTATGTATGTTTTGCAAAATCTTACATTTATAATAGGGGAGGCACTGTATAAAACTATAAATAGAACGTTCTCTTAGCATGATTGTAATTGTTGGATCTTGAACCCAGATCACTACCCGCATCAAGGATGTTTCAAGTTCATTCTTTGTTTTACGTTTCAAAATGTGATATATTTTGGTACGTGAACGTGAAACTACAGCGTAATTCTTGTTGTCCATTTACTTAATGTGCCAAGCCCTGTTTAGTATTTGATTGGTGCAATAAATCATGATTGTCTGGCTTGATGAATCAGGTCCCCGTTCCAGTTTCTTACCCAGAGAAACTAAATCAAGCTCGAAATCTATGGACACCAATAGTTGAAAACATAAGAACCTGCCTGCTGCGGTCTTGTGAGTGTGATATTTTCTTTGTTCAAGTTCCTTAATTTGTTTTTTTTTTTTTAATAATTAACAGTAAAGTATATTTTGAGAAATATTCATTTGTCACCTTTCAGTCTAGGACATAATTGTGGAAAGCTGAAATTTAGTTCGAGAATTCTTTACGACTTCATTTAATGGTGTCCTATATAAAAAATTAAAAAAAAAAAAAGCTAGTTTATTCAATTTAGAGACTACAGAAATAGAAGAGTAACTAATTTTCCCACCTCAAAAAATCTCCACCAACTCTAAATCTTCACCAACTCTCCCATCAAATAAAAATACTCAACAATGTTTCTTTAACTATACAAGAACAATTTCACACTCTTAAAAACAAAAAACACAACTTCATTACATGTATAGAGTACACACAAACTACTCCAGTTATCTAAAAGAACAAGAAAAAATAATGTGCAACTCTAACTCTAAGAAAGAGCTGTTTTTATTCATTAGAATAATACTTTGTTTTGTTTTTTTAATTAATTTTTTTTGTTTAATTTTATTTTCTAATATTAATTTTTTTATTTAGTTATCACACTTTCATAACACAATCTAACCCCCCTCAGGCTCTTAGACGGTTAAAGGGTTTTGAACCCGACGCGTTGCTAGACATACTTAAACTTGAGTCGTGCAAGTTTAATATTATTATTAATGTTATTATTTGTATTATAAATATTATTATTTTTATTATAATGAATATTGCTAATATAATAATTAATAAATTTGAAAAACATATTATTAGTTATTACTTTTTTTTGTTTTTTTAATCAAATCTTTTTTTGTTTAATTTAATTCGTTAATGTTAAATTTTTTTCTATTTAGTCATGACACGGATCCCAGGTTTGACGGGTTAACCCAGTTGATTTAGATTTTTTTTCTTTTTCTTAATTAGTTTTTTTCTTCTAATTTCATCTTTTAATATCGATTTGATTGAGAATTAAACTTTATGATTTGTTTTGTTTACTTTTCATTAGATTATCATGATCTCCTAATGGGATTTTATTGTACCCCTCCTCACAAAGCACTATTCATTAGAATAATGCTTTGCTTTGTTTTTTTTTTCCTTTTTAATTAATATGTTTTTATTTAATTTAATTTTTTAATATTAAATTTTTTCTATTTAGTTATCACACTTTCTGACGCACCATACTTAGCCTAATTGACCAACACCCCCCTAAACTTAGGTCATGCAAGTTTAATATTATTATTAATATTATTAATTTTATTATAATGAATATTGCTAATATAATAATTAATACATTTTTAAAAAATATCATTAATATTGAAAAACAACAATAGATTTGATTTGAAGAGTAAAATTAAAAACTATAAGAACTTAGGTGTACTTTTTTTTTTTAAAATATTATTAATATAATTATTAATAATTTTTTTTAAAATATTATTACTATTAAAAAAAACCATAGATTTAATTTGAAGGGTAAGATTAAAAATTATTGTTGTTGTTGTTGTCGTCGTTGATTTTTATTATTATTATTATTATTATTAATTGATTATTGTGTTATTCTTAATATTTGTATTATTATTAAATTTGAAAAAAATATTATTATTATCGAAGAAAAACCATAAATTTGATTTGAATGGATTAAAAAGTAAAATCTATAAGAACTTGGGTTAGACAATTTTAATATTATTATTATTATTATTATTATTATTAGGGAAACCTCAAAAACTGGGTGGGTTGTGGGACACCTAAAACTAAATTTATAATCATCAGTATTACTTGTTATTATTATTGTCATCATTATCATTATCAGTAATAAATTTTTAAAATATATTATTGCTATTAAAAAAAAACCATAAATTTGATTTCATAAAATAAAAATTATAAAAACTTAGATAAGTTTAATATTATTATTAATATAAAAATATTATTATTTATATTAAAAATATTACTATTGATATTATAATTAATATTATAAATATTATTTTTAATTCAGTGTTGCAGCCAACCTATTGGGTGTAACTTTATCTAATATTTTTATATCTTAACTTAATATATATATATATATATATATATATATATATATATATATATATATAAAAAGAAATCCTACGCCGGCCACCTAACTCCGGCCACCTAACTACTATTGTATGAATAAGAGAGGCCGACAATCCACTATCAAATAAAGCCAAGCTTTTTTTCGCTGAACAAGACGGCAATTCTTTATAAATGTTATCCTCCATACGTTAGCATAATTGGAACCAGATTATGATCGCTGGTCATTTTAACTAGTAATCAGTAGCTGTAGACTTGTAGTAAACTGCGATGTCCATTTCTAACCTCTCCAGTTCAGAGACACAAGAGGTCCGAACTCCACTCCTAAACGACACTGTTGATGACTGCGTTGATTATAAGGGCAACCCAGTTTGTAGATACAACTCTGGTGGATGGAGGTCTGCAGCTTTCATTATAGGTAACACAGCTGTTTATTTTTCTATATTTAATCCAGCCGAAGCCATTATTTTGTGTTTTAACTAGCTTGTTTGGTGTACAAGAGCAGGTGTGGAAGTTGCAGAGAGGTTTGCTTATTATGGGATCTCTTCCAACTTAATAACGTATTTAACTGGGCCGTTGGGTCAATCAACCGTTACTGCGGCTAAGAATGTGAACGTATGGTCAGGCACAGCGTCGTTGCTGCCCTTGTTCGGTGCATTTGTTGCTGATTCTTTTCTTGGAAGATGCAGGACTATTATTATTGCCTCACTTATCTACATTTTGGTAAAAAACATCTCTCAAAAACTAATTTTAGTGGTTAGAGAGTTTGATTTCTAGATGTTTATAATTGGTCCTAAGGACCAATTGAGGTGTTGGCTTAGGTAGTATGAAGTAGCATGAAAGTTTGTTCTCTGTGTCATCGTTGTAGGTTCCAATCTAGAAAGGGTGTGGGAAAAAAACTTCTCGTGAATACACCAATTTGAATATGGATGACATGCCAACAAAAATCACTTAGTTTCAATCTATGAAAGCTTGGCTAGGATACCAGATCTTTGGATTACAAATAAAGTAGGCCTGCAGCCTCATAAAAGCAAATAAAAAAGTTCTGATTTTTATTTATTATTTTATTTTATTTTATTTTTTGAATATCATCAACCTAAGTTAGCTGATGTATCTGCTCAGCTATTTTTCGTAGATTTAGCTGAGTTTTCTAAAAGGAAAATATTCATCTATGATTGTTGAGTAACTCAAGTAAATATTCTAGTCCTCGAGAATTGAGATGAAAGTCGCCATCTACATTGGCTTCGAGTCCCATCATTTTAGTAAACTATGGATGACACACACGCACACATGTAGTAAAGAATTGACAGCTTAAACAAAGTTGTGCATTGGCGAAACAGCACTCCTTCCTGCAAATTTCTTGATCACCTGGCCCTTTTAACTATCTTGGGTTTATTTGAAGTACCAAGGTATTTGGAAATTGAAAACAGTTCTCAAAGATCAATCTTTGCAAGAATCAACTGAACTATAGTCTATTCGGGAGGAATTGAGATAGTTGTGGCCAAAGTTCAGTAATTGCCTACTATACTTTGTATTGGTTGCAGTTTTTGAAACCAAACCTGAGTTCACAGGTTGATAACATCTTCCTGTAGGTTTGTTTTCTTGATCTCTATTTGGATTGGCTGGACATCAATTAAGGATTTTAAACCTACCCTATTAAATAGTCAGCATGATTGTGTAATGTCTATAAGACACAAGATACTACATACTTATCCTTTCTTTTCTGTTCTTGAGGAGTGGGTAAACAATTTGTTCATGATTCCTGGAAATGAATAAACTTATGCTGTTCAGCTTTGGGTTTAAAGTTTCTGTCATATTTTGAATTTAATTGTAGGGACTTGGCTTGTTGACTCTATCAGCTATGCTTCCTACATCTGACTGTCAAAGTGACAGTATGTCCTGTTTTTCTAATACACTACAAGTGATTTTATTATTTATTGCTCTCTATCTAGTAGCACTTGGCCAAGGTGGGCACAAGCCTTGTGTCCAGGCTTTTGGAGCGGATCAATTTGATAGACAAGACACCGAAGAGTACAAAGCCAAAAGCTCATTCTTCAATTGGTGGTATTTTTTTATGAGTTCAGGCATCTTAGTGTCACTACTGGTTTTAACATACATTCAAGACAATCTGAGTTGGAGTCTTGGATTTGGAATCCCATGCATTATGATGATCTGTGCACTGATCATCTTCTTACTGGGATCAAAGAAATATCGGTACAGTGTTAAAGGGGAAGGGAACAACGCACTTTTGAGAATTGCTCGGGTCTTCGTGGCAGCTTTTGGGAATTGGCGATTTACTCCTTCCTCAATAGCTTCTGAGGAAGAAGGTCGTGGAACTATACCTCACCAAAGTTATGAGCAGTTCAAGTAAGAGAATTTATCTTGTCTTTGAGGTTAAAAATTAAACACAAATTGCATCTAGTTGACCTGAAGATTTTCATTAGATGGGAATTTTTAAGTAAGACATTGATTGAAAATGCTTTATTTTGTGAGCTTTAACCAGTTAGGATCAAATGCAAAGTCCATGATATCGTATTGTGATAGAAATCTGAGCTCTGATATTCTATTTAACCCTTCGTATGGAAAACTAGTAATATCACCGTGATTCATTTTGGGGATCCAAAGCGCATTGTAGTAGGTGGAGATCCTGCAGCCTAGCCTCTAATAGCCGTGGTGCTTAAGTGCGCCTTGCACTTTTAACACTTTCCACAAAACAGTTAATCACCTCTGAAATGTCTCTGATTTATGTGCTATTGGCATCAGTAAACGGCTGTTTGTTATCCTTGGCAATTGTTTGAAGATATCAATTTTAGATTTTGTTAGGAGATACACTTAATTATTTGTTGATATGGGTCTAAGATTCTGTATTGTCTTAGTGTGCTTGTTGATTTGCATCAACCACTGGAGATTGTAACACTGATTACGGTACAGAAGGGAGTGATTTGACATCACCATATAGATTAAGCTGTGATGCTCTATGATATTTTATCAAGTGGGAGATTACTTCTGCTTTCTGTGGTCTTGAATCAGTGAAGTTTTACTCAAAAGACCTTTTGCTTTACAATATCAAGCTTCTCTAAGATAAAAATTGATTCCAGGTTCCTAAACAATGCGCTGCTTACAACAGATGGCTCAAAAGAAGATCAGAAGGTTTGTACTTTTCGTGATGTTGAAGAAGCCAAGGCAGTACTCAGGCTTATTCCAATATGGACTACATGCTTGGGATATGCTATTGTGTTTCCACAGTCCTCAACTTTCCTTGTCAAGCAAGCAGCAACCATGGATAGATCAATTTCACCAGGTTTCGAGATACCAGCAGCTTCACTTGAAAGCTTTAGCAGCATTTCCATGATCCTCTGTATTGCTATCTACGACCGTCTCTTTGTTCCTGTTGCAAGAGCTGTAACAAGGAAACCATCTGGCATTTCAATGCTTCAGAGAATTGGAACTGGGATTTTTTTATCTGCTGTTTCGATAGCATTTGCTGCTCTAGTTGAGATGAAAAGGCTCGAAATCGCTCAAGAATCTGGTCTAGTCAATGAACCAAATGTGACTGTTCCAATGAGTGTTTGGTGGTTAGTTCCTTCATATGTCTTGTTCGGAGTTGCTGATGTCTTTACCATGGTTGGTCTGCAAGAACTTTTCTACGATCAGGTCCCTAGTGATTTAAAGAGTGTTGGTCTTTCACTATACCTCAGTATCTTTGGTGTAGGAAAATTTCTTAGCAGCTTTCTCATCTCTGTCATTGAGAAAGCGACTGGTGGCATTGGCTGTTATAGCTGGTTCGACAATAATTTGAACCGGGCTCATCTTGATTATTTTTATTGGATACTTGCTGCGCTAAGTGTGGTGGAATTGATTATGTACATGTATTATACAAGATTTTACATTTATAGTAGGGATGAGAGAATCTAAGGCAATTTTTTTCTTATTACCATCTCTCTGCAATTACAATTGTTGAAAGCATGTAGCTTGTGGGGAGAGGAGTGGCATATATAAGGAACACAACATCCTCGATTGCTGCTAGTCTGCCACTGCTGTAATTGGTCAAAATATTTGGTTATCCATTTTTGTTTCAAATGTAAATGGTCTCAGTAAATTTGTAATTGGCAACAATTTTCTAATTGTGTATTTTATATGGTGACTGATTGTCTGGTTTTTGTAATTTAGTTGCCTATAAATGTAGTTCTCATCCTGAGCTTTTGAGTTGAGATATTTGCATGCTCATGAGCTCATAAGTTGACGCAGTTTAAATTCAGCAGGTGTCAGATTTGAGCTCAACCGGTTATGCAGCCTTGTCCAATGTTAATGAGTTGCATTATGTGTGTCAAGAAAATGTGCTGCATGATGCGAAGCCGTGGAAGATGATGTCCGATCTTGAAGACAGAATGTGCTGCATTTGCTTTGGATCCTGCTGGAATACAAAGAAAGATGGAAGAGGTGAATATTGTTAGTCTGTTTCATCAAGAAATAGAGAAAATAAAAGCTATGTTGGGGCAGTGAGGGAGAAGGAGAGTGTGATCAGTGATGAAGAAAGGGAGAAAATATTTATGGTGACTTGGAAAAAAGTGGGCGGTCAGGATTATAGTGCAGAGAGGTTGAGGGATTCGTTCTCTTAATTTGGTGAGGTTGGAGATGTTTGTCATAAAAAAGGTAAAGAAGAAAAGAGGTTTGGCACTCGTTATGATGGCTACTAAAGATGCAGCGGTAAGTTCATTGTTCTAATCAAAGTATTTGCAGTTTTTACATGCATGCACTTTGGATTCTTGCAATTACTTATGTTGGGTTTTTTTTTTTGGACAGGTTGCTGCTGCTATGGAAATGTGAATTGCAATCTTTTGAATCTCTTATAGTTTTTCCTTGTCAAAAAGTTGAAGAACAAGGTTTCATACCTGGGAATCTGATGACTTCAGAAATTTTGCTCTGATTAATCATCAAGAACGTGAAGATTTCGTCTTAGGGAAGCTCCAAAAGATTAGTTAGACCTTCATTTAATCCCTGTTCCTTAATACTTATTGGTCTTTAAAGACATTCTTAGATAACATGGATGAAGCTTCTATTTTTCTTGAATAATATGTTTTTGCTCATGTTTAGAATTTACCATCCATGACATACAGCGCAATGTGTTCAAATTCTTAGAGAACCTCACTCACTCGACTAGGACAAGACTGTCAATTGGAGTGCTCCTTGGGGTGGCTATTAGCCCTACTGTGGACTGTTTCTCCTTAACTCTGTGCCCGCAGCTCGCAAGGAAACTACTCAGTAGGTCCTTTATAACATGAATGACCTTAATTTTGTCAGAAATACTTGCACTTTCCATGTCTTACAAACTATGAGGAGCATAGATGTTTCATTTTTATGCAATAGACAATTATTTTCCTGATATTATGTGTTTCTATAGATATAAGAAAATGATATGATAATTTCCTGTTGTTCTTTAATTCTTCTCATGCATTTGGTTCCTGGTTTGTGTTTCTGATTTTCATCTCTTCTTGTATAGTCTGCAGAAAACCAAAAAATGGAATGCACAAGTACTATTCAGGGTAAATACCAGAACTTTTCTTTTTGTAGTTAATTGTTTTGAGCCAAGGGCATTGTCAGATCTAAATTTTCTTAGCAAGAATCTGTTCCTCGAGGCTCAAAAAAGAAACCAGCAACTGCAATTTTAAATAAGTTTTCTTACTCTTCTCCACATCTGAATTATTACCATCCATGTTCTATTTGTATGAATGATTTAACTTTGTGAAAATGGGAAAGTTCCAGAAAGGCATGGCAGACTGGCTTTATAGTTTGTTCTGTATATTATACTCCTAAGCGGCTCTGCCCAAGGGGATTATATATAAAACATACTTTCAATTGATTGAAGAACTTGATGTATAGCTGTAAATTTCGCAGGTTATTTTGGTAGATTGACATATCATTTCATTTTTTATTGTCAGCGATGCATTGTAGTAGTTTGCATCAGGCAACTCCATTTCTATTCTCTAAGGTGGGTTGGCAGTAGCAAGATATGAATTTATGTTGTAATTTCTTGCGAATTTTGTAGTTGACTACTACTATGCTAGTCTCTTCTCTTAGCTGTTCGTGTATGGTCTCACATAAGTATTTTAAGAAAGCAATAAGGTAGCCTTGTCATTCCCTTCTGCACTTGCATCCCTCACTGACACTCCAACCAAAGAATTTCATTTGCTGGTTTATGTCTTGTCTGGCATCATAATGCGCAAAGGGCCTTTCAATTCTCTAGTTGTTGTTTGTAACCATTTTTTATTTAATCTCCAATACTTATCATCTTTGTTTGGTCCTGTAGAATTAGTCATCAGGGTGCTCATTTTATTATCTAATGTGCAGAGATTAGTTGACAATCAAAATTTGTAGAGAGCATGGCTGCATATAAAAACCAAAAGAAAGCAGCGATACGAGACTCTCATAGGACTTGCTTTTGTTAACCTTTTGTGCTTCGAAGTCTCAGTGATGCGCAAAGAGTTGAATGAAATAGCTGGTAGAATTGCTTTCTACATCGATCCTTCTTCTATTTCTGCATAATTTATCCTTGTCTAATGTTCAAGTTCTCTGCAGGCATAAACTTTGATTGCCTTTATGGTACAGGGGTTCTCTACATTCCATGTTTTTCTTTTTCTGTTTCATTATTTTCTCTATACCACCCTGCTGTTATCGGGTCTTTCTGATGAGGATTCGTCAGCTGAATTAATTTTTAATTGAATCTGATGTAAGCCCTTTTAGCAATTAATTTTTCATGTTCACATGATCGCATTTTGTTATGAACTGATCGTGAACAATAGTTGGTTGCATGTTAGTTATCACTCTAGAGTCTATCCAAGTTCCATGAATGTGGTGGATGCATGGCTGATATCTATTTACACTAGCCTCTGAGGTGAAGGGAAGTTCTGGTCTTTTCTTGATTTCTTCACTTATGTCCATCTTAGAAACTAGAACACTTGAATTTACATGTGGTATTAGTGTTGGGTTTCATGAATATCATACATGTTGTGAAAATTATGAAACAAAATTATTTGAGAGTTTCTAAGTTTCCATTAAGCAGATCTAGGTTATTTATGAATTTATTACATGAATATCTGATTTTCTTCGACTTTGAATAATTCTTTAAAGGTTGGGTTGTTACAAATCATAAGTCATTCAATTGTCTAGCCTCTAACGGTAATCCACACGAATTACCAGTGAGAAATCTTATAAATTCCCATTTAGGAGAGAAGAATTAATATGCATAGAGTGCTTGCTCTAATTTTGTGTTTATATAGTTTTTATGTCTAACAGACAACCTCTGAAAATTAAGAGGCGTGACTTATTATTTATAGAAAAATCTAAAAAAACTTTATAATAATTATATATTAATTCAGGATAATTTTAGAAATTAACTCAATTTAGTCTTTTCTTGATTTTTCTAGATCTATAAATATAATCCCTGTATTAATTATATTATAGTCCTTAATTTTTAAAATATATTTTAATCAAGTCATATTTAATTAAATTATCACATTTTAATTTCTGACTAATAGTTCTTAATGTGTGTGATCCATTAGGTTTCTAATATGTTGATCTAAATATAAATTATAATTAAATAAATTAAACAATTTAATTTATTATCAATTAAATAATTGATTAATTTATATTTGAAAATCAAGTGTATCGTGTTATGATCCCCCAAATATTAGAAAAGTCATTAGTGATTTGACTTAACCTTTCAGTTACCGATTTCTAAGTGTAATTAATATTATTTCTTCAATAATATTCTGATTTAACATTAAAGCATGAAATATGCTCGTCATGTTAAATCACGTTTGTTCTCTATATAATAATCATTGATTGTTTGAATAAGATTTGAAACTCTTTTTAAATCTCATTCCACTTTAGCCAAGAATTTATCAGTCAAAACTATTTGAGAATAGATGAAATATTTTTTTTAATTCACCTAGGGTAATAAATCCTCTCTTTATCATTCAAGTATATTTATATAGTTCATGTTGTATCCAAATTTTGCTATTTTGTTACCTTTATTAAGATAACATGTAAAAAAATTAAAGCATAACATTCTTTATATAAGATAACTTAGTGATCTTAAGTTTAAAGATCATTTACATAACCACCGCGTGAACCTTTCCATAAATATAGATGATCTCTCCATATGAAATTCTTATGCGGGTCAGTTCAGTGTACATGTCTTATGACAAGTACCTATATATTAGTTATAAGTATCCTTTATACTTTAGCTTATGAAAACAATTGTTTTTTTTCATAAAGAAAAGAACATAATATGTGTTAGTCTTTACAACGCTAATAAATATCCAATATTTAAAAGAGCATCGACCAAGAACATTTCAGGAACAATACTTTAATGAATATGAATCTCATAATTATAACAACTTTATAATTTTTATTGAAAAACATTTTTTTCCCGTGAATTTATCTTTATTTTAGATTCATTAATTTAATATTAAAGATAAATTAAACCTTTATTAATAATAAATATATATTTATATAAATATAATAATATTATGTATAACCAACTAAGAGAGTATATTAAACTAACAAACTACTTCTCAGTTGTTATTCCTGTTTATGTAAAGATTTTAATCAATTGTATGATTTTACAAAGATTTAGATTTTACTATTCTTATTTCCCCCATTTGTTAATTCATGTGGATGCTGGGCTGAGGAGGAGAAACTTCGAATGCAATATCCCAACTTCCAAAATCTCAAAACTCATAAAATAGTTATCTTCAACAATGAAATGCAAACATAATACATGAAAACTCCAACTGTAAAAGACTCGTACGTATCAGTTGGCTCCCAGAGACCAAACAATAAGAACATTAGGCTTGCTGAAAGATGTCCCAAAGGCAAGTAGAGTTTCCCTTCTTGGCAGCTGAATGGCATTTGACTTCAAATCCAGGTCCCAATATTGTCCTGAGATAAAATGTACCTTGAAAAAAAACAAATTAATTCAATACTTGTCCTACAAACTGCATGCAGGCTATTCAATTCCTGAGAGGCTGGAGGAGAACTGGAAGGCCTTTTACTGGCATGGCAAAAGAAGTGTACATAATCTTTTCGTTTGGAATCACCTTCTCCCATTTGACTCTGTTCACCAGATTGTGCATAAATACAAGAATCTCCAACCGAGCGTATTCTTTACCTGCACACATAAAAGGTCCTCCACCAAAAGGTACAAATGTGTATGGTGCAGGGCCTTTCCCCTCAAATCTTGAAGGATCAAACTTCTCTGGATCTGGGAAATATTTGGGGTTTTTGTGTGTTGAGTATACACTCCAATATGCCTGCAGATAAGTTCATATACATCATCGATTAAGTTATTACATTCAAGATTTGAAGGGTGTTTCTGTTCATTGTATATTTATTTTTTCGTACAATACCATTCTAACAACTTGTGAATGATGACATACCTTCCATCCTTTTGGAATGGTAAAACCTGCAAAAGAGAAGTCTGCTATAACCTCTCTAAATGTTCCTGAAACAGGTGGCGAGACCCTCAAGACCTCACAAGCCACACTCCAAGAATACTTCATCTTTTGAACATCATCCCAATTCAACAACTCTCCAGGAGCTTTTGACATGGCAATCTCCTTCTGTTCTGTTGATCAAAAACCACATTGAATTTCAATTTATTAACCTTCCACAGAAATTTCATAATTTTCATTTCTATGTGATAGATAGGCCTTTGATAAGAAAAAAGCATAGCTAAATTGTATGCAATACAATATCAGCATTATACATTTTAAGTGGATTCAAAGCCTTGGCAGAATCTATATTATATGAGCCACGAAAATGGAAATTGTTAGCAACTAACTACCTACTGTACACATTCTAAAAATCAGTCTGTGTTGGCTTGCAAAGAATAAGGCTAATTAAGGATATTTACCTTCCAAAACCCTCTGATAGATATGGGGATACACAGCAAGATAGTACATGACCATTGTGATTGCACTACTGGTTGTATCATGGCCGGCGACAAGTAAACCCAAAACCTTGTAAGCAATATCCCTTTCATTTAAAGGTTGCCCATTATCGTCCGATGCAAGAAGCATCAGGGTCAATAGATCAGTAGCTTCAGCACGTTCTTCATAATTCTCCGATGCTAGCTCCCCTTTCCTCTGCTTCATGATGGCTAGAAGCTCCTCGCGAATGATTTTGCCTCCTTTGACTGCACGGTAATAGGTTGTACCGGGAAAATTTATAGGTACTGACACAAGGCCATTAGTGACAAGATTGAAGTGATTTTCAAGCCTGCTAACATGAACAGGATCCTTGATGTTCATAAACAATCTACAAGCCAGTGCAAAAGTGTATTTTTTGGACAATGGCAACACCCTTACTTGTTTGTATGGGGACCAATCTGCCTCCAAATGATCTTTCGCCATTGAATCCATAACAGGAATGTAATGTTTCAGAACTTCTGGCTTGAGAATTTCAGGAAGAAATCTGCGCAATATGGTACTATCATCTTTGGAAGAGGTAACAATTTCCTCAGGAAAAGACAATATTCTCTGTATTGGGCGAGGCCACCAGGTGGTGACATACTTGTTTTCGCTCGAGAATAAAAACTTGTTGCCTGAGGCACCACAGAACATAGCCAAATTATCTCCAAGAAGGGATGTATGAAACACATCCGTCGAGTATTTACTCATTCTATCATTTACGAATTTCTCAGGTGTTCCACTCCTGCCAGCTCTCACAAAGTCCCATGTTTCTCCGATGATCGGCCATCCTGTTTTTCCTGGCGGGAACTTGGCATTGTAGGATTTTCTTCTGTATGCTGAAAAGACAAGATAAAGAGAGATACAGAGTACAGCAGGAGGAAGGAGATATGAAAAGAGGAGTCTGAGATCCATGTCCATATACTTGGCCGCAACAACCAAAAGGATTATCAGCGGCATGGTGGGCACATCACGTTGCCATGGCATAGAAAAGGATGGTTGATATATATATATATATATCAAAAGAAGAGGCCGATCGAGTCCTTTTGGTCAACTTAGATATTTCTGGCTGGTCAAAACTGGTTTGCTCAACGTTTCTCTTTTATGTTAGCGACTTCTCCGGTGCCGGGCCAGTCACGGTGGCGTACAGATACTTTAAATATTAAATTAAAAGAACTCTAAAAGATTTATTGATTTAACAATGCATCCTCTCACAACATGTGTTCTGTCCTTCCTTCTGGTTTTTTAAAGAAGATTTTGTCAAACCTTTATTTTTAAAAATTATATGTTTTGTTTCAAAATTTAACTTTTTTTTATATCAATTTATAGGATTAAAAAAAATTATTAAAAACAAGATACGAAAGAGAAAATATTTGGGAAGGCATATATTCTAGTATCTAAAATGGTTAATGTTAGCGTTAATAAGAATTTTTTTAATGAAAAGAATTTTACAATGATAATTTTTTTTATGAACATACTAACGCAGATGAAAACACAAACAAAAAAAAGCTAAAAAAATTAAAGTCTGATAAAATTATCACACAAAACTTTAATTTATAATTTTATTAGTTAATATTTCTCTTTAAGTATTCTACTTTTTTAAAAGATTTACAGTTCCTTAAATAAGCTAAAAAAATAACTTAAAAAAACCTGAAAATAAAGGAAAATAAATAAAAATCTTAAAAAAAACTAGGAAAAATAAAATTATTAAGCATAATATTTAATTTTCTAAACTATAAAAAAAATAAAAATAACTAAGAAAACAAATAATTTTTTTTCTAAATACCCCTTTCGCATCATTCTTCATGGGTTAAAAAGAACTCATAATCAAATTCAAATTATTCTTGACTCAATCTCGTGGATATTCAATCAAGAGTTTCAAATTACATGCTCATTTTTAAAAATAAAAAAAACTTCATATCTATCATACTTAGTTTTCCTAACAATAAAACCAATCTTAGTATTAGAAAAAGATTTGAAATTTGTTTCGCAACTTTTATATAAAGTACAAGAACATTAACTTCAATTCCATCAATTCTAAAATTATCTTTAAGCACATGTGAGGCATATTTTTCATAATATATTTCATCAAAAATCACCTTTGAAGTCACAAATAATTTGGTTTTTTTTTTCATGGACATCAAAAACAAAAAACTTTGTATCTAAATCTTCTCCTTCAACATTATAAACATCTAAATATATTAATTTAAAATAAAAAAATTAAAAATATATTTTTAAAATATAAAAACAAACATGCCGGAACAAATAATAAATAGTCTTTTTAGTTCGTCCGAAAGTGAATTTTTGGTTAAAAAAATAACAAGATTTGAACTCCCCCTTCCGGCGGCAGAAAAATAGTCAATTCTGGATGTAATATTACATTATATTATTTAATTTAGATAGACACGTGCTTCAGGGAATGCAATCGCCATGTTGAATGGAGTTATTTGACTGTGGAATTGGTTTAATGAAATTAAAGGTTTATGTGGTATTATTTTATTTTGCAAAGATACGTTTATAGTTTTAATTTGGGCAATTGGGTCCTCAGTTTGATTTCTTAGATACTAGAAGTGCGTCTGTCTACAATTAACCTGATTTTTTATTTATTTTAAATCTTGACTTTCAAGGGGAGGGGAATAATTAGCAGCTTCTTATTGATTACAATCCCATATAAAAAGAAAAATTTATTAAAAAAAAAACCAAAAGAGTTTGTTAAAAACTTTTTCTGATTTGTTTTTATATTTTTAGAAATTAATTTTTTGATTTTTTTTATTTAGGTTATAATTTTTATTCATTTTTTTAAAAATTTATGCTAAAAGGTATTTTTCTTGTATTTTTTGCTGAGTTTTTATTTTATTTTAAAAATCCAAAGAAATATATTAAGAAAGAAACAACTTTGATTTATGTAAGAATTATAACATCTTGAAAACATAAAATAAAAAGTTTCAAGGAAACATTAAACTGAAAAAAATATTCATAATTATGAAGAAATACACAAATTGAATCAAGTATGTTTTTATTGATAGATAATTTTATCCTTCATCGATGAAGGGAAAAGATAAAATATTTTTTTCTATAAAAATAAAGTAAAAACTTAAAATAGAAAATAGAAAAAAAAGTTGTGGTAAATAAATAAAAATTAGAAAATATTAAAATATTTATATCATTGTTTTATATCTTTTCAAAATTTTAATATTTTTTCAAAAAAGAAATAAATAGAAAACTCACATGTGCCCTCCATTTCTTCAAAAATTAAAGAAAATTAAGTTGATCATAGACAGATGTGAACTAAACTATAAGGACTCAATTGCTCAAATTAAAACTAGAAGGATGTGTTTGTCCGAATTCTATACAGAAAGAGCTTCTAGTATCATTAAACCCTGCAAGTATAAAAATTAATTAATATTCATTGATTTCGAATTGCAGAAATACTAAAGCCCCTAGGTTGATTATTCTACTATAAAAACAGATAAAGTAGCTGTACAAGGAACGCCATCACTATTTGAATTTCTATAAAAACAATTATATATTGGCTAGTATTAAAGGGTAGTATCATAGTTTTTAGATCCGGTCCGGTTTAAGATTCAGGTTCTTAGTTTTGACTAGGTCATCGGGTTGTCCAGGTTAATTTTTTCTAAAAAATATATCAAAATGATGTCGTTTTAGTAAAAAAAAAAAACAAAACAAAAATCAACGGGTTGTAACCAAGTTTTTGACCAGTTCTTGCTAGGTCAACCAAGTCGCCGGGTTATATGGGTTTTTCCTTCCCCTGTTTTTTCTTCAACCCGGTCCAGTTATAGTCCGGGATCGACCTGTCAGACCGGACTGGGTTTTAAAACTATGAGTAGGATTACACGGTGCATGTGTGGATCAAATGTGAATAGTACATTTTATCAATAGATTAAGATTTAATTTAATTGGTGTCTACATACAATAATTACCCCATTTAATCATTATTTATTATTGAATTAGAGCAAATTACAATAATCTCATGAGGTATCATAAAATTATAATGATTATTTAAGAATTTGAAGATATTATTCCATGCTTGTGCTATGCTGAGAGAGGACCAGACTACAACTCATGAATTTTTTTGATTTTATTATTAAACTAGAAAATATAGTTGTTTTATGATCGTTAAAACAAGTTAAATTTATTTTTTTTTTATCAAAATAATATATTTATGTTTTGTGTGATTAAAAGCTAAAAATATCATAAATATAATTTAATCATGTTCCAAAAATCTATTTAAATATTTTTACAATAAACGACGGGTTTCAATTTCATAAATAAGTTATTATAGTACTATTTTTTTCAGATCAAATATATATATAACATTTGAGAAAATTATTAAAATTTAAATAAAAATTTGTAATAGTATTTAATAACCATATCAAATTTGATATTTAAGGGAAGGAAAAATACGTGTGTCCGGAAACAACATATAGATTTGCTAGAAACTATAGTTGTGCAAGAAAAGAAAAGAAAAGAAAAGAAAAGAAAAAAGAAAAGAAAAGAAAAGAAAAGAAAAGATTAAGATTAAGCATCACTAGAATGTCATTTCTAATGTGAATTTCCATTTTGTTTTAGTTGCTTTTTTATATTTTACATAATAAGTTAGAAACGAGTCAACTCGGTCAGAAAAAAAATTCAAAGATATCACAAGCTTGTTATTAATTATATTTGATTTAATGTCCAAATTTCTCTTATGATTGTTGATAAAAAATAAAAATAAATCACTAATCTACACCTCTCCCTCTCCACTAATATCCTCCATTAACTATCCCTCTCTTCTCTCTCTAACTAGACATACCATGATCAATTTTTCTTTTATTTTTTTTTAAGTTATTTATCCTGTTTATTTTTATGTTTTAAAAATGTTTTTGAAAAATTTAATTTTTTTTACTTTAAATTAATATTTTTTTGGTGTTTTTAGATCATTTTCATGTGTTAATGTTAAAATTAAAATTTTAAAAATAAAAAAATATTATTTTAATATATTTCTGAATAAAAAATATTCTAAAAAACAGAATGATTAACACCTAACTAAAATAAATTCAGTCGATATAAATTTGAAGATGAGTCACATAACATATCTTGAAATCTTTCCAAAATCTCTGTAGACCTACAAATTTTCAAAGTCAATAATAGAGCTTTAAGAGACCCATAATGAACCCATTATCGAATTTCAAAGCTTATCTTGAAAAATCCATGATTGTATAAATGATAGATCCTCAATTTTTTTGTTGGCATTTGAAAGTGGTCCGCAAATCAAATCTCAAACATGCATTTTGCCAAACACCTTGCGCCCATAGTCCACATCTGCGCAGTTGAATTAATGATCCATTGAAGTGTTGTGCAAAAGCATGTTCTTCGAAAACTCATAGCAAGCCATGGACCTGTAGATGAATAAATCCAGTCGTCTTCTTGTGTGTGTAGAATCTTTCTTAAAATTCAAGTTCTTATTGCATTAAAAATACATGTAGAATCTCTCTTAAAAACATTATTTAACATTGTTTTGTCTATAAAAATAACCTCGTGTTTTTTTTTTTTTTTTTTTGTCAGTTGAGGAATAGAATAAGCTTTTGTTCTTAGCTTTAATAAATAACTAAGATTTATTTCTTTGCATCAAGCCTTAGAACCCTTTTATTTATCCCATGAAAATCTCACAAAACCCTAACTCATACAGCCAAGAAAGGGAGACGGAAGCCATTGTTAAAACTTAACCAAACAAAAACTCTCCATAGCCACCATCTCTGCAACTTCAAGAAGCCACCATTTTGATACTTGAACCAGCTCCTCTCCTTTTCCATACCCAAAGACTCTCCAGCACACACTCCCACTCCGTTTCTTCATAGAAAGAAAAATAACTAAAAAAATTTCTTTCTTAGTTTAATTTTAATAAATTTTCAAAGTTTTGAAAAATTATTTTGTAATTAATTTTGAGTTTCTAATCTTTTTTTTTTACACTCTCATATTTAATATTTAAAACTGTGATCTTTATACGAGATATTTTTCTGGTATCAAATAAATTAGTTTTCTTCTGCAAAATTAACAAAATTTTTCTTTAAAAAAATGCATTTAAATATTTTTATTATATATGACAAGTCTTTCAAATAAAAATCATATTTGCATAAAAAAATAAAAAAAATTACTAAAAAATCAATAAAAATAGTTTTTATTTTACATGCATATTAAATTTAATAACTACTTTATTAAAATCATATTAACTCAATCAATTCCATTATCCATAATCTCATATAAGTTATGGTTCATAATGATCATGAAAACTCATATTTCCTGTTTTAATTGATCAAAAACGACAATTCCTAGCTCTTTCCACACTTTCCATCATCACAAAAATTCTAATCCAGCAGGATAATCGCACACCCAACAACTCCGTCGCCAAGGAAACCAAGTACTATGTTATTCTGCCTGTCTATCCATTCTTCATTATAGTTGCAACCATGACCAGTTCTACCTAAGCACCAATGGTTTATCTACTCGAGGCTTGTGGAATGAGGTTGGAGGAGAATTGGAAGACCCTTTACCGGCATGGGAAATGAAATATTCAAAACCTTCTCTTCCGGAATAATTTTCTCCCATTTAAATTTCGTTACGACATTGTGCATAAAAACAAGAATCTCCAACCGAGCATACTCTTTCCCCGCACACATTCGAGGACCTCCTCCGAAAGGAACGAAAGTGTAAGGTGCAGGGCCACTTCCTTCGAATCTTGAAGGATCAAATCTCTCTGGATCTGGAAAATATTTGGGATTTTTATGTGTAGAATGCACACTCCAGTGAACCTGCAAGTTGACGGATACAAAAATATTAAACTTCATTAATCACAATGAAGCTGCTATGCAGTTTGGATGGGCGTTGTACGACTACTTTTTCTTCACTACTGAGCCACAAGCTCTAGCTCGGCAGGAGGTCGTGTTCTTCTTCCGATGAGCAACATCAAGAATTTTCATCGTTCCAATTTTCAATAAGCAAAAGGGATCATCATCTCTAATTACAGTAAGCAAAATACTCATCAGGAACTAGTCTTCAAGCACTTGACATTAACTAATACTCACCTTCCATCCCTTCGGAATGATAAAACCAGCATAAAAGAAATCTGTTATAGCCTCTCTGAAAGCTCCTTGAGCAGGCGAAGAGAACCTCATCGCCTCGCAAACCACACACCAAGAATACTTCATCTTTTGGACATCGTTCCAATTCAATAACTCTCCTGGAGCTTTAGACATTGCAATCTCTGTTTGTTCTGTGAAGCAAACACCATTGAGTTGCATTCAGTTATACTTTAGAGCAGTTATACTGGTTCTCCTTCATATGCTGAAAAAACTTATATCCAAAGAACAAATATCATAAAATGAAAAGACTTGTATCTAGGCATTAATACCAAGAACAAGGCATTAGACATCCCATATAAAGTACTGTCATGAATGATAGTAAAAATATTCAACAACAACAACAGGATGGAGAGAAATACCATACCCTTCAAGACCTTTTGATAGATACAGGGGTGTTGGGCAAGATAGTACATGACCATTGTGATTGAACTACTGGTTGTATCATGGCTGGCGACAAGTAAGCCAATAATCTTATTAGCAATCTCCTTGTGATTCATAGTTTTCCCATTGTCATCTGATGTAATTAGCATGCGAGTTAATAAATCAATAGCTCCCGCGTCATCTTTGTTGTCTGATATCAACTCTCCTTCCCTCTGTTTCATAATTGCTAACAGCTCTTCACGAATCATTTTGCCTCCTTTGATTGCCCTGTTGTAAGTTGTACCAGGAAAATTTATAGGAACTGAAACTAGGCCATCTGTAACCAGAGCGAACTGATTTGCAAGTCTGGTTACATGATCGGGATCTCTGATTCTCATAAACAACCTACAAGCTAGTGCAAATGTGTACTTTTTAGACAATGGAAACACTCTAACTTGTTTGTGTGGACACCAGTCTGCCTCCAACTGCTCCCTGGCAATGGAATCCATAATAGGAATGTAATGCTGCAAAGCTTCTGGCTTGAGAAATTCAGGCAGAAATCTGCGCAACGCAGCAGTCTCTTCTATGGAAGAGTTATCAACATGCTCAGGAAAGTAGATGATTTTCTTTATTGTGCGTGGCCACCAGGTAGCGACATACTTGTTTTCGCTTGAGAACAGAAATTTGTTCCCTGAAGCACCACAGAACACAGCCATATTATCCCCAAAAAGGGAAGTTTGAAAAACTTCTGTAGAGTACTTTTTCATTCTATCATTAAAGAACTTTTCAGGAGTTCCTCGTTTTCCTGCCATCACAAATCCCCACGCTTCCCCAATGATTGGCCATCCTGTTCTTCCAGGAGGAAACTTGATGTTGGAGGACTTCTTCTTGTAGATCAGAAAGATGAGAGAAAAGGATATGGAAAGGGCAACAAGGTGAATGAAATATGGAAAGAAGAGATCATCCATGTCTCAACACTTTGCTAAACATCCTCTAGGCATCAACATGCTTTGTGCTCATCTTCTTTTCAACAAATCTAAACGCTATTACAAGTGCAATAATTATTTTCTACAAAGCTTCAACATCAACTCAAGATTACTAATTCACAAAAGCACTTTCTTGCCTAGTTATTTCAAGTGAAACGGTTAGAATGTAATATCAGAACCCAGAGAAACAAAAGGCAAGTTGCATCAGCTACCTGGGGTTTTTTGTGAAACCACCTTGGCAAAGCCAGTGAGGAAGAAAATGAACATTCATGAGCACGAAGAAAGCCAAATCCTCCTCTGTTTATGGAGCAACTAAAATCTCATGAGTGAAAGTTGAAAGTTCTTGAAGTAATTTTCTGATTTATAAAATTGAATTTCATAGTATGGTTTGGAATTTGACATTTCTCTTTTTCAGCATGTTGTCTAAGATGGATAGGAAAAGCATGGGTACAGAATTTAACATCAATGTCAAGCACAAGGGGGTAAGGTAGATAAGATATTTAACAATTATTTTATGACTTGTGGGGTCAATGTTTTTGACAAACCTAAACAATACCCCCAAACTATGAGTAAACTATAATTTAACCCCATAATTATTTGAAATTAAATTAAAATTTTCTTCTAATTTCAGAAATAATTAATCCCAATTTTATTTTCATTTCTCAACAATTTTTCTATATTCTATGTTTTTTTGTTTCTTCTATTTATTAAAAAAATATTGCATAAATTAGGGGGCGGGGGGTTGCTGCCTTGAAATAAATAAAAAATAATTAAGTTACAAATAGATTTAGCAACATAGAGACTAATTAATTAATCTTTGAAATTAGAGAGACTATTTAATTTGATTTTTTTTAATGATGAAACTAATTCTTAATTTACTCCCAAGCTTAGTTAACATATTTTTGTAACAATTTTGATTTCTTAATCTAGCCTTTTGCTAGGATTCTTACAAAATAATGTCACTTTTTAAGGGAAAAAAATACAATTTGAATGGAATCAATAATCATACACTTTATAGTGAATTTTTGAAATTGGAAAGACAAAATTAATAAACAAAATTATTTTATAAAAAATATTATTAGATAACATTTTTAAGGTTTTTTCACTTTTTTTCTTTTTCAATCCTACACTCACTTTGAATTAGGTAAGTTATGATAAATTTTGATTACAATCCTGTCAGCACATCTTATGCCAAGCTTTGGGACCAAATTTGATGTTTTATCCTTTACAATAACTTTTAATATATATTTATTGTATATTAAAATTACTGCATAAGATCTCTTTGTAATAAAAAGTTATTAAGCGATACCATATTATTACATATATAGAAAAAAAAATCATACTTACACCTCATTCCCTTATAAAAAAGAACTTTGATTTGTTTTTCATTATTAGGATCATATTCTTTTTACTTGACTTAAAACCAAAGCAAATAATCAATTACCATGTTATATAGTTAATTCACTCTAGTAACCCTGTATTTATACCAATGCAAGGATATTTTAACTAAATACAAACAATAAACATACATACAATAGAATAGTTAAAAATTTCATAAAATAGCTTAGCTCAATAGTAACTTATACTTTATCAAGTATTTAGTAGTTATTTTTGTAGCTTCTAAAATCTCAGGCTTTCTAAACAATGTGCTCTTAAGCACCAAATCCGTATTTACAACCTTGAAAACATGAATATCTCCATCTTTTTTTCCTCTTAACTTCTATGTAAAGTACTAGCATATTTTTCATCATAAACAACATCTCTTTTATTTTTACAATTATCAACCTTCCATTGACTATATATTTTAGCATTTGATGCAAAGATGATTCCACCACTCCCCTAACATATATCTAAGGTCATCCTAATAACATATTATAGAAAGGTTGAATATAAATTACTTCTAGAGTGACCTAAAATTATTATGGCTCAATGACCAAGTCTATATCAATGTCACCGATCATTTGCCTTAATGAACCATTACAAAACCTCACCATCATGTTATATGGGATACATCAACTACTAAACAATTCAAGATGCTTCTTGGAAGCGTATTAGAGCTGGACATTATCTATCAATACTTTGGATATGACATAATCTTTATACTTGATTGTGGCATGCAATAACTTATTGTATCAAATGTATTTCAGACCTGATTCATCTTTATAAAATATAGGTAATTGGTGGCTTGGATTCTTTCCATTAAATACTTTATGAAATTATATATGATATCTTGAGGAACATATGCTTTATTAAAAACCTCTTAGAGAGCTTATTGATATGATTTCGAACTCAAGATGAGAAAGAGTATGGATATCCATACTAGGTTTTTTTTTAGTCAGTCAACCATGTTATAGCCATTATGTTTCATCAATTTGAGAAACTTAGTAGCTTCCTTATTATTTATTAGCTTATAGACTTTGTCATCTTGGGCAAGCACTTTCACTACCCTTTTTTAACCTTTTTTTGCCTTTTTGACTTTTTTAAAGTAAAACATCGTCCATTCTTGTCAAACCCTCAACTTTAGTCTATATGATCTGTATAATTAGGTGTGACTCCTTATTATCAGATGTGCATTCATAATTATAAAAAAAATATTGATAGTTACTAATGATCATATAAGTTGGGCTAAATAAAATCATTCTTTAAAGACCATTTTATATTAGTTGGTACCTACCTACCTTTATTTTTTTAATATTTACTCACTGGAAGGATAACATCCCCACCTTATCATTAACCATATTATTCTTAAATCGTAACATACCTATGATAATCATGGTCGTAGCTTCATAACGGAATTCATTATAGTTATCGATATCGTGTCGTGACTCATGATGAAACTTATAGTACTCGTTAAGATTCTCAATAGCCTATGTTTTGAAACGTGCCCTTATGTAATTTTCTTGGGATAACATGTCAAACAAAATTTTCATTGTCATCTTCAAGATGGCTTTTTTTCTATCATACTCAGCATCATACAATATAATACTTACACCTCATTCCCATATAGCAACGTGGTTTGGTAAGGGGTTTGTGTTCATATTTGGGGTATTCCAGCTCCTGTCAAATGTTATCCAATCCCTCCTAATAAGATGGATGATCTTGTATTTGAATACATTATAATTATCAATGTAATGTCCAACAACTAGAATGGTATTCACATTTAAGGTTAGGTTTATGCGAATGAAGGTAGGGTGGATGAAGGGGTCTTTATGGCTTAGGAGCAATTTTTTCAATGCTAATGAGCATTTTAAACATTGCTCTCAATTGTAGTCGAAGAATTTGCAATGTTTCCTTTTTTATATATATATTTTTATAAGGCTGGTTGCTCAGGCTAACTTGAGTGTTTGATGTTGATTGGTTAAAGAATGGTTGATTTTATAGAAAATTATTTTGTTGGTAAGTAAGGACTTGTGAAATTAGATTGACAATGAATGTGGTTGTGGGTGGTGTCAAAATGAATGGTTGAAGATTGTCACTAATGGTATTGACTTGCTGATTGGACATCTAATGATTTTTCCAATAACCTTTGCGTAAAAATTGATTGGTTTCCACCTAGTACACTTTATTGTCATTTTGTTTTCCCGCAATCCATCCTTTCTTTTGAATAGCTTTAATATTGTTTAAGATTCTTCTTGCTTTTACTGTCTGCTCAATTCTTTCACCTACAACAACAATATCCATAAAACATTGTTCTAAACTGCTAACCAAATATTCATAGTATGGAGCTTTGAATATATTTAAGAAGAGCATGATCATTTTTTTATTAGAAAAGGATAGACATGTCATCCATTTCACGATACATTTAAGCATACTCCATAATAGATTCTTTGGATTCTTTTTCTATTTTTTGCAAACTTGATCGATCTAGAGCTACATTCATATTGAACTTATATTGTTTTATAAAAGCATCTACCAAATCCATCCACCTTCAGATCTTAGTATTCATACTCATGTACTAATTTAGCATTGAATCACTTAAAATTCTATGGAAAAAAGTGGATTAGAAGCTTTTCATCATGGACTACTAAAAGCCATTTCATTGAAATATACCTATAAGTCATGGATTATTATGTGCTAGTGCATTTGATAAACTTAAACACCTTAAACTTTTTAGGCAATTTGATGTGAGGCACAAGACACATTTCAACTATTTTTACTAGGTTATAAAGGTTTATTCCTTATATTGCTAAAAATTATTTTTCTATTACATATAACTTTTCAGAATCAAACTCTTCTACA
The DNA here is from genome assembly GCA_015852605.2 of Populus deltoides. NCBI lineage: Eukaryota > Viridiplantae > Streptophyta > Magnoliopsida > Malpighiales > Salicaceae > Populus > Populus deltoides. Next base: position 13,058,088 of record CM027582.2, on the reverse strand, counting down.
ATCTTAACCCTCAAATTTTCTTTACCAATGAGAACAAAAGTTAGAGCAACTTGGGCTTATGGTGCTTATAGAAAACCTATAAATGAGGAATGCATTATGTATTGGGACTTAAGAGAAGCACTTGGTATTCCATGGTTTGATAGAGAAAAATGATGGTCTTTATTGTATTTGTTACATTAAATGAACATATAAGGTGAATTGATATTTTTATCTTAGTTAGATCCCTATTAGAGGTCCCCTACCTTGATGGTATATGTAAAAACCTGATAAATTATAATTCAAATAAAATAAATAAAATACTGAAAGAGTAGATAAAAGGATTTCTAGAATTGTAGAGGGATACAATAGAATAAAAGAGAAGGTGTTATGGTGTAAATTAAGTAAAAAGAAGAATTGATGGACAAAAATAGAAATAAAAAGTAACGAGAGCCATTGTGTAAATATAAAAAAAATAGACTATAAATGCTTCATTTCTCCTCTCTTGGCTGATGGTTTGAAACAAAGAGAGGGGGAGGATTTGTGTGGTTCTTTTCTACTTAAATTCTTGTTGATTCCACCAATAAAAGTGAAATTAGAGTGATTAGCTTAATTAAACATCAAGAAGGGTGATTTAATGTGGTGAGTGCTTTGGAAGAAAAAAATTCAAGCTATGGTTTGAAAAAGGAGGAGAAGAAAACTTGATTTTTTTTCTTGCATTCTTTCCTTGAATCATTATTAAAGTGAGGTAAATAACATACTCCAAGTGATTAATTCCTTTTTTATTTTTGGTGAAGGATTATGTAAAATTATAAGAATATAAAAATATGGGTTTTATGATATAAATTATGGGAATAATGCAAATTATGATTGAACCATGTTAGAAAGCATAAATTATGATTGGGTAAGTGTTTAATTTGGAATGAAAAATAAAATTTCTTTCCCTTTTTTTAATAGAATTGTCGGCCAAAGAGAAAAGAAATTAAGAGATTTAAGGTATTAATGCAATTGTTTGAAGAATGTGGGGAAAATATAGGGTTTATAAGTGTTATTATATGAAATGAGTAAGAATTTTCAAGAGAAAAGAAAATTCCTAACTTTCTCCTTTAGGTGAATTTCGGAAAAAAGAAGAAAAAATTGAGGAAAAATGAGTTTTGATAAATTATTGAGAAATCTTGCTAAATTGCAAATAATTGATGTTGATAGGTTAATTGAATAATGATTTTTGTAAAAATAATTAAAAAGAGATTTTATCCTCGAATTAAAAGTTTAATCAAACTTAATTAAGAGTGTTGGGTTTAATCAAGAAATATATAATTGGTATTAGAATTATACTGGTTCAAATAAATGGACAATGATGTAGTAACTTGTGTTGATACAAAGAAGGCTGCAGAATCTAACCAGCAACAAGGGACCTTTTTGTACGCACAGACACCAGGTAGGTGTTTAATACCTTGAAGTAACTAAATAGCTTATTTTTAAATGATTTGTAGAAGAATTTTTATAGTTTGTAATCTAACAAAGAGAGATAGTAAAATACCTTGTTGAATTGGCGAGTTCTAGAAAATTATTTCCTGGTTAATGAAAATAATGCCATGTTAAATGAGTGAGTTCAGAAAATTATTTCTCGGTTAATGAAAATAATGCCCTATTAAATGGGCGAGGTTAGAAAATTATTTCTTAATTTCTAGGTTAATGGGATAAATATTTGGCGTAATAGATAGATTATAAAATTTACTTGACTTAAATTGAAGTTAAATATGTCAGTTGTTAGAAACACTCTTGGTATTTTTATAATTTTAATGTGGAAATCATATAAAATTAGTTAATAGATAGATTATTTATTTTTATCTGGAAATCGTATTAAGAATTTATGAAATTATTAAATTATTAAAGATAAGATAATCCATTTAATGATGTGAGAATTACTTTAATGTACATGAATAATGAGTCCTTAATCAATTATTTATCGAAATGTGCAATTTTAATCATGATTAATATGATCATGTTTTTAGGTACATTGCACCCTCGAACCAGAAAATAGATGCATGGATATATAATTTTATTAAGAAATTGATGTAATTGGAAGAACTAGTATTTTTTTAATAATACACTATTATATTTAATAATTGTAATGTTTAACTTAATTATTTGTGTGATATAATTTATGATGTTATTATTAAGTTGAATTACAGTTGGTTATATACATATTTTGAGCATAATTACCTTGGAGAGAAATCAATGTAAGTTATGAATTAATCAGCTTTAAATAATTATTCTATAGAAAATATAAATGAGAAATTCGATATTATGGTTGAGTTTTAAAATTCCAAATTATGGGATGAAAATTGTGATTGATGTTTACAGGTTGAGAAATATTGAGTCGATAACTTGGTATCAAAAAAATACAAAAGAAGACTCCCCCAAAATTTTAGTAATATATATATATATATATATATATATATATATATATATATATATATATATATATTATTATGGGACTCTAGGATGAAGTTGAACAACCTATAATTTTTTTTTTTTGCACTTATTTGTTATGCATATATACAAAAATAAATATAATGTAAAAATTAATGCAAAAGCTAGATTGAGTGTGTATGCTTGTTATTGTTAAAGTTTTTTATTATGTTGGGACTACAAGGAAAAACTAGGTTGAACTTTAAAAAATAAAATCTCATTGAAGACACTAAGCTCATAAGAATTTTAGCCAATTTAGGGGATATTTGTCAATCATGAGAAACAAACTCTCATTGTAGTTTTTCCTCGAAAAAATTATTTAAACATAAACCTAATATCAAATACCAAGTATGTCATTAGATATCTAGAAAGTGTGATAGAATATCTTTTTATTAATATATAAATAATAGTTTACAAAGCTTGTAAAATACAAACTTATCCTGGGAATTATTGTACAACACAAAATTACTTTGCTCATTCTTTTCATATTTTTAAATCAAAATACGTTGCGACTTTAATGATGTAATATTGAATCAAACCAAAGTAATGTGTTGCATGTTGGCGGTGGCGTAGTGATCATCCTTCCGGATCAAAGTTATCATGATAGATATGGGTGGTGGAAAAAACAAGAAATTCTTGTCCTTTATTAGTAAAAAAAGAAAAAGGGAGTCACCACCTAATATTATAGTTACTAGGAAACCTAATGGTCTACGAGAGTTTAGGTAACGAGACTAGTATGTAAGGAGAAAACGCATCACTCCTGATGCACCATATCTATGGTAAGTTGCTTTGTTGTTTGTTCTAAATCGTGTTTATATTCGTTAGTCTATCTAATGTTCGAGAAAAGTTCTTCTCAATAAAAAAAAGATCATTATCTCATCAAGTTAAAACCTAATCATTTTAAAGCCTAAACAAGTTTATCTAAGGTTTAAGAAAGTTCATCCATAGTAAGGAGATTTTTATCTTATCATGTTAAAACTTTACTATCCTAAAAACTAATAAATAAAAAAGGGTTTTTTTTGAAATTTTAGTCAAATCCTAATGGATAATTGCAAACATTTTGTGATACCCATTAACTTTTTTTTTTTGTATTTTTCAAAATATGATGAAAATGCAATTTTTATTTTTTCATAAAAATACGTATGAAAATTTTAGAATCTAGTCGTATGCACACCAGATAAAACATATTTTTTGTATTGTTGAAATGAGGAATTTTTTTAGAAACTTTTGAAATTTTTTAAAATTTCAGTGAAAAGCAGGCATAGTAAAGGTTGAACAATGATAAGCCTTTGTGAATTGTCAATTGTCAATCATGAATAGCAAAGGTTGAACGTTGATAAGCCTTTGTGATTAGGGTGTATGTTTGGAAATGCGGCTGGCCGCTTACTCCTAAAAATTTTGAATTTTTTATATTTGTATATTATTTTGATGTGCTAATATTAAAAATAAATAAAAAAAATAAAAAAATATATTATTTAGATGTATTTAAAAAAATACTTCAAAAAATAATCACTACCAAGATACCAAACACGCAACCCTTACTGAAGTTAGCCTTAGGCCCTTGGCCATTAACAAACCAGTTAGTAAATCCAGAAGAATTAAGAAAAAAAACTGATTTGTTATATTTCCAGGAAATCTGTTAACGTAAACACAAGTCGTACATGTGGGCAAGTTTGAACAGCCAACAATATAGACCCAACAACCTTAGATTCAGCCACATGTCGAGTCTGAATGCATGCGAATCTGTAAAAACATTAGACCTAATACTCTTAGGTTTAACCACATGTTGAGCTCGAGTGCATGTGGATCTGACAAGATGCTAGACCTAGTATCCTTGGATTTGGAATCATTCCATGTCTAAATAGATAGAGTTAAGAATCTTCTTAAGCCCTAAATTGGGTCTTGTTTGCTTATAACTTTTAACATAAAATATTAAGGTTAAAAATATTCATTGTCATACACACCTAGGTATAGAAAAGTCTTTTAAGGACCTACCACATTCTCATCAATATTTAAGTTAATTGAGGTAACATATATAGGTCCTTTATAGATCTATCATACACAAGAGGTGTTAGGTAATTGATTTTATCATATTCTTATTCTCATAACATTTACCATACATAAATATGAACAAATATTTTTGTTCTTGAATTTAAAGCTCATTTATATATTTATTGCAATTCCTTATAAAAATTCATTGATGTTATCATTGAATGATTCCTAAATCCCATCAAAATAAACTGTTTTACAAGTATTAGATCTTTTATCATCAATCATTAATTTTATGAGTTACAGATAAGAAAATATAGAAATGAATGTGTGATTATTTTTTATCCAAACTCTCATAACTATTATCCCTGAGCATACCAGATTCTAGAACATCATCGCCGGGGCATTGTTATCCAAAGTTTGATTATTACTATAGTCATCATCATCCATAAGTTTTATTGCAATATGCTGGTACTTGTATTTGGATTTTTAGCTAGAGAAAATACACTCTCAAAGTCACTCTCATGTCTTGAGCATACACGTCAACATGTCAAGTCACAACCAAATCAAGTGCATCCTTTTCATCCTATAAATCTTTAGCCATTTGAATTGCTTTCATTATATTTTTTTTTTCATGATTTCCAGGTGCATGCACTCTTTAATGGGCCATGTCTCTCTTTGAAAGCTCGAACCGCGTATGAAATGTTTCATCAATTCTTGCTCGGGAAATCTCATGAACTCCAGAAACGGGAATTTCCCCAGGTGGGCAGAATTTGAACGTTATATATCAAAGGATCGGCACTTGCACCTTTTCTGTCTACAGTTTGGAGCAGAAAAAAGTTGCATTCAATCATAATCATATGTTCATATCGGTCGAAATAAAGTCTCTGATTGTGCCTGACCACCAAAATATTCACTGTGCATGCCATTATTGTTCAGAAATTAGAGCTTCATGGCAATGGAGGGAAATTGAAGCCAGCTACGAGATTATGCCCAGAAAGCAGCCCTTTAGTAACTTGTAATTATTGGTGATTGCTATCGATGTTGATCATAATTACCTTTTTATGTTTTTGAATTGTATGCGTGTGCGAAAATCTCTTTATATTCATACCTCATTATTATTATTATTATTATTATTATTATTATTATAGAATATACTAAATCGTTTAGCAATTCAAAATGATTTTGCTTACAACTCGATACTCAAATTTTGTTTCTCTCTAATTGTATCCTTTTATACCCAAATTCATGACCAAATTATCAAGAATTGTTGAGGAGGGATGAAATTAGAAAAGAGGGAACCAAAATATAAAAAACAGGAGAAATGGTGTGGTTCAAAAAATAAAGCAAAATGTTCACTTTGATCTTCTTACTTTTTACATTATAACTTTTTGGTCCCTCCATTTTTTAAAAAAAATAATGGTAGTACAAAAATTTATTTTTTTATTTTTTTATCCTTTCATTATTTTTATTCTGCTTTCATCCTTCTATGAATGTCAGTTTTTTATTGATTATTTTTTATTTTAATAATTTTTTAACAAAATTTTATTATGTTTTTTTTATTATAATATAATTTAATCTTTACTTAGTCTATGAATAAGATTTAAGTAATTTTTTTTCTAATATTAGAAAACATTCTTTTTATGCAGCCCTACTTATATTTATTTTTTTAATTTTATTTGATTGCTTTCCTTTACATTTTATTTTTTTTATTGTCATTTTTTTATGATTTATTTTTCGAGATTAAATTACTGCATCAACATCTATCCCTCAATATTTTTATTTAGTCTTTGATTAAATATCATTTAGTTTTTATTTGGCTTACACATAAAATAAAAATATTTTTTTATATATTTTGATTTGTATGATCAAATATTTTGATTTGCATTTATCTTTTTATTTTTCATATTTAGTCTTTAGCTATCACTAATAATTTCTTCTTTTTTTTTTGTATTTATTGATATATACATACAGTTCTTGATCTATTTAATTAAATATATTTATAAATATTTTATTTATAATCAACATTTGTTTGTCAAAAAAAAATACATTAAAAAACCAATATATTTTTAGTTAAAAACAATTATTCCACCTGCGACACTGGCATCAAACCAACACGGTTTTTGTTGTCTATCTCTTTCTCTATCTCGATCTTTTGTTCTTAAAAAAAAAAAAAAAAACGAAGTCAATGAATAGCATTGAATTTCAAGTTTGAAGTTGAACGGTCTTTCATTAATGGAGGAGTATTTGTTTTGCTTTTTAAAAAACAAATATTGCCTTGTGTCACCTTCTGTTTCTTTTTAGATGGAATCTTATAGCGTGTTTGGCAGTGTGGTTGCGACTACTTTTTAAATAATTTTTCATGCCAAAATATATGCCAATAATATTTTTTTATTTTTTAAAAATTATTTTTGATATCAACACATCAAAACGATCCAAAACATACAAACCATATTAAATTTTAGTAAAAAAATAATTAAATTTTTTGGGAACGAATCATAGCCTGCGCTTCCAAACGTTCCTTAACCGTTTGGAACTGGTATAAATCGTTTTTTTATAAAAATTTATTTTTTTATCAAAAATTAGTATTTTATATGTTTTGAATCGTTTTGATATACCGATTTTAAAAATAATTTTTTAAAAATAAAAAATATTATTTTAATATACTTTAGCATGAAAAATATTTTAAAAAATAAGCGTAACTATATTCTCAATTAGACAAATAACTGATGGAAGCTCTGCGTTCTCTTAATGCAAAACTACAAGAGACAAAGAAAAAAATTGAAAAAGATTGGAATTTTAATTTCCATTGACTGATTAATCAGGGAGTGTTTCAACCAATTAACCTTCTGGTTATAATTTCTATATAATGTGTATTTATCCTCTTCAGCAAAGGAAAAATCCCTAGAAGATTTTAAATATTTTTAAAAACTTCGTTTATAATTTTGCTTAATATTCTATTCACCTTGAACCGGATTAAATTTGGATTGTTCCGGGTGGTTTAATTTGAAATATGATCATCTAATGGTGGTATGGGTTGATGGTAAAAAAAATAAATATTATACCTTGATATAAGTTTAGAGGTGTCTAGAAGTGCGATAACAATTGTTTTTCAAGGTGTTTTTTATTTGAAAATATATTAAAATAATATTTTTTTATTTTAAAAAATTAGTTTTTGAACAATCTAAAATAATTAAATAAAAAAATGATTTCAAAAACATAAACGGGCTATAATGATTTCAAAACGGCATCCTTCTTTTTCTCTTTGTATCACTTTTGATCAACGGCATCATGTTCTTTATGGTTTTGTTGACAGTGCTTCTTCACAAACTACCTGTCATATCCTCGCGGAACAGGCACTAAAGCTTTTGTGTTGATTAATTTGCAAGCAACCTCTCTCTCTCTCTCGCTCTACTTTACAGTTTACAGTCCCACACGTAACCTCTCCTTTTGAATTTCCCATGAAAGAAACTTGCTGGAAAACAAATCGGATTCATTTCCATTTTAAAATTCAAAAAAGAGGAACGGACGGACGGCAAATAACCAGTCAACAGCTTCGGCTTGCTTTTAAGGAGCAAGAGAACTCAATGGCCTCTTTGCTATTTGTGAGCCCCACTCTCAGATCTTCTTTTCCCCTGCCCCTGTTCATACTGTTTATACTGGCGCCATTTATGGTGGATTGCCATAGAAACTGAGTTTTTCATGGCTATGCTCTGATCTGGTGAATATTAACCTTTGTCTTGCATGATTTGACTTTTTCTGGAAAATCAGTCGTACATGGGAATAAGGAACACTTCAATTCTTAAGTCAGCATAAAATAAAGATTGATATAACGAAGGAAAAGGAGAAAAAAAATAAAAAATAAGTTACAGGGAGTGCGCGTCTAGCTAGAAATTATATATGGGGTGTATGTTTTTTAAAAAATTATTTTTGAAAAATTATTTTTAAAATTTTTTTGTATTTATTTGTTATTAAAAAAGTTGGTTAATGAAAAATACTTTTCGATCAACGGAAAACACTCTCCAGTTAAAGAAAAATTTAACTTGATTTTCAGGAAAGTGTTTTCCTTTTATTTTGGAAGGAAAACACTTTCTGAAAGTTGTGAAATATTTAGAAATGCTATATTATTTGCTGATTATATCAAATTTGGTCCACAAACTTTTGATTGCTATATATATATATATATATATATATATATATATATATATATATATATTATTTTGAATATTTTTTTTCAATTTCATCGCTTAAAATTTAATTTTTATATTAACTTTAGTCCTTATTTTTATAATTGTTATTTTCTTTTCCCTTATTATTTTTTAATTAAAATTTTTTATCTATCAAATTTGGTCATCATTATTTTGATTGTTACTTATTCTATTTGAAATAATTTATGAAATGGTAATTATTATTATTTTAATTTCTTTTTTTTTTATTTTTTAGATTTTATCTCTATTATTTTGATTATTATTTATTTTATTTGAGATAATTTATAAAATTATATTTTTGTTCAATTTGATTCTCATTCAACTTTTTAATTTGTTAAATTTGTTCCTCATTATTTTAATAAACTTGAAAAAAATAAAACATTAATAAGTTATTTTTCAGCTCATTTTCCATGATATAACCAAACACTGGAAAGTGTTTTCCAACTTTTTTTCCATAACACTACCAAATATCGAAAAATAATTCACTTTCCCAGAATTTACTTTTAAAAAAAAACTACTTTCGAGCAAACAAACGGGACCATAGTATGTTTGTATTACTTTTGTACTGCTAGAACTAGTAACAACCATAATGCAAAGGGGTACAGGGATCTTGAGAATTTTCCAATCAGAAAAAAATGGAAAAATGAGATTTTAATCACAAGACACTGCGATCGGGGTGGAGCTAGGATTATTTGTTAAGAGAGACCAAAATTAATATAACAAGATATAATATTTTTTAATTTATTGTACATGAGTTATAAAAAAAATACAAAACATATAATGATCTTTGCATAAGGTAAAAGGTTTTGAGCAATACCAAATTGAGTCAAAGTGATGAAGTTAATTTCATCTTCATAATATATCCATCATTTTAATTTTGTTGGTCTTTATACCTTTCAAATATAAACATGTAAAGTAATTTTGTTAGTCTTTATACCCAAGACCTGACCAGTTAAGCTACCTCTCAGAATTATATATACTTTCAATTGTTTATCATATCAAACGCTCTATTTTATTTTGAGTCATCAAAACCCTTTAACTTAAATTTTTGAAATTTTTTAAGCTTTCAATCCATTTCTGTTGTAATAATCCAATTTTTACCTTCTTTAAAAAATAAAAATTTGTATCAAAAGCCTTTTGCAGATAAAATTTGGCAGTTTTTTTTAAAAAGTTAGCTTTTAAAAGAATCATAAAAAATAAAACAAAAGGATAAAAAAATATGATTTGGTATAAAATCAAATAGATAATAATTTTTTTAAAGTAAGAATTAAGCCAAAGCATGTACAATTAGGTCAAAGATAATTTTGAGAAACAATTAGGCTTTTGATTGAAGAGAAGATTGAAGAAATGGTTGAATTTTCTTGAATTAAAAGATCAAAATGAAATAGATGGAAAAGTTTCAAGGTCTTATTAATTGAATTGGTGACTTAATTGAAGAGAAAAAATTATATATTTTATAGTCAATTTGACCAAAAATAAAAGAGTTTAAGGATCAAAGACCAAAACAGAAATGGTGTTAAAATGTAGGGGTCTTATTAAATCAATTACAGGTGTAATTGAAGAAAAAATTGAGATTTGGGGTCAATTTGACCAAAAATACACAAATTAGAAATTCAAAGACCATATTGTGAAAGGCACCAATATTAGGGGACTAATTAGAGACTAAATTGAAAGAAGTCTTAAAGAAAAAAAATCTAAATTTATTAAAAATAAATAAATTAGAAGTAAAAAGACCAAACTTGAAATAAAAAGGAAAAAAAAGCTTTAGTGAAATGATACTAAACGACATCACTTCAGGTCATCTTCCCCCCTCGCGTGAATGTCCTAGTGCATGCCTTGTTTTTTTTCTTCTATTTTGACCAAACTTTGAACCATATCTCTCTCTTTCTCACTTCTACGTCCCATAAAGGGCCAAAGGACACACTTTCACCACACATGAAACATGTACTTCACCCTCAGCCTAAAAACCATTGCATTGCCTTCTTAAGATGGTTGAAAAAACATGTCAAAATAGCAAACCCAAACGTGTTGTATAATGGTGAAAGGTCAAGAACGACTTAAGAAAATCAACAAACAAAGTTGGTCCACATAGAAAGGTTTTAGGACCTTCTCCTGCCTATAAATAAAGAGACAAAGAAAGAAAGGGAGAGCTAGCTTAAATAGAGAAAAACTTGAATTAGAGAGATAGAGAGGGGGGGGGGAGGAGAAAAGGAAGAAGAAGAAAGTGGGTTGAGCTGAGAATATTTGTCCAAAGGGTAAGAGAGAAATGAGGAGATTAAGAAAATAAAGAAAAACAAGAGAAAACCACCCTAAAACCACCAAGACCTTAATATGGTAAAAACAAAAGTTGGGATTTTAAGTCATAAACTGGTTCATTTTGAACTAGAACTAGGGAGTATCAGAAAGAAAAGAGAAAGAAATGTAAAATAAGAGAAGAGAAAAGGGAGCCAAAACCAAAAAGAGAAGGCTATCTAAGGCTAAAGAGAGAAAAACATTAAAAACATCCCACCACAACCGGCTATCCACCGTTGCTATCACCAAGGACCACCAAAGCACCTTTCTACTCAGGTAGAATTATATTTGAGGTAAGTTACATCATCTCTTCCTTCTTTTTCTTTTCTCAGGGTTCTTGTGCAAAAATAAGCTAAATTTTATGTTTTATGCTTTTGTTAGGTTTAATCTAAATATTTTGTTTGTCACAAAAATATAAAGATATGTGCCTAAGTATGAGTTTTGGATTTCTTAGAAAATAAATGCATGAATGGAAAATAAACATTGTATTTTTAAGTTTTTGTTAGGTTTAATCTAGACACTTTATTTTTTTATCACAAAATATTAAAAAACAAATAGTAGCTAATATACGTGAAAAAAAAATGCATGGATGAAAACTTAGAGCTTGAGTTTTTATGACTTAGTTGTGTTTAATTTAGGTTTTACATGACCTTTATTATAAAAAAATAAAAGGTCAAATATGTGTTTTTTATCAGAAAAAATACATAAAATAAAAACTAAATTATTTTTAGGGCTTAGTTGTGTTAGGTTTTACATGACCTTTATTATAAAAAAATAAAAGGTCAAATATGTGTTTTTTATCAGAAAAAATACATAAAATAAAAACTAAATTATTTTTAGGGCTTAGTTGTGATCTAAAAATGATATGTTTGTTTGACAATAAAAATAATGAAGGTAGAATTAAGGTTTGGAAATGTGTTTTGTCTCTTTGAATGATGGTGCATGAAAGAAATCTTGGAAGTTTATTAGGTTTTAGTTATGCTTGAATCTGGATTTTGTATATTTCTTTGATTATGAATATGAAATTTATAGAATATATACATGTTTTTGCTTGTTTAAATGATACATGAATGAATAAGAGGAAACTCGAAACATTTTTTTTTAGGGTTTGGTTTGTTTATTTAAGGTTTGTTGGTTAGGAAAAGAATTGGATTAATTAAGATTTTGTATTTTTAGGCTAATCTTTGAAGTTATCAAAATTAAATCTTTTTTGTTTAAAAGAAAGAAATCAAAGTTTTTTTTTTAAATCAATGAAATCTTTTATTTTTAAGGTTTAACATCAGAGTTTTTGTTAAACTTTCTAAATCGATGAGATCTTCTATTTTTAGGGATTAATATCAATATTTTTTTATTAAAATTTCTAAATCAATGAAATCTTCTATTTTTAGAGATTAACGTCAAAGTTTTCGTTAAAATTCTCAAATTAATAAAATCTTCTACTTTTAGGGATTAATATAAAAAAAAATTGTTAAATTTTTCAAATCAACAAAGTTATCTATTTTCAGGGTTAACATCAATATTTTTTTGTTAAAAATCTCAAATCAATGAAATTTTTTAGTTTAGAGAGTGTTTCTTTAGGTTTTGGTTAATAAGTGGCAAGTAACCTTTTGTTAGAAAAAATATGGTACGAATGACGTTAATCTTCCATTAGACATAACTAACCTAATACCTAAATCTCTAAAATCAATTTTTATTTTAAGATTTCTAATATCATTTAATATTTTCTCTTTAAATTTCATAGTCTCATAATCATCAGGATATATATATATATATATATATATATATATATATATATATATATAAAAGAGAAGTCTATTAGTTTTGTTAATGATTTCAATTGACCATCTCTTAATCAATTAGATATAAACACATATTCATTCTAAAAACCATCAAATGCTCCTGTACTGTGCAAATTTAATCAAATTAATTATTTAATAAATTAGACTTAACTAATAAATTAGAACATAAAGTGAATGATTGAATTATAATTAGATTATATTAACTAGTAAATTAAAATATAAGCATTTATTAAATCTAAAAGAAATTGTAAATAAATAGTTAAGTCCTGTAATTTATGTTTTATTTAAAAAAAAAAAGCTTGAGATGTTAACATTATTGAAGAATTATGAGGCTAGGTTTCATGTTTTTTATGCTTTATTTTATTAGTTAAGCTAACCTAACAGTTAAATCCTCCATTGACAGCTCCGTCACGATGTACTTTGTTTGTTGGTATTGGATTATTTATTTGAGTGGCTGTTTTGTGGATATAATAAATAAATAAATATGTATGTATGTATGTATGTATGTATGTATCTTGTTAAGGCATTACGTGCGTACCGGTTTGTTTTTCCTTTCCTATAATGCCCTTGAGGTTGTGCTGCCCGTTGCTGGCGACATCAAATTGTGTAATCATGAATTGACAACGATACGATACTCTATTTTTGTAATTAATTAAAAAGAATAAAAGATAACAATTTTTGTAATACATGATACGTTGACTTCGTATAGGCTAAAATTTACAGTAATAAACAACATCCATAAATAACATATACGGATTTTTGTGATTGTGGTTCTATCGTGTTTTTTTAGAAATTTAATTTTATATTTTTATATTAATTTTTTATATGTTAGATCATTTATTTTAATATGTTAATATTAAAAATAAATTATAGAAAATAAAATAAAATATTATTATAATGTATTTTTATAAATTGCATCTTACAAATTGATATTATAGGCAATTGCTCAACTCTTTTAGTGTTTTGTTTAATTTACTAAGTGTTTTTGTTCATCATTCAGTAAAATATAGGGAATTAACACGGAAACATTATTTCTACATTTTTATGTTGTTGTATTAGTAAAATATATTTTTTTATTTTTTAAAATTTATTTTAACACTAACACATCAAAACGATCTAAAGAAATATAAAAAATTTAAAACAAAAAAAAAAACTCAAATTTTTTCAAAATTTTCCATTATATCAAAATAAACTTTTATGGGCGATTGTTAAAAAAAAATTAAATACAAATTATGGAGTGAAACATTACTAAATCTTTAAGGATTAAAACGCAGCTAACGAAATTCTATGCCTTTTTTTATTTTTTTTAATCCAAAAGTAACTACTAAGATTTATTACATCGGCTTGTTTTGAGGAGAAAAATAGTTACAGCTCATCTCAAATTTGACCGTGTAATAATTATTGGTAATTACTTACAGTAATTTAAAGTTTCTCCACTATTAAATATTAACGAGCTTCAAAATACTAAAAGATGAAATAATGGGAAGGAATTGAGTCTATTTTAGAATTTTAACATAAAAGAAATAACATATTTTATAAAAATATTAGAAAAATATCGAGCTGAACATAGTTTGAATACAATTGCTACTGAGAACAACAGTTAAAAACACATGTTATTAAAAATAGCGATTTTTTCAAAAACTATGTCCCTCCCATTTTAAAAGATGTTTAAAAGTGTGGTAATAATTATATTTTTAAAGTGTTTTTTATTTTTTAAAAATTATTTTTAACATGAGTACATCTAAACAATCTGAAAATACCAAAAAATATTAATTTGAAGTAAATAAAAAAATTAAACAAAATCAAATTTTTAAAAAAATATTTTTGAAACGCAAAAACGAACATGTCTTTAATTAGCATGCATGAAAAATCAACTTAAAATTTTATGAAGATCTAATGGACGATAAATGAGATTCAATATCAAATGACCAAGAAAGAATGGGTCTCCGGGGACACACTGGAGCTCCATTTTCGACACACCCAGTACCGTTAGAAAGATCTCGATGAGACGATTCTAACCACACATTAAAATATCACCAAATATAGTCGTAATTTGTTAGAGGTTTTGTTCGGGGTTAATTACGACCTCATTTAGTGTTCTTCTAAGGTGTAGTTAGAGTTGTCTCGTCAAGATCTTTCTAACGGCATCGAGTGTGTTGAAATAGAGTCTCGGTGTGTTCCCCGTGACCCTTTTTTTTTCTTTCTTTTCTTCTTCTCCCATTTATCTCTCCTACCATATCACCTTATTTCCTTTATTTTTCTTGAAAATTAGTTCTTGAATCTCATCTTCTAATCATTGAATTTTTATAAAATTTTAATTAACTTTTGTATAACTTAATCAATTTACAAAAAAAAAATTTCCAAAACATTCATTAAGCAACCGCTATTTCAAATAGTAGTGGTACAGAAAAACATATCATAAGATGCGACCGTTATTCTAAATAACAGTTGTGTATAAAAATAATATTTCAAAATATAATTGTGTTCAAACTATATTATTTTTCAAATAATTTTTTTAACATGTGCTACTTTCATAAATGTTTCAGCCAACTATGCTATTTTTAAAAAAGAATCGAGGAATCAAAGCAAAATCATATTACTCGGAGAAAATCAAATGTGAAAAATACATCCTCTGATTAAGCCGCAGCACAATAAATGGAGAAAGATGTAATAAATCCCCTTGATGGAGGGACGAAAGTTAAGAATATACGGTGTATTAATTAATTAATTAATTAATTAATTGGAAGGAGTACAAGATTCAAATGACAGGTGGTATTCGTGGCAATGAGTTGTAAAGTTGAATTGCTTTTTATGATTCTTTTATTGAAAAATCCTTCCACAATCTTTTTCCTTCCCACCAAATTTCCTTTTAAAAAATCTCATCTCTAATTTATTCTCTTATTTAATAATTATTTCATTTAGTGATTCGATGGAGATATTTTCAAATAACTTGAATATTAATTATAATTACTTTTATTTCATTTTAAAAACATGTTTAAATCATTTGATTGTATTTATTGAATTCAATTTACATCAGGTTTTATTTGAAACAACGTTAATTTTTTTTATCAAAATAAAATTATTTAAAAATATAAAAAAAATTTATTTTAATTAAAAATTTAGATAATTATCTCACATCTTGAATTATATTATATTATATTAAGTATCTTATAACTATGCATATTCTATATATATAAAAAAGTAAATATATATATATATATATATATATATATATATATATGTCAAAATGTTAAGAAAGAGAAAAGAAAAAAAAAAAAGGACCAACCATATAGCGGTTAGAGAATAAAATAGAGAAGAGGGAAGGAAGAGGTGGGTGGAGGGTGGGTCCCACTAACAAAGTGGTATTGTAGCTGGCAAACCGGACTGACAGACTGGTTTCATTGTCTTTCTTCTCTCCTCTTCCTCTGGTCTGTCTGTGCACAAACCCCAAAACCCTTCCCTTCTATTTTTGCTCCCTCCTTTTAACCCCCCTCATTCTTTCCATTCCTCTCTATTCAATTCCTCTCTCTTTCTCTTAAAACCACAAGCTTGCTTGCTTTCTGACGGCCTAAAGACACCGACACTTTGTTCTTCTTTATTTACGAACCCCAAAAAATCACGACTTTTGGCCATGGCTGAGGAAACCCAGAAGGCAGCTACACCAGAAGCACAACCATCGGCCACGACAACAGAGGAAGTTGTGGTGGCGGAGGAGAAACCTGCTGTGATCGAGAAAGAAACACCAGCACCTGTTCCTGAACCAGAGCCTGTGGCGCCAGAAAAGCCAGCGGTGGTTGAAGACGCTGTTGCCGTCGTTGAAGGTGTTGTTGAAGAGGAGAAACCGAAGGAGGAAACGACAGGCGAGGTGAAAATAACACAATCTGTTTCTTTTAAGGAAGAGACCAATGTTGTTGGTGAACTACCCGAGGCTCAAAAAAAGGCTCTTGATGATTTGAAACAACTCATTCAAGAGGCTCTTAATAAGCACGAGTTCACCACACCACTACCACCACCACCACCAGCCAAGGAGGAGGACAAGCCAGCTGAGACTGAGAAGGTAGAAGCCAAGGAGGCGGAGAAAACTGAGGCTCCTTCTACTAGCGAAGAGCCCAAAACTGAAGAGGAGCCTAAAGCTACTGAGGCTGAGGCTGAGGCTTCCACTCCACCTCCACCACCACCGGCGGTGGAGGAGAAGGTTGAGGTGAAAGAGGAAAAGGTGGAAGAGAAGGTAGAAGTGAAAGAAGAAGAAAAGAAGGCTGAGCCATCCGCTGCGGCGGAGACGGTGGTCGTTGCTGCTACAGAGGTGGAGAAGGTAGCTGCTGTGGATGAGGATGGAGCCAAGACAGTTGAGGCAATTGAGGAGACAATAGTATCTGTCTCTGCCCCTGCAACGGAAGAGGCTGCCCCAGCTGCAGAACCCGAGGCAGCTCCTGCAGAGGGGGAGCCTAAAAAAGAAGAGGTAGCGACCCCAGATGTTCCTCCGCCACCCCCGGAGGAAGTTTTCATCTGGGGAATCCCCCTTCTTGGCGATGAGAGGAGTGATGTGATCCTCTTGAAGTTCTTGAGAGCTAGAGATTTTAAAGCGAAGGATGCGTTTACTATGATCAAGAACACTGTCAAGTGGAGGAAGGAATTTGGAATTGATGCTCTTCTTGAAGAAGACCTTGGAACTGAATTGGAAAAAGTGGTCTTTACCCATGGAGTTGATAAAGAAGGTCACCCTGTGTGTTACAATGCTTATGGTGCTTTCCAGGATAAGGAGCTTTATCAGAATTGTTTTGCTGATGAAGAGAAGAGGGCGAAATTCCTGAAATGGAGGATTCAGTTCCTGGAGAAGAGTATCAGGAAGTTAGACTTTAGTCCCAGTGGTATTTGCACCATTGTTCAGGTCAGTGATCTCAAGAATTCCCCTGGACCTGCCAAGACTGGACTCAGGCAAGCCACCAACCAGGCGCTTAGTTTGCTACAAGATAATTATCCTGAATTTGTGGCAAAAAATGTAGGTGATCCATAATCTATTAATTCCTTTTGAATTAAATTACATGCTTTTTTTGAAAAAAAAAGTTATCTTAATTTGATGTGGGTTTTGGTATTTGAAGGTGTTCATAAATGTTCCATGGTGGTACCTAACATTCAGTAAGATGATCAGTCCTTTCCTGACACAAAGG
The DNA here is from genome assembly GCA_015852605.2 of Populus deltoides. NCBI lineage: Eukaryota > Viridiplantae > Streptophyta > Magnoliopsida > Malpighiales > Salicaceae > Populus > Populus deltoides. The sequence goes on along the minus strand of CM027582.2, from coordinate 13,040,181 downwards.
ACAAAGAGCAAGTTTGTATTTGCTGGTCCATCCAAATCTGCTGAAACCCTTTTCAAGTAAGTGCAATTCCTTAATCTGGCTTCCTCTATTTTTCCTTCAAGATGTTTGATCATTATTTGCTTTCTAGTAATTCTTCATATTGCTTGATCATTAATAGTTCTGACAAGTCCCGTGATATCTCTACCTCTATATGGTTAAAGATATCTCTTAGATTCATCTTCCTTCTTTTTCTCCGTGTTAATTTCTTCACGTTGATGTAATCTCTCATATGCCTTGTCGTGTATTTATGTGTGTTTATTGATGATATACAGATACATAGCTCCTGAAGAAGTGCCAGTTCAGTATGGTGGACTGAGCAGCGATGGTGAATTCACAGTTGCTGACTCTGTCACAGATGTTACTATTAAGCCAACATCAAAGCACACTGTTGAATTCCCAGTTTCTGAGGTACATATCTAAATTTAATAAGCCGGTTTTGATTCTTAAACTAACAATAAGCAAGCATTTTTCTTTCTTTCTTTCTTTCTTTCAATTTTTTGGGTGAAGCATTGGTGACATCAAATTAATTGTAATTTCAGGCATGTATTCTTGCTTGGGAGCTTCGAGTTTTGGGTTGGGACGTTAGCTATGAAGCTGAATTCATGCCTAGCGCTGAGGATGGTTACACTGTTATCGTATCAAAGACTAGGAAGGTTACCTTAACCGACGAGCCTGTGATCTCAGACACATTCAAAATTGGTGAACCTGGCAAGGTTGTGCTTACCATTGATAACCAAACCTCCAAGAAGAAGAAGCTCCTCTATAGATCAAAGACCAAACCCATTTCTGAATGAGCTTCAAGGATCAGTGCCATCGTGGAGTTTCAACTTCCAATCATTTAGAAGACATGGATGGCATGCAAGGAGTCCTTGATCTTGATGCATGAACACCAGGGTGGAGTTTTGTTTTTGTTTAATTTTTTGTTCTTATAAAGTCTGGGGCATTTATTTATATATTTCATTATACATTAGTTTTTTGGGGGTGGGTTTTCTTGTTTGGTGTTGAATTGGAGATAAAAATTTACTGGTAACGACAGTCTGGGATATCATGGATTGACAGACAGATTTGAGGTTAAAGCATGGAGAACATGAAAATGTGTCTGCCAAGGTGGAAAGAATATCATCTGTTATCATTCTAGCTACTCTTACCTGTAAAATTTGTGTAAATGTGATGTTCTATAACTTCTTAATACATGTCTTTGATCAATTCATAGCATTTCTCGTGGATCCATTTCATTCAAACATGAACTTGGTTTTAAATCTTCCCATTGGAAGGTAAGCCCCAAGCTTGGATTCGGGGCATTGAAGGGGGGGCAAGCCCTAGGAGAAGAAATGTAAGTATCTTACCATTACAGAACATATCGGTTGGTGCCAAGAAATTAGAATTAAAGAATCAAGCCGGAAGATTAGATAAGGCAAGTTACTTGATGGAAACGTAAACAGCAATGAAAGTGATGCAAAACAGTTGTTTATGGCTTATTTTATGTCGAAGGAAGAAGCTCTTTCAGTGTGGTTTTATACTTCGGAGCATTCCCTGTCTCACCATTAACATAAAACAGTACAAGGTAGCATATGCTCAAAAACTGTTCATCTCAGACAAAATGAAACACATCACAATTTATACGCTTTCTTCTCTTGTAGCTCGAAGTCCTTTTTTGACCTTTTTGTCATGTAAAAACATCTAATTCACATGTATCCATAGCACTTTTCTGGTTACAACTTGGACAATGGTGGCTTAAAGTTGTGAAGGAAGAGTTTTTTGTCAAGTTCTTCAGTCGAAGATCAATCACGTTAGTGAAGAATCCTGCTTTTGTGATCAAGATGCGTGAGGCATTGCTTGGCCAAGTAAAACATGCTTAACTTATGAATGTTATCCTAATCCACACTTGCATTAACAAAGATGAATCATTTACAAAATATATTAAAATAATATTTTATTTATTTTTTAAAATTTAGTATTAGTAACGGTAATAAAATAAAAATTTTAAATAAATTTTTTTTTTTGAACTCTTTAAAAAATATCGTTTGAAACACGTAACAAAATGAAACATCATAGCAGGTGGTCCCATCAAAAAGAGCATCACCTAATCAATGAGCAGTACAGTGCAGAGATTAACGTTGACTGACATCTCATGCTTATTGTTTTTCTCGGAGGGAATTTGATCTCTGTCTCTGTGGAAAGACAAAAACGAAAGAGACAACTCCCCTGTAAATTCCTGGTTTTTATCTCGCCTCGCCTGTCTCGATCCTTACATCGTTTTCAAATGTACGAGCAAAATGTTTCGAGATGCTGAGATCATGGTTGTGTTTATCTTATTAATAGAGATTAATTAATAGTAATAATCTACCTGATTATCCAGCTGAATTGATCTTCGAGGATGGCTTTTCTTTTCATTTGACAATTTGGCCCAAAATGACATGGCATGAGATTTTGCTATGAAGATATATGGGCCATATGGTTTGTGTACCATTGTGGCTATCTGATTTTTTTTTCCCACGCAGTAATTAAAATAATCATCTTGAGTCCTTTTCCTCCCATTATTATTGAGAATTTTTACAATAATTACATTATTGGAGAGAAATATAAATAAATATAAGAAAAGAAGAAAAACGTGAGTGGGGATAAAAAATGCTATATTGTGTATATCTTCTTTTATATTATATGTATAAATAATTACAACTTGGGCAAGTTAACATAATCCCTCGCATATATTTTTTTTCTAATAGAAAATGAATCCTTATTAAATAAAAAGTTTACAAATTAAAAAAAAAAAGAGAGCAAAACTTATAGAAAAATATTTGACCTTACTTTAAATATGTTGTTCTCTTTTATATAGATGAATTACTAACATATATTGATGAAAAGTTCCAGATGTCTAGTTTCTATCCCAACTAGAATCACAATAAAATTCTACCTGTAGCACCATATATGGACCAAATGGTAGGGGTTGCATTCTTGCTCACGAAGTCATAGAGTCATGGAGCTTGTATCACACCTAGATCTTTTTTTGGTGCATGAGTAAAACTCATATGGAGATTGATGATGACCGGATTGTTTAGAGCAACTCATATGAAAAGGATATGTGTAGCTCCTTTTAAATATAAAAGTGTGAGTGTTGCTTGCTTACATGTCATTCTTCCATGCCTTCTTAAGGAACTAGATTCTTTGTTGTACATTTAGTAATGCTTGTTATTATGCAAGAAAAAAATAGTGATAAGATACAATTGCATCACCATAACAACATTAATGAACACTTGCACCTGATGTGAGAGTTATTGGTGACTTAGAAAAGCTAGAGTCCATGTAGTAGAGAGATCCGTTACTCCACCCTAACTTGAAGTTTTGTTAGTCATAGAAAGTGTTTCTGATAAAGAGTGAAAATGAATGAATTACCTTTTTATTATATTTTCTACAATCATCATTGTACAGTTAGTAATGCTTGTTGCTATGGAAGAAAAAAAGTGTGAAAATATTGCATCACCACGACAACATTATTGAACACCTACACCTTATGGGAGAATTGTTGGAGACTTAGAGGAGCTATAGAGTTCCTGCAGTAGGGAGATCAGTTACTCCTTCTTTTCCTAGAGTTTCGTCAGCCATAAAAAGTGTTTATGATAAAGAGTGAAAATCAATGAATTATTTTTTTATTTTATTTTCCACAAATGACACAACTAAAGAAATTGTGAAAAAACTTCATATAGAAAAATTAATTTTCTTAACTGGCAAACTGAGCTTATGAGTGGTTTTTGTAAAATTGGTCTTTGTTGGGATAGTGGACACTATGATGTATAAGTTAGTACTTATATGTGTAGAGAAAATAATGAATAATGAGAAAATAATGAATAATGAGAAAATATATGAAAGAGGTGAGGAAACATATTTGGGCATTGCAAGATTGTGGACCCACACTTAGGTTTGTAATTTCTTCATGAAGAAAGGAATCATGCCATTGACCAACCAAGATGGCTTATTGTTTGGTATGATATTGTGTAATGAGTTCTGTGCTTGATACGTAATTGTTTGGTATGCCATGTCTATCTGATAAAGTATATTTAAATGTTTTAGTCTTCATATGGGCTGATAAGCATAACTGAAATGTAGTTATTGGTAATAAAAAACGGTGTATGTCCTGCAAAAAGTTTATGTATGTGAGATTAAAAAAATTTGTTTTTTGTACATTAAAGTTGTTTGTACAATGACAAAATAAATATGAGAGAAAAATACAAAGTGAAAAAAAAATCATAGAAATTTTTTTTTTATTGGTTGCTAAGCCAATTTGGACAACCTAGGCGATCAAGGTTATTCAAGTAAGGCCCAAACAATCCAACTATATATATATATATATATATATATATATATATATATATATATATACATAAAAGGCCCTATTCATCATATTACAATACAAGTTAAAAGTTGTGATACATCATGGGACAATGCTTATTAATTTAGCACAACCATGGAATGAAAAATTATCCAAAAAGCTACCTATATAACATTGAGTTTGTTTTGGGATTCTAACATAGTAAAAAAATTGATAAAATAACATAGTGAACAAAATATTTAGAAAAATAGCACAGTGTAAAGAATCGTAAATAATATTTGCGATTCGCAAGGAGCAAGTGTCATATAAGTTGTGATATGATTTCGACGAGAAGAAAAAAGAAAGAAAAAAAAACCTTAGATGCACACCAAAACTCCAATGATGATACCATCGGTGCCTCTAGAAAGATTTCGACAAGACAAATCTAACAATATCAAAGAAGGTCATTAACGGTAATCAAAAGGGGCCACACGAACAACTTAAAGGTAAGTGAGCTCTAACACTTTTAAACAGCTTGTATTGCCCACTCTGTTCACCAATTGTGACTTTTTTTGTGTCTTTAGATTTGTCTTATCGAGATCTTTCCAACAATATCAGTGGTGTCATCATCGAAGCTTCGATTTGCTTCTAGTGTAATTTTATTTTATTTTTTATTTCTTTGTTTCTCTCTCTCCTCTCTCCTAATAATTTGTGAAAAGAGAGAAAGAGGAAAAAATGAAAAAAAAAATAAAATAAAATGACCACAGAGGCGCACTGAAATTCCAATAACGACACCTTTTGTACTATTAGAAAGCTCTTGACAAAATGAATCCAACAACACCAAAGAATATATTGGGGCTCACTTCTCTTTAGGTTGTTCGTGTGACCCACTCCGATCGGTGACCTTTCTTAGTATCATTGAATTTGTCTCATCGAGATATTTTTAACGATATTATTGGTGTCGTTATCAAAATTTCAGTATGCTCTCTCTCTCTCTGAGCTTTCCTCTTTTTTTTTATTAAATTTTATGTCTAGCAATTTTGTAATTTGAGAGTGTTGCAGATCACACTTGCAACTCTCGAATCGCAGATGACACTTGCAATTCTCTAAATTGTATTATTTCTCAAAATGTTTTTTATATTATATTATTGTATTAATTTTTTTTACAGTGCCAGAATTAAAAAAAAAAAACACAGTGACATTTCTCGAAAAAAAAAGAATAAAGAAATACAAGTGGATCCCTATAGTGTGTGTTTGGTATTGCGGTAGTTTTATGGTTGTGGTTTGAAAAAAGTTGTTTTATAAAAAGCACTTTTAGTTGAGGTTAGTTTAAAAAAATAGGTATTTGGTTAAAACTGTGGTTAGAATTGAGGTTGAACAAAAAGTAGTTTAATGTGTTTGGTTAAGAATGCTTTTGAAATTGAGGTTATAAAATAATTTAAAAAATTATATATTAACATTGATGGTTTTTAATTTAAATGTTATAGATTTAACTATTGTTATTACATCATAAAATAAATAATACTTTATATAAAATATTTTTTATTGTTCCATTATAATATCTACAATTCCATCACATATGAAACACGTCCAACAAAGATTACGCTTTTTTTGATTTTTTAAGCACGCAACAACATCAGATAAAATATAATTAGGAACAAAATTGAAATTACGATCAAATTCTGCAAATGTTACGTCATCAATCGATCTTTGTTTAATTTATGTAGTTTTATTGAATAATATTAAACACTAGTTTTTTGAATAAAATATAATTAAAAAATAAAAATTATATAATTTTTATTTTTTATTTTACTAGTCAAACCTATTTAAATACATTTTAAATTTTAAATCGGAACCGGTTCAGCGGGAATAACACAGCATGTGAACAGTGTAGCAATCTGCACTCTTCCTCCTAATTAATTAGAAACAGTGCAGCAGCATGCTGCACTGTTCATGCTAATTAATTAGCAGGATGTGCGCATGCCAGGAACGCGACGAGAAAAGCAGAAAATTTCTGCTTCAGCGAAATAACGTTTTCGACGCAGTTAATGGTAGGGCCCATGTACAAAAATCACGGTTAATTTTCTAACCAATCACTAGATTTTTACTGTTATACATAAAATACAGTTATAAACGCGTAGACAAACGGAGCCATAGTCAACTATATAATGCGTTTTTGCCTAATACGTCAAAAAACTGTAATTCTCATCGAGTTTAATTTTCTTGACGTTCATGCCAAATGGATTAACAATGTCTATATATATATATATATCCACGGACAGTTGCAGCTTGCAGCAGGAGCAAGAAGCCATGTGCACTGCCTCTCTTTGACTGCAAATAGGAACAAGGAGATCAGCAGCAGCATGTGTTCGTTGGAGAGAAACACTAGTTAATTATTAGCTAATATGGGCAGGTGGTGACATCGTGAGGTCATCCTGATGGAAGATGTGACTCTATCAATTATTTTTTATTATTATTAATATGAATATTTAAGTTAGTTTACAAGCCTCTCATTTAATTTTATAAATTTATTTAAAATTATATAAGTTTTCAGTTATTCTAAATAATATTTGTTTTCATCAAATTATCACCTAGAAAAAAAAATTGCCTCCTTAACGAAAATTAATCCATGTTCATTATATAATAATTAAAAAAAAAATTTGTCCATGTTCATTAAATAATAATTCAAGAAAGGAAAAAAGCTATGAATACTTGTTGTTTTTTAAAATGTTTTTTTATAGAAAATATATTAAATTAATATTTTTTATGTTTTAAAATTTATTTTTAATATTAACTAATCAAAACAATTTAAAAACATAAAAAAATTAAAAAAAATTCAAAAGCACAGTCAAAATTAAAAAATGGCCTTGATTTAATGACCGTTTGGGAATGCGGTTGGAATCGTATTTTTTAGATATTTGATTTTTTTATTTATAGTTAATTTTTAAAATTTTTAAATCCTTTTCATATGCTAAAATTAAAAATAATTTTTTAAAAAATAAAAAATTATTATTTTAATATATTTTAAAATAAAATACACTTTAAAATACACCATCAAAATTATATATCATCCCCTCTTGCGATGACAGCTGAAAATGACAAAAGGTATCCGATGAACCAACCGTTCCTTCTTAATTACGATACTTTGTCCCCATTCCATTTGAAGCCATGGCAATCTCAAGGACCACAGTGTCTGATTTTCAAAGTTACAGTAAGAACACAGTTCTGCGACTTTGTCATTATTAATTGCTACAGTCAATCTAGAAACCTGCTGTCCAATTAGGTCATAAAGAAAATTGTTTCTATTTGTGTTGGCAAGGAGACAAATTAACCAAGGTTTTGAAACATCTCACCTCTGCTGCCATGTTTCCATGTTTGCTTCTCCAGGAACATCTTCTGCAAATGGACACATGAAGAAGCTTATGAGCCGTCAAGGAGCACCTACAGTTTTATTCCTCGATCCTGTTCATCTCAGCTAGATTTATGGCAAGTGATTGTTTCTAACATTTATTCAAATCAAAATGCTTAGTTTTGATTCAAAACATATCTCTTCCATCCTATGTTCCAAGAAATAATTCCATTATCTTAAGAGTACTTGAGAGTTTGACAGCGGCGGTTAGTGTTTCTTACTCGTAGATACATTAACATAAACATATTAAAATAATATAAAATATTAAAAATAATAATTTTTTGGGAGGGGAAAATCAAACAAAATACCCACGATTTTCTCATTCACTTTAATTTGGTAGAACATGTTCCTTTAAGGTTCAAATTAGAAAAGGTCATTCATCATAAAAATTTAAACACTCTGTCAAGTATATGGGCCACTTACGGACAGCAAGCAGGCTTGATTTCCTTGAAACTGAGAATTCGAAGCAGGGAGGCCTACATGGTCAAGGCCAATAGTGACCCAAAGCCGGTGGCGGTGGCGTTATGTGGCGGTAGAGTCGAGGGTTCTTGAGTTTTTCTTTCCTTTCCTTTTCCCTTTTTGTGTTTTTTTGCAATGGAAGCTTTAGTGCTTAGAGGATGATGAAATGCCAAATCTTAATTATGCCTTATCTTTTTAGTTTAAAGGGTAACATAACCTCTTAACGAATGATTGCAAGGAAAATTCAAATATAGGTCCCAAATGTGTCACGCCTGCTGAAGAAAGTTAGAGAGAAAGCAAATGCAAAGAGGAGATCCACACCTGGAGATGCTAGGAGGGTGGTAACGGTTGTGTTTTATAGTGTTTTTTTCTTGAAAATATATTAAAAAATTATTTTAAAAAAATTATTTTTAATATTAGTATCTCAAAATAATATGAAAATATAAAAAATAATTTAAAATAAAAAATAATTAATTTATTCAAAAATATTTTTAAAATATAAAAACAAACATGGGAGAGGCTCAAGAAACCAGTTATATTCAATGAATGAAAGCTTGGCTGTTTGCAAGGACCTAAATAAACCGAGTAATCATTGTTAAAACCGGCATGTCGAGAGCCTTAATGATGCCTCGAGATTTTACAGTCAAAGGCAAATGTTGCTTATTTTGAAATGGTGGGGGGGGTCTAGCATGAAGTGCAATATGCAAGCGTATAAATCGAAGTTCGAGTGATTTTGTTTTATGGGTTAGCTTTTGCACATCGAGTTCGAAGTTCGACATGAAATGAGGTTTTGTACATATCGAAGAAAACAAAGAGAAGGGTAAGTAATTGGACTCGACAACAAGAAAGGTAGGTAAAAAACCCTAAAAAAAAACAAGTGAAGATATATTTTATACAAACGGTCCATGTTCTTATCTCTTTCTTTAACGGCTATAATTCAATTATTGTCCCATTTAACTAGAATTTCTATGCCTATTCCTCCTCACCAACTAGTGGATTCATGGGATTCATTTTTTTTTAATGTATAAATCACTCATCAATGATTACTATTGTTTTTTTCTTAGTGAATTCTATGCTTTTACCATGTAAAATTACCATTACTGTTCCAGGATTTTAATTTCAAGCCATGAGTAAAAAGCTAGCATAAAAAACTCCAGACTGGTTTAAACTTTCCATATTCACATCTCGAGGATAGGCTTGATTATGTAACTAGACTTAGTTGGCTCGTGTTCTTCTACAAACACAAGTTTTTTTTATTAGAATAAAGGATTTTTTTTGATATTTAAGTTAATAAATTTTTAAAAAATAATGTAGAAAAAAGAAAAAAAGTGAAGAATGTAGGAGTTGTTTTTTGTTTTTTTATTAACTGTGGGTGTCCGGATCAGCTTATGCATATTTCAACTAATCTCTCGAGATCCTGAAATTAACAACTATGTAAATCTCTAATGGCTCTGAGATTTATAACATTAAATTGGTGATATCTGAAAAATAAATCTAGAATTTAATCAATTAAGTTACATCTTTTAGGATTGAAGGAGTTATTCTTATGTGAACTTGTTGAAAGCAAGGTTGTCAATTCCGTTTCGGTAGGTGTTTTGTTTTTTTAATTGGAATGGAATGTTTCAGTTTCGGAGTGTTTCATCGTGCCGTTTCGGGGTTGTACTATTCATGTGTGTGTATATATATATATATATATATAATTCTACAAACATAATTCAAATTCAAGATAAATTAATTATAAATTATGCAATACAAACATAATGCGAAACAAATATAATTTTAAAATTTAAAATATTTTTAAATAGTCAAGATTAAATAGATCTTTAACTTAAAGTAATTCACCTTAAACAAAATATCAAAATATTATGAAAGTAAAATGTTTTAACACAAATTTTTTAAATATAAAGTTAGATCAATGTTATCAAGGCTAATAAAATCTAAAATATCCATTGTTTTACTTAAATTCCTACAAAGTATAAACATGAAAAAAAAACAACATGAATATAAACCATATATATTAGTGATAAATCTAATTTTAAAAAATTAATATCATTGTTAATGAAAATAGTAATAATAATTTTCAATATTATTATTAATATCATTAATTGTTATTGAAAATAATAATGAAAAAAAACTTTTTATACTTGGGTGGTTTAATTAGTTAAATTAAACAAGGTTTAATATGATGACTTTTCAAGAGTGGAACGGAACATGTGGAATGGAACCGGAACATTTCAGTCGAAATTTAGTTGAAAAATCTAGAACGAACTGAGATTTAAAATAAGATAAAAATTATTCTATTTTATTTTGTTTTTTGAATTAATATAAAATATTTCAATTATTTCAAGTAAAACAAAACAAAATTGATAACCTTTTGCGTTGAAGTGTTCCTCTTGAACTTGAGTTGCCATGAACGGTCGGCATGAGTTATGTGATCTCATGGCCAACATTTCTGTAAGCGGTTGCTGTCTGAAAGGTGACTACTGACTAGAGTTCTGTGCAATGGAGAGAGCATTAAATTTGTACGAACCATATATATTACAAAGTTCTCCTGATATGCAGGGATTTATTGCCATTAAAACTTAAATGTCCAAAACCATTTAATTTGGGAGGCCATCATGCATTTGGAGCCTCACGACCTGAAACCAAATAAATGACGTGCAACGGTACTATAGCCAAATGATTTTTTTTTTTTTTAAAAAGAAATTAGTACAAGTTAGAAGATACAATTTTAATTTGAAATAGAAAAAGAGTAACAAGCAGTAGTTCTACATGATTCACGCACATGCAAATTATTTTTTAAAATATTTTTTATTTAAAAATATATTAAAATATATTTTTTATTTTTTTAAATTATTTTTTATATCACAATATCAAAATTATTTAAAGACATTAAAAAATATAAATTTAAAACAAAAAAAATTTAAAAATTCAATTGGTTTTTAAAAGTATTTTTGAAACATTAAAACAAACAAGATCGTAACTTAGAAAGTGACATAAGCTTTTTTTTCTCATTTGTTTTTATTGATGTGGTAACGATTGTTTTTTAAAGTATTTTTTATTTGAAAATACATCAAAATAATATTTATTTTTATTTTTAAAAAATTATTTTTAATATCAGTACATCAAAATAATTTAAAAACACTAAAAACTAATTTAAAATAAAAATTTTTATTTTATTTCATAAAAAGTGCATTGAATTACAGTGCAAAGAGGTAAGATACGATGAGAATTGCACTACCAAACAAATTAAACAAATGTACCAGTGGTATACATTTAATCTCTTGATTTTATTCGTTTGTTTTGACGGTGAGGGATCCTAAGACTATACTGTAGAAGGGTGACGCTAGGAATCAAAGGTGGCGCAGCTGGAAAGAGTTTTTTTTATTTTTTTTATTTCCAAAATAGCATAGGTAGAGAATAATTTGAGGAAATAATAAATTTTGAAACGTTTTGCCATAACCTTTCAAAAAAATTAAATTTTATTATTATTACATGTGTAAAATAAAATAAATAATAAATTTAGTATTAATCTATAGGCCTCGTTTGTTTAACGAAGAGTGGTTTCCTGAAAATCACTTTCCAAACTTTTTTGTGTTTGTTTGTCACTAGAAAAGTTGATCAACAAAAAACACTTTCTAGTCAAAGGAAAATTTGGTTTGGTTTTCGAAAAAGTGTTTTTCTTTTATTTTGGATGGAAAACACTTTCCGGAAGTTGTGAAAAATTTAGAAATGTTATATTATTTACTGATTATATTAAATTTGGTCCTCAAACTTTTAATTGCTGTATATATTTTGTTTTGAATATATTTTTTTCAATTTCATCCTTTAGAATTTGATTTTTATATTAACTTTGATCCTTATTTTTATAATTGTTATTTGCTTTTTCCTTATCATTTTTTAATTGAAACTTTTTATTTATTAAATTTGGTTCTCATTCTTTTGATTGTTACTTATTTTATTTGAAATAATTTATGAAATGATAATTATTATTATTTTAATTTCTTCATCTTTTAATTTTTTTTATTTGTTAGATTTGATCTTTATTATTTTGATTATTATTTATTTTATTTAAAATAATTTATAAAATTATATATTTTTTAATTTCATTATCATCCAACTTTTTAATTTGTAAGATTTGTTCCTCATTATTTTAATAAAATTGAAAAAAATAAAACATTAATAAGTTATTTTCCAGTTTATTTTCCATGATATAACCAAACACTGAAAAATATTTTCCAACTTATTTTTTATTAAATTACCAAACATTGAAAAATAATTTTCTTTCTCGAAATTCACTTTTTTAAAATTTATTTTAAAAAAATTATTTTCCAATAAACAAATATGATACAGGACCTAAGAGTAGGATAAACATACTTTAGGGATACTAAATAATAAATTTATTATCATTTGACTAGTTGTTATTATATTACTAAATAACCCTACAAAGTGGGTTTATCTAAGTAGGATTAATACTAAATTTATTATTTCTTTTCTTTTAACGCATGGAACAATATATTATTATTTTTTCAATTTCTATATAGAATCTCTTCTTAAATTAAATATTCATTACATGTGCTGCCATTTTGGATAGTTTAGCGTTGGTTTGGGGTTGTTGTTTAACCTGTTTTTTATTAAAAAAATAATTTTTTAAATGTTTTTAAATTGTTTTGATGTGCTGATATTAAAAATAATAAAAAAATTAGTTGAATATATTTTTCTAGTGAAGGAAATTAAGAGTGTTTAAAAAACTCTGTATATTTGTAATATTTGTATTATTTAACTCATTAAAGTCAAATAATATAGATATTATAGATGATAGTGTATCAAAAAAATAAAAAATTGATATCACAAGTTGGATGGTAGGTCGGGATTTTTAAAATCCGGTCAACCTAACCTAACGTGTATACCCTACAACAACAAACTTAATTTGTTGTTATATGTTTTGTTTTTTATTTTATTTTTACAATTAATTCCTTCTTGTAGTCAATTCATTTGGTTGATATATTAAAACTAAATTGTTTGCTATAATCTATAACAAGTTTTTAACTAAATTCTTAAGCTCAAATCTTACTTCTAATTAAGCACCACTTATAAAAATTAGCAATATAAATTAAACTCGTAGATACATGTAATATTTATAAAATAAATGAGTCCAATCTGATACATTTAATCCGTTCAAATAAAAATAAAAACCAGTCGAATTTATAATTTTTAAAACATCATAATTGAGTTGGATATAATTATATACTCAAATCCGACTCATCTATATCCATTAATATCTCTACATCAAATAAAAATAGAATGCTTGTTTATATATATATATATAATATGCATATGTATACATCAAATTAAGTTTCAAATTGATTGATATATACTCAATGAAATCCCAGTGATCGGCAATGTATTGAAGACAGGGAGCCTCGAACTTGGAGACATGGTATTCCTTCGAGAAGAAGGCTACATTTCAAGTTCGAGGCATGTCTTTTCTACCTCTGCTGAGAAATCCAGAATACTCGAGTGATTTCGAAGATCAAACCCAGGTCAACTGCACGCAGAAACTCGGCAGATACCTTGCACTTGTCTGTCTGTTCTCAGATTCTCTAGTTGCTTTTCATTAGGTTTTATTTGCCCTTCCATCCATCCATTATCAAAGGAAATTATTTGAAGTATCAATGTTGACTTTGATCAATGTTCATGATTATTAGCAGTATATTTTTACAATTTTTTATTTAAAATTAATTTTTAAAAATATTATTTTAATATAATTTTAAACAAAACAATATTTTAAAAAATAAACACTAACCCTCTGCATCACCGATCCTAACACCTTCGATTACCCTGCAATCAAAGCACGCAAAGCTATGCATGCCAATTTTCGAGTGTGGCACAGAAATAATAATAATAATAATAAAGAAAATATTTTTAATGTTAGAGCCTGCACCACTGTGATTACGAGTCCGAGACTTTTATCATTGCACCATTAGTTAATTTCTCTCGAGCTGATTTCAGTCTACAGATGTCTTAGACTTCCATGCAGTCATCAATGGATGTGCATTATTAGGTCAGTGGTGATTTGTCTCGTGCAAATTAAGCAAAGAAAACTGGAAAAGGAGTAATGAATGGTTCAATCTTGTACTTGATGAAGAAGAGAAAGAAACATTGACTTATATTGTGTTAGTTTACAATGTCATCTGATCAATCAATGGGTTATATATGATATTAATTTTATTTATATAAATATATTTTAGTTATTAATAAAAATTTATTTATTTTTAATATTTATTAAATATTTTATTAATAAATTTAGAATAAATATAAAATTATTAGGATAAAAATACCTTGCAAAGTAAATTATAAAATTATTATAATTATAAAATTTCTATTACATCAAAGTATTGGTTTTAAATTTTCATGGTCAATGCTCTATTAAAATTGAATATTAATTAAAGTTGTTGAGACTAATACATATTATGTTTTTTTTCTTTATGAAACGAAATAGTTATTCTCATAAGTTGAGATACGAAGGATATCTAGAACTAATATGTAAGTGCTTGTCGGATGACATATACTCGGAATTGACTCGCATGAGAATTTTATATGGAGTGATCAATTGTATATATAGAAATTAGTGGGTGATACTTAGATTTTATACCATTAAGTTATCTTATATAGAGAGTATGATATTTTAATCATGCTACACGTTGTCCTAGTCAAAGATATCAAATGAGCATATATTGGTATAACATGAATTACATGAAGATATTTGAGTAATCAAGAGAGGATTTTATCATTATATGTAGATTAAAAAAATATCTCACATGTTTTCAAATAATATTGATTGTAAATCCTTAGTAAGGTAGAATGAGATTTGAAAAAAGTTTCAAGTCTTATTATATAATCAATGATTATGGTGTTGAGAATAAACATGATTTAATAGAGCAAACACACTCCATGCTATAATGTCCAAATCGAAACATTGTTGATGAAGAGATAATAATTACACTAAGAAACTGGTTACTGAAAGATTAAGTCGAACCACTTATGTTTTTCCTAATATTTAAAGGATCATGATAGGTTGCTAGACATTATACTTAATCTTTAAATAAAAATCAATCAATTAGATTATTCAATTGATAATAAATTAATTTATTTAATTAATTTAATTATATTTTATTTTAGAGTTGTAATTTATATTGGACCAACTTATTAGAAAACCTAATGGATCACATACATAAAAACCATTAGTCATAAATTAAAATAGCATGATTAATCAAGTATGACTTAATTGTAAACAAATTTTAGACATAGAGAATTATAATGTAATTAACATTTGGAATTACAATTCGAGATCTAAAAACAATCGAGTAAGTACTTGATTGAATAAATTTTTAAAATTAACCTAAAATAATATATATAATATTATTTAAGAGGCAAATTAATATTTTGCTATTTATAGGGGTTTTAGGTTTTCTTATAAATAAAAAAACTATATCTCTTATTTTCTAAGGCGAGAAAAGTACAATGCATAAACATTTAAAACACAAGAGAAAAAAGCTTAGATATAACAATCACTCTCTCCTAAAAGAGTTTAGAAGATTTTTTACTGGTGATTCGTGTAGATTACTATTAGAAACGAAATACTTGAACGACTTATGATTTACGACAATTTAGCTTTAAGCAAATACTCAAAGTTGAAAAGAATATCTAATATTCGAATAATCTTTATATAAACTCTAAAGAACTCTAAATATGTTTAACAAGATCCTTAAAACCCTTGAAAAAATTTTAAATTTATAGTTTTATTGCATATATATTCCTAAAAACCCAACATACCTGTAATTCAATTACCCTTGAAGCAAAGCTTCTTTTCAGTTAATCCCCTAGGCCTAAAGATATTTAAGGAAAATTTTGTTTTTCTGTATCAGTGGTGGAGAATCTCCAGTTTCTTTCAAAGGCGCCAAATTACCATGCTAATTAAGAAAAGTTGTAGTAGCCTAGCTATTTGTTTAAGGATATCAAGACGAATCCCTTCAAACAATTTGCTTTAACCATCCACAGATTCTAGAATCTTTAGTAACTCACAAGAACTAGGCCGTTTTGCGCTTGTTTCAGTGACTCACTGCCACTATAGTTTCAACAATGGGAAAGGACAGCATCACTTTCCCTTCAACTATAACATGTAAAGATTTAAGAATCACCTTCTATGTTATCTTCAACAAATCCAACACCAAAATGGAGCCTAGATTTCTTCAATTCCTCAACAGCAAACCATCAATTTTAGTCACGTTCAAGACATGAAACAACTGTTTGTTTCTTCCCTGGAATGTAATCAGAAGGGTGGGGAGGGAGAGAATTTTTTCCATGGGCATGTGGACACCTACACGTTGAGGAGTCTGTTCACATCATGCACATCTATCCCCTTGAAACATTTTCAAGCAGGTTAACGTTCAAACCATGATTGGAACTCAACAACTAAATTCCAAGCATATCTTTCTCTCCCCACCAGAATTTTTGACCTTGGAAATGGTTAGGTAACCACGAAACTATCAAGGGCACAAGTCAAAAATCAATTAATTCTTGCTTAGATTGCAATATTCAACTTTAAAGATAAGGCCAGATTAAATTGCAGAAGTCTGAAGCATTCAATATCTGAATAACAAAGAGTTCTGAGTAAACATTAAAGCAAATGGTACTTAAAATATTGACATGGAGATAAAAGAGAATATACATCGCAAAACACTTCAGTGAAATGGTACAAATTGTAGATATAAGTTTGACAACCGTATCCCCCTCCATTTGCCTGTTTCCCACAAAATGATTTGACAAGAAAACACCAAATGCAAACCATTTGCTGTTCTCAAACAGCAATGTTACCGACCCAAAAGAACCAAAACCAAAAAGGAAGACAAAAGGCTCACCAAAATTACAGAAAAATTAATTCAATTTCCACATCCAACTATATGAAATGGAAACATTAAACACAAAGAGATGCTCAATCTGAGAAGGGGTTGATCTTGAACCTGTAAAGAAGTTTCTTCTTCTTTGAGGTGGGGTTGTCAACTGTGAGCAAAATTTTCCCCAGTTCACCAACTTTGAAGCTGTTAGACACCACTGGCTCATCAGTTGGGGACATTTTTGTGGGTTTCGTTATTATAATCGTGTATGCATCTTTAGCTTCGGGCATGAACTCAGCGCTGTAACTCACCTCCCATCCGACAACTCGCAACTCCCAAACAAGGATACATTTCTGCAATGTCCAGAATAGATATTACCAAAACAGAACAAACTTTCATTCATAGCGCAATAGCAGAAACGTTCATGATCAGACCAAGTTAATTAAGAGTTGAGCACTGCAAAGCAGCATGGGTCAATTGCAAGTATAACGCAAAAGGAGCAATGAATTTGTACCTCGTAAATTATAATTTCCACAGTTTGCTTGGTTGCTGGTTTTACAGTTATATCAGTAGCAGGATCAGCAATAGTAAATTCAGGGTTGCAGTCACAGAAATCCACGCTCAAGCCACCATACTGAATAGGCACTTGCTCAGCAGATATATATCTGTTTCGTCGGTTTTAACCAAGAAATAAAAGCAAAAAAAAAAATAATAATAATAATCAAGAGAGCAATCAAAAGAACCTCACTTTGGCAAAATTAAATGATCAATAGAGACTTCACTAACTTGAAAAGTGTCTCAGAAGAATTTGATGGGCCTGCAAATACAAATTTGCTTTTGGTCCTTTGCGTCATGAATGGACTCATCACTGTATAAAATGCAAGATACCACCAAGGGACATTGATAAACACCTAAACAAAAAACCCAAAACCACATCTCTAAGCGCATCAAAAACAAACGATTCAATCAAAATCCATTCAATAAAGCAAATAGTCATAAAAATCAACCTGTTTGGCAACAAACTCAGGGTAATTGTCCTGAAGCGAAAGGAGAGCCTGTTTAGTAGCCAACCTAAGCTCTCTCTTTCCAGGTCCTGGAGAGTTCTTCAGATCATTAACCTGAAAGATGGTAGAAATACCACCAGGACTGAAATCAAGCTTCCTAATACTCCTCTCCAAGAACTGAATCCGCCACCTCAGAAACTTCAATCTTTTCTCCTCATCGGAGAATGTCTTCTGATACAATTCTTTATTTTGAAACTCACCATATACATTGTAACACACAGGATGCCCTTCCCTATCATAACCATGCATAAACACAACTTTCTCCAAATCATCACCTAGATCTTCGTCAACAAGCTCATCAATTTTGAAGTCCCTCCTCCATTGAATTGTGTTCTTGATCATTACAAATGCATCTCTTACCTTAAAATCCCTTGCCCTCAAGAATTTCAAGAGAACCACATCACTTCTATCATCTTTCAAGAGAGGAATCCCCCATATAGTGACTTCCTCTGGTGAAGAAGATGCAACCTTCTGCTCTTCTTTCGCCACTTCTTGCGATTCTTTTTCTGGGGTTTTTTCAACTTTCGATTCTTGAGTCTCTGCTGATGGTTTCATATCAGTACCAACATCAGAATCTGGAACGGGTGCTTCAGTTTTTGAAGTTTCTTGAATAACACTGACACTTTGTTTCTCTTCTTTTTTTGGTGGAGCACTGCTAAACTGGTGAGAGCTGAGAGCTTCTTGAACTAACTGTTTCAGTTCTTCTAAAGCCCTTCTCTCAATATGAGAGAGATCAGCCAGTGCGTTACTCTCTTCCTTGAAAGAAACCAAAGTTAGAGGAACTTTTTTCTCTTTCCCAGTGTCAGGAACAACAGCAACCTCTTCTTTAGTAGCTACTGATTTTTCAGTTACCTCGGTTTCCTCCTCAGGAGAAAAAAGTGGTCGTGGTGGTGGTGAAAATGACTCTTCTTTCTCAATCATCGCCGCCAAGGATGATGATCTAGATTCCTTTTCTTCTGCTGCAGCTGGTTGTGGTGGCACCTCTTCCTTCTCCTGTACAGCTTGTGATTCAGCTTCCTCAACTGGTGCTGGGGGTGGCAAGTCTTCTTTATCTTTCTCTATGACTGGAGAAGGTGGAGCTTGCTCAAGTACTGGTGGTGGTGGAGAAGATTCTTCGGCCATTCCTTTTGGTGGTGTTTTTTTCTTTTGTTTTGGAGAGATAGAGGGTGTGAAAGAGTAAAGCGACAAAGTGAGGAGGAGAGGGCTTAGAGTGTAGACATAGACAAGTTTGTGTGTGTGTGTGTGTGTATTACATGCTTAGGAAAGAAATAGGTCACGCGAACTGATTTTTTTTTATTATATATATATATATATATATATATATATAAACCTTTTTACACTCGTTGAAAAATAAAAGCAGGAGAAAAATCTGGAATCCTATGCTAATAAATGTACAAAGTACTGTCAAGATATATTTATTATGTTTTTACTTCTTTTTTTTAACTCTACTCAACCTTTCCACAAGTAAGATATTCAAATTAAATTTATTTATTTATTATATATTTTATAATTTTTAAAATTTTGTGATAACAAAAACAAATATAAGAGTTTCACATTAAATATTTATTTATCTAAAATGCACTATGATGAGGTTGATGTGATAGGTATTTAAAAAAAATTAACCTTGATTAATAGATAAATAATTCAAAATCTTCATTTATCTTCAAATCAAAATAAATAAATAAAATAAGTTTATTTCGAAGCTATAAGAATCTATTTTGTGCATCCATAGAAGCAGTTGTAAGTTGTGGACCTGTGAATTTTTTTAAAGAAAAATATGAACTTTTCGAATCAATTTGGTTTAGCTTTTCAGGGGAAGAAACCCTAGATTCTAAAGGAGCACAAGTGTGATTCCATGTTTATAATTGTTTGATTTTGTATTCTTTATTCGTGTATATTATGGTGTTTTATTGGGTTATCTAATTCTATTTTATTAATGATTTTTTGTGCTAAAATGGTTAGTTGTTTTTAATAAGTTAATTTTTTTCACATGTTTTAATAATCAAATTATTTTTAGACTATTTTTTTGCATAACAACTTTCACACCCGGACATCGCTTAAGATTAAAAATTAATCTTAATTGGAAAAAAAACAGATACCTGACATCTTGTTCTTTTAAGGGAAAATATCTTGTTCAAAGATTCGCCACCTAGTATTATGGTTACTAGAAGCCCTAACTGGTAAATAGAGATTCTATTGTACGGGACACTAGTTACGCAAAAGGGAAGATGCAATCACCCATTAAGCGTCCTACCTAAGACAAGTTGCATTGCTGGTTTTGTCTAAAATTGCTAAGAATTTGTAATTGCTAAGAATTTGTTCTCTTTTTCCTTTTCTATTCTTCCTTTCATGTTCCTGACTCTGCCGTCAGTGAATGATTTCTACGAATATTTTCAACTCTGGCATTGGTAAATATCGTGCAAATCCAAAAAAAACGATACTCCTGACTCTGATGTCGGTGAATATTTTCGTAAAAAAATGAATTTGAAGGAAAAATTGTCTACGCCATTTTTTTCCTTGTTTATCCTTTATTAATATTGGCCCTTTTTAGATGGAAATAAATAAAATAAAATAAAATAAAAACATTGCACGACATATTTGCATTTAACAATAATAATCCACAGATTGAGCACATAGCTAAAAAAATAAATCAACGTGAGAGGGGCCCACAAATAAATCAACGAAGATCCCCAAATATTTTTGGAATTTTCTGATATCGAAAAGGAGCTCGTTTGACCAAATATCAAATTAGAATAGGGATAAAAATTATGGTCAAGACATAAAGGTATGTTTTGCCAAACACACCTTTAATAAACATAATTTGAGTCGGTTAGGCCTAAAGCCCAGATCTGACCTATTTTTTTTTTCTTTTTTTTTAAGGGCTGGATCCAGCCCAACCAACATGAACTGGGCTGGACCCGGCTGGACAGCAGGAACACGTGGCTCAACCCAGGCGTGCGCTACACAGCATGAAGGTAATTAAATTACCTTCATGTAGTTTTCTTCTTTGCAATATTTATACAATCAACAAAGAGAAGAGGACTTTACCTGGCAAGGATGAAGACGACAATGCAACTGAAGGTAACGGTCCGAGCACTAGCCGGAGAATTCTCTCTTCTTCCTCCTCTTTTCGACCTCTCTTTACTCTGTTCTGTTCAGTCTCTCCTCACCCTGCTCTTGTGTGTTTATTAATTGGCTCTCCTCTGTTTTCTCTCTTCTGTCGTCTCCTATGTTTTTCTCCTTTTGTTTTTCTCTTCTCCTCCCTCTTTGACTTTCTTCCCCTCTGCCTTTTATAGGCTTCCATGTTGCTTATCTTCCCAGGACCATGATAAGGCCTAGGGACATTGTGTTACAGTCGGTTGAGGCACCGTCAGTCCTACCCCTGTTGGACTCCCTTTTATAAGCACGAGGCCGTGAGAAATTTATCCTTATCTCCCCGGGGTTGTAATCTTCACAAAGATAATATTTGCAAACTGAGTTCTGGTTGGACTGAGATGCTGGTGTTTCACCATTTCCATTCCATCTTTGCAGGTGGGCTTTAAGCGTTCGAGGAAGAAGAAGGGAAACAACGCATGCTTGAAACGGTGCGTTTTGGACTGGAAATGACCATTTCTCAATTTGGTCCTCCAAGTTTCAACATTTTTAATTGGGCCCCTGGACAGAATTTCAGTGTCTTTTACAAAATGGTCCCTGGACCTTAATTACTTATAATTTTGTACTTAATTAACTCAGAAATTTAATATTTATTCAATTATGCCTCTGATTTCATTAATTAAACTAATTCTAAGCTTAATTAAGTCCTCAAAATTATTGATTCTTCAATCAAATTCCTGATATCATTAATTAAACCCAATCAAAGTTTAATTAGAACCCCATACTAGTTAATTCTTTCAATTTCTTTCAAAATTAACTTCCAAAGTCATAAATCCAACATGATTAACCCCTCAAAACTTTCAATTTGTGTTATCTTAAGCCAAACCTCAAATTTTCATTCATTTCATTTTTTCATTTTTTTTCTAATTTTATGTCGTCAAAAATCAAGTTATGACAACAACAATAAATTTTGTTGGAATTTTATTAACAAAACAACTAAACCAACTGGGTTGATTTCATTTTTTACCATATAAACAGTGAAACTTCTCCCCAAGTTAACATGTATTGTTTTTTTTTTGTTTTTTTCCCTTTTTTTCATTTTCCTCTTTTTTTTTTCTTTCATTCTCCTTATTTTTTCTTTCCCAATTTCATACTTCAATATTTTCTTGATTTTAAATTTGTTTTCATAATTTACTTCAGTTTATTTTATATGAGATTATCACAATCTCAAATAAATATCTTGATATTTAGTTTTGTTCTTGATTTTGTAAGCGTATACTTTTGTTATGTTTTTGTTATTATATAAGTAAGTAAAACATAGTTAATAAAAAATAAATCTAATGGAGTTCATGACTCGGTCGCGAGTTTGGGGGGTAAGTCATGAAACCTAGGTTAATCCAACATATCATCGTCTTAATATTAAAAAAAATGTCATTTTGGATTTTTTTAAGTCAAACCACAAATAAAAAATAAATCTAGTGGAGTTCATGACTCGATCGCAAGTTTGGAGGGTTAAGTCATGAAACCTAGGTTAATCCAACATATCATCGTCTTAATATTAAAAAAAATATATATCATTTTGGATTTTTTAAGTCAAATCACACTTTTTCTGGTCGTTTGAATTGTTTTTAAACTTGCCAAGTTGATTGTGTCACATCGAAGTAAATCCCATGTGCTTTTGTTTTAAATCTAGTCTAGGTAAGGAGTCAGGTCATGAGGTTTTAAAATTAACTTACTAAGACAAGCTTAATAATAATTTTAAATAATTTTTTTATGACCTAGATACTTTTTTATACATTTTAAAAAAAATTACTTAACTCACAGCATAGCGTGAGACTGTATACTAGCTAAATGGGATTCAATTTGAAACATAAATTTTCAATGTTTAAAATTTTGGTCAAAGTTTGGACAAGAACAAAACATATCATTCACTAAAAACTATTTATTACTCTATTAGCCCATGCAACACCACAAATGGGAGTAAGAAAAATTCCTAACGCAAAAAAAAAAAATCTAGGTATTACTAACGTGTCAATTAATAAAAAAATATATTTTAAACATGAATTTAAAATTAATTCATATTGAACGATATTTTTACTTAATATTGAAAAAAACAAATTAGATCTACCTGGATGAATCCGAGTTGACTAGTGAAACTTGCAGGGATAATCTTGAAAAAAAATAATCTAGAAAACTAAATCTCTAACTAACTTCATATTGAAAGATAAAATTGTTAAAAAAATAAAACTTAAATAAAAAAACCATGTAAACTCGAGTCAACCAATCAATCTCGCGATACAAGTTATGCACACCATCGGATTTAATAAATACTTATTTAAAAGTTTTTTTTGTATGAAATACTTATTTTAAAGAAAAAAACCATGATAAGTGCATGAAACAGAGATTACAAAAGCAGATTATTGATAACAAATGGTAAAATTATATTTTTTTTGTTTTAAGTTAAATAAAAAAAATAGATCATCATTAACAAATGGTGAAATTGTATTTTTTTTATAAAAAAAAATTAAGAGACAAAAAATGCTTCAAACAAAAAAAAAGAAAAAAATAATAGACCAGATGTTGTGGCTGGATCTGTCAAACTTGTGATCCGAGTTATAAACTTAACCAGATTCAATATGTTTTTTCATAAATCTATAATTAACTTAAATATATTTAAAAAAACCAAAAAGGGCTAAAAAGAGGCCAGCAGCATGGGCCTATATTTGTGAAAGGAAAAACCAAAGCTCGTCGGCCTTTAAGCTCAAGCCCACACACTTAAGCCTGTTATTTTTGTTCTCATTTAAAGGGGTGGATGGTGTGTCGTCTACCATCCTAGAATTCGGCCACCATTGTGGTGGTCGGAAAATGAGGTCTATGAATTTTTTACCCATAAACCAATTTCAACCCCTTTTTATCTGAAAACTCCCTACAAATACTCTTAAAACATCAACAAACCTACATATCAACCTAATAAACTAGAAAACGGTCAGGATCATGAAATCAACTCGAATAAAATCTCTCATTCTCGACTTAGATCTATTTTTTAGGCAATATTGAGACAAAACAACCACTATAAAACTCCCCTCATCGAATGGATCTCGTTGACACTAGTTTCAACTATTTTGAGTAATCGGAATAGATGTAAATGATGACCTTTTCTCTCTATATCAGATTCATGCGAGTCTCTCTCTCCTCTCACAAAATAAAAAGGATTGAAAAATAAGAAAAATAAAGTTTAGTGCCAAAACTAAATTTCTAACAACTAAAGGGATTGATTACTTATTAACTGAAAAAGATGGGGGAGCAAACTAATTTTTTTGGATGAAATTTGAAGTTGCCACCTATTTTCTTCATGTTTTTTACTCTGGTCCTTTGTGTTTCGATTTCACTATCTCTTAAAATAAAGATGAGATTTGTTTTTAATTTGGGCCTAAAAGGGTTTAATTGGGCAAAAACAAAGTTTGAGGACCAAATTGAATATTTAGAAAAACTTAATTATTTCAATCCACAATGATTTTTTAGATAATGCGCAATATTCATTAAAGAATGAAAGTGCCTACCAACTTAGGTTTTTTTTATATAATTTCATGAAAAAGAAATGCATTTACACATGTACATTTTAAACATTTGGTTTTTTTTAATACTAGTCATGTATTCTACGCTTTGCATACAAGATATTTATTATTTTTAATATTTAGAAATAATTATAAGAAGATTAATTGTGGTTCATCACAATGCCATCTTAAGAAAAAAAATATTTATGTTTTAAATTGTATATGGTCAAGTCTCTCAAAAATAGTAAAAAATTATATTTGCATAAATAATAAAAATAAAAATATACATGGCATGATTTAATATTTTTAAACACCAAACATTTAAGAAAAATAGTTTTGTTTACATTTTTTACATGTATTTTTAGATTTAATAACTAGTTTACTAAAGTCATGAGAATTTGACCTACATTTCAAAAACACTAAAAACATTTATTTTGTTTTTGTTAATATCTGGGTTTATGAACTTATATATAAAATATATTTCTAATAATAAATAAAAAGATAGTTTTTTTTAACTTTATATGTTTTGACTCTAGAATGGCTAGACTTGACATTTAAAACTATGATCCACTTTACTAGAATGGATTGATTTTAATCAATAGACAAACTAACATTACCATAGTTTATATTAGACAAATAAATAGTGCATATTACCTTAGATAGGGTGTACTAATGGTGATACATTTTCTTTATACACAACCAGTCTCATTATCCAAACTTTGAAACCATTTAGGATTTCTAGTTATCAAAATACTAGGTAACAACTCTATCCGCTTTTTACTTATAAGAAACAAGAATTTCTTGTTCTTTCCCTCATCACCAGAGAGATCCTGACCTAGGAGGATGATCACTGTGTTCCGCACACGCGCGATAAAATGGATGAGGCTAAGATTAAGGTTATAAAAGAGTGACCTACACCTAAGACGGTAAGTAAGGTAAGAAGTCTTTATAGATTGACTAGTTTATATAGAAGATTCGTGAAAGATTTTAGTACAATAGTTGCTCTATTAATTAAAATTGTAAATAAAACAATAGGTTTTAAATGAGAAATTAAACAAGAGAAAGATTTTAATTTGTTAAAAGAAAAGTTTATTTTGGCCCCATCACTTGCTTTGCCTAACTTTACAAAAACTTTTAAGATTGAATGTAATGCTTTTAGTATATGTATTAGAGCTATTTCAATGTAGGATAAAAAGCTTATAACTTATTTTAGCGAAAAGCTTAATGGTTCAATTCTAAACTACTTAATATATAATAAATAGTTGTATGCATTAGCAAGGACTTTGAAGACTTGGAAACATTACCTTTGGCCTAAGAAGTTTTTTATTCATATCGATCATCAATCTTTAAGACACTTAAAAAGTCAAGGTAAGTTGAATCGTAAACATGCCAAGTGGGTAGAATTATTAAGACATTTTCATATGTCATCAAATATATGCAATATAAGAAAAATATAGTTGCAGATGCATTATTGTGAATGCATGTTCTTCTTAATACTTTGAATACCAAACTTTTAGGATTTGAGTACGTAAAAGAATTATATCCTAATGATACTAATTTCGGTGAAATTTATTTCCAATATGAACTTGTGGTAACTAATGAACTTTTTAGGCATGATAGATTTTTATTTAAAGATAAAAGATTATGTGTGCCTAATTATTCACTATGTAAATTGCCTGTAAGGGAAGCTCATAGTGGCAGATTAATAGCACAATTTAGGATTACGAAGACTTTAGAAGTTTTATATGAATATTTTTATTGGCCCAACATGAAAAAAGATATGCAAACAATTTATAATAGGTGCATAACATGTAAACAAGCTAAGTCTAAAGTGATGCCTCACGAGTTATATATACCTTTACATGTTTTTAAAGAATCTTGAATTGATATTTCTATGGACTTTATTTTGGGTTTACGTAGGTAAAAAAAAGAGAAGAAACTCAATATTTGTTATTGTAGATAAATTTTCTAAGATAGAACATTTCATATCTTGCCATAAAATTGATGATGTAACGAATATAACAAATCTATTCTTTAGGAAGATAGTTAGGTTACATGGTATTCCAATGAATATTGTGTTTGATCAAGATGTTAAGTTTTTAAGCTACTTTTGAAAGGTTTTATAAGGTAAGTTAAGAACTAAACTATTATTTTCTACCACTTGTCATTTACAAATAGATGGTTAAACTGAAATAGTAAACAAGATTCTAACTCAATTATTAAGAGCTATCATTCGAAAGAATCTTAAAAATTAGAAAGATTGTTTGCCATTTATTAAATTTGCATATAATTATAGTGTACATTCTACTATTGATTATTCACTATTTGAGATTATTTATGGTTTTAATCCTTTAACACCATTAGATTTGATTCATTTACTTGTTAATGAAAGGGTTAGTTTTGATGGTAACCTAAAACACAAGTAGTGAAAGATTTACATGCAAATATACAGTAACAAATAGAGAAAAATAATGAGTAACATGCATTCAAGGCTAATAAAGAATGCAAATTAGTAAGGTTTGAACCAAGAGATTGGGTTTGAGTACAGATGAGGAAGGAAAAGTTTCATGAACAAAGGATATCAAAATTGATGTAACGAGAAGATGGTCATTTTCAAATCATAAAGATGATTAGTGACAATGCCTACAAAGTGGATTTACCAGGTAAGTATATTGTTAATGCTACATTCCATATTTCTAATCTCTTTTTATTTGATGTAAGTGATGATTTAAGGACATACCTTTTCGAGTAGAGAGAGAATGATACGATCTAAATAACACCAACAGATCTATTAAAGGTTCCAATTTGTCTAGTGACAAGACTTAGAGTTAAGAGGTTCAAAGAGGCTTTCCATAGATTTCTTCAAGACACATGGACTAAAACATTACAAAAACATTAGAATAAAAAGATTAAAATCTGCTAGTTTTGACCTTTAACTACTGTTTTGGTTATACCTAGATATACAAAAGTAACTTTAATATGGTTCCAATTGTATTGGAAAGTAGACATACATATCTTTCCAGTGATATATGACGTACCTTCTAAATCATTAATAGGAGAGAGAACTATGCATTTAAAGTTAGGCTTCCATTCTGTTACCAAATTACGAAAATGACTTTAGTCTTATATAATTTAATTGGGCTACTGTTTTATTTATTTTTTAGTTATTATTAGACCTTTTAGAGATATTATGACTTTTATTTAAATTTGAGTTCATTATATTATTATTATTTATTAGGTTTATCCATATCCATAAGGGATATTCTTACTATGTTTTATAGTTGTACGATTCTCATACTAAGTTTTTTATTGAACTTGCAAACTCTTCGAAAAATTGATCAACTTCGTTATGATTTTATACTACTTGTATGCTTCTGAGAGTGATCATTACGTATAACTTTGGTTTTCCAATGCAAGTTCTTATTAGGTCAGCTACAAACTATTCAAATATAATTTTAACATATCTTGGGAGGTGTCTGTATCAGATGCTTTGTTCTGGCTTAATGGTGGGTTGTTTCTTTTATAGGATGTTCTTCATATTAAAGATTCAAGGATGAATCTTCTTGATGAGAGAGGGAATGACATGATCCAAGAAAAGGATGAACATTGAAATTTAAATTTTAGTGTAATTATGTTTATCATTTAACTTTACACTATCAAGCATAACTTTCAATCTAACTATTAGATAAAGCTGAAATTTTATCCTGAGTTTCTAGATATATTGTTGTATTTTGGATTAAAACTTCAGGTTAATTAGAGTTTGAAAAAGTCTTGCAATGCAGGTCAACAAATGCAATATAAATTTTTTTATTTGTTGTCTTTTGACTTATAGACTTTTTATTTGGAGATGATTCTTTTTCTTGTAATGCAAGGATATTCAACAATTTATTTTTAGGAGTTTTCTAGTTCTACAAGAATATTTAATGGGCAATAACATAGTTTCTAAGTGTGATAATGATTCCTTAACGTTCCAAAATGCTTTTCTTACAATGATTCCTTATTTATCCTAGTTACACATAAAAGAAGGGTTGTAGTATTTAATGGCAGATTACTTTTGGGCTGAATTATTTTAAGGTTTTATTTGTTATTTTATTTTATTATGTGAATATTTACATTAAGTTTAGAGCTTGCATTTTAATTTGGGATTGTTTTGGCCCAAAATTAATATTTTAAAACTATTTTAGGCATTAGGCTTGTGTTAGTTAATTATTGGCTTGGGAACATTGGTTTATAACCCAATAAAGGTTTATTAGGGTTATTTAGGAGGGCTATATGTTATTTTCCTTATTGCAAAAATCAAGAGCCATAATGTTTTGAATAAACTTGTATTTTGTATGATTCGACCATTTTCTCTTTGCTGGGATAAAGAATAAATTTGACTTATCAAGGTATAATCAACCTTGAGGCATTTTTACATACTTCTGGTTTTTTATTCTCTATAAGTAATGAGTTCAAGTCAAATTCACAATACCTTTAGTTCTTAGGTATATTGTTATCTTTGGGTCAAGATTTCTATCCAAACCTAAATTTTTATTTTTTTGGGTTGTATTTACTTCATTGTGGGTTTTTAGATTGCTATCTATGGGGTTCGCATTAGAAATGCCGCTCTTTTCACCTTGGTCCTAAACAATTTTGGGGATTTTTTTTAATTTCAAACTTATTTTTTATTTCAATTTCATTCTTCAACATTGGATTTATTGGGTATTGAACTTTATAATTTATTTTGATTTACTTTATATGGGGTTATCATAGTTTCATGACTCAGGTCGCAAGTTTTGTGGGACAACAATGTTGACTTGAGTTTTTTTTTCTGGTCCTTTTTTTTTAATTGAATATTTTTTTCCAACTTCATCATTCAAAAATGGGTTGATTGGGAACTGCACTTCATAATTTGTTTTTGTTTTGCTTTATATGAAATTATCCCGATCTCCTGACCTGAGTTTGATAGGTTGGCTCGGGTCATTTTTTTATTTGATTTTTATAACCCAGGTCGTTGGTTAGGCCAATTGACTTTGGTTTTTTGTTCTTTTTTTAGTTGAGTTTTTTTTTTAATTTTATCCTTTAAATTTTGATTGATTGGGAATTAAGCTTTATACTTTTTTTGGTTTGCTTTTTATGAGTTTATCTTAGTCTTATGACCCGAGTCACGGGTTTGGTAGGTTGTCTCGAGTGGTTTTTTATGTTTTTTTATATATATTTTCATTCTTTAACATTGAATTGATTGATAATTGAACTTTATAATCTATTTTGATTTATTTTCTATAAGGTTATCTTGATCTTATGATCAAAGTTTGACAGATTAATCCGAATTAACTTAACTTATTTTTTTAGTTGAATTTTATTTTTAATTTCACAGTCCAACATTGAGTTGATTGATAATTAAGTTTAATATTTTTTTAATTTTTTTATAGGATTATCATAGTTTTATGATCTGGATAACGAATTTTACAGGTTAACAGAATTAAGTTGATACGAGACAATCTAATATTTTATTATTTTAATATTTTTTTAAAATAACATCTTGATTTTTTTACTCAAATTACATTTTTATCTATTACCTAAGTTGTCCTTGAATTTATCAAATTAACGAGTTCATATTGAATCAATCTATATATAATTTATTTTTAATGTTAAAATATACATTAATGACATTTATTTTTTTGGTAAAAAAAGAAATGCATAATAATTTAGGCTTTATTTGAAGTTGTGGTTGCAACATAAAATTTTAATTTTTTTAATTTTAAAATAATTTATTTATATTTTTATATTTTATTATAAAAAATAAATTTTAAAAATTAAAAAATATATTATTTTAATATATCTTTAAATAAAAAACATTTAAAAAAAACTTTACCTTCACTCCCAAATAAACCATCCCAAATAAACCATTAGCAAAAGCTAAAAGAAAAGGAAACCCTCAATTTCAACCCAAAATCGAAATAATAACGCCGCATCTTTCTCCTTCAGGCAGACATCGGATAAATAGAAGAAGAACAGCAGGAGAAGAAGCAAAAGAAAAATAATATAAAATCAATGGCAGAGAAAACCGACGTGAATGCAAAATGGGACGCGTGTCTAGATCTGTCGGTCCGTCGTTTTGTTTACTCTTCATTGGCCGGTGCTTTTGGCGGTCTTCTTCTCTTCAGTCAGTCTCTCTCTTCTCCTGTCATTCATCTGAATTTTCTTATCCTCTTGTTTCGTTAATGAATAATAATGGCTTGTGGTTCTGGGCTTTCTTCATTTCTCTTTTCTGCGGTTATTTGATACTGCCACCCGAATTATTTTGTATTGAGTCAGGGTTTTGTAGCTAATTGACAAGTTTCGATGTTTACTTTGGCCTAATTCTTCTCTGCTGTTATTTT
This sequence comes from Populus deltoides, assembly GCA_015852605.2. Classification (NCBI taxonomy): domain Eukaryota; kingdom Viridiplantae; phylum Streptophyta; class Magnoliopsida; order Malpighiales; family Salicaceae; genus Populus; species Populus deltoides. The sequence continues at coordinate 13,008,998 of CM027582.2, read as the reverse complement.
AGTAGTTAACCCGGATTTATTCTTTTGATTTTACATTGAAATTTCCTTTTTTTTTTAGGATTTGTGAGTGACAAGTGTTATGTTTTCTGAAGAGAACAATGGGGGGTGTTAAATTTATTAATAATTTTCTCATTGGTATATCTGTGGGACCTATCGATTAAGAATTGCAATAAGCAAACTTGCATTTATCTAACAGAGTTCGTAAAATATAAAAAGTGAAAGCTTCCCGTAGTACTGCGTCTTTTAAGTTTCGAGGATCTGAATGGTTTAGATAACTTATTTATTAGGCGCCTGGCATTTTGTGCTCGGTGTGAAAACTTGGTCTAATGTATGGATAAGTTCTACTCTTGACTGGTTACATTATATTTTTGCCCTTCAGTGAGAATCTTAAATTGATCAATGTTTTCATATATATATATATATATATATATATATATTTATTTTCAAATAGGGACCCCAGTGACTCGCTGGGCATCTATAGCTTTCGGTGCTGGAGTAGGCATTGGATCTGCATATACTGACTGTTCTCAAATTTTTGATGGGTCAACTGCAAAGTTGGTACCACCTAAGACTACATCAAGAGCTCCTGAAGAGTTACAACCTCCTAATACTTTGAGTACTCCCGCTTCTCAGGTATGCTGATGATAACGAAAAACATGTACATAAATTAAAATTTTCACTCTCTTTTGGACTCCTTTCATTGATACTTGTGCTGCCTTCTGTTTAAATCTTGAGAACGGATTGTTATATGTTTATTTCCATGTGTTTTTGCCTAGTGGCAATGGTCCATATAATGTGTGAATGCCTGAAAAATGGCATTTATATACTATTGCAAGGAACAAAGTCCATTTTGTATGAGGTGAAATTTTTACAATATGAGCTGTCATAAAAGGTGTCATATTTCGCGTTCTCATATATGATGGGCATGGTATTGGTATTTACAACTGGTTACTTTTTTAAGGACCTATGATGCTAGGAATCTCGATGTATGTGCATCTCATCAGGGTTTTTTTTTTTGTTATAATTATAAAGCATCAAAGGATTGAAGAAGTTGATGTTATAACTTATCGATTTATGAAAAATGGAAGAACTGTTCTTTACCATTTTATATGATGCCTTCTTACTGGTTTGTGTTTGGTATCTCCTCTACTGACGTCAAACTACATGAATCCCATCTAAAAGCGTGGTGGGGCATAATGCATTCTAAATGTGTATATCTCTGTACCTTACAGTCTGATTTTCACAAAGGTAGGATTCTTTGTTTCCTTTTTCATTTAATTGGAATGGCTCCACATCATAAATAGTACTAGTAGTAGTAGTAATAATAATAATAATAAAATCAGTGTAAAATCATAATGTATTTGTAGATGAATGTAGGTTCATGGTTCTACCCTCTACAAGTCACTCACAATTCCCTTTTGTTCTTAGATTATGTCACACTTGTTCATGACCATGAAATAGTGTCATTAGGGGATAGGTAATTAATGCTTGTCTTGATTGTGGTTTTTTTATGTTATTCTTTCCCTTTACTGTGTACTTGTTGACTTGGCAAAATGAACTGTAGATTCAAATATTTTGACTTCTCAAATATTATTTGCGTAGTTTCTGACTTTTTATAGACCTCTGCTAGTACTATTGTTTTTTTTTTTGTCTACTTGTCTTTGTTTTCATTTTTCATGTTCGTAATGTATTCTGATTATCATGTCATTTGTTGAAGGACACCTCTTTGTATTATTTTCTCTGTTCTAAACTAGTTAGACAGAGCTTTCTATGATTAGATTAAGAGCTTATTTAAAATAGTACAAATTTTATTCCCGAGCCTTGTTTTAGTTGGTGAAGAAGGGATGTGGGTTTAGCAAATTCTATGTCTTGTACAAACTAACTATTGTGGCTTGTCAGTGATGCAGTCCCTCTAATTATACATGGATTGTTTAGGATTTTTAACATCGCACTTTGACATGCCTTATTTTGCAACTTTAACACATGCACGATGCACCTTCAGAAGATAGCTCAGTTCATTGAAACATCATTTTGATTAAAATGGGTGTAGAAATATGCATAAGAAGCTGTGGATGATTGCATCTTAGTGGAATTCTTTACTTAGTGTAATGTGTTCCAGAGAAAAAAAAAAGTTATATTAATTAAAGAGCAAGCAATGTTTAGAGTTAAAACTTTCAAGCAATGGCCTGTTTGACATTAGCAAGGCCTAGATTCAATATCTAAAAGGACCATATCTTTTCATTATCACCCCTCACCTTCTCAATTCTTTACATTGTGCACGTGTGTTTGTTTTCTTAAGGGTTAATTGCATCTGACATTCCTCTACTATTGATGTTTGATTAGTTGGGTTCCTCTACAACAGATAAGATTAATGGAATCCTTTTACCATATATTCCGTTAACATTTAAGACCCTCAAGTGTTAACATGAATGGAAAAAAGCATGAGAATAAAAATTATTATTTTTTAATTTACTTTACATTATGAAAAATCAATAAAACTTGAAAATTCCAAATTACCCTTGTTTAGACAAGGGTAAATCACCCCTCTTTACCCCTAAAACTAAAAAAATTGAAACCCTTCTCCCTCTTTCTCACAAAACAAGTTAACACTAAATTAATTAAGAAACATTGCTCGCCATGCCCATTTAACTAGTCAAGGGCATCATTGATGAAAAGAAAGGTGTGAAAGGTCCACGGCACAAATTGCTTCAAGTGAAGTAGTGGGCCAGGAGAACCAGCAAGAACATCCAAAAGAAGTAGCTCACAAACTACATTCTATCAAGCCATAAATCAGTATTTCTAGCATACAAAGCAGATCTATTCTATTTTTATCCAAGACTTCTTATTTAGGATTGTTCCTTTTGCATTCAAAAATTGCTCTGATGGTTCTGGGCTCTCTGTGGTTTATAATTACTGGATTGGTTAAATTATTAGAAAGAGAGAGGAGGGGGTGAATAATGGAGGACGATAGCAATGGGAATAAACAAGGGGGTATTTTTTGTTGGTTAGGGCTTCGATTGATTAAAAGTAGGATTGATTAATACTGGACCTGCTCTCTTCTTCTTCTTTTAATTTGTTCCATGAGAAAGGGAGGCAGTGAGGGGTTTCAATTTTTTTGGTTTGGGTTAAAGAGTGGTTATTTAACTTTGTCTAAACAAGGTTAATTTGGATTTTTAAGTTTTATTAATTTTTCTTTTCTAAAATCTAAAGGAAATTAAGAAAATTAATTTTAGTTCTTAATTTTTTCCCCATCCAATTTGGCATCATGCAGTCAGCATGACAGCACATCATTGTTAATGTTAACATATTAACTTTTGAGGGTCCTAAATATTACAGAATATAGAATAAAAGGATCTTGTTAATCATATTTGAAGTACATCGAATGCAAGTAACCTGTTTTCTTGAGTCCACCTTAAATATGCTCTGCCTAAACTTCTATCATTTTGTTTTTGGGTGGCTATTATGATATGAGTTTGCAGATTGTTCAGTTTACAATTATATTATGCAGTCATGCTGCCTACTTTATCTTGATAACCGTAGTCTCAGTACACATGACAGCAAAACTGTTGGAATAAGTAAGCCAAAGTAAAACTTTGGTTTAATCAGTTTATTTAATGTCCTTTAAATGTTTGCTTCTTTCCCTGAATGTTTTTCAGCTGTCTAACCATCACTTTTTCTCAGATTTGCATTGACATGATTATTATTTCTATTATTTGAATTATAATAAATTTCAATTCTTAATTCAGTAGGTCAATAAGTGTCAGCATGAGGTAGTAGATTGGAATTTTTTTTTCCTGTTTGTCCATCTCCTTTTATCGTTGGATTTTTTTTCTTTCCAAGAGATACAATAAAAGTATTCCTGTCAGTAGAACCTTTTTTTCGACTTGGTTCTCACACTTAAGAATGAATGAAATCCCATTTCTTTTGTTACATAACAAGCCATCCATTATTCTCACCAATTAACGAATGGGTTCAATAGGCAATGCTTTTTTTTTTTCAATAAAATACTGCAAGAGTTAAATTCATTACAATCTTAGAATATTCATAGTCATCTATTCCCTTTTGAGTATATTAGCACACTTTCTGACTTTTAGGTTTAAGCAGGAGATAGAATATCCTCAATGAATACATGGATTATTAGATACCAACCTGTCATTCATATTTTCCTTAACGTTAAATTCAAGCATATCAATTTAGTGTAACTTTGTGCATGTAACATTGAGAAAAGTGATGTTGTAAATGTTCACCAATGAGATTCTGTGTAACTTCATGCTTCTTTGAAATTGGACTTTGTTTCTAGTTAAAATAATGCTATATTCTTATTGTGAAATATAACTGTACTGGAGTTCTTTTGATTACTGTCAATTCCTTATTTTAATTATAAAATTAACACCTTTTTCTGGTCTTTGTTTGGCTGCTCTTTAGACTTATGGGTGTGGCCTGAGTGACCTACAATCCTACAATTCCCACTCAACATAATTGAGTTCTCTAAAAGTAGTTCAGTCATAGTAAAATGGGGTTAGAAGGAGAACCAGGAAACATGAAAATCTTGTTGAGGGCATACTCTGTTAATTATTACATGGTGATGGCCTATGGCCTGCACATTAATAATGATAAAGAATCTGAACGGGGTTTTATTTTGCACCAACCAAAGCCAGCTTGGTGACTCAAGTGTATTATTGCATTGTGATCAATAAGATCTGTTGGATCTTTATTTATGAATTATTTTTTATCAACTCATATTTATTATAAGAATCTACATGAAGAGTCAGTTTATGTGGAGATCTTTTGTTTCCAGGATGGCCAGGACTGAGATATTTGAAGCTATCCTCCAGTTGCTTTGGTTACAGATCAGTTTTTTCTTAAGATGAGATTGTTGTTGTCCTTTTCCCCAGATGGCTTATGAAATTGTAGAACGAACGTTGATCTTGACGGCTACACCGTTAATGTACTGCAAGTTTCAATGGATTGTTACCTTCTGTCCTGTAATTTTATCAGGGTAAAGTTTAAATACCAGGAGAACAAAAGAAATAATTGATTCCGCTGATAAGATTGATATCTTATGCGCAAAGTTCATTTTTGGAAAAAGGTAATCTTGCAGAAAACTGCTGCTGTTGTGCAGCTTTTAGTTTCTAGCACCTTGTAATAAAGTAGGGACTCTTCTGTCACACGGTGGCCTGCTGACATGGCGGGATAGATCATTCCAATTATGCAGAAAATCAAAGATGAAGATTGATGGATGTGAAATTTTTGTTTTTTGTTTTGTTTTTCAGTTTCTGTTCATCACAATTCGTTTGATTGCAGTATTGAGGAACCGTAGTTGGGACTGGATATTGTCCGAACTACCAGGTCCTTATCCTTGGCTAATTAGGTAGGTCCTTGTCCTTTACATACAGGAAGTTCTCAATTCAAGCAGCAGCCTGCCATATGAGCAATACCAAGAAATCATTGGCCACATCAAACATATACCAACGGAAGATTTTTCCCTTGTCATCATCAGTAGCAAACTTGTTCTGTATAATGAATATACATGGACATTCGTGAACTTGCTTTCAGTTTTGTATGACCAAACCATCATGCAACCAATTTCTCATAATTGTAAAAGCCGCCTCTGCATCTGTGTCTTCTTCAGGAGAGTTCGGATGATGAGCAAAGCCATGACCACTTCTCTAAAAAATTACCACCTACGATCCCTCACCGATCCTCTTCTCACTATCTTCCAAGACACTGACTGTACAAAGAGGGTCATTGTCACCTGAAATAAAGAGCATAGGAACCTTTATGGTGGAGGCTAAAGCAGGGTCCATCCTTGTACCATAGAATTATGCCATGCTTCTTTGATATTCCTGCAGCTAAGAATTCGTCAACCATCCATTTTGTTGATGCATCAATGTCTTTTCTGACTCTCTGTGGTTCCTGTTTTGTGATCCATTGTTCCCTTACACAAGAAAGTTATGGAAGCTCAAAGAGTCAATTTCAACATGCGGGGAAAATGGATCGAAGAATGAATGAAACGAACATAAGTGCGGCAATTACGAATACCAAACCAATATAACATGCCTGTGTGTCAGAGGAAAAACATCAGGAAAATGAACATTATTATGAAATTGCCTATCAATTCAAGGTTAACTAGCTTACTTGGAGCCATTACAAGCCACACGATATGGAAATCTCTTGTAGATGAATCTTCAAACCTAAAAATATCAGACGAGCAATATCCCAGTTCCATTATTATTCTTCACTGCGTTCAACAGATAAGCATTGATGCTATCATCGCCTTCCACTATTGAAAGCTCCAATCCACTGACTAACTCGCAAGCTTCATCATCTACATCCTCTTCAACTTTCAATAGGCTGCAAGGAACTCTGCAGGCAGCGTTTCCTGTACATGATCTCCTAAGATTTAAACTGCATTTCCTCTGAACACAAACTGAAGCTTTAGAGTCAGAAAGTTGCATTGTTTCAACAATAGCATGAAACAATTGCAACTATGACATTTTTGTAAAAGCTCATTAAAATATGGAATAAACGGTACCAAACTACAGAGTTAATCAAGTGTCAAATCATTAAAAATCTGTTATCTGGTAGCTTGGCTGAGTTACTACAAGCTTGATATTTGTAAACTGTAGGGCATGCATCTTAAATTAAAGAAAGAGAACTTGAAAAGAAGATAATGACGTACAGGAAGAAGAGAACACTTTGAAAGGAAGTGAAGGCGGCTGCAATGGCGGTTGTGGTAGTGGAGGAGACGTGGCTTTCTAATGGTCATAGTAGTGGTAGCAGTTATGGTGATTGAGAAAGGCAAGGAGGAGGTTGAGACAAATTCCATGTCAGTGGCTCTCCTGCTTTAACTATAGATGAGAAGTACAAGTCAAAGGAAAAAGGAGAAGCAGGAAGCTGCAAGACTTCGTGATATGAAATTATCATCCTAGTTGCCTGCGTTTTTTGGAGCATTTCATAATCAATTCCAGGCCTCATATTTTCCATTTTGGCTCCTCTTTTTTTTCTTTTCTTTTTTTTTTCCTGTTTTGGTTTTAAGAACTAGAAAGCGCCCCTCAATTTATATAGTAATATAGTTCAATACCACTCAGCTGCTGAAATTTATCTTGCAAGCTTGACTGGTCTTTTATTTAAAAACCGAAACTGAAAAATATTGACGTAAATTGAAGATTAAGATCTTCTCATATCATTATAAAAACAGATCCTGTCATACCAAGGCCTGTGTTAGTTTGATTTACAATATCATGGACAATGATAGTTTGCTATATAAAAATTAAAACTACTTAAGATTTCTCCTTTGAGAAGATAAAATGCAGTACGAAGAGAGAAAAATGAAGCAAAAATAAGAAAAAAACACAGCTACAATATCCATAGAATAGCAGTTCTGTCGTGTCATCATGAACTGTACATCAACAGTAACTAATCTCCACCAATGCTTACTGCATCTCTAATGATTGAATAGCAAGCTTGGCTGCTACCATGGATATATTCTCATTCACTAAATCTAGTGAATTGTCCAGCCTTTGTAGCGTGTCTTTCAGATCCATTGCTCTTAACTTCTGTTGCTGCAACTTGAGTGTTTCTGATTGTGTAGATCCTGTCAAAAAACAGAAACATGCAGATCATTTTTTTCTTCGCATGAGTGGGTCGTGAAATTCCAACTACTAGAATGATTACCACAACAAAATACTGAAGCTTTGTAAGGAACTTTTTTTTTTAATGTTAAGAATAAAGAGAAATGAAACACTTGCTTGTAATAGGTTGGAATGCTGCAAATGATATTCGCTCAGCAGGAGATGGGATGAAAGATTGATCACATTCCAGGGACGGTTCCTTCTCTGCCCATGTTAGAGAGTTTGCAATACAGGTTTGCAACAATTCCTCTTTGGGAGCCTATTGACATGAAACAGATGAGCAGTCTTCTCCACTCCCATATATACACCACATGGCGGTAACACGATACAACAGTAAATAATGTGCAAAAATTATATGACAGTAATATTCCAATCACATAAAATCTGACAAGTAAACATATAAGCAATCCCCAATTCGCCTTGCAAGATAATTTCCCATATGAGTTGTGGACATATTCAGTGGGAGAAAATATTTCACTCAATTCAAACCAATAATGCCTTAGTGGGACAAACTGTGAATGTTTGATTTTTGCCACCATTTATATGTAATGCCAAAGTATTTGCAACAGCCAAGAACATCCTTCAGCCCCAGAAATTCCAGTCATGCTAAAAAAGTTTGCAGAGAAAATCACAGCACACATGTCATATACCTTCTTTCCAATGTTAGCAGACAAATGTCTGGCTCTTCTACTACTACTGAATTTCCAGTGCAGCCAGCTACTTAAGAGGAAAGGAACCTATAAAATTGAAATCTAGTATCACAGACACTTAAAGGAATTTTAGCCCAAACAGAACTGGTTGGAAGGGGTGAATCCCAGAAGCGATCTCAGCCTTGGCTAGTTAGGTATTCAAGTGTTAAGGTTACTTAACAAGTGAAGAAGAATTGAGGTGAAGAACAGAGGAATTGTTTAGAGAGAGTACGAGAGAGAAGAGTTGAGACTGAATTTTCTGTGTGTATATTCTATATCCAATTGATACCCCTCCTGTGTGTTTTATAGTAGCAGATATAACTACTAATTGATTATTCTAACTGACTATAGCTGTTGTAACAACCTGCTAACTAACTATTAATATCAACTAACAGAATTAACAGCTAACATGGGTTGCGTGCTGCAGACGTTATCAGCTCTGCAGCACCCTTAGTTCTTCTTCCCATATATTGTATCCTTCTTATAGAATAGGTACGTAACAGTAACCCTTCCATGCAAGATTCTTGTCCCAAGAATCGAAAGCTGGATCAGTTCACATAGCAATATTGAAGTTTGGGAATTGTAACTGCAACTCTGTCAACTCCTCCCATGTATCATGTATCATCTTCAGGGAACGAATTTGACCACTGAATTAAGCCCGCCACCACAGCTGCTTTACCCTTCTTCATAAGTTTCCTTTCTAATATTGTAATTGGGTACACCTTTACCCTGCCCTCATCATCTACGACTGGCAGGGCTTGAGAAACGATGGCCACTTCTCCCACTTTTTTTCTTAATAATGAGACATGGAACACAGGGTGCACTGCACTTCCTGGGGGTAACTGAAGCCTATATGCTACTGCACCAATGCGTTCAAGGACTTGGAAGGGGCCATAGTACCTGGGATTTAATTTGTAATGCTTCCTGTACATGACACTGCCCTGCCTGTAAGGTTGAAGCTTTAGAAAAACCCAATCTCCTATAAAAAATGTCCTCTCTGATCGTTTTTTGTCTGCCACTTGCCTCATCCAATTTTGTGCCCCTTCCAGCAGGCCTTTGATTAATTGATCCATATTGATCCTCCTCTGCGTCCACTCCTCCACAGCAGCTACTTGAGTAACCTCAGTAAGCACCATCTCTATGGCTGAAGGCTCATATCCATACAAAGCTTGGAATGGGGACATGCCGATAGTGGAATGGAAGCTGCTATTATACCACCATTGTGCTGTGGATACCCATTGGTGCCACTTTTTTGGACAATGCATAGTAATACATCTTAAGGAAGTCTCTAGGCACTGATTTACCCTTTCAGTCTGCTCATCCGTTTGAGGATGGTATGCTGTACTTAGTAACAACTTGACCACTAAGTGTTTGAACAATTCTTTCCAGAATAAGCTTGTGAAAACCTTATCCCTGTCGATCAAGATCGTGGCAAGCAAGCCGTGGAACTTGTAGATGTGATCCAAAAAGAATTTAGCAACATCCTGGGCTGTGAAGGGATGTGCTGGGGTGATAAAATGTCCATACTTAGTGAAGCGATCAACAATGACCATGATAGTGTCCCTGCCTTCGGATTTTGGGAGCCCTTCTATAAAGTCCATGGTAATATCCTGCCATGGACCATGTGGAGTGGGAAGAGCTTGTAACAACCCAGGGTAAGGCACCCTTTCAGCCGTGGCTTGTTTACAAATGTCACAGTGCTGCACCTGTTGATAGACCCCTCTCTTCATGGAAGGCCAATAAAAATGAGCCTTAAGTTGCCTATAGGTATTCTGAATCCCTGCATGCCCTTCAATATAGGAGTCATGGGTCGTTTTGATGAGTTCCTCTCTCAATGACCCTGCATCTCCTATAACAATCCTCCCTTTATACTTCACCACCCCATTAGTATAGGTAAAATTTGGAGCCTGTGTAGCATCTATCATTTTACCCTGTATGATGTCCTGCAGCCTGACATCATCTTTGTAAGAGCTGTAGATCTGGTCATACCAAGAAAGAACCATTTGTGTTATGGTTGTGAGCCATCCTCCTGTCCTGTTTGTTCCTTGACAGCTATCTTCACTCTGCATAATCCTTCTTGATAAGGCATCAGCAGCTTTGTTCTCCTTTCCCTTCTTATACCGGATTCGATAGTTCAATCCTAACAGCTTGGTCAGCCCCTTCATCTGGATAGGAGTGTGGATTTTCTGATCAAGTAAGTATGTTATGCTTTCATGATCAGTTTGTATAATAAACTGATCTTGTTCCAAGTAGTGTCGCCACTTGTCTACCGCCATCAATATAGCTAAGTATTCCTTCTCATAGATAGACAATCCCAAATGTTTTACTTCCAAGGCCTTGCTCATGAATGCCAATGGCCTTCCTTTTTGGCTAAGCACTGCCCCAATTCCAGTGTCACAAGCGTCTGTTTCCAAGACAAATGGTTTGGTAAAGTCAGGCAAGGCTAGGATTGAAGTTTCACATAGAGCTTTCTTCAGATTTTGGAAAGCTTTCAATGCCCCCTCGTGCCACACAAAATTATTCTTCTTGAGTAATTATGTTAAAGTTTTACTAATGACACCAAACTTCCTGATGAACTTTCGATAATAACCAGCCAAGCCAAGGAATCCTCTTAGCTCCTTGATAGTCTTTGGAATTGGCCACTCCTGTACAGCCTGTGTCTTCTTAGGATCTGTGGCCACCCTTTCAGCAGAGATTATATGCCCCAAATACTCTACCTTTGGTTCAGCAAACGTGCATTTTGATCTCTTTGCATACAGCTGGTTGGTCTTCAGGATCTCCAGAACTTGCTTCAAGTGTCTGAGGTGTGCTTCTAGAGAAGAACTATAAATGAGAATGTCGTCAAAGAACACTAAGACAAATTTCCTTAGGAATGGCTCCAGGATGTCATTCATCAAGGCTTAGAATGTTGCAGGAGCATTCGTGAGGCCAAAGGGCATGACTCTAAACTCATAATGTTCTTGGTGAGTGCGGAAAGCTGTTTTCTCTATATCTCCCTCATGCATTCGCACTTGATGATATCCTGACCTTAAATCCAGTTTAGAGAAGAAACTAGATCCTTGCAGCTCATTTAGTAGGTCATCGATCAAGGGAATAGGACATTTATTCTTAATAGTGACTTCATTCAGCTGCCTAAAGTCTACACAAAAACGCCAGGTATTGTCCTTCTTTTTCACCAAAAGTACTGGTGAAGCAAATGAGCTCACACTTAGCTGAATGATGTTGTTGCATAACATCTCTTTGACCATCTTCTCAATCTCCCCTTTTTGGAAGGAAGAGTTCTTATACGGTCTGCAGTTTACAGGTTAAGCTCCTACCTGCAGTGGGATTTTGTGATCATGCCTCGCAGTAGGTTCTTGGAAAACCTCTGCATAATTGGCTAATAGTTCCCCTACTTCTGAATTAGCCAAAACTGCCACTGATGTTGTGGTTGCTTCTATCAGAAAAAATTGCCCAATGAAGCCCATGATAGAAGTTTTTAAGTTCTTTTGGACCTTCTCTACTGTCATTGGTTGGAGGCTGGCTGTCTCAATGATGCCCTTAAGCTCCAACATCCTTCTTTCCTTCTTAAAGGTGATTTTTATCTTGATGAAATCGAATAAGATTGGTAAGAACTTCCTTAACAAGTCCACCCTTAACACCATGTCACACCTCCCCAACTTCAAAATCCTTAAATCTGCTACGAATTCACAGCCCTGCATAAACCATGTAAATCCTGCTGTATAGGAATCACATAGTATTATACTGCCATTAACAACAATTACTGCTAACACAGGGGAGTTTTCTACAGAAAGTTGTAGTTCTCCTACTACATTGGCATCCATGAAGCTATGGGTGCTGCCACTATCAATAAGAATGATCAGATCCCTGCCTTGATAGCTTCCTCTAATTTGTTTGGTGTTATGAGCATAATTATCTGCTAATGCATTCAAGGATAAGCCATATTCCTCAATCTTGCTATCAGGTGCCATTTCTGTACTGTTATTTCTTGTTGCAGCATCCATAAATTCTTCCTCTTCCCGGCCTTCAATCATGTGCAGCCCCTTGACCATGCACTCATGTCCTGGCATCAATTTGTCCCCACACTTAAAACACTGTCCCAACCCGCACCTCTGCTCATACATGGTTTCTGAGACCTTTGGTGTCTGTAGATTATTGCTCATACAGTTGGATTGTTGATTACCAAACGATCTTCCCCATTGACTCCCCATTACTGGCTTGGTACTGAATCTGTTCTTCCTTGCCAAGATATTGTTTGGTTCCTCCTGCCACTTAGCTTGATCAAAGGTTGTCATTAACGTGTCTGGCTTCAATATCTTCAACATTGGCTTGATGTCCTCCTTTAATCCACTAATAAATCTGGAAATGTAGTAGGACTCTGGCAGTAGTGGATTTAATTAGTGCATCAATGATTTTAGCTCTTCAAATCTCTCCACATACTCTTCCATACCGCCCTCCTGTGTTAGTTTATTAAATTCCTCCACGATATCATCTCCATTACCAAACCGACTGTATATAGCCCTTGAGAACTCTTCCCATTCTAGACTAACATCCAGTTCGCACATGTATCCTTCAAACCATATTTCTGCCTTCCCTTCCAAATACAAGGACGTTATTTCCACCCATTGCTGCAATGGAGTCATTGAGTTTGAAAAACTTGTTGCACCTTCTCAGCCATCTTCTAGGATTGTCTCCTCGAAATGTTGTTAGATTCATCCTAGGAAAACCTGTATTAAACATTGCTCTTTGCAGTTCCTGTCCATAATTTGCATCTCCCCTCGCAGGACCTTTTCCCCTAGAAAATATTCCTTCAGGATTGCTCCTTGCTGGAGTCTGTAGTATACCTTTAGAGGTACTTTCCATCTCTTTTCCAGTCACGTGGTGAGCAAGGAATGCCTGGAACTGATTTGACAGTGCTTCAATTTGAACACTAATCTGATCAGTCTTCCTGCTTTGTTCCCCAAGCTGCTCCTGGAATTCTTGTTGAATGCTCTGAATTCATTCCTCTAGTTTCTTGCAGTGTTCTTCCACGTTTTTAACCATGGTGTTAGATCTTAAGGCTCTAATACCAATTGTTAAGGTTGCTTAATAAGTGAAGAAGAATTAAGGTGAAGAACAGAGGAATTGTTTGGAGAGAATACGAGAGAGAAGAGTTGAGACTGAATTTTCTGTGTGTATATTCTATATCCAACTGATACCCCTCCTGTGTGTTTTATAGTAGCAGAAATAACTACCAACTGATTATTCTAACTGACTATAGCTGTTGTAACAACCTGCTAACTAACTATTAATATCAACTAACAGAATTAACAGCTAACAAGGGTTGCATGCTGCAGACGTTATCAGCTCTGCAGCACCCTTAGTTCTTCTTCCCATTTATTGTATCCTTCTTATAGAATCGGTACGTAACATCAAGTTTAGTTGAGTATTTGTTTTTGGTTTTATATTTTTTATGCATTTGCATAAAAAGTTGATTATTCGCTGATGAAAAGTAATGAAGGCTAGTTTTTTGTGCTTTATCTTTGGACTCTCATTGAACTCAATTGCGAGACACTTTAGAATTTTCTTGATGAAAGCATTCAATTGCACAACTGTACAAACTCGATGATAGAGAATCAGAGAGCAAGAGGGACTCGTAGTACCTTTAGTTTGATTTCCAAGCTATTCAAACTGCGAAGAGCGTCCTTCACTGCTATAACTTTAGAGCTGATTTCATTTGCACCAATAAACCTATCCTGTAGTGGTATGACTTCACCTTTCAGGTAAGGCTCCGACTGCAAATTAGAATCACAATCACAGAAATAAGCGAAAATTGATAAGCAGAAGGAAGCAGAAAGATGAACAAAAAAGATGCGGAAAAAGAAAAATAAATCAACATGGAAAATTGGGAAAAAAAGAAAAAAAGTGGACTTAGAAACTGCAATAATAAGCTAACAACTATGAAGATAATATGCTCGCAAAAATAATTGACAAGCATGGGCAGGTTTCAATGAACACCCCCCTCCCTCCACCGCCACAAAACCCCAAATGAAAAGATACAATTTTTGTTCAGCATAGGCATTGCTTGTTCTTAAAGGCAGACAACTTTGTTTACAAAACTTAAAACAGTTATATTAAAGATATTATTGACAATTCACTCACCTGTACAAAATTCAAAAGCTTGACACGGCCAATTCCCCGTATGGAGACTAATGCTCCAACATCTAAGCGTTCGATCTGCAGAGTACTAAAACTCAAGTTATCTGAAAAGGTGCTCCAAACCTCTAAGTTTTGATCCCAAAATTTTGGATGCTTACATTTTCTATACTGACTAAACAGCCATATCTAGCAGCGAAGGATGCTTCAGTTCCTGAGTTGCTAATGAGAATAGGATCCAACACAAAATGCACGAACAGCTTCTTTCTTAATAAAGACTGCCACAAATGATAGTCACAAAGAGATTGCACACACATTAGACTTAGCTTATTGCAATATTGCTGCAGCAATTAAAAACTCTCAACTCAAGCCATGGATTAGAAAACGGGGAAAAAATGCTTATATATAAGATATCAATATATAAGCAATGTGCATGGAACAAAGAATTCAGTCCCTCCCAAATTACAATACTAACAAAACTGAGTTTGATGCAGTAAGTTGCAGAAGTTAAGCATATATGAATCATAGAATTATGACTTAACCAGAAATAACCACCGCACGCATTTGGGTAAATGAGGATAAGTGACAGTCTGCTACTCTCTCTGCGCTTGGGTTCTAGGTTATTTGTAGGCTGGAAAACATCATTTAAGCAGACAAACATCACAGTAACAACCTCTCAGCCATAACTTGGCTTCTGCTCTTTTCTTTCTTTCATCTTCCCCCTTTTCTTGCTATTCTTCTTCCGGAAGTTCAAGCATTCAAAGGAGAAGAACAATAAGCAGATCCAAAAAAAAATTGAAATTAAAAAAAAGGTACTCAAAAGTCGTAGCAAAGCAGCAAAGGTGCTTGTTTTGGCAATCTAGTTAGCATACACATCCATAAGGCTGACTGAAACATCTGTAAATACAGGGATGCAAAACCATTTTCTCCTCTCTGAAATTGCAATTCCTCTTCTTGACCTCACCTCAAATTAAGTGGAAACGTATCCTCAAGTTGAAGAATCTTATGAGCCTAAAATGAGTATCACTAATACCTACTTCATATCATCATGCCCAGAATATTTTTCCAACAAATACAGCAAGAATAGAGATATGGCTGTTTAGTCAATATAAAAGAAGCAGCTTATCATATCGCTATATTGACTACACAGCCATATCTAGCAGCGATATGATAAAAACTTCAAAAGGCTTAAACATGAGATGCTCAGATCATCCATACACCCATACACCAAACAGAAGTAGTAGAGATGTCTATAAAAGAACAAAAGGAGTAGCTTATCACAGCTCTATATTGACTAAACAGCCATTTCTAGCGGCGATATGATAAAAACCTCAAAAGGCTGAAACATGAGATGCTCAGATCATCTATACACCGAAGGTCGACAGCTTGCAAAGTCCTTCCCCCGCAAACAAAATAGAAATAACTAGGTGAATAGACAAGCAGATAGATAAACAAAGGCGTGCAAGGTAGCATGGCCATTTTGACTACCTCCTCGAGCAGAGCTAGATATCTGGCTTCATATAGATGGAGTGTTTTACTCTCAGATGGAACTAGAACCTGTCATTATGAAAAGAAAAGATTGTCACTAATAAATCCTTACCACATCAATCAAGGGCTAAGAAAGTATCAACACTTCTATCATTCTATCAATTAGAGAAATCAAAATTGAAAGTATCACTCTTTCAATGCCAGGTCTGGCAATTTCACATCTCTTTTATGGTTTTTCTATACTCTTCATCTTTTCATGCCCATGTCAATATATATTTTGCACATATATATCAAGTAATTGTACAGGATTAGACAAGCCCTTTAAAGGCAAGCGTAAAAATATATCTCACAAGAGAAAAAGAAAAATCAAATAAAAATCCAAACGATAAGTTCAGGTCTTGTTATCTAACTAATTATCTAGAGGCTCCATGTTGTACAAAACCATGTGATTAAGTAAAGAACAAGACAAGTAGCTCATCACATGCCCACCGGAATTAACAACAGTACTAGTGAAAGTAAGTAGTAAGTACCTCGTTCGTGTTAAAAGGAAGAAGAGGGAGCTCAAGAGAGGAGGAGGCATTTGGAGACACACGGCACCATCTGCTTATTCTCCTCCTTATAAATAGCTGATGATTCCCATTTACATTCACTTGGAGGTGGAAAGAATGAGATAATAGTGATAATGAGTTACGAGTTCGGGTTCTTGAAACAGTACCATCAATTCTAGAAGCAGTACTGAGGATGGCTATACTGCTGCTGCTGCAACAAATCATGGAAAAAGATAACCTGACTTGATTTCGTTTACTTCTTTTGTGGTTTAGTTTGCTTGGTGCTGAATGATAGTGGAAGGAGGAGGAGAAAAGAGCAGTTAAAATTGTGGCTAGCATACATTATGATCCTCTCCAGTTCCCAGCTAGCTTTCCTTGTTTTTAACGGTTGATGGGTTTTATCCTCCTTTCTGAGGGGATAATACCATGCTATTACACTGACTTCGTGCGCGGTTGTAGTTGTAAGTATTTGGATTATACGATTTAAAATATTTTTTTATTTAAAAATATATTAAAATAATATTTTTTTATTTTTACAAAATTATTTTTAATACCAATGCATCAAAAAAATTTAATAATAATAATAAAATATTAACTTTAAATAAAAAAATTTAAATCTTTTAAAAATACCGGTTAATCACGTTCTCAAATATGCTCTAATAAATAATTTGTTTTTTAGTTTGAAAAATATTTTTTAAGAATTTTAATTTTTTTATTTTAAATTAAATTTTTTTAATATTTTTAAATTGTTTTAATGTGCAAATATTAAAAATAAATTTTAAAAAATAAAAAATATATATTATTTTTAAATATCTTAAAGTAAAAAAATATAAATATGAAAACATAATATTTTTTTTAAAAAATAAATAAATAATAGCTTCTTTTAATTATGATGATATGGGGTATTTTTTGGATTTCATTTGCCAATCAATCATTGTTAAACCTCACTCCTGTGTGATTTAAAAAATGTATATTCCATATATGGTGGTTTTAGAAAAATATATACTGTTGATTTTTTTTAATTAAAGTTTCTTAAAGCTAATTTTGTATTTTAAAATGAAAACCAATGGGGTGTTTTGCTATGACATGACATATAATTATTAATATATATATATTTTGTAGGGATTCCATTAAATTCTAGTTAATCATATGGAAAATTTTCATGGTGAGAAACCTAAATGAAATAAAAAAATCTGAGGTTATAGGGTGATGAAATTGTAACCGTGTTTAATAATCTGCGGTGTGAAGGCAATTAACCGTGGCAAGATGTGGGCCTGTGGCAGCCCATATATAATATATGGGTAGCCCATATTAGGTGGCTGGACCCTCACGATCCCAGGCTTAAAATCCATTTGTTTTTGGGGTTTGTTCTTCTGTATTCAGTCACCAAATTTTCTTGTGGTGCGGTTATTAATGAATTAACACGTAGTAATGTTAAGAGGTTAAATAAAAGAAATGTAATGGAAAGTGTTTTAAAAAAATTTAATTTTTTTTAAATTAATATGTTTTTAATATTTTTAAATCATTTTAATATATTGGTGTTAAAAATAATTTTAAAAAAATATTATTTTAATATATTCTAAAATGAAAAGTATTTTTAAATAACTAAGATGGTATTTAGCCCTTGATTTAACTGGAGTTTAGCAAAATTTTGAATTTTGAATTTTTTTTATATTTTTAGATAATTAAAAATACAATATCAACTGTGAATGATTTGAGCGCATGCTTTGCAAACAGGAGCCCTAATCTCCTTTGCAAGCAAACTCAAGCTTCTCCTCGCTCTACTGGTCAAAGCAATTTGTTTTTTTTACTGGAATTCGAGGATCTTTTGGGTGTGATGTTTACAGGAGAGAGAAGGAGGATTGTAGTGAGGGAGAGAGAGGGGGTCTGGTTGGTGAAGAATGAATGGAGAAGAAGGGGATGGCTAGTGGTTGGTGATGGTGTTCTTAGATAGGAGAGAATAAATATATTAGATTTTGATGGATTTGATTTTCTTTTGTTAGTTTAGATATAAAAATTAAGTTACTCACGACGTAAATTGTAATTTTTTTTAAAAAATAAAAATTAAAAACCAAATCAATATTTAAGATGATTTTTTCAATTAAAAAAACTAATCATGATAATCTTGGATTTTAAAAAAAAAAAAAAAACAATATAGCTCAATTCTCAGTTTATTAAATATAAAATGATAAAATTAGATAAAAAAAATCTAAAAATTAGCTCGGGTCAGTAAACATGACAAACCTACAATCTTGATAATCAAGGCCAAACTATCTCAGGTTATCCTATCATGAGATTAAGATAACTCGACAAAAAAATTAAAAAAAATAAAAAAGCTTATTTTTTATAAAAAAAATCAATGTCAAACTATAAAAACAATAAGCAAATAAGTGAAAAACACAAAACAAATATCAACCTGAGTTATGTTTTCAAACTCATGACCCGGGTTAAAATTTCGACCTTATGACCCGGGTCATTAGTCTTGAAGCACCTTATTTGAAAAAAACCATGAAGTTTAATTTTCAATAAATTAAATGTTGATGGATGAAATTGAAAAAAAATCAATTAAATAGAAGAATTAAAAAAATAGCAATTAAAAGAATGATGACTAAAATTAAAATACAAAATAAATTTTATTTTTAATTAAAGGGTGAAGTTGAAAAGAAAATTCAATTTAACAAAGTGATCCAAAAAAAATTAAAACAATCAAAAGAATAAATATCAAAATTAAAATAAAAAATAAAAACAATTTTTTGATTGAATGGTGTAGTTGAAAAAAAAATCAATTCAACAAAAAAAAATAATCAAAAGAATAAGAACTAAATTGAAAAATAAACATATCTTAAATCAAAATTAAATGATGAAATTGAAAACAAATCAAAATTTTATAAAAAAACAAGAACAAAACTTAGAAATAAAAAAAAATAAGGATCTAAGTAACAATACTCTTAAATTACAAGACAACTCTGAAATTTTACATGGGTAACATGAATTTCGAGGAAAAAAAAAAGAAAAAAGAAAGAAAAAAGTGTCTTCAATAATAAATCATGTCACCATTGACCACACACTCTGCCTTAAAAGAAAGAAGATTAAATGACACTTTTACCAACTCGAAAAAATAAGGGTTTTAGGTGTTGATAGACGCCACACGTATCAACTATTTATTTTATTTATTTTATTATTTTATTTATTTAAATATCAATTTGTTCATCAACTAACCTAATAATAACAAAATATCATTGTGAAAATACAAAAAATTCATTGATTGTTTCACTATTTTTTTATATTTATTCAAATACTAAATCTATTATTGTAAAAAAAAATATAAAAAAACCCCTTAACGCTAATTAATTTTTTTTTTTGGTTTTCAATAATATTTTAGTTATTTCATATATTTTTTAAAAATATTTATTTATTATGATTAATCCACCTATAAAAAAACTCAACGCCTCCAATAGTGAAATTAAATTTTTTTTTTATGGGAGGAACAAAACCATAAAAATACTTTTCATAGTCTGCAGTATTTTCCCTTCATATTTTAGCTTTCGTTAATTGAATATATACATATATATTAAAAATATTTAAATAATAGCTTGAGGTGTCGGCTTAAGTGATAAGTAAATTCGCTTCATATTTGAATTTGAATAAATGTTAGGGAAATAAAATATCTCATGAAAGCATCAATTCAAATAGTAGGGGAGCAAATATTCGAAAATATCCGAAATATGTACAAAAACAGGATCAAAGATGCCTGACCTTCAAAGTTCAAACCAAAAAGAAAATATTTAAATAATAGGGAGCAAATGTTAGAAAAACTATAGGATCCCATCTGTAGTTTGCCCTCTCTCTTTTTGTCCTTTACAGTTTTAGCCAATCCTTTCTCGTATATACTCTATAAATACCATATCATGTACAAGTATTTATCTTTTTTCAATCATTAACAACATATATCACCTGTAGAGAGGCAGCTGTTGAATTATTTGTTTTCATGGTGGAACTCTTTTTCCATTTTCCCTAAACGAGAAAGAGAAGAGAAGAGAAGAGAAGGGGGGAAATGGATGGACCTCCAGGGAACGATTGTTGCGCCATATGCCATGGACACTTCAACATTGCTTGTCAGGCCAATTGCTCTCATTGGTTTTGCGGTCAGTTTCTATCTATACATTTGCTTCCTTTCATGTTTTGCTGATTGATTGGATCTGGGTTCTTTCTGGGTGAGCTTAAATACGTGAATGCCATGTCGGTTTTTATTTTTATTTATCTTTTATTCAGGAAGAAGATTTTGATGATACCATTCAAGAAGGATAAATGATTATCTTTTATGGGTTTTCTTTTGTTTGCTAAATTACCATTGTAATGATGCTTGATTTATAGTTTATGGTCTGCACAGTTGTCTATAGGAACATAATTGGTTTGGTGTCATTTTATTATAGTTAAAGAACGA
Source organism: Populus deltoides (assembly GCA_015852605.2). Taxonomy (NCBI): domain Eukaryota; kingdom Viridiplantae; phylum Streptophyta; class Magnoliopsida; order Malpighiales; family Salicaceae; genus Populus; species Populus deltoides. Next base: position 12,988,060 of record CM027582.2, on the reverse strand, counting down.
ATTTTTGTCCAGTTATGTCGTCAAAATGCATAATTTTATCTGTTTGTTTTGTCAAGCCTGTTGAAATGATATTTGGGGGGTTTACTTAATTTTTTTTTCTCCTTCTAACTTTTGGGTTCTAGACTGTTAAGATTAAACCTGCAGGTAATTTAACATTTTCTTCACTTGGTATATTTAGGTGATTGTATTATGCTTGTTTGGCATCATGGATCTGTACTCCAGCCATGTAAATGTCCGCTGTGTCGTCGACAGATTACATTGTTGGTTCCTGGTGAAGCTTCATTAAGGGAGCGCAATGATCCTAATGTTGCTGAGGTTCTTGGAAAAATTGAAAGATACAATCATCTTTTTGGTGGAAATACCAGTAGTCTTGTTCAGGTATGTGGATTACATGTTCGGGTATCTTGTCTATAACAAAATTTTCCTTGCAACTAATATTTCCTTAGAATATGGCAACTCTAGCCCGATCCGCATCAAAAGGCAACAGCCAAAACAAGGACAGAACTCTAGCCCGATCGGCATCAAAAGGCAACATCCAAAACAAAGGACAGATAATGATTTTGGTCTTGGAATGCATATTGTTTTTTTACCAACACTACTAAGATTCATAAGATTAGAGTCTTGATAAGAGTACGAGCATGCACATGTATGGCTTGGTGTCCCTTATGCTTATGGCTAGTTCTTGTGCTCTCCTTGTCTCTCCACTACTTGCACATGTTTGTGCAAGTTTAGGAGGATTTTTTTTCTTCTTAAATCTGTTATGTGGAATTTGATCCTTAAAGGCTGTATTATTGCCTTCTTGGTGCTCCTTCAAAATTCTTGTTTGTCCTCCTTTCCTTTTTCCATGCAGCATGTTCTCTGCAGATAGTAGTTGTTCTACTTCCTAGCTTTAGAGAAAAAGGAGAAGAGGAATAGTTGCCTTACTTTATGGTCTATATGGTCGCACTACTTTGTCCCAGTTTTGTCTCATTTTCCACAGATAGGAAGTATTTTTTTTTCTTCCTCATGGATGCATTTGGGTATTTTCTTATGTTACAGAATATGATGTCATATGATTTCTGATTACTCAGCTAAAATCATAGAAAACTGCACAGCATTAGGAAATTTAATTGTATATAGAACTTGTATGTGAGATCGAGTTCTCAAAAAAATTACTTGGTAGTATTAGTAAGATTTGAAGTAGGTACTCTTTTGATGAGGAACAGTGATGTCTGATGGTGTTACATGTGTAGTGATGCAGGACAGCTTAGGGGCTGTTCTGGATCTAAGTTTCAGAGGTTTTTTAGAGCTTTTGTATTGATGTAGATTTCTTGTGGATTTGAGGGAAAATGTGGATAAATTTCTAGGAGTCACACCTAGAGGATAGGAAAAAACTAAGCTTCACACTTAGGGTTCTTAGGAATCACACCTAAGTGGAGATTGAGTCGCACAATCAAAAGCAAAGTGGTAGAATTTTATTCATAAATAAACTTGTATTCATAATATTGAAAGATTACATACTTAGATATAGAGTTCTAGTAGTCCAAATCCAATAAGGACCTAGATTCCTAAATACAAAAATACTAAGTTTATGTAGAACAGGAAAAACCTAATAAAGCTATTTACTCCTTAGGACTAATAAAATACTAGATAGAAGTTAACAACATTTTTGGTTCATGAACTTTTCATTTATTTCTATTTGAACGTCTCTACTTTTATTTTTGCTATTCGAGTTCATGAACTTTCATTTTTTTTTTCCAGTCAAGTGTTTCTGTGAGGTTTTGTCTATTTTATTCTAACATGGTCGTTCAATTGACACATGATATAATGACATGTCTGCCAAATATGTGTGAACTTTTTAGTTTGTTTCTAATTGAGTGCTTGTATTTTATATTTTTTTCTCTTTTAGTGTTTGTACTTTTATTTATTTTTTATTTAAATGTCTCAATTCTCAATAATTTATTAATTAATTGTTCTTTTTTAATTTATTAGTTAATAGTTAATGTTTCCACCTGTTGACATCCTTATATGGGATAAAATGTTTTTTAAAAATACTTAATAATGGTGGATTTTCTTAATGAACCTTGTTATGGATTTGTACTTAAAATTGTTAATTTTTTAAAATAATTAAATTTTTTAACTTACCAAAATAAAGATAGAGATATGTTTCATTCTAGCGAAAGAAGAGAAAATCAAATGAATCTAAAATCTATTTTTCTTTTTTCAAGGCATGCTAGTTTAATTTTTATTTTTTCATTTTAATAAATTTGATATGTATGGTTTTGTTGTAAAAAATTTATTTGTTTGGTCTTGGTCAAATATGATCAAATAAAGATGCAAAGTAAACATTAAAAGAATCTATTTAGGCCCTGTTTGGAAACACGGGCCAACCCGCGTTTCCAAAAAATTCAAAAAAAAAAAATTTGCTAATTTTTTTTTATGTTTTCGGATCGTTTTGATGTGCTGATTTCAAAAATGATTTTTAAAAAATAAAAAAAAAACATCATTTTGATGCATTTCTAAGCGAAAAACACTTTGAACCGCAACCACAATCCCAAACAGGTTTAAGAGAAGCACATCAAATAGACAAGACAAGATATCATCTAAAAGGGTAATGGTTATTATTGTAGTTGTTGAGTTTTTTTTCTTTTGACTAGAATCAACTTTCGTGTTCATATTTTTCTTGAGTCTTATATAAATTGTAATGGCTTAGTATTAATTAAATTAATTTTTTTTCTATATAAAAAATGGCTTTTAACAAAAGCATAAACATTCAAATAGAAAAAAAATACAAATACTAACACTTAAAATAGAAAAGAATAAAAGTATATATACTTAATTAGAAACAAGCTAAAAAGTTTGTGCACACTTGGAAAACATGTTATCATGCCACATGACAATTTAACGGTCAGGTCAACATAAAATACACAATAAAATACACAAAACTTAACGACAACACTTATATTTGAAAAAAATTGAAAGTTCAGCAGTTGAATAGAAAATTTTAAGAAGTTCATGAATTGAAAATGCTATTAAGCCTACATACTTATTTATAAGTTCTAATAGTCCAAATCCAATAAAGCCTAATACAAAAATACCAAGCCTGTGTAGAGCAGGGAAAACCTTATAAAACTAATTACTCCTTAGGCTAATAATTACTAAATAGAAAATAAAAGCAAGACTTAGACAAATTTCCAGATTTTCCTGAAATTATAGAAATACCCATTGTCTATAAAAAGACACAAGATTTTTTTCCTTTGTTGTCCGCATCTTGTAGTTGTCACTTAACTGGTTTACTAAGAACTATTGTTGGGTTCTATTGGGTTCTATTGATTTAAAGGTGCCAATTATGCAAACAGCAGCCTCTTTTTCTGGATCTACTAGTCTGCCTCATAATCTTTACCTGATCTGTGCTCTTGATGTTCTGTTTCACCTTTCAACCATACTTGATCAATGTCTTGCATAAATTAATATCATTTTTATCCTAAGAAAGCTAGAAATGATGGATGATTAGTAGTAGTAGTCATGACATGTACTGGAATTTTTATCTGTTTCAGCATTTATAATCATATCATACGTACATTTAACTACTGTATTGTAACTGCTATGAGGTTTTAAAAGATGGTTTCTCTTATCCCCAGAGAATGCAAGACCTTCCATTTCTTCTCCGGAGGTTGTTGCGAGAAATAATGGATCCCCAAAGATCTCTTCCTGTGGTCATCAAGGCACGTGTCTACATTGCAGTTAAGTAAACTAGCAACTTTTTACCAGTCTTATTTCTAGCACTGTGGTTTTTAAACTCTTGCTTAAATGATGAACCATAAGAATGCTGCTAGCTATTTGATTTTTTTACTCGGCCTAATGTTTTGTCATCTTTTAGGAGCATACTATGAACCTTTTTATCTTCATATTTTTGTTCAGATTTAACCTAAAATTAATCCATCTGTTCGAAAGAGATTTAAGATCAAACCCCTGCTCGATCCTGCCTACAGTATGTGGTGAGAGTCATACTTTTAAATTTAAGTATTCCATGCCTTTACATCTTGAGCGTTTGAGAAGGCTGTTAATGATCTTTCTTAACAAACAAGTGTGTAGAAGAAATTTGAGGGAGAAGTAGATTACACCAATAAATATTCAATCTTATTGCCCGAGTTACAAGTTTCCAATATGATGACTTAAATGCAATGAAATGCATTATACTAACTGTTATACTAACTGACTAACTCTTGACAGCTCAAACTGATTTCCTAACCAACTAAACTTCCTTCACATGCTTATTATTCCCTCCTTTAGTTACAACTGTTACTACTGCTGCTGCTATTGAACTGTTTTCTGCCATATTTATTGCATGCTGCTACTATGTTTCTTCCATCAATCCTTGGCTCGTAACAAAGGCCTCTAATGGAATGCTATAAAATTGGTGCTTAGTTCTTCAACATCTAATATAAATTGGTGTTTTGGGCACTAGAGCTTAACTCAAGAAAGACATGGTATAACGACCAAGCATAAGATCGTCAGAATGAGAAATGGCTTCCTAAGTTATAATATGATTTTATGGAAATCTGGATGCTGGCATAATGGAATTGGTATAGGTTTTCTTTACTAATGCCCTTTCATGGAGGAATCACCCCCAAATATATTATTCTGTTTGCTGTTCTTCAGTTTCAAAGGACTAATGCAGCTGCATGTTGTCTAATCCATGACATATGACAATGACATAATTGTTAGAATTTACAGAGGAGAGTTTGAAAGTAGGTTGTTGAAGGAAATCTACAAAGACAAGAGGCTGCTGTAATGCTGCCATTCTGCAGCTGCTTCTGCCAATGAAGACAGCTCCTTCTATTACGTGTTTAGTGTGTTTGCTGTCGCCCTTTGCCCTCTCTGATCCTCTCTATTTATGGCTGAAAATGGGGGACAACAATTCCTGCCAAGAATCTGTCATAATTTCTGCCATTGACATGCTGATTTTCTGCCACTAACAATAATCTAGTCTAGTATGAACAATTATTCTTGTTGGACTGCATATGCAAGATGGACTCGCTTAGCAACATCGTATACAGTTTACTGTTATGTTTTGCAATCATTGACTGGCATGTAATTTGGTTAGTTTGCTAGGAGAAACTGGAACTACATTTGCTGTACACAACTCCATGAGACTAAAGGACTAGTCTTCTTACATTAACCCAATTGAGTATTTTATGCATTACTTGATATTGGTTGGACTTCTAGTCTCATTTCTACAGCAAGATTCTTATTTATTTCTTGTTTGCAGATGGTATTAAGTGCTGTCTACATCATCAGCCCTGTAGACATTATTCCAGAAGGTAAGTAATTGCTTTTTTTAATTACTCATTTATATTTTGTATTTCTTTTGGATTAGGTTGGTTCTCTTGTTTTGGTGAATAACATTAAAATAATGCAATCAGCTATGGGTGATAATTTACAGGAATTTTGGGAATAGTTGGTCTCTTGGATGATCTCCTCATAGTGCTCATCTGCTTTCTTCATGTTGCTGCCATCTACCGGTCAGTGCTCTATTATCGTCATGGAGGTTCTTGAACAGAACATGAGGCATGATATGTTTACAAGTTCTTCCGTAGAAACCTAAACATGTTTTCACTAATTGCGGAGGAAGGTTTTTTTGTATATGCTAGTACCTTTTTTCCACTCCTGGTGAAATATTGAGTTCATATGTATTTGCTTGTACACGTCTTTTACTACATACAAAGTCACAGGTGTACTGATTGCATTGATGAGTAGAAATATCCCTGTTGTTTGATTTTGATGTTGCAGTTTATACATGATGAAAGCGTATGTTGTTTCTTCTTGCTCTATCTATTTCTGGATAAATACCTTCTTCTTCCCCTGTGTGAGGCAAGACTTATGTTTGGAGCATGGCTACTGTTAATGTGGACTTGCGGTGTGCAGGGTATCAGACCATATAGGTTAGACAACCTGGGACGCGTCAAGTTTTTTCTAACTTATAAAAGGATGTTCACGTGGACTTGTATTGCTAGGATGTTTAAATGACTAAGAAAAATTCTGAAACTCGGGTCATTGATTTTATTAAGTTTAATAAGCTTTGTTAGTTTAATAATATAATTAAAAAAATACATCAAAATAATTGAATAATATAATTAAAAAATACATTGAAAGTAAATAAAGGGAACACATTTTTTTTTGCAATAATTAACTGTAAAAATAAAATATTAAAAGTATACTCGGGAGAAGAAAAAAGAAGAGTCTTTTGGAGACTAATTGATGCTTGCCGTGGGAATTGATTCACTACTAGAAAGAGCTCACTAAGATGGATCTAACACCATTATGAAATGATGTAAGATAGCATTAAAAGAGGTTGCACAAGTTGTAAGAGCAATGATCTAGAAAATAAATCAAATAAAATATCATTAAATGAGCATTTCATACTTATATGTAATCAATTAGTTTAATTTAATTCAAAAACAAAATTTCTTTAAAAAAATGTTAAATTTAACAAAGAACAAAAAGACTCGAGATAACCTGTGTATTTTTAAAATTAGAAAAAAATCCTATGGAAAGCAAATAAAAAAAATAACATAACTCAATCTCTAATAAAATAAATATTGAAAGATGAAACTGAAAAGTCATGAGCTTAAAAAAAGAGGGGAAAAACATGCAAACCTTGATGAATCTCCTAAACTGGATTAATCTCTCAAACTCATAACTCATAAAATCTTAATTCCCAACCAATTTAATGTCGAAAGATAAAATTAGAAAAAAAATTAGTTTAAAAATTTGTCAAAGTAAAATAAAAAAACACAATTACAAGAATGAAGATCAAATCTGATAGGAAAAAAAATTGAAGGAAGATGAAACTGTAAAAAAAATTATTTTTAAAAATTATCTCAAACAAAACAAATAGTAATCAAAAGAATGGAGATCAAATATGTTAGATAAAAAAAATTAAAGGAGAATGAAATTGAGAAAAAAATCCAATTTTATATATTATTTCAAATAAAACAAATACTAACCAAATCTAAAGAAAAAATAAATCGAAGGCTTCTTTCAAAAATTGAAGGGTCAGGCACAGAAATCGAGGGGGAGAAAGAAGAAGGAGAAAAAAAGATCGTTGACACCAAACCTAAGGTCCATTGGCTTCACGAGGTGCCTAGTGATGGAGGGGTAACCGAGACAATTCAAATTTTGCCCCATAAGCCTTTATTCGGCCTCTGAATGATGCCTCATGCGTCGTTCAAATAGAACGAGTGTCTCTCACCTGTTAGCACGTGCACGCGCAAACCACTTTTATTTTTTAAATAATATTTTATATTTATTAAAATACCAAATTTTCCCTCAGTCAACTTGATTATATAAAAAAAACAAGTTGAAAATACCAAAAAGCCCTTGGACGACAACTTAATTTTTTTATTTTATTTTATGGGTAATTCATTCCTTTCATTGTGCTTGAAAAGGTATAAAAGATGAAAAAACCCTCAGATGCTAATTTAATATTTTTAAATAGTAATTAAGTTATTTTACTATGCTAATAAAATGTGAAAAGATTTTTTTATCCTCAGTCAATCTATAATGATCAATAGATCATGTGAGAAAGACCTTATTATTCTAGTAGCAAGTTAATTTATTTTGTTTGAGAAGAGCAAAATGATCATTTTATTATTCCAATTTATAATGAAATATGTTTTGGTTCAACATAGCACTGTGATGAGTCTCAAAATCCAAGATGTTTAGGAATAAGACTGAGGTGTTGAATAATTGATTAATTTCTTAGTTTAAGCAATCAAATTCATTCTTTATAATCAATGTGTTTATTGACTTGATATGCAAAATCCAGAGGGTTAGTAATTGGTAGTAGATGATGTTTGATAAGCCAGATGACCGGCAACTGTGGTAGTAGCAGGTGATGCCTAGTAATCCAGGTGACCGGTAGCTATGGTAGTAGCAGGTGGTGCCTGGTAAGCCAAGGTGACCGGTTGTGGTAGTAGCAGGTAGTGCATGGTAAGCCAAGTGTCTGGTAGTTATGGTAGTAGCAAGTGATGCCTAATAAGCTAAGTGGTTGGTAATTGGTACATGTAAAAGGTTCTCTTTATAGACATATGGTCCATATGTTGTTAAAATCGCGAGTTAACTCGTAAAATCATAAGATTTTACGATTTTACGAGTCAACATATATCTAACGTGTTAAATCGGACTAAAAACTCGAAACCAGTAAAATCAAACATAACTCTTGCAAAATCAGTAAACGCGGTCCGATTTTACGAGTTTACTAAATTTGTGATACGAATCAAGTCAGGTTCAAATTTGGCCTTAAAATGTCTGCTGGCTATTTTTGCGAGATTGAACATATTTTTCAAACCATATATTGGATAAAGCTGAAATTTTACAAGGAAATATTAGATACATGAAAATATATTATGGTAAATTTTCAAGTGAAATGGAGTTAAGGAACATAATATCTCAGATGGTCAAATTTAGTAAACTAATATTGTCAAATATGTCAAACAATACCTTCGTGTACTGTTTGGAACATATCTAGAGCTATTAGTGAAATTTTTTTTCGATTAAAGTTGGGATAGAAACTAGACATCTGAAACGTTCCAACTATATATTGTAGGCCCAATAATTCATCCAAAGAGAGAGAACAACATGTTTGAAATCAGGAGAGAACGACATGTTTGAAATCAGAACTCAAATCTGTCAAAAATATATAAAAATTGGAGATTCAGGCTACATAGAGAAATTTTAACATGAAGCATTTTTTTATTATTATATTTTATTTATTTATTTATTTTTAAATAATTATTTTTAATTTGATATTTTTCTAGCACATTAGACATTGTTTATGGGTTTATTTTATTAATGAATTTATGTTAGTTAATTACTAATTAAAACTCATTAGCTTACAACCCAAAAGGGGTCTATCAAGATTTATTGTGATGGGAACAACTAGGTTGTCACTAAGTTTATGTGTGTTTCCTACCTTTCAGTGATTCCCCTGTATTAAGAAATTTTTTTCTAAGACTTTTTTTATTTTTTCATGTCATTAATTTATTAATTCATACTATCTATCTCTCTCATTTTATTTAGATTACTCATTGATTATAATATTGTTAACTTATTTTATCAGATTTTAATGTAATTTAATTTCTTGACTAGAATTATCAATATATAATTAGTTAAAAAAATTACTTATAATTTTACGATTCGAGTTTACGATCCGAGTTTATATTGTATTTTTTATGTCGTGTCAAAAAAGTGTTTTTGACAACCTTGCATATGGACTCTCCAATTCTAAAGTCAGTAACTTTATAGAGAGAAAAAGTGTAATGATATTTTAGAGAGATAGACTCCGGAAATATGTATGTTGAAAATGTTAAGAATAAAAGGATTGTGAACCTTTGGCTTGAAGGATGGTGTATTTATAACCCTTGAATCTTGTCCTTTAATGGAAAGGAGGGGTCGAAGTATAATTTTATATTTGTGATATTTTAAGTCATATTCTACTCAAAATAATATTTATTGAATTAGTATAAAATATTGAGGGACCCACGTGAGGTCCTAAAAAAATTCCCTAACGAGTTTTAGGTTCGGGGCACGTGCCCGAGCCCATGAGGGTTTTAGGTTCGGGACACGTGCTCGAGCCCAAGAGGGTTTTTTAGGCCTGTTTGTGGGGGTGTTATGGGTCCATTTTACTTGGATCCATCAGTAGTCCCCCGAGTCTTTGTAGTATTAATCTGCAAATACTTGTAAAAATGCCTAGTTACTATGACGACTTTGTCAAATTTTCTTCATATAAAAAAAAGGGTTGAAACTCTGAGTAATAAACTGGAGAGTCCGCGTGTAAAGGTGTGCACCATGTTTGAAAATATTTTTAAATGTGTAAAGAAGAACCATGAAAAAACCCATACTTAGAAACATTCTTAGGAGGGTGAGGTGAGATATAAAAGACTTCATACTTAGAAATTTTTTCTAAAAGGTCAATGGAAACTTATGAAGAAAAAGCTCTTGCTTACAAAAAATTCTTAGTGGCTGGTACAAACCCATAGAGGGTGAGCCTATACTTAGAAAACATTCTAAAAGATTGATAAGAACCTAATAATGGTGATCAATGGTGACATTAATACTTAAAATTTTTTTAAAGGGTGGAGGGGAGCGAATTCATGTCGACACTCATACTTAGAAAACTTTTTAAGAGGTGAAGGGGACGAATCCATATAGGGTAGTTCTATTACACCAAGAAAACTAAGTTCATCCCTTAGAGAGTGGTCGCATTAGGGTATGGGAGGTATGTGACCTTTCTAGGATGATATGATGGTTTGGGAGCCTCTTAGAGGTTTGTAGCCTTCCTGGTGATGGTGTGGGGGCTTGGGAGCCCCTGGGATGTCCATAGCCTCTTTAGTGATGATGTGGGGATAAATAGTGATGCCAATCTGAATCTACATTGGAGAGGCGGAAGATATAAGATCAATCATTGACAAATTGGTAAGAGGCTTTTAGGTATCTCCTGGATAATGGAGGATCTCACATCAACTCCTGATGAATTGATAAGAGACCTTTAGGCATCACCTAGAGAATGAGAGATCTTAAATCAACCATTAGAGAATTGATGGGAGACCTCTAGGCATCACCTAAACAATAGGGGATCTTAAATCAACCCCTGACGAATTGGTAAGAGACCCTTAAACATCACCTGGAGAATGAGAGATCCAAGATCAACCTCTAATGAATTGGTGAGAGGCCCTTAGACATCATCTAAAAAATGTGTTAGTTCAAGACTATACTATGAAGTGAGGGATCCGAGATCAACCCCTGGTGAATTGGTGAGAGGCCCTTTGACATCACTTAGAGAATGTGTCAGTCTAAGACTGCACTAGAGAGTGAGGGATCCGAGATCAACCCCTGGTGATTGTGAGGATATTGCTCTATAATGACCATGTCAATTCCCTTTAAGAAAAGTGGCTGGAAGCCCCCCACTAGAGATTTGTAGTTAGAAAATATATGTCAAAGATACATTATTATTATTATTATTTAAAAAATAAACTTACATTGTCATTAAAGATTATGCATCATAAGGTGATTTGTTGGGCTTTAGAAAGCCTGGAGAGTTTGGCGTAAAACAACGAGATTGGTAATTAAGATCTATCCAATAGTAACTAGCAAGACCGTGTCTAAAGTACTGGCTATATGCACTGGTATCACAATGGCACGAGCGACCTATAGAAGGACTTGGCAAGTATGGAGGTAAAATACTCTCCTGAAGGTAATTCTGCCCAAGCTCCTATGGGTAGTGCAACGAGCTACGGGCACTAGGAGTGGTCGGTGGCAATGATAATGGGGTCAAGTGTGTTACCACAATTGCCAATACTTGTTGGGGTGGCAAAGTCTGATTTTGACCTTGGGTAGCTAGCACAGTCCGAATGAGGAGTTGCACCTAATTGGTGAGTTGTTGAAGGTTTTACTGGGTAGAAATATTCGTGGTAACCGATATATTTATCTTGTGTCTTGACCCAATATTGTCTTTGTTGTGTGTCATGGAATGACCTAGGAATGTCAAAAGAAAATGTTTTAGAAATTGATGGCTTTTTGATTGATTTTCCACAGACAACGGCAATTGATAAGTCTCAAAATCTAAGATGTTTAGGAATAAGGCTGATTTGTTAGATAATTAGTTGATCTTTTAGTTCAAGTAATCTGATTCATTCTTCATAGTTAAGGTATTTGGTGACTTGATATAGAAAGCCTAGAGGGTTGGTAACTAGTAGCGGGTGGTGCCTGGTAAACCAAGTGACTGGTAACTATGATAGTAGCAGGTGGTGTCTGCTAAGCCAGGTGATCGGTAGTTGTGGTTATAGTAAGTGGTTTTTGGTAAGCTAGGTAACCAATAGTTGTAGATTATAGTAGTAACAAGTAGTGCCTAATAAGCTAGGGGGTTGGTAGTTGGTACCTGCAAAAAGTTTCCTTTTATGGATGTAGGGATTCTCCGATTGTAAAGTCAGTAACTTTGTAAAGAAAGAAAGTGCAATGATGTTTTAGAGAGATAGAATTTGAAAATATATATGCTGAAAATTTTAAGAATGAAGTGATTGTGAACTTTTGGCTTGAAGGATTCATGGTGTATTTATAACCAATGAATTTTGTTCTTTTGTGGAGATAGGGGGCTAAAATGTAATTTTATTTTTGTAATATTTTGAGTTGTACTCTACTCAAAATAATACATATTGAATCAATATAAAATATTAAAGGACTCAAATAGGGTTCTCGAAAAATTCTCAAGCGAGTGTTGGGCTATGAACATGTGCTCAAGCCCATAGAGGTGTTTTGAACTTATTTGGGGGGGTTCGGGTTCATTTTATTTGGATTCATCACAATATTAGTTTTTTTTTAATAACCAACATAACTGTTTTGGAAAATGTTAAGCATAAAAGGATGGCAAGAAGAAGCAGGTGTCACAAGTTTGTATATAGTGCACAATTACACAATTACAGGCATCCATTGAAAAGAAAAGGTGAAGGGAATAATGGGCAATGACTTGAGTCTTTCTTGAATTATTATTTAAAAAAAAATGATACTGTAAATTAAAAAAAAAATGATGAAATAACATGGTTTCAATATATCATGATTCAAAATTACGACTTGTCATAAAATTTAACATTAACCTCTTTAATGCCGCATGTTGTAAGGAAGTCGTGATTAAAATAATACAATATTTAATTAATATTATGTTTTTCAATCACAATTTATTTATATATCGTGGTTTGAAACTGTAATAGCATAAGTTATGCTATTTCATAAAAAAAAAATTGCAACTTTATTATTTCAACAAGATTTTAAATTTTCTATGCTATTAGCACAAAATAGCCTTCTTTCTTTGGATGAAACAATATTTCAGGGGTGAAGTAAAAAATTGAAAAATCGATTAAACCAAGAAAACTAGAAAAAAATAACCGTAAAAACTGAATCGTGAAAAAAACTGATTAAACTGATTAAAATTTTGAAAAAACCGACCGGTTTGATTCGGTTTCGGTTTTATAAATCTGAAAATAAAAAACTGAACCGAATCCAAACCGAAAAAAACAGAGCCAAACTGGAAAAACCGAGCCAAATCGGTTTGAATCAGTTTTTATAAAAAAAACGAACCGAACCGAAACTGGCTGGTTTGAACCAGTTTCGGTTTTTTTAAAAAAAATTTAGTTTAATTATTTTTTTAATAAAAACCAAACTGAACTGAAAATAATCACTCCTAACAAAGATGTGAGCCTTTAAATTGAAGACTACAAGCTCAGCTCTTGCTTGCTTGTTTGAAAATTGATTAAAGTAGAGTCCCAATGTATAAATAGCTCACAGAACCAAGAATCTTGACTCTATGAAGTTCAATTTATTGAATATCTATCACTTATTCTCCAAAATATATATTTTAATGTGGGGGAACACAATCACTTATTCTTCAAAATATATATTTTAATGTGGAGAACATAATTTATTCTAAACCAAACCTGACTGATAACGAATCCATCCACTTCCAATGGGTGAATTTTTTTTAATAGTTATTTACTTAATATGTAATGAATAAGATATAAATATTATCAAACTCATTTACAATATATTCCAAGATATATATATACACACTTCAAATATATATATTACTTATTACCATTTTATTTTTTATTAATATCCATATTGATATAAAAAAACCCAATAAATATGATATAAATATTTGAATTTCTTACCCAATAAATAATAAACAAAATAAAAAAATAAAAAAAATGTGGTTGCAATCAACCTCATACAACTGTAAAAACTAAAAAGAAAGAGGAAAGGAAAAACCGAAAGCAAAAGCCTTCCCTGTTAAGCAAAAAATATTATCACATAGCAATTGACACTGTCCGACTTAAGACACTGTTTCAATGTCTATTTTCACTCATAATCCTTGTTGCTTGGACGTGACGGCAGGGATTAGACGGCGATGAAATGCCGACGGAGGAAAGCACATCTTGCACAAGTAACTACATCTTGGCCCATAAAACAGAATGCATGCATCTTGCAGAGAGAGGAGATGTTTAAAAAACATAAATTATGCACGTATTGTCACAACTTATATTCCCAATCCACAAAGTAGGATCGGTGTTGGTGTTCATTCTACTACTTGTCTACCACAAGTGTACATCACCAGCCATCAATATATACAATACATGATATACAAACACATTCACTGACATAGATATGCAATGCAAAGGATATTCGATAATATGCAATCTACAAGCACATTATATGAGCATGTTACAGATTCTTGATCAATTCTTCATACCATTCGCCATGAACGCTCAATGAAACCATTGCCACCACAACAAGAACTTCAGCAGCCTCCATTACCCTATTTGAAAGAAGAGTTGCTCCCACTCGCCGAAGAGCTGTCTCCACCAATTCCCTTCCTTTAGATCCACTTCCTCCCAACACAGCCCCCTTCATAGCCAGATAAATAGTGCGAGACACAAGCTCAAATATAGCATCCCCGGCTTGCAAGCTTTTCACCAACATGCTTGACATAACCTCCTTCCTCGCTCGGAGCTTTTCATCATTTGAATCATGGCCACTGCTTTTTGACACTGCGCTAATTGTATCAACAATTTCCAAAATACCCACATCTTCCACGCTGTCTAATAGCTCAGAAAGCTTCTTCGCACACTCAGATACTACATTCTCCATGTCCACAGAACTAGTTACCAAGTTCTCTGTCAGAAGGGTTTGCCTAAGGACCAATGCACTGCCAGAAACACATTAATTTGGTTTCAGCATACAATTAGATGATATTTCTATGCATGCACAGAGAGTAGGGAGGAAAAAGAAGATGAAAAAAGAAGTGCAAGAATGCACACTTAAATTTGAGGAGTTTTAAGAGGTAACAACCCAAACAAGTACCAACCTTGTAGAGATGGAAATGATTTTCTGAAGTTGTGATTGGACACGTCTTAGCCTGGATAGATTAAGTTTGAGAGTTTCGGGCAGAGCTTCAAGAGTCAGCCCTCCTACTCCGATCACAAGCTTCATCAAGCCAAGCCTAATCAACAAGTCAGCCTTTTCTCCCGTGCATCCTGGCTGTTCAAGACCTGATAAAGTTGTGCACAGCAACAAAAAGGGATTAGTCCAACTTTAGGCAATTCTAAACGAAACAAAAGTTTATGCATGAAGTCACTATTCAAACCTGTTGTGGAAGTTGGAGGTCCAATTTTTGATGTTGTTAAAACACTGCCTCCAGTCCTAAGTGCTGTTGGAATAGACACTTGGGTATCACTTGTTGTAGCAGATACAGAATCAACGTACTCTTCCCACTCCTGTTCAGCACCTGCATGCACAGATGCCATCCATTTCCTCGTCAGAGGTAGCAAGGATGTAGCATCAGCAGGAGAACCATATCGGTCAGCGAAAGCTTTTTTCAGATATTCCAAACCAGCAGGTCCTTTGATGAGTGGTTCCACAAGTCTAATGCGTGCTCTACTAATCTCAGTCTTCAGAATCTGCCAGCAAACCACCACTATAATTAAAGATAGGAAAAGGAGAGAGAAGAATGACACGTAGAAAACGAAAACAGAGGGAAGCATCTGCACTATGTGATAACTAATCTCTCTGGCCTGAGAAATTGAAGAGTTCCAAAGTTCCCACAGAAAGCTTATTTCAGCACATTCCATCAGCACAGATTATTTACACCAATATAAGGTCAGAAAACATGCCGTATATGGATGACATATCATCTAAATTTCTTTTTTTAAAACAAAAAGTCCACAACCACTCATCCCATCATCATAATAAGCATCTGCAGTATTTGAGAACTAATCTCTCCTGGCCTGAGAAACGCAAGAGTTCCAAAGTTCCCATAGAAAGCTTATTTCAGCTCATTTCACCAGCAAAAATTATTTACACTAATGTAATGACAGAAAACATGTGGTGTATGGATGACTTATCATCTAAGTTTCTTTCTTCCTTTTTTAACAAAAATATGCCCAACTATATCAAGGAAACCACTCATCCTTTGCATATCAACAGCATCAAAATTGAAGACAAATTACCATGCTACAGTAAAGCAAGGTTGATGATCCTTTGCGAGCAACAGATCACACATGGAAACAGACATTAAAAACAGAGACCCTTAACCAATTGTTTTTGTGGTGCAAAAGCATTTTTGAAAAAAATTGATTTTTTTGCTTCAAATTATTTTTTTGGTATTTTTTTATCGTTTTAATGTGCTGATATCAAAAATAAATTTTAAAAAGTAAAAAAAAGCAATATTTTGATGCATTTCCAAGTGAAAAACACTTTAGAAGCAATTGTTACCACAATGCTAAACGGGCTCTAAATATTGGTTGAATTTGCAGATCCAGCCAGTTTGTTAGTATTTTTACCTTGTTCAGAACTCCAAGAAAGTAATTTAAGTGGGATAATGATGTATGTTTGGGTGCTTTTACAGCTTAATAAAATGAACGAAAGGCTGTCTTCATTTTGTATTGTAAGTGATGCACCTAGCCTTCATTTTGTATTGTGAGTGATGCATCTAGCCGTCCTTTGTGTTGCAAAGGTAACACATAATGTCAGTGTACACACAACTTCCCCACACAAAGCCAGATAAGGTACAACTTGTTGTCAAGACATAAGAGTCACAAATGATAATTCAGCAGCAGAAAATGAGGTATCTTTAATCCAAGAAATAAGAGGGTCGCCAAAAAACAGCAAGTCAAGCATAAAGAAGAAGAAACAGTCTCCAATGCATCTAACTGGTTTGAAACTGGAAAAGGAATAAAAATTAAAGGTGAACCCAGAACACTCTAAGTAGATGGCTCAAGCCACTGTGTTGTACCAGAATGAAGCAGAGAAAATTCAAGTGGGCATTCTAACCCTTGAATAAATTAAACATCCTACAATTAATTCCAGCAGATGTACAATTAGCACCACCAGGGATCAAGTTGAAACTCCATCCCAGAAAATAAGAGAAGACCAGGATCCAACTTTAACGAGTGATTCAAAGCAAGAAATTTTTCCTTGAATGAGATTTTTGTTCACCTCTATAACCAATACCACGCATGTCCTTGTGAACCATAAATAGGAATTGCAGGCACAGACACACAAGCCCATACACGCACATACACTGACTCCCTCACAGAGACAGCCATGTTGCTTACAAAACATGCATGAATCATACAACCACTGATAGCCAAAATGAAGGGTGACACTTTTCAGGTTCCACAAAAAACACTAAAATTGCAGAAACCGCAACTACTTCAGGATAGATGTGAAACATAATACTGGAACCAAAACATACCTGAATCTCCTTCAGGATAAAGCGCAGACCTTTAATCATTAAGAGGGAAAATGAAGCATTTGATATATCCGCAGCTTGAGATATCTCTCTTAGTTCTTTCAGTAAATTATCGTGAGAGGTCTTGATCTCCTCATCATTTGCAGGAGCAGAAAGTTTCTGCAACGTGACTAGTGCAAACTCTAGAATCCTCCCAAGATAATCCATATCTAAAGTTCCTGATTTGAGCACCTTCATGGGGCAAAGGATTTTGGAGATATGATAATAATATTAGTATTTCAATACATAATAACTGGTAATGGCTGCAGAATTAAAGAGACTAAAAACTTTATTTACCTGGGAAAGAATATCAACATCAATAGTCTCAACAATCTCCTCTCTCCAACTCTGAGGAGACATCTCACAGAGCTCATCCCTGACTTCCTTCATGAGTTTAAGAACCCAACTTAAATCAGGTTCATCCTGTTGCATGGATTCTGTGATTCCATCCCAGAAAGCTTTTTCCATAGTCTCTCTTACTTTTGCCTGCAAAATATTGGAAACAAGCAAGCATTGATGAGGATTTCTATCTCTATCCCACACTAACAAATTACTGAGGAAGAAGTGACACTTCTGAATAAACAGAGAGCATAAGAAATATTTTCATGTATTGACCTTGAGGCTATTCTGATCTTCATCAGTAACATTAAGACTATCATCAAAACCACGGTGATGTTCATGGAGAATTTCATTTACTAGTAATTCATTCTCATTGGCCAACATGGAGTCAGAGTGCACAATGCTATTTATGGTTTTTTTAGAAGGTGGAGGATCAAGTTCTTTGACCGGGGAAGAATCATCTGCCTGAGATAAGGAGAGAATTTGGTGGCTTGACTTTCCAATACATTCAGTCAGATCACGCGTCTCACCAAAGCCAGAAATTGAAGAGCCCTCAAGGGAATTGCGTGAAAAGGAAGATAAAATATCTGAAGTAAAAGATGCCATTGAAGTCCCAGATTTCTCAGCTTCAACAAATCTAGACCGCACATCAGAGAGAGCATGTTCCATATGTTCCAGCCCACCACTGCCACTCAGATGCTGTACTGTTTCCCTGAGAAGTTTCTGCTCTTCTAAAACCTAGCGTCAACAAAATGATTCAACATGATGTTAGTTTATGGAAAAAAGCTCTATAAAAAAAAATGCTTCTGCTTAAGGCAAGTCTACTACCTGTTTTTTAATACCATACATATCACGAGTAAGACCACCATCATTTCTGGAAGTCAGCTTGCAGGTTTGCAACAGAGAGAGCTCAAGCTGGCAAGCAGCTCTCACTAAATCCTTCTCTAACAACTTCGCATCCTTAGACTTCCATGCTACAAAGCGATGCAGGTAAATGCACCAAGCTTTATCAAAGGCTTCCAGCTGAGATCTGAAAGTCTTTTGACTTGGATTTGCAGAGGCTATTTCCTGTGACGTTTTAATGGGGCCGTCCATTATAATTTTGACCAACAACTCAAACTCTTGAATAAAGTTGGCTGCAGAGTCAGCCAGCACAATCTCACACTCACCCACTCCACTGAAAACCTCAGCTGGGTGTCCCATTATCATGTAAGCACAGAGCAAAACTCTGACAGGGTACCTTGATAGTTTACCAGACTTAATCATTTTTGCTCCTCTTCTTGTAGCATTGCTTGAAGGGCCCTTACGACTTGGTAAAGCAGCGTACTTTAGTAGGTGATCGATTTTGGAAAGACTAGATAGGTTACCTGTAACTTCCCGTGAGAGTCTGATGCGACTCTCTAGCCGGTTGACAAAGGCTTTCACAATTTGAATGGTTGTTGCTGACTCAATACAGAGAGCAAGCTGAACAAATGGCATTGATTTAACTGATTCTTGGTTAATTTGTAACGACATATAAGCTTTTGCCAAAGAGAGAGTAGTTTTCCTCAATTTTACAAACCGCCTCCAGCACCTGTAGTTAAAGACATTGTAGTTATACAATGAAACCAGAGAGAAGAAACCACGTTTTATTTTTGCAGAAACATAATAAGGGACACCAACATGCAACAAAAATTTGTACAGGAATAGATAAACAGAACTTATCATACCCATGTGAATATTATATATTGTCATACACATGTGAATATTATAAATATATAACAGGACTACTGGTTGACTAACACACATTTCATCATTCCATAGATGTGTTATCCAGCTCAGGGATTGCAGATTTAGCTCACTCATAACAGCTGATAAGTTAAAATTTTCTAACTGATGCCAGAAAAGCAGCCAAATCAATGTTAATTGAACTGGAGAGAGAATAATAGAAAACATAGAATCAAAGTTCTCAAAATCCATATTTTGAATCCATAAGAAACAAACACTCTACAAATGAAAGGAACAGGAAGATCTCACAAGTCAATTCGATTCATCAAATGCTTCCCCCAAAATACAAAATATGCATAGTTAAATGGCACCACCAAAGCTCTAAAGAGTCCAAGCAACATAGGAATCAAAACCTAAACAAAATGTTATTCCTGATAATAAAACCATGATTATGGAAATGGGAAATGTCCTACTTAATGGAGAGACACAATAAAAATCCTAAATGAAGACAATATTATACTGCACAAATTTAAAATAATTTGCAAATAGTCATTCCTCTTATACTGCACATCAACACAGACCCTGAAAGTGAAGGGGGAAAAAAAGAAAAGAAAGAGGAAAGAGGAAAAAAACTAAAAACAAAAGCACCACTTAGAAAAGGTCACTTTGAGCAGCTTATGCACCTTGTTAACTTTCTTGAAAGATATTCCCCCTGCTCATGCATCGTTTTTGAGTTGAAATGTGCTTGGCTATTCAGGTTTCTTCTTTGCCTCAAATATTCTGCCCTTTGTTTCTTAGCCTAGTGAAATCAAATTAACACTTCGCATCAACAAAACAATGAAATAACAGAAGATACTTCAATGAAAGAAGCAACTTCAACCAGGAACATACCTTCTGGAGCTTATATTCCAACTGGTCCTTTATCCGTTTTCTCTCAATCTCCCGTTGACTATAGATGGACGTAGCTACCCGCTGAACTTGCAATATCCTTGAATGGGCCTTTGTCCTTTCTGCTTCCAACAATCCCAGCCGTTTTCTCTCAGCAGCAGCACGTTTTTGGTAAATTGCAGCACGAACACTCTCTTTGTACTTGATCTCTTGGGTCATTTTTTGCATCAATGACTGAGCAGCTCGCTCTCTCCTTGCTGCTCTCCTTTGTCCATAAGCTTTAAGAAGAAGCATCCGGTTTGCTTGTGCTTGCTGAACCCGTGACTCAACCTTCATGCCAAGCTCACCCCGCTCCTTCTCAAAACGCATTTCTAGTCCACTTTTAGCTTCTTGCCGGTGCTCATCTAACCTTGCCAGGCGCATCTGAGCCTCAGTAAGAATGCTTAGCCTGAACATATCATTACACATAATATTAAGATAAGCTAGTGTCGTATGACATCACAGTTTATCAGTTTAAGTGATGTGCCTTGGTCAAACATGGTAGCCATTGTTCAGTGAATCAGTAAAGGTATTAGGCCTGTAATTATAATAAGAATGCAACTTCGAATAATGGCACCCACTTCATGCAAAAAGAAGTTAATGGTTAGGTTCTCCTCAACAGAAGACCCTAGGCACGATAAATAGGTATATGTCTTTTATCTTGTTCAAACAGACTTTGAATTCTAGCATCCAGCAATAGCGTGCATTCTTCCTTCATTACTTGATCATCATAGAATTTAAATCGGGAATGCAAGTGGGGTTAGAGCATTGCTTGAAAAGATCAAAGCCAGTAGGATAAAGTTAGAATTGTGAATTCAAAAAAAGATTCGGGACTCAATTATCTGATTTGAAACTTCTCATTCCGAGCTAAGCATAATAAATTACCACCCACTTTAGAAATTTAATAACTTCAAGTTAATTCTTAACATTTTTAATTAAAACTACAAAATCTAACATTTTTTATTCACCTTTTCTGTTGAGCAGCATTGAGCCTTGCTTTAATTTTCTGCCCCAGATCCTCTTCTGCTTGTAAACGATCCCTTAAACCGCTTTTTGAAGTTGAGGACCGTGCTTTACTCGACAACAATTCATGATATCGCTGCATCACCGCCACAAACAAAAAGAAATATTGGATGCAATATAGAAATGGTAGCTTGTTTTTCAAATTTCCAAGATCAATAATACCTGGCGACGGAGATTGGCTTCACGGAGCTTAGCTTCGATTTCTTCGACAGAGGGTGGTGTTTTGGGCTCTCCAAGCAAACGTCTTCCTAATCTTGGAGGAAGAACCTTTGGAGAATTTAACATTGCTTCGTCATCGTTAACCGTGAAACTCAAAGCCACTCCTCCTCCTGCTACCCTCTCCGGTTCTGTCATCTCCTCCATTTACGTTAATTATGGTTTCCACGATTCAAGATTCGAAGATTTTTTTTTTTTTGGTGATCTGAAAATTTGAAGTGGTGATATTTTCTCAAGGTTAGGTGAATGATAAAGACAATAGTCAAGATTCAGGATAAAACATCATCTACTTGCATCTTCTAAACATGAATTTGTTTTCTACTAGAATGTTCTACGTGTGTGTATATATATATATGTTCTCGTTTTCACATATGGATATGGATGAGGATTGTTCTTTCCGATTCTAGATTTTTGTTTTCATTTTATTAAAAAAAGTTATATTTAACATCTATAATTTAGTTATTATTTTTAATTTACCTCTATCTTTTCGAAAATTACCGTTTATATATTAATATAATTTTTAAATTTAAAAGAAATCTATCTTTATATATAATACAATTAAAATACTAATGTTTTTATCATTTTATTATTTTTGTTATTAACTATGGATTATTTAAAGTGTGTTTATTTACGTGGTTCAACTTACTTTTTTAAAAATTATTTAAAAAAATATCAAAGAATTTTATACGGTCACAAATAACTTATTCTAATTATATAAGTTAGTTAGATATGATCTAATT
Source organism: Populus deltoides (assembly GCA_015852605.2). Classification (NCBI taxonomy): domain Eukaryota; kingdom Viridiplantae; phylum Streptophyta; class Magnoliopsida; order Malpighiales; family Salicaceae; genus Populus; species Populus deltoides. The sequence continues at coordinate 12,965,788 of CM027582.2, read as the reverse complement.
TTATAACATTAAATATATTTGATAAATGATAATTTTGAGTAGCTCAACAAATTATTCATGAATAAAATCCTAGTTTTTTGTATATAAAATGAAAGAGCAAAAAATCATGTTCTCAATATGTATTTAATATATTAATAAATGATTTATTATTTTAATTAAATCTCATTCCTTGAAATTAATAATATATCATACATAATAATTATATATAAATATATACTTTTAACTAGTCATTCTAATTGGATGATTATGAATATATTAACATAAACTAAATTGTGTGGGTAAAATCTTGTAACTCAAGAGAGAAAGCACTATTTACTGAAATAGTGGAGGGACAAGTTTGTTATTTTAATAAAAAATCGTAAAATTTTCTATGAGAGGTAATTGAGTTTTTTCACGGGATCTATAGGTCATTATTGATTTTATTAAGGATAACTTGATCTTTTTTCATGTAATTACACACTAGAATTATTTAAATGCCCTTAAAGATAAAAGATTTGTTAATTTGAATGCTTATTAAACATTTTATTCTTTTAAGCACAATATAATAACCATATAGCTCTTAGAATTTGAAAATTTTTAGCCCTCTTAGAGGGCTTATTAATACTTTTCTTTTGGTTTTTTTTATGTAATATTAGAGGCACATTGATATTTTTATTGAAATAAAAAATAATAATAAAAAAAAAGATGGTTGGAGATTTAGTTTTCATAACAGTAATGTAATTTGTTTTTTCATGAAATTTAGTCCCTCTTATTTTAATTACATTTCTTTTATTTCAATTAATTATTTAATATTGAAAATTGTTTTCAAATTCATTTTCCCTTAATTTTTTTATCTCTCAAATTTGATCATTATTTTTTTTTTTGTTGAGAAGGTTTTCCAAATTGATTTTTTTGTTGCAATTTCACCCTTCATATTTTTTCACCTATTAATTTTGATTTTTTTGCTTTTGAAATTTTTTACAATTTCATCCTTTAGTATTAAATTTATTAGGAATTGATATTTTTTTTATTGAACCCAGTATACAATTTCACAGTTGAAAATTAAGGAGATTAACCTAGGTAAATAAAGTTTACCTTGGTTCGCCTGATTTTTCATATTATTAAATTAGAGTTTTTTTTTCATATTATTAAAATGATTAAGCTTATTAAACTTGTTGACTCAATGACTTGAGTCTAAAATTTTTTCTCGATTTCATCCTTAAACGTTATATTGGTTGAGAGTTGGGCTTCTTTATTGAACCCGAGTCTAAAATTCAACGGGCTTCGAATTTAGAAAATTAATTCATGTTAAGAAGATTTGTTCGGTTTTACTTGATTTTTCAGTTTATTAAATTAGAGTTGCTTTTTTCATATTATTAAATTAAACGATCTTATGGAACACAAGCGACTCAAAGACTCGAGTCTTAAATATATTTTACTTCTCTAGAAACACTTACGTAGCCTTAATTATTTATTTAATATACGTTTAAAATTTTCTCGGCCTATGGTGTTGCTCTAGCCACCAATCTAGATTTACCCAAATCATTTTTTTATTTTTTGTCTTTTTAGATTTATATTTTTTTTTTACCTTCAATATCTGGTTCATCACGATTAACCTTCTTGGTTTGTTTTGGTATAGGTTGCATGTGGTTATCATGTTTTCATGCCTCATATCACACGTTTCATAGTGGTTTGCTCCATTTCAAGATTTTTTGAGTTTAAATCTTGAAACTAGTATTAAAAAGATATTGAATTTCTCTTAATTTAATAGACTAATATGCAGGTGCAACATTAAAATCATATAGGGAGGGACTTTGTAACACGAAAACTAATAAAAAGATACCCTTTTCATAAAAAAAAAGAAAAAAAAAGAGATTCAAATAACATGGTGATGTAATATTTTCTTGATTGACATTACTAGGTAGTTATTTATTTTTATTTTTTTAAGAAATTAGCTTAATTTATTCTTATATTTAGGTTGAGTCTTCGTTACGTCTCCACTAGTTTAATTGCTTATAAATCATTTTTATTTTTTAGGTTATTTTTTTTTATTTATCCTCCTAGTTGATGTTCTCATTCAAACAAGTAAAAATTTGTTATAATACCAATAATATTACACAACTTTAACTGTGTAGTCTTTTTATTTAATAGAATGCCTTCGGCTTAAATAGCCATTACAACTTGGAATCAAAGAAAACAACCCACATCTTCATATCCCAAAGATTGTGGTAACAGAAATAGAAAATAATGACCAAGTCATTATTTGACTTAACCAACTCTAACAAAAATGAATTGCTGGCTCCTGAAAGACATGAGTTTATTCTTAAACAAAACATCAGGATTCTAACATATCCTCCCTTAAACTGCACTTGCTGAAAACAAGTCAGTTTATGTTATTTATGCTTTGCACTCCTAGCAAGTCACGCAGCTTAAAAAATGATTCTAACTTTAAAGGCTTTGTCATGATATATGTCACCTGCTCACTAGTCCCACAATGAACTAACTCAACAACACCTTTCTTTACCAGATCACGTAGGAAGTGAAACTTCACATCTATGTGTTTAGTTCTTCCATGAAGAATTAGATTTTTTGATAACTTGATAATGGAACTAATCATAAAAAATCTTAACACACTTACATGAGGAGAAACCAAGACTGTTGAGCACTCTTTTCATCCAAATATTATGACAAACACGCAGCAGCAGCAACTACATATTCTGCTTTGGTGGTGGAGAGAGTCACCACTGGTTGCTTTTTTGAGCTCCATGCAACTGCACCACCACTTAGAAAAAACACATATCCAAAAGTGCTTCTTTTATCTTCTATATCGTTGGCATAGTCACTGTCGGTATAGACTTTAAGATCATCTTCAGAATTCTCTGCACTTCTTTTATAAAACACCCTTAAGTTTGTAGTTCCCTTCACATACCTGAGGACCCTTTTTACTGTTGTCATATGAGATGATTTCAGATCAGTCATGAACTTGCTTAACAGGCAGACAACAAACACAATGTCTGGTCTATTAACTGACAAATACATTAAGCTGCCAATTATTTGCTTGAACAAGATTGAATTCTCACTGGCTTCTCCACCATCTTTTATTAGTTTCATGCCTGACATGATAGGATTTTTCACTGGATTGCAACTTCCAATTCCAAACCTTTCTAAAACTTCTCTAGCACACTTCATTTGACACAAATGTATTCCTTCACAACTCTGTTGAACTTTAACTCCTAATAAATACTTCATTTTTCCCAAATCGCTCATGTCAAATTCTAGCTTCATTGACTTTTTAAATTTCTCACATAGCTCCACATCATTTCCCGTGTAAATTAAATCATCCACATAGAGGCTAATAATCAGGCATTTACCTCAATCTTTATGTTTGAGGAATAATATGTGTTCATGACTGCATTTCTCAAAACCTTCTTTTATGAAGAATCCTTCAATTCTGTTATACCAAGCTCTTGGAGCCTGTTTCAAGCAGTAGAGAGCTTTTTTAAGTCTCAAGACTTTATACTCTTCTCCTTTACGAACATAGCTTTTTAACTGCTCCACATAGACTGCCTCCTTTAATTCCTCATGAAGAAATGCACTTTTGACGTCTAGCTGAAAAACAACCCATCCTTTCTGCGCTGCTGGAGCTAAAATCAATCTTATGGTGTCCCAACAAACCACAGGTGTAAAAACTTTGCTGTAGTCGATCTCATATCTCTGAGTATAACCTTTTACTACCAGACGTGCTTTGCATTTATCTACCTCTCTCTTTTCATTCAACTTTGTTCTAAAAATCCATTTTACACCAATTCTCTTTATCCCTTTCGGTGGATTTACAAGTTCCCATGTCTTATTCTTTTATGTAGCTTCCATTTCCAAATCCATTGCTTTCCTCCATTTTTTTCTTTTTTTACTACTTCATCAAAGCATATTGGATCATCATGTACCATAAAGCACATTGATTCATCAGAAAAACCAGCTCCATAAACATAGTCTTCCATCCATCCAGGTGTCCTTCTAATTCTTCCCCTCGGTGTAGAAAAATCATTTTCCCCTAGTGTATCAAAATCGTTCTTTGGTGCAGCAAGATCATTTTCCCCTGGTGTGTCAAAAACATTCCCCCTGGTGCAGTACCATCATTTCCACCTTCCAGTACCTCATTATCCTTTTCAAATCCTTCTGTACTCGAATCATCTCTTTCTACTGATTTCTCATCATAGTCACTGATTTCTCCATCATAATCGTTATTTACCCAAGTAAAGACATCACTCCTCACATCTTCATCACTCCTCCTCCAATTCCAGCCCTCATTCTTATCAAACACTACAACCCTACTAACAATCACCTTTTTGGTCGTAGGATCATAAAGCCGATAGGCTTTAGATTCTTCACTAACGCCTAAAAATACACATCTATGACTCTTATCATCTAAATTTATCCTCCCTTTGTCAGGAATATGCACATTGGTAATACAACCAAAAATTCTAAAGTGCTTAACATTGGGTTTTTCTCAACTCCAACACTCTTCAAGAGTCTTTTCTTTCACAGCCACAGTTAGACTCTTATTCAACACATGCAATTCCCATCGAACTGCTTATGGCAAAAAAAGTTTAGGCATTTCCTTTTCTAAAAGCAAGCATTAAACCATGTTTAATATAGTTCGATTTTTACGCTCTACCACTCCATTCTGTTAAGGAGTGTAGGCAGCAGTAAGTTGCCTCTTAATGTCATGATCAACGCAAAACACATTGATTTCTTTGAAAGTGAACTCACCTCCCCTATTTGTCCCCAAACAACATATATCACACTCTGATTCTTTTTCAACAAGGCTTTTAAATACTTTGAACATTGAAAAGGTTTCACTCTTTTCGGCTAAGAAATAAATCGAAGCCTTTCTGTTGAAATCATCGATAAAGCACAATAAGTACCTTTTGAGGCTGCTTGAAGTTGGAGTAATTGGACCACACAAATCTGCATGTACTAGTTGAAGTCTTTTTGAAGCCCTCCATTGACTCTTCTTAGGAATAACTGCTCGATGTTGTTAACCACGATGACACATTGTGCATGTTTTGTTTGTGACTTTGAGTCGAGGAAGTCCTTTGACAAGTTGTTTGCTCTTCAAGGTTTTGAGATTTTTGTTGTTCACATGGCCATAACGACGATGCCACAGATCTGATAAGTCATCCTCACTTGCTATTAGACATTTTGAAGGTTGAGTAATCATAGTGGCTAGTAAAACAAACATCCTATTTGCTGCCATAAGAGTTTGCATAATAAGGCCTCTTGTAGGATGATATATTTTACAAGCCTTATCCTTCATGACAATAGCAAGTCCTCTCCTTGAAGCTGTCCAATGCTTAATAAGTTATTGTTGAGCTCATGAATGAAAAACACGTCTCTTACCACTTAAGTTAATCCTTCAGTCTCAAGCTTAACACTCATTTTTCCCATCACCATCATTTTTGCGCCATTGCCTAACTTGACTGAGTGTCTGAACTGCTCATCCAGCTCTACGAACCAATCTTTATTTCCTGATATGTGGTTAGAACATCCTGAGTCTAGGAACCAGACATCTTTCTTTTTTGTTTTCTTGTCCTAAATGTAAGCCATTAGTAGAAGCTTTTACTCTTCATCCAACTCAGCATAATTGGCACCCTTTTCTCAACTAGGACACTTATTTTGAAAATGTCCTAGTTTATGGCATTTATAGCATTCCACAATAGCTTTGTTGAAGCTTTGCCTTCCTCTACAACGTCTACCTCTCCAAGCTCCTCGTCCCTTTCCTCTTCCTGCTTTGTCTTCATGGGTAATCTTAAGGACTTGTTCTTCTTCTCCTTGACCCTTCATTCTTTGCTCATGCACAAGAAGATTGCTCTAAAGTTTGTCTATGGTCATTGTAGTCATGTTATTTGACTCTTCAATCGAACATACCACATAGTTGAACTTAGAAATCATTGATTGAAGAATCTTTTTTGTGATCATTGTTTCATTTAGATTTTCTCCATGAGCTTTTATTTTGTTGGCTATGGATAAAACTCGAGCGAAGTAGGCATTCACAGATTCTCCTTCCTTCATACGAAGAATTTCAAAGCCACAACGTAACGACTGTAATTGTGCCCTCTCAACCTTTGTTGAGCCCTGAAATTTTTGCTTCATGGAGTCCCAGATTACCTTTGAAGAGCTTCTATCAAGAATGGTTTCAAGCACATCTCGTTCGATTGTTTGATATAGAAGATTCTTTGCCTTCAAATCCTTTAACTTGTTTTCTTCATACTCCTTCATTTGAACATTTATGAGTTGACGACTTTCTGTCACTACTAAAGAGAAAGACCGTGCTTCTCTTGCGACATCCACCATGATGCCATGATCTACAACATTCCAATACTCATTGGAATGAAGCAGATTCTCCATCAGCTCAGCCCAATGATCACAGTGTCCCACAAACTTAGGCACATAGCCAGTGTTGCTTCCTTATGTCATTTTAAAGAAACACTCAAGTTCTCTTTTCACTCTTGTACTCACAGTCAAGTCTTGTTAAGAGGCTCTGATACCAATTGTTATAATACCAATGATCTTGCACAACTTTAACTATGTGGTCTTTTTATTTAATAGAATGCTTTCGGCTTAAATAGCCATTACAACTTGGAATCAAAGAAAACAACCCACATCTTCATATCCCGAAGATTGTGGTAACAGAAATAGAAAATAATGACTAAGTCATTATTTGACTTAATCAACTCTAACAAAAATGAATTGCTTGTTCTTGAAAGACAGGAGTTTATTCTTAAACAAAACACTAGGATTCTAACAGAAATACGTCCACATAAAAAAATTATACTTGACTTGCTTAATTAACTTATAAAAAATATTTGAAAAATAACAAATTATCATATATTATTAAATTTTAATATATTCTCATAATTATTTATTTTTTTAATAAATTAGATGGGATTTGAGTTTTTTTTACAAGTCTATTTTTACAAGTTTGCAGCCCGTAGAAAACCAAAGAAAGAGGAAGAAGATAAAAAGACGAAGAAAATTATCCTATAATTCAAGTAAGACGAGTCATTCACAAGGAGACTACACGTCGTCTCCAACAAAAAAAAAAAAAAACCAAAAACCTAACCCGGATCGTTTATCCATGTCATCAACAGTACACTTAAGTCTTGGGTTCTCATTTCACCAACGCTGCTCCTCTTTCTTTCAGCAGAGCGTGGCAATGGCTCTGTCACTAGTCCACTCCACTCTCTTCTCCAAAACTTCACAACTCTTTCTCCACACTAAAACTGGATTCTCTCACTTCTCTTCCTCTATCCCTTTCTCCTCCTCTGCTCTCCCTTCAAACCCCAAAACTTGGAGACGACCTGTCATTTCTGTTCTTGAACTTGGTGGTGTCAAGATTGCCAGAGATGGTATAAACTATGTGCTCTTATCTATATTTCTACTTCAATGCATTAATGGGTTTTCTGTACCCTTTTCATTATTCCACTTTTGTTTGGTTATCATTCCGCTCTTCACTGCAGTGGTTCAATCTTCATTTTTTTCCCTTCTTGTAGTTGACCGTTGCTTGTTTTGTAACATGTAATAATTTAAGTGCTTATACAAGTTAAATAAAATGTTATGGACTAATAAAGATTGTATAATTTCAGTGATTGAAGTTTTTGCATTTGATATGTTGTGCTGTTTATGCCTTTTTTTTCCCCGGTCAAATTGGGATTTGTTAAGTTGATGTTTTGGAATTTTGTTGAGGAATTTTGACAGTTTAGGATGTTGGGGTTTTGTAGATGTGGTGAGGGATGACCCTACAAATAATGTACCGGATACAATATTTTCTAAGCTTGGATTGCAACTTCATAGGAGGGATCAACATCCACTTGGAATTTTGAAGAATACGATATATGACTATTTTGATACCAATTACTCAAATAAGTTCGACAAGTTTGACGAACTTTGCCCAATTGTTTCTGTAAAACAGGTAAAGTTCTTTAATTTATGAAAAATTTCTATCTAGTTCTATTCTTGAATGTGTCTGTAATAGTTCTTTTTTGAAAACGAACTGCTGTTTAGTTTATAGTGACAGTAAATATACGTTTTGCAGAATTTCGATGATGTCTTGGTTCCAGCTGATCATGTAAGCAGGAGCTATAACGACACATACTATGTTGACTCTCAAACTGTTTTAAGATGCCATACAAGTGCACATCAGGCAGAGCTGTTGAGGAAGGGTCACACTCACTTTCTTGTAACTGGAGATGTCTATCGCAGAGATTCTATTGATTCAACTCACTACCCTGTTTTCCATCAGGTTTCTTATCTCTGATTTTGCAATCATGGTTTCTAAATCTATTGGCTTTGGAAGCTCTCTACTTCCTTTTGAATTAATTAGTTTGTCTTGTTACCTTGCAGATGGAAGGGTTTCGTGTTTTTTCTCCTGATGAATGGGAGGCATCTGGCGTGGATGGCACATCTTTTGCAGCTGAGGATTTAAAGAAATGTCTTGAGGGTTTGGCAACACATTTATTTGGTAAAATCGTTATAACTTGTTGAGAAAAACTGAAACTGTATAGATAATATTTCCAATTGGTTTCATAATGTTATTGCACAGAATTTGGGGATTATTTTGGGCTGTTGGATGGTGTTTGGAACCTGGTTTATCCAGTTTATAAATTTGGAAACATGTGTTGCCAAGTTGGACTGGGAGAGGCAATACATATATGATATATTAAAACTGGGGCAGGGGTGTCGTTCTGCTGCACCTCAGTTGGTATGATGCTAAAGAGATATGGAATAACATGCAGGTTCTTAATGTTGTAAAGAGAAATTCATAAATAACATGGATAGCTGGTAAAATATAGGATAATCTAAAGTTCTGAGTTTATTTCATGTTTTCATTTATTTGTTTTTTTTTCTTATGGAGGAGAGATTCTATTAAGTTCATTGTAATAGTTGTTAGTTTTAGAGGCAATGGTTCATAGATCCTTTTTTTCTGGTGCAATTCACCATTGCAGTCTTGGAAGATAAGTAATTTCTTTTAATTTGTTTGGTGCCCCTTCAAATAGTTATATCTCGAAATAGCCTCCTGTTTTCATATCATCCTAGATCCATCAGGTGTACGACTATATGTTGATTTGGTAAAAATCTCAGGTGCTGTGGAGATGCGCTGGGTTGATACATATTTTCCTTTCACCAATCCATCGTTTGAACTTGAGATATATTTTCAGGTACTGTGTTGATCTTGGACCTTTTGATATGGTAGCTTTGCATGTTTTTACTGATTCATTATCCCTACAGTATTTATTTAGTTGGCTAAACATCGTAACTCATGGTTTGAGCATGGGGTGTGGCATTAATGTTTAATTTGTGGAGATATAAAAGTTGACTTGGCACTAACAATAGGATTTTCCAGATACTTTGGATAGTGCTCATGTACAATTAAACCCTCCAACAATTTTTTTTAAAATTTTTTTTATAGTGCATGGAAACACACTGCTAATGGAAATGTATATGATGGTGTGTTTGCAAATAATAAAATTGATTTCTCTGTCAAACTTGTAGCAGAACATCTGACTCACCGACCAATGCCCAATAAATTTTCAGGAGAAGTGGCTGGAAGTTTTAGGCTGTGGGGTGACAGAGCAAGAAATTTTAAAGAGGAATGGAAAACTTAATAATGTTGCTTGGGCTTTTGGACTTGGTTTGGAGCGACTTGCAATGGTTCTGTTTGATATCCCTGATATCCGGCTTTTCTGGTCAAATGATGAGCGATTTACCTCTCAGGTCTGTCTTGAATTATAATACTGTGTTGCTGGTTTCTCCTCTTCCTTCATGCTATATGTTTTGATTTCCTCCATTAAAAAAAATTGAATGCTTTAAAGTCGCAATTTGACATTTTTGATATGTCAGTGATCCAGTAGGCCCGAGTAACTAATCTGAATGTCTGTTATGCAGTTTTCTAAAGGTCAGCTAGGAATCAAATTCAAGCCATTCTCAAAGGTACAATTGTGTTTTTCCTTCATAGATGGACACTGTTTTATTTGCTTATTTGTTTTGAATAAAAATTTAAGAAGAATGACAGCAGGATATGAATATCTAAATGTGGAATATATGTGCAGTATCCTCCTTGTTACAAGGACATGAGTTTTTGGATCAATGAATCATTTACAGAAAACAATTTATGTGAAGTTGTCAGAGGAATTGCTGGGGATCTTGTTGAGGAGGTATGGATTTTCTTTTCTTGGGGTTGCAACTTTGTTTGTTAATCACAATATTGACCTGCTGATGAAGAACCACCAAGAAAATTCTCCGTAAGAAAATTCAATTTATCCTGATCATTAGTATCCAATGTTCCTTGAATGCCTAGGTAGGGTGCTTATTTACAAGCACCAAACCAAATAAAAAAGGAGAACCTACTAAATATTCTTGATTCGTAGAGGAAACTAAAATACACTAAATTATTATTTAACTCCTAAATATTAAATATTAACAGTGCTAGAATCTAGAGTAATTGTACAGCAATAAAATTTCTAAATAATCAAGTAGTAATTTCCATTGTTATCTTTCTTCATCCCCCATCACCTGGGTAGTTTGGCCTTAAGTTATATAGACGCGGTCAACTTCGTTCTCTGCATGTGAGTTGTTTTAGTTATGTTATCATTTTCCATCAGCTAATAGTGTGAAGGCCTTTCACATGATCCCTTGTAGATGGAGGTTTGTTAAATGTGCAAATATTCCTCTACTCTTTCTGTAAAAGAATTGTGGAAGACTTGACTTTGTCTTCATCTCCCTGTGGTTTTCATTGTATTCTAAACATTTTGTAAGCTTGAAGTTTAGTCGCTTTGTAGTTGCTGTGCAAACACAACCCGCACAAATAGAAAGTGAGAGGAAAGGGGGATAAGAATGATGGTAATGCACCATAGCCCTTCAGAGATATGAGGGTGAAATAAACGTACTGTTTAAAAGTTGAAATTTTGTAGTACAAACTTCTAATTCACTAAAACATTCTAACAGAATTCAGAATGGCTAAACTTTCTGAATTGGACTAAAGTTGAAAGTTTCGAACTTGGAAAGTTAGTTTTCCATAGAAGTTTAAATTGGGCAAAGAAGTCTGGAATTGTTGAATTGTCTAAAACTAATCACCTTCTTTCTATGATTGTTCTCTGAGGTCATATAAAACATGACCCGACAGTGTTTCTTTGGTGTGGACGAAGATTCAATACTGGTGCTCATCTTTATAGATAATTTTGTGACTCAGGTGAGCTTGATAGACAATTTTACAAACAAGAAAGGAATGACAAGTCACTGCTACAGGATTGCTTACCGATCCATGGAACGTTCACTTACTGATGAGGAAATCAATGATTTGCAGGTATTTATTTTTAAAGGAAATTCATCCTTTTGTATTTCATTTTCGTTTGGGATATAGTTCATGATTGAAAACATACTTGCTATTGTGAATGCAGATGTCTGTGAGAGAACAGGTGCAAAGCAAGCTAAATGTCGTGCTAAGATGAGAGTTTATTGCGCTTCTAACCAAACGAGACATCTTGAAAGGTGTAAATTTCTCTGTGAACACAGCAACACGCAAATTTTCTTCTCTGTAAACTGTATTACTATGCGTTCCAAATTGTTGTTGCAGGAACCTACTCCACTCACATGTAAAGCACTTCCTACATTTGGGTGTATTTATAAATCCTAAAAAATTGTCATTTTGTGGTTTAATAAATCTATGTTAGTATCGTTCTTGATTCTATTAGTAGACGCATATGGATATTCAGCAGCCAATTATAACTTGTAGATGTAAAATCACGAAGCTCAGCGATGATGGACCTGTATCAGCTGATTCTTCGATTTTTGTTTGAATAGATTTGTTGTCTAATCCGAAGGCGTTCTGCTACAATATATTGATTTTCTTCTGATATCCCAGCTTTCACATTCCTATTATCATAGGAATGAATGGCGATGAGTTTTTTTCTCTGTATACTGTATTAGTGTGCGTTCCAAATTCTTGTTGCAGGAACCTACTCCCTCCCCATGTACAGCACTTCTTACTGTATTAAGCGAAGCTGTGGGTAAGATATTTTTTTTAATATAAAAAAAATCATTCAATCATTGCCAGTGTTTTTTTTGTTTAAAAAATTTAAACAGTGAAGACATTAACTTAATCTGATTGTTTGTCATTCATACTCTAAAGATCACTCCAGTGCATGTGATTTGATTAAAAAACTAAAAATATAATTTGATTAAAAAACAATTCAAGATATATATATATATATAATATAATATATATATATTAAGTGGATGTTTGATTGTGTGGGTTCACCAACTTTGTGTTTGGTAAAATTAAAACAACAGTTTTTTACCCACTATAACTGTGGTGTGCAGGTTTTTGAGAAGTCCCGAGATACACCAACAGTGGGCCATGCTCCGTTATCTCATGCGTGAATAATAGTTTTTTTTTTTTTAATTTTGAAAAACAATGTAAGTGAATTAAATTAATTTACTCGCAATGTTCACATGAAATTTTTTTTTTTAAAAATAATGCAATTAATTGATTCCACTCGTATTATTCATGTGAACGTGAATAATATATTTTTTTTGTTTGTTAAAAAAATGTTTAGGTGAATTAAATTTACTCTTTGTTATCTCAATTTTATTCATGATAATATTTTCCTAATTTTATTGCCCCAAAAATCATGAAAACTATAGTTCTTGTCGAATGAATTTTGCAAGTAATAAAATTGTAATTTTTTTTAAAAAAATTGAGTTTTACTCGAAAAACTAGTATTTAATATTATTTATAACACTACATAAATTAGAAGGATACGCATGATGGCGTAGCATTTGTGAAATTTGATCGCAATTCCAATTATATTCTTGCGGTTAAAAATTCAGTTTTTATTTAATTGTGTTTTATTCAAAAAAATTAGAAGGATATCGTTTGAGTGCGTAACAAAAATTCAGGTTTTGTTGTTGCGTGCTTAAGAAACCATGAAAAATAGTCATTGTTGGATAGATTTTGTATGTGATAACATTGCATATAGTTTAATGGAATAAAAAAATTTGATATCAATATTATTTATTTCATGATGTAATAATAGTAGTTAAATCTTCAGTATTTAAATTAAAAATATTTTTTAATTATTTTATAACCTCAATTTGAAAAGCATTTTTTTAACCAAACACATTAAACTATTTTTTGTTCAACTTCAATTTCAACCACAGTTTTAACCAAACATTTATTTTTTCAAATCAACTTCAACTAAAAGTACTTTTTATAAAACAATTTTTTTCAAACCACAACCACAACAGCAACCGCAATACCAAACACACTCTAAAACCACAACATGTTGGATTGATTAGGGTTTTTTATATTCGTGATTCAGGTTATGAGATCATGATAATCTCACATAAAATAAATTATGAAGCATAATTTTCAATTAACTAAATATTAAAAGATGAAATTGAAAAAAAAAATTAAAAAAAAGATAAAAATTGACCTGAGTCTACCCGTCAAACCAACTACTTGGGTTATGGGACCAAATAACCACATAGAAAGTAAACCGAGATAAATTATGAAACTTAATTCCTAATCACCTCAATGTTGAATGATAAAATTAAAAAGAAATCAATTAAAAAAACACAAAAGACCCGAATCAACCTATATTAGCATGTCAAACTCATGACTCAAGTCATGAGTTTTGGATAAACTCATAAAAAATAAATTGAAAAAATGACTCGAATCAATTGGTGTTAACTTGTCAAACCTACGATTCGAGTAATGAAACTAGAATAACCCTGTAGAAAGCAAATTGAAACAGATTATGAAGTTTAATTCTAAATCAACCCTTTGTTTATGAATGAAATTGAAAAAAAAAATCCATTCTAAAAAAAAGAACACAATAAAACAACCCAAGTCTACTTAGATTAACCTACAAAACTTGTGACCTAGGTCATGAGATCGAAATAGTCTCATAAAAAGCAAGCTAAAATAAATCGTGAAACCTTATTCATAATAAACTCAATATTAAAAGATAAAGTTGAAAAAAAATGCTAATTAAAAAAAAACTCAAGTTGAAAAAAAAACCAGGTTAACTAATCAAACTCGTGACATAAGTCAGTAGATTAAGATAAATGCATAGAAAAGCAAATACAATAAATTATAAAATTTAATTTCTAATAAATCAAATGTTATAAGATGAAATTAGAAATAAAAAAACATAGATTTAAAAAAGAATAAAAAAACAAAGGAAAAAAAAACCCATTCACTATTACAATGAATATTATTTTATGAAGTGGTGCATAGTAAAAACATCTTTTTTTTTTAGTTTTTTTTACTAATCTTTTATTTAATCAAATGATTATATGTGCTAATAAAAAGGAAAAAAAAACCATAAACAAAAGCAAACTAAATCAAACTATGAATCTCATCTATAAAACAATTCAACGTTCAATGATAAAACTGAAAAAAATAATTAAAAAAAATATCTAGGTCAACCAGCGTTAACATGCTAACACTGCGATCATGGACACATGATTTGAATAAACCTTTAGAAAGGAAAGGGAAAATAAATACGAAGACTAATTCTTAAAAAATTAAATGCTGAGGAATGAAATTGAAAATAAAAATAAATTAAAAAATGAACCTGAAAAAGAATTAAATTCAACTCTATTAACCTCTGAAATTCGTGATTGTGATTATAAGTTTAGAAGTTACAGCGTTGAAGGAAAACCCAAAAAAAATAATAATTTCATGGTATGAAACTTAAAAAAACTAATTCTTAAAAAAACCAATGAAAAAAAAAGATCAAAGTTAACCAGAATTAACCCGCTAACCCTATATCTATGAGAATAGGATTGAGATAGCACTATATATAACATTTCCATTTTTACTATTCAAATCTAATGTAAATATATTGGAACATTTTTTAAAATTGGAATTTCTTTTAAAAAAAAAACTCGGCAAAGTTTCCATTACTTTTAAGCAGGTCAAATTATCAACTTTATACTAAGTATAAAAACTTAATTTTCAATCTCACAATCCCGAACCAATCATCTTAAATCACATCTCAATTAACGTTAATCTCAATTTCCCATATTTACAAAATACTTATTCACACATGTAACATCTAAATAATTAAAAAGATTTAGAATATGAACTACTTCTAACTTCAGAATTTAATTCAAGAATTTACAAATCTAATAGCATGCATACAATTCATCTATGTAGCACATCATGTTAACAACTGTGATAACATAACATGTACAAGATTATTTTCAACTAATTTACACTGCTCAAAAGAATATTACATGCATTACATGTCACCAAAATACTAAACCATAAAGATTTAATTATTAAATTAATCATAAAATTAAATATTGTCCATAATTCTACATCTGCTGCTACATATTTTAATTAACACTAACAACTCAAAGTCAATTCTTTACATAGTTATGCACATCTTCAACTAATCCACATTGTTCATCTTTTCACCCAAGCAATCCTTTACAATAGCTACAACCCCCAACAATTTAATTAATTATTAATAATCAAGATACCAATAAATCCGGTAATTCATACAATTATCATCAATCTAGCTATTTTCTCATTGATGCCAATAAATCCAATAATTCATATAATTGCTATTAATTTGTCTATCCCTTCATAAATGCCAATAAATCTAGTAACTTCTCTTTGTTACTAATATTTCTTATTGTTATTTTTCTATTTAATTCTTCATCTTCATTTTCTTTCACACACACATATATGTCTCACCTTTATATACCTTTCATTTTTATGAGTAAATTCTTACCTAATCATGAGACTTGTTTCTGTTGAATTTAAACTAGGGTATATTAAATTTTATTATATTATATTTCATCATAATTATTTTATTATTTATTTATTACATTTGGTTTTAATTAGCTTTTCTATTTTTTTTATTTTTCAAGTATTTTTTCATAATTTATTTTTTCCGTGTTTACAATAGGGAGGAAAGGGAGTAATAAAAAGCATAAAGACCAACTCTAAAAAAATAAATATTAAATGATAAAATTAAAAAATAAAAATAAAAAAGAACATAAAAAAAACCAAAGCCAATCGATGTTAACCTTCAATACTCTTGATCATCATGGGGCTGAGATTAACTGCATAAAAGATAAATCTAAAAAAATAATAAAGCAAAATTCTCAATAAAAAAAATCATGAGGCATGGAATTGATTTTTTTTAAAGCAATAAAAAAATTTAAGTCAACTCGAGTTAATCTATTAATCAGGTGACCATGGACATAAAATTTAAATAATCCTATAGAAAGAAAGAGAAAAAAAAAACCAACCCCACAAAAATCAAATATTGAAAGATAAAATTAAAAATAATTTTATAAAAAAATCTAAAAAATAAAGTAATCCCATGTTAATCTTTGAAATTTGTGGTTCAATAAAAAAAATCGAGGGATGAATTTTTTTAAATGTAATAAAATGAAGATCCATAAAAAAAATAAATATAAGTAAAAAGAACAGGTTTCTATTTTTGCTTAATTTTTTTTTCTTTGATGTGTTTCTTCTTTTGAATGTTTGTTCTCCCACTCTTCATTATTCTAAAACTTTTCCATCAAAGAATTACTTTTAATTTTTCTTGCATGTCTAATTTTAACAAAATGAAATAGGCTAAATATTCAAACCTAGAATTAGTTTTTGTGCTCTTAATTTTATTTTTTTCCTTCTTATACTTTAAATCAAGTTTTTTGTTATTTTTTTAAAGTTCCCTCCCAATTTTGCATATCAAGCTAATGAAATGACTTGTATTCTCTCAACTTCAATAACCTTTTAACCTAATTAATCAACTTTAATTTTTTTTTTCTGGGAAATAAAACTTAATAATTTTAATTCTCCATCCAATAATTTTGATTTTTTTAATATCCTTTCTTTGAAAAAATTAAAAAAATTAAAAAAATTTTGGATGGAGAATTAAATTTATTTGTCTTGTTTTTAAAATTTAAAATTATTTCATAGAAAAAAATTAAATTGATTAATAAGGTTGAATATTATTTATCTTAAGAGTATTTAAATCATTTTAATAGTTTTATATGCAAAATACGGAGAGAATCTTGAAAAAAAATAATAGATGTTAATTTCAAACACATTTAAGTATTCTTAAATGACTTTAACTTAGTAGAAGTTTGAGTGTTTAGCTAATAAAATATATTGCAATTAGGGTTATTAACTAATATACTAAACCGTGTAGGGATTTCTGTTTCCAACATAAAAAACACTATTCAGGATTACATTTAAAAGGGATCCACATGATTCTTCTCCTTTTTTTTTTGTTTTTTTTTCAAATTTTTTTTTCAACTTTCTTATTTTATCTTTTTTATTTATTTATTTTTTTTCAATGATTCTTCTCCCTGTTAGCTTTTCCTTTTTTTTTGTTTTTTTTTAAAAATTTTTTTGTCAACTTTCTTATTTTTTGTTATTTTTTCAATTATTCTTCTCCTCTTCTTTTTTTTTTTAGAACTTTTACCCGTTTTTTTTTTTTTTTTTTTCAAAAATTTTTTTGTCAACTTTCTTATTTTTTATTTTATTTATTTATTTTTTTTCAAAATTAGTTTTGTTGATTTTACCTTTTAAATATTAACCTAGTTAAAATTTTTGATTTATAATTTTTTTCTTTAAAATACTATGGATTGCTGTGATGTTTTTCCACTTAGTTTTTCTATTTTATTTCTTTATTTTATAAAGTTATATTTGAAAATTTTATTTAATATTGAGCTGATTGAAAATTTGGTTTTGTAATTTTTTTCTTTAAAACATTGTTGATTGCTCAAACTCTTTTTGTTGTTTCCCCAAAATTATTGGTGCATAGTTAAAAAAATTAATGCAAAATATGTGAGGAATAGCTATGTAACTTTTTTTGAAAATTACTGTTCATTGCTATAGTGTTTTTTCCCACATGGTTTTTTGTATAATTCTTTTTCAAATTATCCTTTTCAATTTTATTTTTTTAATATTAAGTTGTTTGTGAATTACAATTACAAGTCATTATAAATAAGGCTAAATCATGTGAAGAAGCCTTAATAGGTCACAAAACACTATGAATTGCTATAGTGTTTCCAACATGATTTTGTTTTCCTTTTTTTGATGTTTGTTTTGTTATTTTTTTTCTAAAATTGTCTCTGTTGATTTTTTTTTAATATTGAGCTGATTAAGAATTTAGCTTTATAATGTTTTTCTTTAAAATATTGTGAATTGTTGCATTTTTTTTTTCCATGTGATCCCTTTTTATGATTTTTTTAAAAATTATCTTTGAAATTTTTAAAATATTGAGTTGGTTAAGAATTATAATTATAATAAAACTAAATCATATAAGGAAAGAGTTATTTTTCTCTCAAAAACAACTGGGAGTGCTACATATTTCTCTAAATGGTTTTTTATTTTATTTTATTGGAAAAAGCGGTTTTGTTTTTCTCACAAAACATTGTCAATTGCTACAAAGATTTTTTCTCAATGTTTTTTTACCTTCCAATAAATTATCTTTGTTGGTTTTTTTAATTTTAATTTAGTTGAGAATTTAGCTATTGTAATTTTTTTCTTTGTTATAAATCAAAAGCTAAATCATGGATACAAAAAATATACTTTCCTCACAAAACACTGTAAATTACTACAAATCATTTTGTTTAGTCTCTAAGTTTTGGATCACTAACACAACTTTTTTAAAAAGTAATGAAATATTTGCTCCATCATGCCTTTAATTTCTATTACTGATCTAGCGCTGGTTCACCACAATTATAACACTATCAAATGAATTAGAAAAAGAAAACAAACTTGAGTCAACTCATCAAACCTACATTACTCCGGGTTATAAGACTGAGATAATCTCATAAAAAAATAAATTGAAAAAATTAGAAGTTTAATACCCAATAAATTTAATGTTAAATGATGTAATTGAAATTGAAAAAAAAAACTAAAAGAATAAAAAAAAACTATTATAGTGAATAATATTTTTTTGAAGATGAGTAAAGTAAAATCCCTTTCTCTTTTAATTTTTTTTTGTTAATTTTAAAAGCCACCTATTTTTTTTTAAATATCATATTTTTTTACTAGTGAACATGAGTATTAGTTGTATATTACGATGTTATTAATATTGTATTAAAGATTTTTCAGAAACGAAAATTTATATTAAGAACATAATAATTATTTAAAAGTTTTTAACGCTTTTATATAATTTTATATGTAGTAATTAATAGATTATAAAGTATAGATTTGCACACAAACAATATCTGCCCTGTCAAGTATCAAATTGTAAACAATAACGGTGGCGATAAATATTAAATATTTAAAGAAACCTACAAACAAACTAGTTGTTTTAATTTATTCTATCACTATAAAAAAAATATAAATGAAAAGCTTAACTTGTCAAAATTAAAACAATCTCTTATATATATTTAAACAATTCTACATGTCAAAATTACAAAGACATCAACCCTGTATAAAAGAAAATATATGTTAATGCACTTGAGAGTCTAGCTCAGTGGTCAATCGTGTGACTTGTTCCGCCCCCGTCCCGAGTTCGATCCTCTATGTGCACGCCTGTCACCCCCACGGTGCCTTACCTGCTCACTGGGGTTGCAGGATGTTCAGTGGACCTTGGGGAATAATCGTGATGCGCGCAAACTGGCCCGGACACCCCACGTTAATAATATATATATATATATATGTGTGTGTGTGTGTGTGTGTGTGTTAATGCTAGAATGCAAATTTAACTTCTATCTCTTTTATTTTTATATGTGAGAAAGAGCGACGATGGTGTTCGAAAATATAATAAATATTGTTTTTTAAAGTATTTTTCACTTAAAATTACATTAAAATAATATATTTTTTTAAAAATATTTATCTTTAATATCAACACATCAAAATAATAAAAAAATTAATTTAAAAAAAAATCAAATTTAAAAAAAAAATTTCAATTTCAATTCCAAACACCACGGACATCCCATGAAGGCATATAAAATTATATATATATGTATGTGTGTGTGTGTTACAAGAGATGCTTATACTATATTATAAATGTCTGCACAAAGGGATGAGTACGGAATCACATAATTTATACATCTTGCTACAGCTCAACTCATTATTACCTTTACGTACGCCACAAGTTTCTTCACGCTAGCAAGCAAGCAAGCAAGATCCCTTTTTTGACTGCTGCCTCGTAAAATATCAGATGGCGCGCGATGCATAATTGGTTATATGTTACTCTCTCAGTCAAACACAGTGGAGGCGCCGCCCAAATTCTATGTGAAACCGATCTGACGTGCGACACTATACCCTCTCATCTGCCGTCTCTTCCTCTCACCAACATCTTGTTACAGCTTCCAACTGTGCACTGCTTTCATTTTCTTTGTTCGCCGGCATCTTCCGTTAAAATCGATCGAGCCTATATTTTAATATCAAGAGAGGCACTCGAGCTACAAAAACAATGGCAAAGGCAAACCTCCTTACTGCTAGGGTTAAACCCTTTAATTATTTTATTAATTTGGCGGAAATACAACAACCCTTACCTCTTTATTTTATTTTATATATATAAAGCTGTTCTACTATATATTTAAAGGGAAGTTCCCAAACTAAGCTTACACTTGATTCCGTATGTGCATGCCTTGCCACAAATACTTATAGAAAGTGACGTACGGCTCTTGCCGCCATTGTTGTATTCTTAACGAGAGATCATATATAGTTCTTCTCTCCAACAGAGAAAGTAAAGATTTTTGGGTAGCGATCAGTACTATATATATATAGATGAGGAGGGTATTGTTTTTAGTGGCGGCTGTTTTAGCAGTTATTGGCAGTGGTAGTGCCGTTCGTGGCGGAGATGTAACGTACGATAGCAGATCTTTGATCATTGATGGGCAACGGAAGATTGTTTTCTCTGGTTCTATTCACTATCCTCGAAGCACCCCAGAGGTACTTTAGCTTACAAACCCTTCTATGCATGCCATAATTGTTTTCGTTTTGGAAGAAGAACAAGCTTGCCAGCGAGCTGATCACTGTATTTCAATGCAGTACGTAGTTGTTCTCGTTGAAAATTAGAATGAAGAAATCATGAATATTGAAAGTTAATTTGTTATAGTGATAAAGTTAATTAGTTCGATATCAATCACTTGGATAATTTCATTTCATTATAAGTTCACTAACTTGGAAAATCATATTCAGTAGTCTAGAACAAAGGATTATCATTAAAAAAAACATTATTTATCCAAATTTTACAACTTGCATTTCTCGACCCACATATAAGTGTATTATAGCCGAAAACCTCGAGTTTGTGGTCTCCCCCATCATTTAAATCAAGTATTGAAACTAGGTTTTTGATATATATTGCAGTATATATTGATTGTTTTTCGAAGTAATTCACTTATAAATATATAGAAATAATATTTTTTTATTTTTTTTAAATTTATTTTTAATATCAACACAGCAAATAAAATTTTTTTTTACCTCAATTTTGTTTTTTGTGGTTTCATACATACATTACATTACATGTTCTCACACAAACATTATATAGTTTAACAAAAGAAATCAAACACAGCTCACCAAGAACAAGATGTAGGGTTTTATTGCATTTGTACGCAAATGTTGTAGTATACATAGCAGTTGACTTTATTTTCTTTCTCAAGTATATATTTTCTTAGTGTTGTTGGATCTCCATGAGAAATGCCCCTCTTGCACTCTTCCTAATCCATCCATCTATTATCTTTTTTCCTGCACTTAAAAGCTCATCTGGGTAACATAGAAAGGGATCCCTCGAGATTCTCGATGAGGCTAGCTGTTCTCCCTTTTTTTTTTCTTTTTTTTTATTAGCACACAAGGAAATCTGTCCTGCTGTGTGTAGCCATGTAAATCTACATTTCTAAACATCAATTATTTAGAAAATAATATAAAATTATTATTGAAATTTTATATAAAAACTTAATTTTTTTAATATGATATCAAGTCGTCTTATTAATCAAATGACTATAAATTCAAATCTTATTAGCTATTTTCTAATTACGTAATGTTAGTTTTGTGCAAGTTTCAAATTCAATAAATTTTTATTCAGAAAGTTTGTTAGGGAGTAATATAAAACTATTCTTGAAACTTCACTTGATAATTTATGATTATTTGTGGAATTTATATAAAAAAGAAAAAAAATATAGAAAGCCCTTTTTTCTTTTTTAAGATTTGAATGGAAAATATATGAAAATGAAAATTAATCCCAAGTTTTGATCGCTAGATTATCTCTTCAAACGACAGCATTCATTGGTATTATTTCAACATGGGGGGCATCGTAATATTAATGGCTTGATCCAACGTTATTTAATATTTGAAGATAATTACAAGAAATGCGATGGTAAATTAATTATATTATATATCTTATAATAATGTTGACGTTTTAATAAATTAATCATCAGAATTGAGAGTTGGATGTAAATGATATTCGGCCGGGGATTTGATCCATGTAGCTTCTACGTACGTTCATCAGAAAATAATTGTATAATCTAATGTTATGTTCCTTACATTTTAATCAAGATCGATTAATTACTCCTCGCAATATTAAAAATAACTAGATATATAATTTCTTGTGACTAGTGTTGACCATTCTCAATTTATTTATTTTTTTTTCCAAAACCCAATTCTTTTCTTATAATTTTTCCCATCTTACCTGTTTTTCAAAAAAATAAAATAAAAAAATGAATGCTGCTAGTTGTGTTACTAACAGTAAATATTTGCAGATGTGGCCATCTCTGATAGCCAAAGCCAAGGAAGGAGGACTGGATGCCATAGAAACCTACGTGTTTTGGAATGTCCATGAACCACAACCTGGTCATGTCTGTAGCCATGATCCCAACTCCTTAATCCTCTCTTAATTACTTTTCGCATTCACTGATCACTTGTTAATCTTTTTGTTTTTCCTGTGTAATATTGCAAAATATTGCATAGTATGACTTCAGTGGAGGGCATGACATAGTGAGGTTCATCAAGGAAGTCCAGGCACAGGGCCTCTATGCATGTCTTAGGATTGGACCCTTTATTCAAAGTGAATGGTCTTATGGGTAATAATAATAATCATAATAATTAAAAAATATATAAAAAAAATATAAGTTAATAGACGAAAGATTATTATTATGTTGCAGAGGGCTCCCATTCTGGCTGCATGACATCCCGGGGATTGTTTTTCGATCTGACAATGAACCTTTTAAGGTAATAATTCTTTCCTTGAGATCACTTGTTGTATGTATCTTGGCATGGCATCCTGACATTTATTCCCAAGGACTAGATAGACTAACAGTTTACAGGGTTCAAAGTGTTGACGACAACATTGTAAGAAATATCAGACTGTACTGTGTGTGAGTAAATACCGACGGACTGTGAGAGTAAATATCGGCAGAAAGTTCTGTCGGAAAATCTGTGGTAGTGTGTGAATCAAGGGTTTTTTTATTTTATTTTAAGGCAACTTATTTAATCGATGGCATGGCAGGTATATATGCAAAACTTTACTGCAAAAGTAGTGAGCATGATGCAATCAGAGAATTTGTATGCTTCACAGGGAGGTCCAATCATACTATCACAGGTTCAATTTGCAATGAAACTATGTGAGTGGGTATGTCTGTTGAAGATTATTAGGATCTAATGTTTCTCACTTTTATAGATCGAGAATGAATATGGCACAGTACAGAAGGCTTATGGTCAAGAGGGGCTAGCATATGTCCAATGGGCAGCACAAATGGCTGAGGGACTTCAAACTGGGGTGCCATGGGTTATGTGCAAGCAAAATAATGCTCCTGGTCATGTGGTTAGTCTTCTTTTTCTGCAAACTAGCTTGCAAGTTTCAGGAAACTGTAACTTATAGGGCACAGGTTCTTCTGAATCCCTTCCTTGAACACATACGTACATTTTTATAACTCAGTGTACTCTATATCACAATGAAGAAACATTAATTGAGTGTAGTTTGCAGATAAATTCATGCAATGGAATGAAATGTGGACAGACATTTGTTGGTCCTAACTCACCAAATAAACCATCAATATGGACAGAGAATTGGACAACACAGTAAGTATATGTTTATGTACTGATGCCTTATTCTTCCCCTTCCTTTGACGAGCACTATAGTTGTTCAACTATGAAGGTATACAAAAGATTTTCTCCGAACTGATTCCCATGTTTCTCTTTCAGCTATCAAGTATATGGTGAGGATGCACCACTGAGATCTGCAGAGGACATTGCATTTCATGTTACATTATTCATCGCTGCAAAGAAGGGAAGCTTTGTAAACTATTACATGGTATTACAGTCCTCTGATAACTACATATATGTTCAAAAGCTTTTTCCTCTCACATTTACATGAGTCTCACCCTGCAAGTAATATCAACAAGCAAATGAGATGAAATATATGTGCCAGCCTGCTAGAAGAATTGATGATTTGTTCTCGATGCACTTTAGACCATGAAATAATTTCTGCTAAGGCCTAATTTGCCGTTTCAGTATCATGGTGGAACCAATTTCGGGAGGACAGCCTCTGCATTTGTAACAACTAGTTATTATGATCAAGCCCCACTTGATGAGTATGGTAAGCTTTCGCATGCTTCTATACCTCCTTTCGTAGTATTTTCTGTGTTGTCTAACAGAAAATCTTACCAGACATATCTTTGATGAAATTTAGGATTGACTACACAACCAAAATGGGGTCATCTCAAGGAGTTGCATGCCGCAATAAAACTATGTTCAACGCCTTTGCTTTCAGGAGGGCAAGTTAATCTCTACCTAGGCCCACAGCAACAAGTAAGGACATCAGAAAGGAATTCTTAGCATTTTTCTTTCTTTTGGATGCAAAACAGAAAAGATTTTGTACTGTTGAAATTGACACATCTGAATAGGTATATCAAATTTTCTGTGAAATCTCGTTGGCAGAATGCCATACGATTCCCATAAATCAGATGGTTCATGAAAAAATTGTGCAGAACAGCACAACTCTACAGAGTAATCAGTATTGTATTGTGCTGCCATATTGTAGGCCTATATCTTTAATGCAGTATCAGGAGAATGTGCTGCTTTTCTCATAAACAATGACTCAAGCAATGCCGCATCTGTTCCCTTTCGAAATGCTTCATACGACTTGCCTCCAATGTCAATTAGCATCTTACCTGACTGCAAGAATGTTTCCTTCAATACTGCAAAGGCAAGACTCTTTTCCTGACCCTGATCCGCAACTGAACACCTTTTAGTACTGAAACGTTTGTAATTGTTAGGTTTAATTCTTGAACCTCTTGAATCTTGAACAGGTCAGTACTCAATACACCACAAGAACTATGGGAAGAGGCGAGGTTTTAGATGCTGCAGATGTGTGGCAGGAATTCACCGAAGCAATCCCTAACTTTGACAGCACCTCAACAAGATCAGAAACGTTATTGGAGCAGATGAATACCACGAAAGATTCATCTGATTATCTCTGGTACACATTCAGGTATACCGCAATCAATTTTACATTAATTATGAACTACGTTCTTTAGACTGAACTTGAAATGCTTGAGAAAAACTATACTGGTCTTGTGATCAACTTTGATTACAATTACCATACACGTTCACATTTTAATCCAACTCAAATGTAGGCCTCTTAATTTAAATCTGAAGTAAATGCTTAACTGAAAAATGTTCACAAATTGTCTTGTTTGGATTACTAATTTTTGGAATTGTTTACATTTTTTCATCAAAAGGTTTCAGCATGAGTCATCTGACACACAAGCCATACTTGATGTGAGCTCTCTTGGCCATGCTTTGCATGCATTTGTCAACGGACAAGCAGTAGGTGAGCTCTACTTCACCTATGCGAAAGAAACGAGTCAGTATTTAGGAATGGCCAAGTATACATTTGTGAAAATAAATTTTATTACCCAAGAAAGATACCAACACATAATTTCTCAACTATTACTGCAGGTACAGAGAATAAATATTGATTAACTTCTTGAATCTGGAGTTTGCTCTTTTATGTGAAATTCTTCCCTCCTTACTGTCCAAAATTTAGCATAACGAGCAACTTATAGATTTGTTGTGTTTCAGGATCTGTTCAAGGAAGCCGTAAGAATCCAAGGTTCAAATTCGAAACAAGTGTTTCTTTGAGTAAAGGGATTAACAATGTCTCCTTACTGAGCGTGATGGTTGGAATGCCGGTAATATTCAAATTCCACCTTCCTCGTACTACCAGATTTTACAGTTAAAGAAATTACTTCTCAACATGCTAAAGAAATTTCAGTGCACCTTGAAATTTATTCCAATGGTGTAAAGGATTCAGGAGCATTTTTGGAGAATAGAGCTGCAGGACTGAGAACCGTGATGATTAGAGATAAACAAGACAATAATGACTTCACCAACTACTCATGGGGATATCAGGTACTGTCTACTGCTCTTTCCCTGAATTCATTTTTCTTCTTTATTATTCCTGCATGACTTCTTATAATTTAATCATCTTAACTTCAAATAATGATTTTAGACTTGTTCTGCTCTCACCACTCATAACTACTTATCTTTTGATGCAGATAGGATTGCAGGGAGAGACATTACAAATTTACACAGAGCAAGGATCAAGCCAAGTTCAGTGGAAAAAGTTTTCAAATGCTGGAAATCCACTTACATGGTACAAGGTAACCAATTTTTATTTTATTTTTTTTAAAATAGAACTTAATATCTCATTTATATAATGTATAAATGTTTCATGTGATAGTTCTCATTTATTTCTTATCTATTTTGTGGATTGTTTATATGCCAGACTCGGGTTGATTCACCTCCAGGGGATGTCCCAGTTGGCTTAAATCTTGCATCCATGGGAAAGGGTGAAGCTTGGGTTAATGGTCAAAGTATTGGTCGATATTGGCCCTCGTATCGTACCCCAAATGGATCAGCACAGACGTGGTACGTGATTTGTAGTCTCAGATGCTTTTGGTACACTGTCAAAGTTAAATTTACTGCTGAAGATGACATAAAGAGGCAGCCATGGCATTTTACAGCATTTTTTCTGAGTGATCCTAAAGTTCCCAACTCAATTTGTCGAAATAATTGCACACGTACATGTTATAAACACACTCAGATGTTGTGTCTGAAAAATACTCCATGGGAACTTGGTAGCTGAGCTTCCTTGAAGCTAAAAACAACTTGCTGAAAAGATGGTCACCATTAAAATAGCTTGTAGAATTGCTTTTAGAAAGTAGATTTCATTTCCCCAAGTGTAAAGGTCCTGAATGTTACCTAATATATATGCCTAACCACTTTTCATCTTAGGTATCATGTGCCAAGATCATTCCTCAAACCTGCAGGAAACCTATTAGTTTTACAGGAAGAGGAGGGTGGGAACCCCCTCCAAGTATCCTTGGACACTGTCTCAATCTCACAAGTGTGCGGTCACGTGACTGCTTCTCATTTGGCTCCAGTATCTTCATGGATAGAACATAACCAAGGATATAAAAATCCTGCGAAGGTCAGTGGAAGAAGACCTAAAGTACTGCTAGCTTGTCCTTCAAAAAGCAAGATTTCACGTATTTCGTTTGCAAGCTATGGAACCCCACTTGGTAACTGTAAAAATTCCATGGCTGTTGGAACTTGCCACTCCCAAAACTCAAAAGCTGTTGTCGAAGAGGTCAGTTATTTCATCACAGTATTTGTTTTCATTATCGCATCAATCAATGCTCAAGAGTTTTAAAAATCAAGCTGTAAGATGTTCGAGACTCTGGTACATGAGCCTTGTGCATTTTATCTTAATATGCCTTGTTGCATTTGATGTTCATGTTAACAACTCAAGCAAGCTTTTTACTTCTCTATGCAACTTTCCAGGCATGTCTAGGGAAGATGAAGTGTTCCATTCCGGTATCAGTTCGGCAGTTTGGTGGCGATCCGTGCCCCGCAAAAGCAAAATCGTTGATGGTTGTTGCAGAATGCCGATGATTGATATTGCCATATCATTTAAAGCTTTGAATGATTCTCATACATAGTTCGTTTTGAAGAAATTTATTTTTTGGTTATCCTATATTAATGTTGATGTGAATAACCGAAGGAAGTGATATCATTTAAAGCTTTGACATTGTTTGAGGTTAACTGTTTATATTTCCTTAATGGTTTTTAATTCATAACTGGTACAATGTTGCTATTGTTGAATGGAAGTGCAGCAATTCATTGATGAACATGGTGATATGTCCACTCCTCGTACTTCAACTTTGAGTCTTTTTTTTGTAATAACTTTGAGTCCTTCACAAATCACAATCAATCTCGTATTTTTCCCCATGTTTAATAGAAGACAGGATTCAGGAGCATGTCCCAAGAGCATCAGAAGTGTACCCCATCTGTTCTCGAGAGGCCAAAGCGGCTACATTACCTGCGATTGCCTCAACTTCCCTGACAATGCACAAATGACCCCTGTTTCTAGTACTCTTGAATGCCATCCTTTCAAGCAAAGCGTGTGGCTCTGCATGAAATGGGCTCCCATAGACAGAACCGCAATCAAGATACAAGCCTATGGAGGCTGCATGATTCTAATCAACCAAACAAAATAAGCTTCTTTAAAACTGCAAAACAAGAAAATGAAACTGTTAATTTCAAGAGAGGGAAATTTGGAGTACAGGTGGGGAAAAAGTCACAGCACAGACTGATCATGCTTCAAAGAATATCATCAAACAATTTCCAGAACTTTTGATTGAGCTTTCCTGGTTCAACTTAATCAGGGCAATGAAGATGGGAAGGAAAAACCTGCATGTGGTACTTCCAAGGGAGGACAGACCTAGCCAGTTCTCCAGTCACCTAGCTTTAGCCTGATGAGGATGCCTCGAACCTACAGAATTTGAATTATCATACTGGGAAATCCCAAGCCTTACAGATTAAAAATAGCAATTTTCTCAATCATTAAACGAGAATTTTATTTACATTAAAAATCAGTAAAGGCAGCCGAAAAATTAACCCAAAAAAAAAAAAAACTATTTCTAGTCTATAACATTACAAGGACACCAAGCCTTGCAGATTTCATCCGAGGAAATCCCAAGCCTTGCAATTTCTCGGGTTAGAATCAGCATCCAGAATCCCACAGCTTCCTGTAAGTCAGTTCTATGGTATCAAGAATCTCGTGATTTGAAGTTTGCTTCATTCTTGCTAAAAAGAATAGGATGAACTTTATTTCCCCAAGATGCAGTAATACTTGCAACAGTTGAGGCTGCTCTTCTTTGATAGAGAAAAATCATCCATTGAAATTCAGGATCCAATCCCAAACCAATACGGCGCAATGCCAAAGCATACAGGAAATTGGTCATCACCAAGAAGCAGGTCATCTAAATTGCCACAAACAAATTGAGGACCAACTTTGGGGCCATCATGATCATCCTCCTCACCTTAACGGGCTAACAACCCAACCTGTAATAGGATTCTGCTTGCGAACTCTAACTTTTCTATGCGAACCACTTTGCAATCGTGCAAGCACTGAATATGTAATTGAATCAGGGATTAAACCTTGCTGTTTGAGTTTTGCATACAAATCAACAGCTTCAGCAGTCCTTCCACTCCTCTCAAGACAGTCAAGTAAGATGTTGTAAGTTACAATATTAGGATAGCAACCTTCAGCAAGCATCTCATCGAATAACCTGCAAGCCATTTCAACTTTATCCGTTTTTCCAAAGCACTCTATGAGAGTGCTGTATGTCACAACATCAGGATTCAATCCTTTTTCACACATTTCCTTAAACTTCATGTGAGCTTCATCAAGATGACCATTCTTCCCAAGGCAATTTATCAAAGAATTATAAGAGCATGTATCAGGTTTATAATCACTATCTTCAAGTTCCTCAAATATTTTAATAGCCTCGTCAACTTTCCCTGCCCTGCCAAAGCTTGAGATCAGAATATTGTAGGTGAATGTGTCAGGCAAAGGACCATCTTGCTTCATCTTTTCATAAAGATCATGAAGAGGAGATATTTGTTTTAACTTGCCAAGGGCACTGAATACTGTATTATACATGACTGTATCAACACTTACTCCTTTCTCGTGAATTTTACCCAGCAGGTCAATGGCCTCTGTTGTTTTACCAGCACTGCATAAACACTCCAACATAGACACACATGCATCCCTATCCCCCCTTTCATGGCAGTTCCACATGTTGCAAAACAGCCTGTGAGCTTCACTTGCATGGCCCAATTTTTTCAGAGTCCTTACAAGATATGCATATATTGACCTACTCATATATTTCTTCGACACTTCCACAACCTCATCTAGCTTATGAAGTTTCCTCTCTGTAGCCAGAAGATGGAGGATGACGCTATATGTAAATTCACTAGGCCGGCACTCTTTCTCCACCATCTTCAAGAAAAGAAGAATGGCCTTATCCACCATCCGGGCATTAGCAAGTGCCTGGATCATGGTGTTATAAGCAATTAAATTAGGAGAGTAGCCCTTATTCAACATTTCCTCAAAGAGTTCCAATGATTCATCAGGTTTACCAATCTTTCCAGTCATTCTAATCATAATGGTATACGTATATTCATCTGGCTCACAATGCTTCCTTTTCATGTCCTCAAAAACCTTATAAGCATGGTCAACCTGTCGAAATGCTGCATATCAGCTAATCAGCAAACAATTATCAAACAGAGCAGCAATGCTGCAATTCACACAAGCACCGGCCACATGCACAATAAATTAGCTTTATCGATTCAATTTCTCTATGTTAGTTATAGCATTATTCCTTTTCTTTAAAACAAAGAAAAACCCACAAAAATAAATTCACAAAAATCAAACCTCGCAATCTTTGACCAAGGCATCCAAGAGCATATTATAAGCAAAAATATCAAGCATGTGGCCTTTCTTCTTCATCTCCAAATAAACCCCAAAACCCTTTTCAGTATTGCGTGACCTCAAATAAGCTTGAACCAAGCACTTATAAGTATATCCTGTCATCCTCAATCCCCATTTCTTTATCAGCCCAATACACTTCTGCAGGTCCTCACTATTCTCATAAAAACCAATCAATATATTAACGGTGGAGATTGACCCACGAACCCCATTCCTCTCCATCTCAGATACGATGGACCTGGCGAGGTGGAACCTATCGGGGAGGTTGGATTTGGAGAGGATGAGGATGATGCGAGAGTAGGTGAAGCAGTCGTGGTGGAAATTAGGGGAAAGGGATGGGCAAAAGTGGAAGAACCTGAGAGCGAGAGACGGGGAGTTCAGGGATTTTAGAATCTCGGAGGCTTCGTTGGGAGTGAGGGAAATGGAGAGTGCGGAGAGGTAGTTTTGGAGGCAAAGGAAAGGGTCGGTGGGGTCAAGGAGTTTTTGGGGAGATCGGTGGGTTTGGAGGAGAATTTGGGTGGCTTCGCAGATGAGTTGACGGCGGGGGATTGGGTAGCCACGGGAGTCGGAGGGGAGAGGTTGAGGTGGGGTTACTTGGGCTGAGACTGTTCTTCCCGTTGGTGATGTTGAGGTTATTTTCGCTGTATATTTTGTTCCGTACCGGCGGATGAGTATGGCGGTGGTTGTTGTAGGGAGGAGGATCTGGCCGCGGTAGGTTTTCAATCTCATGGCGGGGTTCCTTAGCGGAGCAGGGAGCAGGGAGCAGGGAGTTGTTAATTATTCAAAAAATAAATGCTCTATAAAGCATAAACCTTGCGGTAGGGTTTTCCAAGCTTATAAATTTTTAGTTTCCTGTGAAGTGATAAAATATTATTAGAAGCTTTTTCTTTAATAAATTATTATAAGTATCGATAATAAAAATTGATAAATTATATGTATAATTATTTTTCATTATCAAGTAAATTCTTTAAAGTTTATCCATCTTTTTGTTAATAATAATTATATTATGATTTTTTGGTGTGGCATAGGCCTATAAGAGCATCTACACCGATGCTCTCATGCCTCAATTGAAGCTCTTTAGCTACAAATAGTTTATTTTACCGCAATTTTTTTAATATATATATATATAAATAAATATTAAAAGTATGAGGATTTTTTTTAATGTTATTAAACCTGAATAAGAATATAAATTTTTAAATTTCTTAACTTGGATTTTTGTCCAGTTTTCATTTAAACTATATAAAAGTTAACTCGATATGAATTGATTTATTTAATAGGTTTAAAGAAAACCTAAATAATCATTTTTTTATTTTAAAAAACTAATGTTCAACAATGAAAAAAAACAAGAAGACAAAAGGTAAAAGAAGATGTCAAGCTAAGTAAATTTTTCAAACTCATAATCTAGATTATGAGATCGAAAATACCTTATATGAAAAAGCAGTGAAACTCAATTCCAACAAATCAAATATTAAATGATGAATCATCACTATTATTATTATAACTATTACTAGTCTCATCGTTATTATTATTATTTTGTCTATACGAGTATCCTCACTACCCTTATAAGTGATAGTCCTATTCGAGGTTTACTATTACCCTCCTAATAAATGTTGGGGAGCGAACTTGTGTTCTCACCCTTGCGAGATATATCGTGTCTTAACCGCTAGATCAACACTTCATTGGCTCACTACTATTATTATCATTACTATTACTATTACTATCATTATCGTGTTATTATCATTATTATTATTATTATTGTTAATACTACTGTTATAATAATAATTATTATTATTACTACTACCATTAATATTACCATTATTTTTATTCTTATCACTATTATTGTTGTTGTTATAATCACTACTACTATTATTATCATTATTATTATTGCTAATAATATTATTATTAGTATTGTTATCATTGTTACAATTATTAGCACTACCACCATCTTCATTGCTATTACTACTACTATCGTTATTATTATTATTACTACCATAACTATTATTATAATTATAATTATAATTATACTATTGTTATCATTATCATAATTATTATTTTTGTTGTTATTGTTACATTTGCCAATATTACCACTATCACCACCACCACAACATTGTTATTTTAATAAACTATTATTATCACCACTATTATTACTATTATAATGGCAATTATTATTATTATTATTATTATCATCATTATTATTATTGCAATCCTACTAATATTATCATTTATTACTATTATTATTATCGCTATTAGCATTACCATTACTAATAATAATATTATTACTATTACTATTATTCTTTTTACTATTATTATTATAATCACAATTATTACAACAATTATTATTGTCATAAAAAACTATTATTATTACTACAATTATTATCACTATTATTAGCATTATTATTGGTTTCATCGTTACTATTATTTTTATTACTATTACTATTTTAATTTTACCATTATTATTATTATTATTATTATTATTATTATTATTAAACTATTATTATTACCACCATTATTACTATCATATTAAACTATTATTATTACCACCATTATTAACAATATTGTCATCACTACTAGTATTATTATTAATAATATTGTTAGTATCATTATTATCAGTACTATTACTATTATTACAACTACTATAATTACCATTATTATTATTATTATTATTATTATTATTATTATAAAAATTATAAACTTGATTTGAAGGATAAAATTAAAAACTATAAAAATTTTGACAAAAGAGCAAAGGAAACAAATAAGAAATTAAAAGAAGAAGGACCAAACTGAAATAAATATTATTACTATTGAAAACAAAATCATAAATTTGATTTTAAGGTTAAAATTAAAATTTATAAAAACTTTGATAAAAGAGCAAAAAAAAAT
The DNA here is from genome assembly GCA_015852605.2 of Populus deltoides. Classification (NCBI taxonomy): domain Eukaryota; kingdom Viridiplantae; phylum Streptophyta; class Magnoliopsida; order Malpighiales; family Salicaceae; genus Populus; species Populus deltoides. Next base: position 12,932,099 of record CM027582.2, on the reverse strand, counting down.
ACAAAAGTAGAAGGATCAAATCAATAAACATTATATACACAAATTAGAATTGAAGGAGTATATTGAATACAAATAAAACTCTAACAAAAAAAAAATAACTAAAATCAAAAATAAAAACTAAGAGGATTGATTCTGAAACACCAACACAAATCAAGGATAAATTTAGTTTTTTTGGAGATAAGAGAGAAAAATGAAAGGGAAAAAAGGGAAAGAGTTACCAGTGATAAACTGACTTTCTTTAGATGATATGTGCCACCTATAAAGGAAAAGGACATGGTGGAGAACAAAATGATACGATGAAAACATAATTTTTAGCATGGGGGGACTCCACATGCACTATCATTCCCAAAATGCACGGCATCTCTCACTCATTAACGTGTGCAAGATAGCTTTTTCAACTAAAATAATAATAATAAAATGATAAATTATGTTATCACCCTTGACAAACCTAACAACTATAAAAAAATACAAATATACCCCTGTGACAATGACTTAAAATTTTGTAACTCCAAAGTTAAATTTGTAATTTTACTGTATATCAAAATGTAAATGCCTGAAAAGACCCTTAACCAGAGTTAAATGATTTTTTGTTTTAAGGGTAGAAAAGTAATTTTATTGTGTATAACCATGATAAAAGACAATAAAATCTCTTTAAATATAGATTGACTAAATGAAAAATAATATTTTACCCTTATAAGAAAATTTTAATAGTTTTCAATGGTAAAATTATCATTTTACCCTTATAATCCACAATAAACAAAGACGTATTTATTTTAGTTTTCTTTAACTTTTATATAGTTTTTTCAATGGTAAAATCCATGAATAGTACAATACAATCAATTTACAATTCATAGTAATGGGAAAGGAGAAGATCCTAGTGTTCGGGGTGAAAATAAAAGAATGGAGGGCTAATAAAAGGGCTTCTATTTGGGGTGAATCACCGAAATCACTCACAAAAAGCCAAACAAAATGCTTTTTTGTTTACTCTCTCTTTGAATCTTCTCCATCTCATACTTCAATCAAGGTGTGTTTTGTGTCTCCATACAACTTTCGGTGGGGGTGAAAATCCAGTCCAATAAAATGAGCCAAGTAATGGCTTTCTTTGTCTCAACCATCAGATTCTCCTTTGGGTCTTTCAACCAGTTCCTTTGGTGTTTTTGCTAAAACTACCACCGAGATATCTATTCATGACTTCTCTGTGAAGGTTGTAATTATTTTGAGAAACATTTTTATTAGTTTCTGTCCCCACGATGATTATAGTGTTTGTGGTTGTAAGATTTGAAGTTTTTGATTCATAATTGGCTATGAAGTGTAAAGTGTGAAATGACTTTCTATTTACTCAAATTCTACACATGTTGACAACCAAAATGGAAGCATTGGAAAGCACATGAGAGGTTCCTCATGTTGATCTCATAATCTTCACTTATAGAATGCAATAACTCTTTATCTTTTATTATTGAATGATTCCAATGTCAAGATATTTTTTTTATGCTTTATTATATATTCCTATAAAGAAACTCTATATAGACTTTCTTTAAATCGGTTAAAGAAAGCTATTTTTTTTATTGAGTTGAATTCACCATTCAATACTTTTTATTGGGTTTATGGTTTGATTATGCTTATAGGTTAGAAATTTTAAAAGGGTTGTTGTATTTTTTTTTTTTTTGTGATTATGACAATTGAGGTTTTGGATAGCTATTATGACATAATATGTGTTTTTATTTTTTAAACACCATCCTCATGGAAATGTTTAGGAGTAGCCATTTTTTCTTTGAATTTTAGCTATTATTGCACCACCTTAATCTTGTAAGATTATCATAGATTATGTTTGTGTATTATAGATGAAGTCTTCAAAGTTTGAATGTTTGTAAGATTAGTACATAGTGTTTGAGATAAACAGCTTATATTAGGTTCTCACTTCTCTAATAAAACTAGAATTTTCATAGAAAGTAAATTGGTTCTTAGTTTGTAATGATCATATATTTATCTTAGTGGAAAGCATGGTTGATGCTAGTAAAATTAGTGGTAAAAGTTCTGGCTAGTGTCATATGGGAGCTCGATAAAAGGGACAAGTGAATGGTTTTAGGATTTGTTGAATTTATCTTTTTTTAATGCTGGTTTAATGATTGAAACCAGCCTATAAATCAATGATATATTTTCATAAATTAACTAAACTTAATAAAAACGTAGTAGTTATATTTTTAGTTTTTATAAACTAGTTTAACTATAAACTTGAATTTGCCCCATGTTAGGAGAATTGATATCCATTCCCTCAGCCATATATTCATTTCAAAGTAAAAGTAGTAGTTACATTTTTAGTTTTTATAAACTTTTAATTATAAACTTGAATTTGGTGTATTGATTACATACCATACCAGCTATTTCAATTTTAAAGGATATGTTAGTTTTAGTGGGATGGAGTTGAGGATCAATTTCTAGATAAAAGCTTTCAAGTGAAAAATATTGGAAATTAAATGAAAAAAAGATGTAATTGTGCACATTAGATTGTAAATAGACTTTTTGAGTCTCATTGTTCTCTAACTCTCAGCATGACATTGGATCACATTCATAACATTATCAAGGTGAGAATGGTTTAGATTCTTAAACATATCTCATTACTATGGTAGAATAGTTTTAAATTAAATCACTTAAAACATTATGTTGGTCCAGATGTTTTGCATAGTGGATCCTCCTTACGACAAGTCAGTCTAATAGTTGCAATGTTTTGTTATTATCAAGTTTAGTTTATGAAGAGAAGTTAAAACTAAGAAACGAGGATGTAAAAGTTGGCATTCTTGTAATTCACCCATCAACTCATGAAATAATAAACACTTTTATTATTGTCTCATTATAGTTTTAGTGTTCAAATGTAAAAAGATCAATAATTCAAGATGATAAAAGACTCCTTATCATTATTGTGCGTAGTTCTTTAACCAGACCATATAATAAGTGTCAAGGCCATCTTTTTGTATACAATTCTTTAAATATATAGTTGCTTAATATATCATTAATACCTCTAAAATGAGGAATGTTATTTTTTGAATGAAACTTAAATTCATTGGGATAGAAGATAAAAATAGCTTAGCACTTGATAGTCTCTTTTTTCACAAAGATATTAGATTTTTATACAATTATCATAGCATGTTAGAGTTCATAAGAATTTATTAGACTTTCTTTTCAATATTAAGTGCACATTTTATATTAACATATTTCTATGTTCTACATGATTTGAGCCTTAATTGTTCTTCTAGAATAAAAAACCTAAAATGCATATGGCGTGTTGATCTTACTCTTAATGGTTCTTTTACCTAATGGTGGTGTGATGAGAACTTCAGGCACTTTGGTATTAAGAACATGTTAAGTGTTTTAAAAATATTTTTTTCTTTTTTTAGTTTTTTTTTACTTCAAATTAATATTTTTTAGTATTTTTATATTATTTTAATGTGCCGATATAAAAATAAATTAAAAAAATATTATCTTGATGCATTTCTAAGCGAAAAATATTTTGAAAAACAATCAATAGATAAAAAGGCAACAAAAAAGTAAGTTAAAAAAGTTAATGGCAGCACAAGTTCTTATGTTGGATCGATCTTAGAAGACTACAAAGAATATAAAATGAAAATGAATTAATGTAAGAAGATGAGAATTTATAGGAAAAAAAATGTTTTAAAGAAAGAGAAAGCAAAAGCAAAACATGGCATGATAAAGACAGAATAAGACAAGATTGATATTATGAAAAAAAAATTTTTATTGAAAAACAACAAGATAAAAAGAGAATAATGTTGATAAATACAAAAAGCATGCCTCAATATTTATGAATATTATAAGATACGTTAGATAAAGATATTAACTAAATGATGTATTAGTAATTTTAATTAATATACATTATTTAAATTTTAATTATTTCTTTAAGTGTATGCATGTCCTTTAAAAACAACATTATACTATAATAAAAATAATAATTTTCAAAAATGGATCACTAAATAATTAGAATTTTTTAACATAATTTGGAAGAAATTAACAACTTGAAATAACATTGATTTTTCATCTTACATATAATTTGATTATGAAAAATTAATAATAAAATATTCATGACTCCTTATTTTAGAGATCGCGAGTATATTTTTTAAAGGGCTAGCTAAAATGACTTTCTAGCTATTTTAGTTGAAATCCAGCTAAAAAATAGTCGGTGACAATACGAATGCTTTAAGTATTGTTGCAAGACCCATCTTGGTTTATAATTTGAATTAAGTTTCGGATCATAAGTTAGGTGGGTTGATCCATGGGTTGATGGATTAACCTTAATTTATTGTTTTTTTATTAATGAAATAATGTTAATTTAGATTAAAAAAACTAAAACAATATTATTTTGAATAAAAATTAAAAAAGTCAATCAGACCTTACCTATATTTTTTTGATCGAGTTACTCGAATTATAAATTGACTCACTAGGCCACTAGAGTTTTATCAACTCTTTAAGCTATTCAAAATCAAACCTGACATAGGTCAGACCACTAATTAGGGAGTCACTGGATCAAATCACCAAGCTGAATTTGATAAGCATGCTTATAAACCGAAACCTAAGAGTTGTTTAGTAACTAAAACATTTTTCTTTTTTCATTTCTAGTTTTCTTATCTTTTTCTAGGTTTTCTTTTATAATGAAGAACCATAAAATATGTCCATTTCTTTAAGTTTTAGAATATTTTTCTAACTTAGAAAATTGGAAAATGTATTCAAACTATATTGTTTTTTGGTAGGAGAAAAATTGCAAAATAAAAATTGTCTTCAAATTAAATATATTTTGCATGAAATTCTTTACATTTTATCGTACAAAAATATATTTTTTCTCATATTAAAAGTATTTATTATTATTTTTATTATTTCTTCTCATGTAGTTGAATTTCCAACCAACATACACAAACAAGAACTTCTGTGTGGTAGGAACAAAACTATCTGTGATGAATAATGAAAAAAAAAAAGAACTAATTTATGGAGAAGCTTGAAGATTAATCCAATCTAACTAATTTATCCTCTTTTACAAATCTTGATTATCACTAATAATGTTACTAATAAAAAAAACCATTTTATATTTATATATAAAAAAACAAGTTTAACAAAAATAAATTTTTTTCTATAATTTTATTTATTATATTTTCTATAAATATTTATTTTTATATTATATATAACTAAATAAAAAAAATTCCATAAATAAAATTATTAAACCTAGTTAAGCCGAATTATTAGTTGAACGGGCTAAATGGTTCAAACAAAAGCATTGTTTTGAAAATAAATTTTTTTTTTTAAAAAAGGTTAATGCATATACCTAACTGGATATAACTAATGAACTCTTATTTAATTTAATTTAAAATATAACCTAAACTAATAATCAAACATGTATATTACCAAATTGACCTGCCGGATAAAGTTTAATCAACACCTTCAAGACATGTTACACGGTGGCTCATGGGCAGCTAACTAGTTATGAGTGTACCAAAACTATATTTCCTGCTCTAGCCAACAATTAGGTGAGAGTAGATATACTTAGAAAGAGACAGGATTTCCGAATACCGCGTTGGTGATGTCAATTTCGTGCGAGGAAGGAACAATGAATTTCTTCTTTGCTTCCTGTAATAAAACAAAACAAATAGATCAAAGAAAAACTTATTCTTATTATCCGAAAAAAGAAAAAACTTATTCTTTGGTACGAAGCTGGTAGAATACTTGCAACTTGCTATTATTATTTTCCTTACTTTACTCCATTTTCACATTTAATTCTTAATTTTTATCCTTTCTTCCTAATGTAATATTCATAAGATATTATTTTTACTGACTTCGATCCTTCGTTGAAAAAAATAATATAAATTATATCTTAAAATTTTATTTAATAATTTAACTTTAGAACATTCTTTGATATGATATTAGAGTTTTGTTAATCAACTAATTAAAAATTTAAATCTTATCACTTTAATTCTATTTAATAAAAAATAAACATAAAGTAATGTCTCATTGGCTATAAATAAATAAGCTCATTCTTTGGAAAACTAGGACAGGAGATGATTGCTAGGGCTAATTAAATCTTTCACTTTTCTCCTCTCTTCCTGGCTTCTTGTAACTACAACGCCTTTGAGTAACCATTAACTCTCCTACAATATATGTGAGCGTTGTGATCAGGCCATGGCGGGTCTAAGCCTATATGGATACAAAATCCTTGCCCAAGCCTGCGTGCTAGTAGTTGAGTCTGGGTTTACCTGTCAGGCTGCCTAGTCCAAATGCATTTATTTACTTCGTTCAAATCAAAATTAAAAAAAGAAAATACTAAAATATATGATGTTTCTCATATGTGCTTCACTATTCATAAATAAATAAGGTAACATTTCTTTTTTTTAATTTTGGCATTTTTTCATTTAATTTTATCCTTTTACTTTTGATTATTTTTTTATTTAGTCCTTTTGGACTTAATTCCAATAGATAAAGTGAAAAGGTTGTCATTGAAAGACAAAAATAAAAACACGAGGACCACAATGTAAAGTGTGAAGAGAATTCATGATCATTCCCCAATTATTGATGTTTTTTTTGTCCAAATATTCTTTTTCTTTATTTTTCTATTTTCTATTGAGAGAAGAAAGAAAGTTGATGGAAAACAAGAGAAGAAAGAAAAAGTTATTGATTGTCAAGATTTTAATGGTAAAAAAAACAACAATCTTGGTATCAATGAGATCCTTTCAACGAAAGAAGTTTGATGGTGATATTTTTAAAATTTATCTTGTAGAAAAAAATAAATCGAGGTTTGGGGAGTTTTATGATTTTAGATTGCTTTTTCTATTTATATATGACTTTTTATTATTTTAAAGCCACAAATTAGCTTATTGATGTTTATAAAGTATTTATATGTATTTTTTAGATAAAAATAGGTTTTTTTGGTACTAAAGTTGAATAACTAGCTTTCCAAGGAGTTTCTAGCAACTTAAAATGGACCGAACTAGGGAGCTGAAAGACATATGGTTTGCTATCAGACGACACATTGTTCACTTTGTTTTTTTGTTCAAAAACATAAGGGTAGATACATTTAGAAAAAAAAATACATATAAACAAGGCCAAATGCATGAGCTTGGCCTTCTTTTGTTTAGGGTAAGAGATGGATCTAACCCCTTTCTTTTCTTTTTTTTCATTTTTCTTTTGCAATCTAAAAAAATCATTTAAAATGATAATTCTCTCCCCCTTCAATTCTGACATGGTTCTTAAATAATATTACAGGTTTTCATTAGAATGTTATCAAATGTTTTTCAATTATTATGTATCTAATATCACTTAAACTCAATATAATATTTTTAAATATATTTATAGCATGATTCTATTATATTTATTAATTTTTTAGCCTTCAATCGCATAGGAAATAAGGACACATTGTTTTGATAAATATTTTAAACTTACTTTGACAACAATCAAATATTTTTTGTTTAATGGTGACTCTAGTTAAAAAATACTTTTACTAAAATAATCAAGAGATATGTTAATAATAAAATTGACTTTAGATTTGAGAAATACATGTTTTTACTTATGTCAAATAGCTTAGATTTTTAACAAGTCTTTATTTTAAATATTGCTCTTTTTATTAGAAAAGTGTGTTCGTAATAAAAGAACAATGTTATTGCTTTTAAGAATATTAAATATTTTTTACAATGATATTATCGATTGTTTTATGAATAATTATGTATTAGCACGATATATGAGATTTTGATAATAATTTGTTTAGTAATATTGAATGAGAATAAAAATAAAAATATTTATATTTATTCTAATTTTTTTTATTTTTTAGCAAATGAAAAAAATAGTGAAGAAAATATATTTACAAGAAAAGGAGGAATTATAGTAGATTTTTCTTTTCAATACAGATTAAATTATTTATTTTCTAACAATAATTAATTTTAAAATTCTCTAATTAAATTAAAAAAATTAAAGAGTTACTCACAACATGAGATTAGATATCTTAATATTTATCATCATCTTAACTTTTCTATTCAATTATTGATTGAAATAAAAAAAAATTATTATCAAGCACATATAATCTTCGCTTTATTTTATTGAACACATGTGTCAAATTTTTAATTTGCAATTAAATTTTTTTTTGCGGTAAAAAATAAACATTAGTAATTAACGTCTACTTCTTTTTTCTAATGGAAAAAAAATTATTTCATCATGCAGCATGGCATAGAAAATCAAGCTAGTGTAGTTTCAATCATATTAGTTTATAACAATTATCTCACCAAAATAAAATAAAAAAACTATATAATAAGTATTGTGCTTTACTAATATTCTTTTTTTAAAAATAATTATTAAATAAATACTTTAAGTTCATGAACATTAATTTAATGGTGAATTGTTCAAGCCTTAGAAACTACATTGATTGGTTGAGGCCATTGTAGCCACAAAATTTGAGAAATTTTACATTTTAATCTTTAATGTTTGTAAATCTTTTAATTGTACTTTTTAATTTTGTATATATGTTATGCTCTATAAGAAAATAAATTATTTTCTTATTCATACTCCAAATTCAAATTTCTTTTTCAGCCCCTGGCTTTGATAATGCAATCGGATCATCTCTTTCAACTTCAAAATCAATGGCTTCAATGCAAACTACAACAAACAAGCAATGGAAAAATATTTTAAGTAGCTGCTATCTTAATGTTTTTTTTTTAGATTACATTGTTTTTTATTGATCTTAGCTAAACTCACCCAGTCCGTCACTCGAGTCGTAGATATAATTGGATTTAATAACTTTATTTTTTCAAATCAAGTGTTTTTTCATATAATTATATGATTAAAAAAGGATACTTGAAGGGAAATAATTGGAAAAAACTTATGAAAAAAAATATACCATGAAAGGTTACACAAAAAGAGAGTTTATTAATATTACGAAACAAAATTTATAATCTAAATCAAAGTAAAAATTGAATTATGCTTCTTTAAATAATATCAATTTTAATGAATTTATTTACGTGAATTTCAATTAGCATTTCCAAGACCTAGCTTGAATTAAAAAAAATCCAATATTTCAAGGCTACATAGTCTCACCTTAATTTTTAAAAATATTATAATAACAACATTTTAGATTGAAAAGTGTCAACCTAACTAGCCTATGAAACTTGTGACATGAGTCATTGCCTTGCTCAGGTTTAATAAATGATTTTAGAATTCACCTTTCATTTATTTATATAACGCTAAACATAGACATTTACAAGAAAAAGTGATTAAACAAAATAAGAGATAAAAAATAGTTTTATTGAACTTAAATTTAAATCCATGTAAAAAATTATAAATGCTAAAAATAGACCAGACACTTCAGCCTAGATGGGTAAGCATGCTTGGTCTATGTAATGAATAGGCCATATGTGTAGGCTTGCCTAGACTTTTTCTTCTTCTTTTTTCTCCTAGCTCAAAAGGTGAATGATACGTCGCCCATCTTTTTTTTTTTTAAATCAAACAACACATCATCTTGAAGCCTAGTTTCCGACCACCACAGAGATTGTCAAAAAATCAGGGCTAATCATTTTTAGACCAAGAAAACAAATTTTCAACCTATTTTCACCTAAAAACACCTTTATAAGGTATAAAAATTAATTTACACTACCAGAAAACCGGAGAAAAGCAACGGAATTACCGACGGAATATTTCCGTCGGTAATTTATACCGACGAAAATAATTCTGTCTCAAAATCTGTCGGTATATACCGACGGAATAAATCCGTAGGCGACATCGTCGGTATATACCGACAATGTCGTTGACGGAGTATACAGTTCGTCTGGAATATACGCAACGACATGGTGACGTCAGGCGATTTTACCGACGGAAATTACCGAGGGATTCAAACTGAGTGACGTGGTGCTTTCACCGACGGAACCACCGATGGAATCACCGACGGCAGTAATCTGTCGGTGATTCCGTCGGAAAAAACCATTATATGCACCCATCTATCGACACTCTCTTCCTCTATTTCTCCTTCCTCTTCTTTCCCATCCCACCTCTCCCCTCCCAAACTGCAGCCAAACACTCATCCCAAACTCTCCACTATTCTCAACACGAGCACTCAAGTTTCTTATATCTTGTACGTGGTCACAATATCCGTTTCTTGTAGATTTTATCATTTTTTTGTAAGTAAATCTATCCTTTTTAGTTTTAATATTTACTTGTGAATTTTATTGTTTTAGTATATGTATTTTGTTAACGTTTGTACTTGTTTAATTGTTATTTGTCAAAGAAACTTGTAGTATGAATGTATAATTTTGTAGTTGTTATAGTTTATTTTAGATTTTGTCAAATTATATTTGTTTGTAAATTGTTGAAATTTTGTTTGAATTACACCAAATTAAATGTGTCGTTGTGATGAAATAAATAATTAATAGCTTGTTTAAATGTCTTGTTTAATTGTTATCAATTATATTTCGAAGTTGTGATTAATTCTGTAAATTTATGTATGTATAAATTTGTATGTATGAACATTGATAGTTGATAGTTGATAATTGATAATGAATATTTAACATATGTGTTGTTTTAGTTTGTTGGATAATGTCGGGGAAAACCAATATTTTTGTTATGTTTTATAGAGGCTCAATAGAAGTCATGGATGATCGTTCATGGATGTATCGGGACTCACCCCAAGGATCGCGGAGGATGGATTATTGTAACGGTGTCCAGGGTTTTATTAATTTCGCAACATCTATTCCGAGGAATTTTACTGATGGCGGTATTAGGTGTCCATGCAGGAAGTGTAAAAATTTAAAGTTTCTGCATCAAGATGTTATAACGATTCATCTTCTAACCAAAGGGTTCATGGAAGATTACCTGTGTTGGTATGCTCACGGAGAACTATTTGTTCCTGATGAGAGCATGGAAGAACAGGTGGTTGGGTCAACTTCTAGTGCTAACAACATGCATGAAGTTGGAAATAAGAACAGTAATCCTTACAGGAATATGGTTATGGATGCAATGAGAATGAGTGAAGATAATGTCAGGGAATGTCCAATCGTAGAAGAAGAACCTAATGCAGATGCAGCAAGGTTTTTTGATCTGTTGAGAGATTCTGACGAACCATTATGGGATGGTTGCACGAACAACAGTAAATTATCAGCCGTAGCACAGGTGTTCACCATCAAGTCAGATCACGGGTTGAGTGAGGCTGGTTATGACAAGATTATTGAATGGGCGAGAAGCATTTTACCTGAAGGAAACAGGCTGAAAGAGAACTTCTATGCTGCCAAGTCCATGATGAAACCCCTCGGTTTAGGATACCAGAAAATTGATATATGCCCTAACTTCTGCATGTTATACTACCTTGAAAATGCTGAGATGACCGAGTGCATGACATGCGGGCATTCCCGTTACAAACCCAGAACTGGTAGAGGGAAGACTCTCATGGCATATAAAAAACTTAGATACTTCCCAATCACACCTAGACTGCAGAGGTTATTCATGTCACAAAGGACTGCTGAGCACATGACATGGCACCAATCACACCATGCGGTTGATGGAGTGATGGTTCATCCTTCTGACGGTGAAGCCTGGAAACACTTTAACAGTATGCATCCTCCCTTTTCAGCTGAATCAAGGAACGTGCGTCTTGGGTTGTGTACAGACGAATTCAACCCATTCAGGTCATTTGTTGCTCCTTATTCTTGTTGGCCGGTCATACTAACGGTTTATAACTTGCCACTGGGGATGTGTATGAGGCCGGAGTTCATGTTTTTATCTATGGTCATATCAGGTCCGAGCAGTCCAGGGCGGAATATAGATGTTTGTCTTCGTTTGTTGATTGATGAGTTGACGCAGTTGTGGTCCTCTGGAGCTTTGACTTATGACATCTCGAGAAAACAAAATTTTGTTATGAAAGCGGCTTTGATGTGGACTATCAATGATTTCCCAGCTTATGAAATGGTTTCTGGTTGGAGCACGCATGGAAAGCTAGCATGTCCATATTGTATGGAGAACAACAAGGCATTCACGCTAACAAACGGGGGTAAAGCTTCTTTTTTTTACTGTCACCGTCTTTTCTTACCACATAACCACAGGTACAGAAAGAACAGAAAGGATTTCTTTGTTGGCAGAGTTGAAAATGATGTTGCACCCCCATGTCTTTCCGGTGAAGAATTGTTTGATGTTGTGTCAGAGTACAGTGAAATTGTGTTTGGTCTCCAATCAGGTAAGCAGAAGTTTCTTGGTTTTGGTTTGACCTATAATTGGGTGAAGCGAAGTATATTTTGGGAGCTTTCTTATTGGAAGACCAATCTTCTCCGCCATAACCTTGACGTCATGCACATTAAAAAGAACGTGTTTGAGAACATTTTCAACACTGTCATGGATGTGAAGGGGAAGACAAAGGACAACATCAAGGTTAGATTGGATGTAGCGCTGTTCTGTAACCGTAAAAATATGGAGTTGGTTTGTGATGGGTCACGGGTCGCAAAACCAAGAGTAAGCTTCGTGCTAGAGAAAAACGCACAACTACTAGTCTACAAATGGCTTAAGAGTTTTCGTTTCCCCGATGGACATGCCTCGAACATATCAAGGTTGGTTAATACAGAGGAATGCAGATTATATGGAATAAAGAGTCATGACTGCCATGTGTTTATACAAACACTCATCCCATTAACTTTTCGTGATTTGTTGCCAAAGGGGATATGGGATGCACTAACGGAGATTAGTCATTTCTTCAGAGACATATGCTCCAGCAAGTTGAATGTTGATCACATTCAAAGGCTTGAAAAGAATATTGTCGAGACAATATGCAAACTTGAGATGATATTCCCTCCATCATTTTTTGACTCAATGGAGCATCTACCCGTACATTTACCGTTTGAGGTAAAAGTTGGAGGACCGGTCCAGTACATATGGATGTATCCATTCGAGAGATTAGATATTACAGTTGCTATGACATTTATAATTAAATGTTTTTATTTTTATTTTAATGTTTTTAATTGATAATTTTTTATTAATATATATATATATATATATATATATATATATATATATATATATATATCAGTACTTGTTCAATCTTAAAAAAAAGGTTAAGAACAAGGCGCATGTTGAGGCGTCAATATGTGAGGCGTATATTGTTGAGGAGATCTCAACATCTATCTCATACTATTTCGAACCTCATTTGAGAACGAGGATAAACCGTGTTCCACGGTATGATGATGGTGGTGAAGTGCATTCAAGTGGGAACTTGTCAATATTCTCCAATCCTGGATGACCCACACCTAAAAATGCCGTGAGGGGAAGATATTTATCTGAAATAGAGTTCAGACAAGCACACAATTATGTCTCATTTAACTGTGATGAGCTGAGACTTTTTATTAAGTAAGTAGATGTTCGACGTAAACTTTGTCAAGAGTGTACTATTTATGTTTAGTGATACCATACACTTATATACTTTGGAACAACCTTGCAGGCAACATCGACGATACTTACTGTCCAATAACTCACAGCTGACCGAATCCCAGATCTTTCAATTACAAGATGAACAATTTGCCACATGGTTTAGAACACATGTAAGTCCTATCACAAACTCATTATCTCTTGCAATGTAATTAATTGTAGTCAATGTTACATAATATCTGTTTATTGATTATTGTTGTATTTAATTTACAAGCTAGGTTTATCAAATGGGAGGTAGTGCTGCTATTTCACTGTCTTTACTATGTCTGGGCCTTGAAAGAAAAGTCAAGTGCTATAATGGATATTTTGTTAATGGATATGTCTTTCATACTGAAGAATACGGGCATGGAAGAAAGACATACAACAACGGTGTTTGTATTAAGGGATCGACTTTTAGTGAGTTTGAAGTTGACTACTACGGTAGATTGGAAGAGGTCATCGAATTGCAATATCATAGCGAGCAAAATAGAGTGTTTTTATTCAAATGCTATTGGTATGACACAACTGACAGAGGAATCAGAGTAGATCCTCACTATGGTCTCGTTGAAATCAAGTCAAAAGCTAGACACCGCAACGTAAACGACGTCTTTGTTTTTGCAAAGCAATGCCAGTAAGTTTATTACACATACACCCCTTCCTTTAGAAAGGACCGATCAAGAGTTGATTGGTTATCCGTTTTAAAAACAAAACCGAAGGGTCGTGTCGAGGTTGTTCAGGATAAGAACGAAGACACAAGTGTGATAGATGAAGTCTTTCAAGCTAGTGAGTTGGTTGAACCATACCGAGTTGCTCTGTCGTTTGACTTAGAAGAAAATTCAAATTTTCGTGTTTTCAACGATAGTCTTGTTGATGTTGACGCAAAGGAGTTGAATGTTGTTCTTAGCTCTACTAGTGGAAAAAAGAATGTTGTTGAAGAAGATGATAACGAAATTGAAGAGTGCGATGAAGCTGATGATAACAATTCAATAGAGGACGAAGATGAAAATTCCGACTAACTAAACATGTTATAAAGCCTTATTTTTATAATGTAATAATTTGAAACATGAAATATTTATTCGTCTTTAAGGGTCAGCCTTTGTTATTGTGTTGTGTGTGCTGTAAGATTGCAATTCAAGATTTTTTGAGAGGGTTACATAAAAAAAATAAGAAAAATTAACCTTTTCATCGACAGATATACCAACGGCATATAACCCGTTGGTATTTCACAGAGAGTTGCAAAAAAATTACGGGATTTTGCCACATTCACCGATGGATTTCCGACGGATTGCCGACGGCGTTTCCGACTCTAATACCGACGGAATATAACCCGTCGGTATTTCACAGAGAGTTGCAAAAAAATTACGGGATTTTACCACATTCACCGATGGATTTCTGACGGATTGCCGACGGCGTTTCTGACTCTAATACCGACGAAATATAACCCCTCGGTATTTCATAGAGAGTTGCAAAAAAATTACGGGATTTTGCCACATTCACCGACGGATTTCCAACGGATTGCCGACGGGTTGTCGCACACATGTCTGACACGTGTCCGTCTGCACGAATACCGACGACATTTTTGATGTCTTATACTGACGGCATTACCGACGGATCACGCATGTCTGCCACGTGTCCGTCTACATGAATACCGACGACATTGCCGACAGAATATACCGATGGCTCACGCATGTCTGACACGTGTCCGTTTGCAAGAATACCGATGGAATGGCCGACGGATCGAAAAGTTTGGCGGGATTTTTGAACTTTTTTGGTGCGCATTTTAATTAATTTCCGACGGAAATTAATTGCACGACAGCAATTAATTTCCGTCGGTAATTCCGTCGAAAATATTGCTTTATATACCGCCACAACAACCTCACCCCGCGCTTTCTCCTCTTCTCCTCTTTTCCTCTTCGCCCTTTCTCCCTTGCTCTCCTCTTCTCCTCTTCTCCCTTTCTCTTCTCCCTTTCTCTCTTCTTCTCTCATTTATATTTAGCTTTTAGAAGGATTTTATTGTTTTGGTGGTAGTTTTAAAAGGTATGTATTGTTTTTTCTTTATCTTTGTATTTTTTTATTTTAATTATGATTATTTTTTTTGATGTTCTTTGTTTTGTATATTATTTGTAGATAAAATCTTAAATTCAACACATTATTAAGGTAAGCATTTTTTATTCCCAAATTTATTTTGAATTGATATAATGTGTTTTAGTTTTGTGTATTGTTTGTTTTGTGTTTATGTTGTGTGTTGTGTAGTGTTTTTTAGTTTTTTAATTTTATTTATTAATTTTAGTTTTTTAGTTTTGATAGTATTGTTTGTATTGTCATAATTGTTATTGCTGAATTTATGTTAAAAATGTTAGTTTATAAATATAATTTTTATTGTTGATTTATTTTAAAAATGTTAATTTATATATATAGAATTGCATTTAATTAGTTTATCTTAATTTAGGATATTATTGTTTGTATTGCTATAATTGTTATTGTTGAATTTATGTTAAAAATGTTAGTTTATAAATATAATTGTTGTTGTTGATTTATGTTAAAAATGTTAATTTATATATATAGAATTGTATTTAATTAGTTTATCATAATTTAGGATATTATTGTTTGTATTGCTATAATTGTTATTGTTGAATTTATGTTAAAAATGTAATATTAATCCGTAAATTTGAATGTTTGACTTTAATCTAATGTTTGTAACTCTAAGTACCAATTTAACAACGAATGTTCATAGTTGTAATTCTATATGATGTCATTGAATAAAATGTTGTGTTGATGATGATGAGTTGGGTTGAGATCCAGGATAATTGGATCGGGATGTGAAATAAAATTGGAAGTATAATATGATTTTGTCGATAACTTGGAACCCCCCAGTATAGGGGAGACTCTGTCAAATTTTTTTTAAAATAATCGAAGTTAATTATGTAATTATTCATATAAATCTGTGTAGATGCGTAGAATGAAATCTACAGCACGTCGTCAGAAGACGGTTGCAGCTAGTTCTTCTAAGCGGCGGGAGGACGTATCCTTAGGTGCTGATCACGGCGAGGAATCTACGCCAACTTGTGATGCTGCCTCTTCTAGCGCGTTTCACAAATAGAGCGGTGTGCCTTCACGAAGGGTCAATTCACCCGCAAGTACCAGGCACAATGGAAGGATGACCTCTCAATGTAAGTTTGTTTAGGTTTTAGTTTTTTTTTTTTATATATACTTATAACATAATTTATGAACAACTAATTAATATTACTAATTTTATTTAATTTCAGGTTCACAAACATTGAGGCTGCAAGGACTATAACATTGGCGTTTAAATCGTCGATGGAGATTCCATTGTTTCAATGGAGTCAGGTTTCCAGACATCCTGAGTGGAAACCTAATATCGATGCATGGTTTAAGCGATTTCAGGTCGGTGTTAATTTTTAATTTCCAGCTTATTTTTTATAAATAATTTTTATAATTTTATATCTTGTACTATTTTTATTTTATATGAATTATTTATATATACAGAACAAATTTGAGTGGGATAGGGCGGACAACAATGTTGTGAGGAGGGTATGGGAGAATCATGCTGCAACTAGGTAACATCGAAAATAATATTTATTTTTGTTTTATAATTTTATGTTTTAAATTCTAATTTGTTACTATGGAAGTAGGTTGCGTGATTTTTGGTATGACACCTAAAAAAAATCAAAAAGACATGCGAGGGATAACGGTCTTGAAGGATGGAATGAGGTGGCGGTTTGGCAGGAATTCAAACCGCCATTCATCTCGGGGGAAATATGGACGGCATATATTGAGCACGTGACCTCAGAGCGGTTCTCATGGCGCTCACAGTTTGGCGCCGACAACCGGAACCAGCAAATTATGGCTCGGTGACCGCGCACACTAGCGGATCCATCCCATTCAGCGCACATGCAAAGCAGATGGTAAGATTAATTTTATTGAAATATATCGTTAATTAATTTATCGTTCCTTATAATATATTTAACTTTCAACCTATTTTTTCCTTACAGGCTGCGTCTCTTGGACGTGAACCGAGTCCAATGGAGCTGTTTCTAGAGACGCGTGTGCGAGTCAAGACCGCCAAAAGGGGTGCGGCGGTTAAGTGGACAACCGTGCTCAGCACTTCGTGGTATGTTCGTTCATTCATTTTATTTTGTAAGTTATTATTTTCTTGAATTGCATCTTGAATTGCATTTGATGATTTTTTTACCGATGGAATTTTCAGGAGACCTATAATAGCCGGTTGAGGGAGAGATATGGGGACAATCCGTCGACCCATCCGCATTTCGATCCAGAGTTGTGGATGGAGGCGGGATCGTCTGGTGGACCCGATAAAAATAGGGTCTACGGGCTCTCCAACACTACGGTTGAAAACTTGCGTTCGACTCGTAGTGTCTCAACTGTTGGAAGCTCTCCATCAGTATCGAACACCCAGTCTGAGGAGTTCATTGCGTTGAAACAACAATATCAACAACTCTCGACGAATTATGATGAGCTCCGTCAAATAGTCATGGAGATGAGATCAAAGATGGGTGACGATACTTGTGCAGCTTCTTTTTGGCCGTATGGTCCTGGGAACAACCAGCCTCCTCCTCCTCCGCCTCCTCCAGCTCCGCCACTATTCTAGTTTAATTTTGTTTTTTAAACACATTAAATTTGTAATGAATATTATTACTTTTACATTTTTAAGGTTTAATGCATTTTTATTTGTTTATTAAGGTTTTTTACAATTAATAAATTATTTTTTATATATATTTTAAATATCTACTGACGGATATACAGACGGATAATATCCGTCGGTATTTAACAGAGAGTTGCCGAACAATTACCATCCATGCCATCTTTACCGACGGCAGCACCGACGGATAATATCCGTCGGTGATTAAATGCCAACGGCATTACCGACGAATAATATCCGTTAGTATTACACAGAGAGTTTCAAAAAAATTACAAGTCATGCCATTATTACCGACGGATTTTCCGTCGGTAATTACCTTTGAAATTACTGACGGATTTATTCCGTCGGTAATGTTCCTGCTGGAAACTTTTTTTTGGCGCGCATGTATCCGTCTGTATTATCGTCGGTGTTTCCATCAGTGGGTGGTTTTTTTAATTTGCGACAGAATTAGCGACGAAAATGGGATTTACCGACGACTGTTATACCGACGAACGTATGCCGTCGGTGAGTCCGTCGGTATTATTTTCACCGATGGATTTCATTGCTGTCACCGACGGAATGAGTCTGTCGGTAAAACTGGATAATGTTGTAGTGTTATCAACTTAAAACACCTCAAAAATTAGTCCACAAATGCAAATACAAGTTGGAAAACTTTTTTTTGTCAATTTTGATTTATGTTTTCTTGCCAAATAAAAGGTGAAAAAACAACAAAATGAAAATCTTCTTGTTAAATAGAACTTGTTGACACGAAGAACAACTTGTTTCATGGTTGAAAATTGATCAACTATCAACTTTCTCTCTACTTCATCCATTTTGAATGACTTTCTCTCACATTCCTTAAACCTAGGGACTTAAAAATAAATAAAATGATATTTTGGACCCAAATAAAAATTGCAAAAATTGAAGGATAAAGATGAAAAATGCTAAAATACTGAAAGGAAAAAAAAATATAAAAAGCATGTCTTAAACAGTAATAAAAATTCAATGGTTTTACATCTAATATCAAATTTGATGCTTGAATTGAGTGATTTTGACAATTGAGCATAAAAAATCAAGACTTTTTTCTGATATATATCTCGAGAATTCCTAATAGAAAAGGCATAAAAAAAATAAAAAGAGGAGCATTATTTTGGTGAACAATGCCTGTGAAGAAAAATTCGAAGAGTTTTAATTTTTATTTTTACAAGTGTAATGTTCTCAAGCTCTAGAGCAATTGCTAAGCAAAGCAAAGCAACCCAAGGGAGATTGATTGAGTCGCACCACTTATATTGGGCAAGAAGGACGTTCTTCCATGTCGAAATTTGTATGGAAATGGTTAAGATTTTTGTGGCTCTCAATTACACATAACTCAGAAATCATTTTTTTATATATTTTTTTAAGGTAAGGTATACTATATTCTTTTATTTTAATATATTAAACTTAGGTTCTTCTATTCATGAGTTTAAAGTGTTAAATAATACATTTATTTTATTTTATTCATTAATAATAAAATAGTATTTTTATTTTAACCTATATATAAGTTCTTTGTATTTAGGTTAAATGTGGTACTTTTCGCAAAATAAACAAAGAAGAATTTTAGCTTTCTTTTCTTTTGTGCTCGTAATTTTTTTTTTTGTTAATTGAATTATTTTAACATAAAAAGATCATTTACATTAAAATCCATCATTTTCAAAAGATTAATTTTTTTATAATCACTTGTAAGATTTTAAAGACTCATCTCGCCTAAAATTTTAAGTTATTAGGTGAGATCTCTAGATATAATTTATATAATTATTTAATATATTTCTTCAAGTGAAAATCTTTTAAGCTTAAAACTTACACGAACTTATATTTCCTTGTATTTATTTTTATTAAATAGAATAGAAATGATGAGATTTGAATTCGTGATTGTTTGATCAGGATACAAGGCTCTTATATCATGTCAAATAACTATCTCACTTAAAAATTTAAATTATTAAACAAGATTACAATATATAATTTATATAATTGTCTCATGATGATAAAACCAAATGTGTTGCTACCATTTATGAGACCAGAAATTAAGCTTCAAATTGTTAATTAAGGCATAAAAAATGTACGAGTTCTTGTTGGTAATTCAGTTACACCATTATAGCCTTCATCTGCACGTCCTAACTAGTGCACATAATACGTGGAAAAGCAGCACCAAACCCTAATCTTCCATGGACGTTTTCCTCTTCACATGAAGTGTCGGATCAATCTCTCAATCAGCACATCAACCATTATTTCAGCTAGAACAACCACATTTCATTTCATTTCATCTAGGTTTTTGAAAAAAACACCAAATTCCCATGTCCCTTATGAGAAATCCAATTTTTCACTCTTTCACTGCCCTCTTTTTGAAAAGTTAAGAGAAGAAAACGATATTATAATAATAATAACAATTATTATTATTATCTTTTCTCTTCTTGTTTCTATGTCTAGATAGACGAAGAAAGTAGAGGCTATAAATAGGGCAGAAGAGTCTTGAAGTCATAATAAGCACTCCCACTTTTTTCAGAAATCTAAACATTTTTCCGAAAGCTCAAGTGGCCGGAGATTAAGCCTGCAGGTCTGTGCTCCTTTCTTCTAAAAATATGCAAATGTTCTTATAAATGCATGGTTTCGTGCATAAATAAGCAAAGATTTTATCATAGATTTTTCTGCCAGTGAAAAAACTCAAAACAGAATCTTCTTCTTTACCTTACATATGAACATCTCTCTCTCTCTCCCTCTCCCCTTTCAGTTTTTTTCTCTTCTTCTCTTTGCTTCAGTACCAATTCCCTAGATTTGCTTCATTTAACGTTATTCCCTTTTGTTTTCTTTCCCTTTTCTTCTGTACAAAATCCATGAGTTGTTTTGACCTGGTTTCTTCAGCTGACCTTTTTCCCCTTCTGTGTTTCTTTTTTGTACTAAAAAAACATTGAAGAAGCATACAGTTAAGAATGAGAGGGAAGATTCAAGAGAAGGGTTTCTTTCTTTATTTTTTCCATGTGTTTTTGAAGCTCTCTATCTTCAGTTCGACTTCTAGATCAGCTGGTCTTAAGTGATGCTCTTGAGGTTTTATTTTTTGAGGCAATTAATTCATGTCATTTTCACTCCAGCCACATATACAGTCATCATCAACATGGCTGGATAAATACTTGAGAGGAGAAACAGAAGTGACAAGAAATGGGATAGGAAAATAATTAGTAACTAAATCTTGTTTAACTCATGCTAGATTCTGCTCTGATTTTCATCAGATGAGGATGTGCATCCACTTTTCTTGTAGCCCTTCTTCATATTTCTTATTGTGGTTTAAGTCTCTCTGAACCTAGATCTTTTGAGCTAACCCTCTTGCTCGAGATCTCCCGGCCCCGCCTCTTTTTCCTCCCCTTTCTTAGTCATTCTTCACAGATCTTCATCAAACATCTTATGCTTCTAATATATATATATATTTTTCTTTGTAGTTCTTTTTGACAATTTTCTTAAACATTTTCCCTCACCTCATAGCTTCTTCTTGAAATCAAATTTCGTTCTTTGGTTTTTTGGGAGATTCTTGTTAGCCTAGCTAACTACTTCATATTTCTTAGTGGTTTACATCATTCTGCACCTAGATCTTTTGAGCTAAAACGCATTGCTCGAACTCTCCCCCGTTCCCTTTTCTTAATCATTTTTACACATCCTTCTGATATTTCTTTCTTTAATTTGTAGTTCTTCCTTGCATTTTTATTGAACATTTTTCCTCGCCCCACCTTCTTAAAATCAAGTTTCTTTCTTTGATTTTGGGGGACAATATTGTAGTGTGAACTCGTTGATTTAATTCGTCAAAAAAATATTCTTTGACTATATTTGGCACAGGAAAAATGCAAGTGAAATTCTTGGAAACTGCTTTGCACTTCCTTAAACTGGAATAACACACTCTCTTTTGTTTTTATTTCAAACTGTTGCAATTGCCTAGCTATTCCATGCTTTTTTTGGTAGACATGAAATGTAAAAGTCAGATAAGTTATCTATTAGGTCAAGAAAATTGTTTGATAAGAGCACATATAATATAGAAGCTTCTTTGGGTTGTGAAAGAATTGATCTTTTGTGTAGACATGGGAAGAGGAAAGATTGAGATCAAGAGGATCGAGAACACTACGAATCGTCAGGTTACTTTCTGCAAGAGAAGAAATGGGCTGTTGAAGAAAGCCTATGAATTATCTGTCCTTTGTGATGCTGAAGTTTCCCTCATCGTCTTCTCTAGCCGTGGCCGTCTCTATGAGTACGCCAACAACAAGTAACTTTACCTTCCCTAAATCTTCATACCATAGGGTTTGTTCTCTCTTTTTTTTTTCGATCCTGAGATTTTCTTTTTTCACAAATCATTAGGTCTTGTTTCTTTTGTAATAATATACGTACATTTACTTCTTTTATAGAAGAAGAAGAGACAATGAAGGGTGAAATATTAGGAGGGTAGATCCTAAATCATGCAAACTGTCCGTGAGTTTTGGCTTTTCAAGGAGTTGTTTGTCAGATCAGAACATTTGACTAATTAGATCTTAGTTGGCTGGAACTCATATGTTCTTTTCTTCCTTATGCTGATGTAGAATAGTGGCATCATCACTTTCTTTCTACTCCATTTTGGTGGTTTATCTGCAATATTAAGCGCATGCTTTCGTTTCATGACCATTACGTTCTAAGGATAGTGATTTGCATATATAGATGCATTATAGAGGCTTTCCATCTTGGAAATTATGCAAATGTAAGTATGCTAGTTGATTGAGTCCATGACTGGTATTCTCTTTTATTAGTCATCTGCCATGTTTTTCCAATCCACCCTGCTTATTTAAATGATCAATAAGGATCTTAAGGTTTCAAAGTTTAATTAGGGCTTCCATGAGCAATTAGTATAGTTATATTATTGAGAATTATAAACTGACTAGATGCTAATTAGTAATTTATAAGATTAATTTAACAGCAAAAACTATGTTTAGTACTTCATTTAAAACATTTGCTACCTTGTTGAAGAAAAGTTAATAACAAATTTATCAACAACAACACATAATACAGTACAATAATAATAATAAAGCATAGTATGATCAGCTGCATGCATGATGAGGCTTTGCCAGGGATGAAAAGAAAGCAACACGTACGTTCTTTCTAATCTCTTAACAGAACTCTTCTTCCCATGGATCTAGACCTGGGATTGTAAAGCAAGCCCTCGTTATTGTCTTGATTCTCTTTTCTCCTTTTGGTGCTGCCCTTTTAGAGGTTCCATAATGTATAGCAGTACAGACACAGAACTTTGAATGATTAAGCCTGATCCTTTCCCATTCCATTGCTAGTATGGGTTCTCAGTTTTTCATTACCTTCTGTTTCCACTTTGAGCTTTCACTGACAGCATGCAGCTTAGACTTTTATCTTTTGACAGGACTCTTGTTCATTGTATACGAGAGGTTTTATAACAAGTCAGTGAGGACAAACAAAAATGAAAGCTCAAATTAAGTGAAGACTAACCTAGACATATTTTAAAAGTTTCTTTAATGATCCATTCTATCTTTCTTCGCTTAGATTCAATTATGGGGGTTGAATATGCTCTACCGACCAAATAAAAAAAAAGAACCACGGACGAAGTAGAAAGTAGAGCACTTTTAGGTCCTTGTGAAAAGGCACGTGGGGAGATACATTTGCCATTGTCTTTCCTACAAAGAAACCTGAACTGAATTTGATCAGTCCCATGATAACCTTTTTGTTCAATCTCTTTTAGTGTCTTCATTGATCACTCCTCTAAAGTCTTAATACTTAAATAAAAAAACAAGTCGTGGTGTAATTGATTACAGTCTATGGGCTCTCAAGCTGCTTAAAACCCTCCCTCCAATGACCACAAGAGAGAAATCATTCTTCATCTAAACTCTTCTTTCACTTGCTACAGAACTATCTATCAAAAATAAATTCTTACTTTCAACTCACAACTGGACATGTAACAAAGAAAAAGATGCCAACTAATGCAGTACTGGTTTGGCGTCCAGTTTACGTACAGCTAACTCCTTTCTCTTCCTTCAGTGGTGTAATTGATTACAGTCTTTACTTTTCACAGCACAGTATTTAAGCAAATCTCTGATCGTTTTCCTCTCCCATTGATTGCAGATCCCATCTCTTTTTGGTCTTCCTGTTTCTATTTTCAGCTTTGAAACTTTCCACATCTTTTGCTTGTTTCCCATGCATGTTTTACTTTCAGTATTCTCCTTGCTTGTCTTCTGTTTTTCCTTTCTTATGTTGGGGTGTAATAAATGAAGCAGAAAAGTAAAAACACTGCTTTTGCTAGGGTTTCTTCATCTTAGTGATAGAAAGTAAGAAGTCAAGGCAAGGTTTTGCAATAGTTAACTGGCACGTCAGGTGCAAGAAACTACAGGAATGGAATAATATTGTTTCTCTGTGCATATGAACTGAGCTGTCTTGGAAAGTTGACAATAACATTAGCTGATGTTTCACTGCTGTGTGATCTTTTTCTATATCTTCTCCACGTAGAATGATATACTAGGTTTGGGTCGGTTGACTAGGAAATCCTGTAAAGAAACCTTTCCATGCACTGCTTTTCATTATTATTTTTCATGTGATTTGATTTTCAATTTTAAATTAACAATAGGTCAAGTTGTGTATTTCATGCACGTGAATTAACATGGTGAAAACAAATCAATATGTTCATGATGATCAGTTTGAAACCCTAATGATGCTTCGAAGAATTTGAAACAGTGATGATGTAAAAACTAACCATGCATCTCAGTCCTGTTCTTTTGTGGTTTGAACTTAGAAACTTCTTCGTTTTTGGTAGCAGTATAAGATCAACTATAGATAGGTACAAGAAGGTCAGTTCAGATAGTTCAAATACTGCCTCTATCACAGAAATCAATGCCCAGGTATGCTTTTTGTTCCTCCTATATTCTAATCTTTATCAATTTTTTCAAGTCCTAGAATTTTTGCTCAATTCATTTCCTGACTTACTTCTCCTGTATTAAATGGATGAAATATAGTATTATCAACAAGAATCAGCAAAGATGCGTCAACAAATTCAGTTGCTACAGAATTCTAACAGGTACAAATTTACATTATTAATTGATTCAGTTTTTGTAATAAAAAATTAAAGGTAAACTTTTTAAGGTCTTAACCAATAAAACAGACAACTATCAAACTAGGGGACAATTGTTTATTCTTGACGTTTTATTAACGAATTAATTGATATATATATATATATATATATATATATATATATATATATATATATATATATATGAAATACGAGAGATTTACTAATCAACTTCTATAACTATTAAGAGGATTAGTTAGAAAAGCATAAAAAAAAACTTAAAAGAGTCAGAAAACGTGCTAACAAAACTAAACCAATAATCAAAATCAAGCATAAAAGATCATGAATAAAAAAAATCCAAATAGTTTGCGATATAATTTTTTTTTATGAACATGATCAAAACATACAAAAAGAAGCCTGTTGCAAGCATTAAAAATATCATTGAATTCAGTTTGCAAACGTGAAGGCCACATAACATTTTATCTTTTAATCCAAGTAATGGTATTGTAATAATTTGATTCAACAACTCATTAATTTGTAAAAGCATAGCAGCAGTCATTACTCAAAAGCATAGCTTTTTGAATAGCCAAGAACTTAGCTTCATTAAATTTCATATTTCTTATTGAACAAGAAAAAATACAAAGGAATTTTCCTCTATGGTCTTTCAAAACACCACTAATTCCTTAAGGTCTTGGTTTATTATTTGAAGACGCGTCAACACTCCACTTTAGCATACCTATAGAAGGAGGTAGTCAAGGAGAATCACTTCTTATATTTGTCCTTTTTTTTTTGGATAAACATCAAGAGGATATTGAAAAGGCTATTAAACCAAATAGCCAAAGCAAAATACAGGGACAAGATAAAAAGAAAAAAGAAAACAAAATTGATCTGCTATAATAAAAAACAAAGAGACTACCTAAGATTTCTTATTACACCATAATTTGATGCCATCGGAAGATTTTAAGAGGTCATTTCCTGTATAAGTGAAGTTTGAATTCAGAGTATGCAACCAAATAGCAACCCGATTAAGGATAGTGGAGAAACAATCAAACAAATTTATAGTTCCCTCCTCAAAAACAATTTTGTTCCTCAACAACCAAATACCACAAGTAGTACTATTGAAGATTAGTCTCCAAGCTAATCTTTGAAATTTACCCTACATCATTCCAGGCCATTGCAAAAGTAGCGAGTCTATAGTGCTCGGCAAACAACATTTGATACCCCACCAATTCAAAACTTTCATCCAAACACTTCTAGAAAAGTTATAGTGTATAAAAAGGTGCTCTGAAGTTTCCAAATCTGAGTTGCAAAAGACACATGAAGCTTGTGTGGCGGGCAAAACATTCTGGTGATAAAGAAAAGCTCTTGTACTAACTCTGTCCTGAATTACCAACTAGAGAAACACCTGAACTTTTAGAGGGGGCCTATAATCCAGGCATTAGCTTCAAAAACTTTATCATTAACAGAAGAGGTACTATTAATTAGGGTGCAACAAGACGTAACTGAAAAACTTCCATCAGAATTATATGGCCATATGATTTTCTCCTATTAATTCATATAAAAAAATCATTTGATGAACAAAGTAAATTTGACTCGGTATAACAGAAACTCCCCTCATTATATTTTACTTAAATAGAAACTCGATGAAAAAGAGAATAATACACATCAACCTAATCAGTTTATTTCTTATTAAAAATCAGATTATCGCAGTCATTGATTCAAAATAGACCAAACTATACCAAAGAAGAACAAACACCACACCTTTTTTTGCATAGGTTCTCATACCATGCCATTCCATAATAAGAAAAAGTCATCAAAAGATTAAGACAAGATCAATTGTTGTCCCAACCAATTTATCACTTGAGACCACAACTTCCAAATCATTTCACCGTAAAGTAAAATATGAGTTGCAGTTTTAATTTTTTTTTTTACAAGAAAAAAATAATTTAAATCATTACCTTGAAACCTACCTTTTAGATACAAAAAATACTTTGTAAACCTATCTTTTAAGAGCACCAAAGTTTATCTTAAATGAATTTGCACAATAATTGTTTTTGGGTAATAGTCAAAAGTTTTATTAAGAAAATGGCTATAAAGATAATAGCCTAACTTACATTAGATGAACAAGCAGAGAAAAGAAAAGTACAAAAGTTGCTGCATGAAACATGGGAGCGCAACAATTAGGGGAACGAAAAAAACATAAGTATTCAACTCCTCCATACTGAACATTCTCTATATTAAGCTCCAAAGAGTTGGAATCAAGCCTCATCCTTAAAACAATAATTTGACGCACCATGAAGAAACAAATTTGGAGGTTAGGGGCAGCGTCATTAAAAATAACGTCATTCTTGTGGAGCCAAAGATTCCATATAACACATTAGAAAAGAAGTTGTCATGAGAGATTCTGCTGCTTGTCTTTAACCATTGGTAGCACATATCGTCAATAGATTTTGGAAAAACAACATTGTAAAAGCCCCGATTAGAAAGTAGTTTCATCCATATATTCCAAGTGATGTGGCAGTGAATGAAGAGGTGACTTGAAGATTCCAAGCTTTTATTATAGAAAGCGCATCTTGATTCCTAAAGGGTGAGGTAGTCATGCTGAAATAGAAAATCTCTTGTGGTTACTTTGTCTTGAATAAGGAGCCAGAGGAAAAGTTGCACTTTTGGTGGGGTTAGTTTTATCCAAACAAAAAATTGGAATGGTTTGGCACCACCGTAGAGCAGCTAGCCATCATTTTGGAGCAAGATTTTACACTGAAGAGGTCATCGTTGTTGAAAGTCTAGATTTTCTTTTCTATCTTGCGGCAGAACAAAGGCTTGGAATCCAACAAAGATGATAAAAGTGATAGTTATTCTTGTTAAAAATGAAATAAAGTTCTGCGTCATTGTAGGGACCAGAGCCAGATTCCATTGCTCCATCTACCCATGTCAACAACCGAAGCAGATTTAGAGGAAAACAAAAGATATAGCCTGGGGAAGGCTATTTTGAGAGGGTAGTCACCAATCCAGTTGTCTAGCCAAAAAGATGTTAAATTGTCATTCCCCACCATGAATTTGCAATGATTCGTGAAGACATGGTAAACATCGGTTTGAACAATAGACATAACATCCTACAAATCTTGGAGGGTTGGTTGCAGAAAATCAGGATCCCATTCTTATAAGCTGGATTGTACATCGAAGAGATAATCATTTTCCATAAACCTGTACTTGGGGAATAGAGTTTCCAAATCCATTTTAGCAGCATGGCTCTATTTTTCGATATAAGGAAGCCTACACCGAGGCCTCCTTGTTTCTTACCGCGTATCACTAGTCTTCATTGGATCTTGCAGAAAGATCTCTACTTGGTACATCCGCACCACAAGAAATGTCTTTGGATGGATGAAAGAAGCTTGCCTACCCTTTTCGGCATCTTGAATACAAACATAAAATATATAGGCAAGGAAGGAAGGACACTTTTAATAAGACAAAGACGTTCAACCATGCTTAATAATCTTCATTTCCACATATGAAGCCTTTTACGAAACTTCTCCATCACTGGCGGCTTCCATGTGGAGATACGGGATGGATTGGCTCCTAGCTAGTGGCATGCCAAGATATTTGCTTGAAAGGTAGTCTGATCTGCAAAAAATAGATGTAGCCAAGCGCAAGCACAAGTGATCGTCGACATTGATACCAATAATGGAGCTTTTATGGAAGTTTATGTGAAGGCCTGAACTTAGAGCAAACCATCTCAGAATTCTCTTGACTTGAACTAACTTATCAATATCTGCCAGGATAAATATTAGCGTGTCATCTGCATATTGCAGGTGGCTGATGAATTCCTGATGCGAATTTGCACAATATTAATTGAACATGTGAATTATGATACAAAGTGTATAGCTTAAATGAATTTGTCAGACTATTCCCTTTCCATAATCTGTCCCATTTTAGGTGTAATGATATCCATGGCATTTAGAAAATGTACCAAAAGACTTAACCAAATTCGCATGCTTTCCCATTTAGAACCCATACACGGATTAAATGGTCCTTTCATCATTTACACACTCTTCATCCCAGTATGGTGCTGCTCATGTTTTCCCTTTTCTCTTCTAGGCACTTAATGGGAGAAGCCGTGAGTAATCTGTCGGTGAAGGAGCTAAAGCAGCTGGAGAATAGGCTCGAAAGAGGCATGACTAGAATCAGGTCAAAGAAGGTATGAACTTGTACATCTGGAAGAAAATATATGAACAAAGTTCTTGTCATTGTTGCTTAAAATTTTATGTCTTTCCTTTCTTTTTGACATGCACATAATTAACACGTACATCAGTGTATCGGCTTTCTACATATTTTCTGTATCACAGTTTTTTATATGTCCTCAATGGTTTTTGTGCTTTCTACTTGTCTATTGCAACAGCATGAATTGCTGCTAGCTGAAATTGAGTATATGCAGAAAAGGGTAATTCCTATCTTGCTCTCACTTTCATATTTTGGAAACTTTTTTTCTCTGATTCATGTTCATATTGATATAAACACCTCTTTTTAGGAGATTGAGCTGGAAAATGAAAGTGCCTGTCTTCGAACCAAGGTATGGCAGAAAACTAAATTCTCATATGTTTCAAATGTAGTTGAGGTTCTGTTGATTTTTGTTTATCCTTGACAAATATAGCAGCATTTGACTCATATGGCTAGCTTGTACTGTACTCTTAATAACTTCAGATAGCGGAAGTTGAGAGGCTTCAACAAGCCAACATGGTCACCGGAGAAGAGCTGAATGCAATCCAGGCATTAGCAGCCTCTCGCAATTTCTTTGCTCCTCATTTTCTTGAGGGTGGAACTGCATACCCGCACACTTATAACAAGAAGATTCTCCATCTTGGGTAATCATCCTTTTCCATTTTCTCTTGTCATTGTTTTGCATTCTGTGTTATCTATTACTTTTTCACTTATATTTGAATTGAAAAACAGATTTACATGATCAAATGAGAACGTGTTTCACTAGCTGAAAAAGCGTGCCTCCTTAAATGGGATGATTAAACGTTGAATGTTGACTTGATATTGTTTTCTGCATTATTCATGCAGGTAAGAAACTGGAGAACTGATGTATTTTGATACATATGTAATCCAGAAAATGAAGACAGTACGATATTATCTGATAGTGTGTGCCCTAGTTAAGATCAGTCCTTGAAGTACTGCTGGTCAATGTAAGCTGGTTGTGTTCTAGCTAGATAAGATATCAGCATTATTAATTGGCACTGCTTTAATTTGTATGGATTTTTTGTATGAACTCTACTAAATCACTGTTGAAAGGCAGTGGTTATGCTAGTTCTAGTCTGAAGGATTTCTATCAGATAAATAAAGTTCATATATAGATATAAACATCGTAAAGATAAACATTTAAAAGGGCACATATTATTATCATGTACGATAATAAATTTTGTTTTGAACTTTATTTATCTCTCATCAAGCTGAACCAGTTCTATTCGTTGCTATTCCTCAAGATTATAACCATTTCTTCGAGTAGCAGACTTTTCTGCAATTTGGTTTTCATTATGCAGTATAAATAGATGCATGGTTTGTTGCTCAATGAAATTAATCCTCTGCAGACTCGAAAATTAGCTCTCTCTCTCGTCATCTTTAAACTCTGGTTTGATAAAAAACCAACATGCACAAACTAAAACTAATCCAAGCATACCACGTAGTCTGAGAAATGAAAGAATATGTACCATGCACCGACCATTAACTACGAACGAAGATAGGGCAAAAATGGATAGGGATGGAAAACTACCGATCGATATCCACCGGCTCACTGGAAAATGGGGTAACCGAGACTTGCCATGCGAGAGAGCATGAATCCAAACCAATACGTAATGGGAGAGAAATGGAGGGTCCTAAACCGGACCCGGCCCAACTCACTTCCATTGCCATTCAAAAGTACGAGTACAAGAAACTCCACAATGTTCCAAATTAGTTTGATTCGGATGTTAATGCTTTTTTACCATTAAATAATTTTTTTCTGTAAATTTAAAAAGTTTATTGTAATTATTTAATTAAATAAATTAAGAATTATATGTATTAATAAATAATAATAAATTAATTAATTATAATATAAAAATTAAATGAAAGCTTAGCTAGAAAATATTGAATATTGAAATTAAATCTTAAAAATTTTAATTGGTTTAAATTAATAAAATTTAATTTAATTTAGACAAAACAGCATCAACTCAAAATCAGAATAACATCAAATAAAATATCAAATTCTAATTGAATTAAAAATAAAAAATTTAAATGACAATAAAATTAAAGAAAAAAAAATTGTTACATTTTCATTATATATATATAGTTTACCAATTTTTCGAATCCACACTATAATGGTTAAGTGAAAAGAAAGAAAGAAGAGAGATGGAATGAATAAATAAAAAGGGGTTAAGAATTGTTAAATAAAAAGCAAAGAAGAAAAAACCTGAATGAAAGAAAATAAAATGGTTCACTTTTATATACACAATGTTTCCATCTCAAATATTTTAATGGTTTTTATATATATATATATATATATATATATATATA
This sequence comes from Populus deltoides, assembly GCA_015852605.2. Lineage (NCBI taxonomy): Eukaryota > Viridiplantae > Streptophyta > Magnoliopsida > Malpighiales > Salicaceae > Populus > Populus deltoides. Next base: position 12,900,417 of record CM027582.2, on the reverse strand, counting down.
TATATATATATATATAAACTGAGAAACTCCACAATATTATATCCACATCCCACATCCACTAAAGATGGTTTAACCACCATGACAATCTTCAACCATAGTAAAATTCTTAAAATGAGCAGGATACTATCAATTATATTATGTATATGTATTACTAATAAAATATTTTTCTAAAGGTTAAAACACTACTATATTTGTACAAAGATGAGAATACAAGTTCGATCCCTAAAAATCACATTTATTAAGAGAAGCAGCTACAAACCCCGAACGGAACTAATCTTACCCTTTAAAAAGATTTGAGATACCAGGGTAAAAAAATATATATGTATGTATGTATTACCTGGAACCGTATCATTTCAGGCATCATGTACTATTACAAAGAAGCATTTGCAGCGAGAGCACCGCATGCATAAACCACAATATAAACAGCAAACACAACAGCATTCTCGTACGTTTTCAATCAACTGAACATGGTCTGTAGATTGTGTCAGAGAATGGCACAGCCTCCCTTCTTACGGAGCTCTTCCTGAGCCTTCTCTAGACTCTCTCTTAGCATGCGAATTTCTTCGTTTGATTTCCTTTGCTCTGATTGTGCATTCTCTTCTGCGCGAAGTCGGGCGGCATGCTCTTCTGCCAACCGCCGCTCAAGATTACCGGTTGCCTCTTTAAGCTTCATCTCAACCTACACGTCAACATAGAAATCAAAAAATAATTGATACACTTGTGCCCAGCCAAAATAGACAAAATCTATGTGATTAGGGGTTTCCTTCTTTTCAAAATGCTTTCAAAATAGCTAATCTAACTTGTAGCCACTTAATTTTCACTGCAGCAAGATTTCATTATTTGTTCACAACAACTGCGTTATTCATTAAAATCATGAGTATCTATTCTATATACTGTCTCTAAATCTTGAGCTATGGTAAGTGCATTGTGAATTAAATCAATGGCAGCATGCAGTTTCCCAGTAACAAGAGTTCATAAAATGTCAGATTGAATAAATCACACACAAGGGTGTCCTTCCTCTTTTTTCTATGAAAAGCAGGAGGATTCAAGAATATACTACAAACAAAATTATAATGTTTGTAATCATACAATTACAATCTGAGAATTTGACCAGTACCATTAAACATAGAATAAGGATTTCCTAATGAATAAATGAATCTTGATTTTGCTGAGAGAGATCTTTTAGAAACATAGGAGGCACATGACCGTTTTAAAGACTAACTAAGTCTTCAGATCCTACAAACAAGAGAACATGGGAAGCCTGTGAAAACAAGGGAATCGAGCAATACCATCTCAGTTACTCGTTTCAGCTGTTCTTCATATTGTATTTGCATCTGCTCCTTCAACTCTGATATTTCTCGTATAGAAATGTTCCCTTTCAAGGAATTAACCTCTTCTTGTTGATCACGGAAGTTCATTTCCCCTTTCTATCATATCAATCAAGTTATCCTCCCAAAAATTTTACAATGAAGTACAAAAACATAGCCAAAGTTTACAAAAAACTGACCTGTATTTCAGCAAATAATTCATCACTGTATGGTTGCCCAGCATTCTGTTCTATGACCCTGTTTACAAGGGAGAGAAGCTCCTGCATCTGCTCAGCTCTCTTCAATAAATCTTTAGTTTTGTTATCGAAAAGAACTCGTCGATTCTCACACAACTTAAGAACTTCCTGCAAAAAAAATTTCAATAAATTGTCATGTATTTAAATAAACTACAAAAGTTTGCATGAGTTATCCTGCATTTAATCACTATAGGTAAATATCCGGCCATTCACTCAAGTGCAGAAACATTCCATCTCTCGCCTGAATAACAATCTTACTTTTGACATTGACAAAATCTGTTGGTAGTATCATCATTATTGTTGACAACAAAGAAAAAAATTAACTTCAAAAGATGCTCATCTGACAGACAATTTTTCAGTAAACTAACTAAACTAGTTCGCTCATTCAACCAAATGTCAGCTATTTCTTAAACTAGTTAATAACATTTTCAAGGTCTTAAAGCATGATCAGCACTTGCCAGCCAAGACTTTTTTGTATAAGGCTGCCCTGCAAATTTTAAGCTTTGCATTTATACTTATTTTCAACTAATAATCATGTCAACAACATAACGTCACACCAGCCTGAGCATTTAGATCTGCACGATTTAGCAATAGCTCAAATCTAGTAAATCCATCTTATCTCTAACTTCATAACAATTTAAATTAAAACTCAATAGCACTAATAAGCAAGTCGATGACAAGGAATGCAATGGAAATAAGTAAGCTTGCATCTAAACTCATTTTCTACCATGTAATAGGCATAAGTTTCGTAAGTTGCAATAAAAAATCTTATAACTCAGAAAGGTGACACACCAACCAAGAGCATTGGGATCTATATGATGTAGCAAAAGTACACATGTTATTTATTTTCAATCAATAATGAGTCAATTCTTGTAGCAACTTTACTGACACTTTTGGAAAACCAAATCAAAAGTATAGATTAAGTAACAAAAGTAATAAATTTTTGCACAATATTTATTATAGTTCCCACTAACTAAAAGAAAGACACAGAATCATGACTAAATAACACAAGTGAAATTACAGAATGCAGAAAAACAAAAAGAAGAGTAAAGTTAAAGAAAACTCTGGGAAGATATTCAATAAGAAGATAAACCATTTAGTAAAATGAATATATTCCTAGAACTTTTAATTAAAATTCAGAATCTAATAAATTTCCCAGCTTTATAAAGATAGCATCTTTAAATTTTAGTTTGTTGAAGGGCAGCTGTAATGCATAGTAATCTTTAAATTTTGCAAACTTGAACAATAACTCTCTCTGGAGACCAACAAAGAGGGAGAATATGCAAACTTTCACCTCTAATCAACATGGAGTTGTATGCTACAAGCTATGTTCAAATCCAACATACTAAAGACACCATTAATCTTCCAGACAATAAAGAGCTTAAGATCTTGAGATACCATACTTGCACAACTCAAACAATAAGCCAAAGTAACAAATGAAATCATACTAAGTTTCCAATTGATAAATGTAATAGGTGAAAAAATAAAAACAAAAACAAAATGAGTAACCTTTAAAGGTTGTGGACACTCGCGGCCCAAATAATCTTCTAATGTCTCATCATTATCTTCAAGCTCATCTCCCCCAGTGAAGACTACAATCATGTAGTCAAGTATCTTACTTCCAAACAAAGTTTGTAAGCTGCGAAGGGCTGCTTCTTCTTCCTGTGAAAAGCGGGTCCTAACTGAGAAGACTACAAGGACTGCATGGATCCCATCCTTTGCCATATTAATACATTTGACAATTTCTCTGCCAACAAATTCAGATCCAGCAGAAAAATCAAAGAGTCCTGTAATGGCTAATTTGTTAGTTCTTATGCACCATGAAGCCATATACAAATTATGCGGTACATAACTAACAAATAGGATGAAGTGGAATGATTTGCTAGGACCAAGTTTTTTGGAAAATGCTAAGATTAATTAATCTTAACATTTTCCAGAAAACTTGGTCCTAGCAAAATAGCTTACTGTCCATACCAGGAGTATCAATGACATTGATAATTTGACCATCTCCCAGTACAGTACTCTGCAATTCACAAGTACTGGTAACACCAGATGAGCTAGCTCTTGACTTGAAGGCCTTTTTTCCAAGAATACTGTTACCGGTTGCACTTTTTCCATTGCCTGTGCGTCCAACTAAAACAACTGTTCGAACCCCATTGGATGGTGAAGCAAGCTCCCAGTCATCATCTATTGCACTTCCACCCATCATGCCAGATCAGATTACCTACAACATATAAATGTTTACACGGTCTGGTTGGAGAATTTCATGTTTTTTTAAAGTAACAACGCAACTAATCATACAAAGCTTATTCTTAAAACAAGCTTCTTATGTTCCATTACCAAGCAAAACTTATAGGACTATCTATATCCATAAAGTAATTATACTACAAAAGCTGCTCCACAATTACACAGAGACAAGAACAGTGCTTAAATTAATCTGCAGTAGTACAAATTTTCTTCGCTTTAGCATGCCACTAAGGCTATCAATCCAAACCCCAGGTGACATAAACAGTGCTCGAACCGTGGTTTGTTACACCAAATTCATAAGCTCTTCCGATAAATGAAACATTAATGACCAAAAATACATAATCACAAGGAGAGTGAGATCTCCATCAATATAGCCCACAAACCCAAAAAAACCAAAGAACCAAGTAAACCTGGTTAGGAAATTTCAAATCTCATTTGTGATTTCATAAAAAATAAAACCCAGATAATAAAAGATTCAAACAAGAAAAAGGTAAAGTCTTTTCCTTTTTTCTTATACACTGTTACCTCTGCAACCAAACCAAACGAAGAGAACCCACAAGTCAAAGAACTCCAAAGGCAAACATAACAGTGCACCTGTAAGAACTTTGATCTTCGTATAAGATAAAAGGAAAGGAGATTACTTACTTAGTCAGTAAGCGAAAGGAAGAGACAAGAGAGAAGATAAAGAGTCTTTAATCTATTGAGCTGTGTATGTAGACAAATTACAAGTCTGTAGAAGACCAAAGACTACAGGGACAAGGAAAATTGTTGTTATTTGTTAAGAGTATTTCTCTTTAGTCCCTGGATTTTGGAGCTAATTATTTACTACTCCCTTTTATTTGAGATCTTATAACTTGATCCCTTTTCTTAAAACCATAGTTTTTAAACCCAGCCTGGTCCAAGGCCCGGGTTTCAGGTTTTAACCGGGTCGCCCGGGTCAATCCCTATTTTAAAAAAATTCAAAACGGTATCGTTTTAGTAAAAAAACAAAAATCAACGGGTTGCAATCGGATTTTGCCGGGTCACACCGGGTCATGATTTTTTATATTTTTCTTCAACCCAGCCCGATTCTAGCCCCGGATCGGCTAGGTTCCGGGTCGACCAGCCAGGCCGGGCCGAGTTTCAAAACTATGCTTAAAACATTACTCAACGAGTATCAAAAGAATTGAAGGTTCTCAAACATAAATGACTAAGCTATAGTTAATTTCAAAATCTAGGGACTAAAGAATAATTTGCTCCATTTGTTAAACATGAAGACTTATAAAATGCTACTATTAATGATTCTCATATACATGGCCATTGCTAGGAGTTATAATACATTTATATATTATAAATCTTTACCAATATAACTTAATTGATTAGATTTTAAATTTGTTTTTTAAAAATTATTAATTTTAGTTCCATAAATTTCAGAATCATTAAAAATTTATATGATTGTTAACTTAAAAATTTATAAGATTAGTTGAGATCGTACATTGGTCTAAAAATCTATGTTAATAAAAAAAATATATATATATATATATATCTTACTTATTGAATAATAATAATAATAATAATAATAAGACGGTTGATGGAAGCCATTGAATGGAATTTTAAAAAGAAATCATGGTGGACAATATAATAATAGCGTCTGCTGGAATTATAAAAGTAATATTATAATTTTATTTGAACATAAAATAAAAATCAAATGGAAAATGACCAGACCTACAAATCAAGCAAAAATAAAAACCTGTGGAATATTATCCTCTCAAGCCTAACCATAAATTTAAATGAAGTCATGGATGAAGAAATTAAGGAATTGGTTTGGACTTTGTCAAGAAGAGGATGAAATTCATATAAATTTAATAGGATCTGTTTGGATAATCTTTAAAAAAAAAAAAAATTGGGAAATGAATGGTGACGAGACCTGGAAACAAAAGGACATCATTGCCTGCCCTACACCAACGAGTTCCTATCTTCTAAGCCATCTCTTGTTGTTTCATTATATACATATTCATTTAAATCTTACCTCCCTTCTTCATTCTTTTTTTTTTTCTTCTTTTTTGTTCACTTCTATCATTCTTTTTTTTTTTAATTTTCTCTTTACATGTTATATTGGCATGATTCTATGCTTAGAATCTATTTTGATTTGCATGCTCTTTTTTATCTAATATGTTTTATAATATTCCAGGGTTAAATAAAAAATTAATTTTATAAAATATAATTTTTTTGATGTTCTTTATATTTATGTTATTCAAAATGAGTATAAAACATAAATTTGGTCCCTCAAATTTCTAGAATTTTTTTTAACTTCGATCGTTGAATTTTTTTTTTTTTGTTAATTTTATCTTTCGAAGTTATGTTAGCATGATTCCATGTGTTAGAATTTATTTTGATTTGCATGGTCTTACTTATCTAATATGTCATAAAATATTACAGGGTTAAATTAAAGATTGATTTTACAAAATATAATTTTTTGTTATTGTTAGAAAAATTACAAGATCATGGACCAAAAATAACATAAAAAACATAGCCCTTTTTTCTCATTTAAGTTTTTCAAAATGAGCTTAAAACATAAATTTGATCCCTCAAATTTCAATCTTTGCTTATATTATCCCTATTCTCGTATGTTTTTATAAATTGATTCTAAACTTTATTTTTTTTTTATATTTTCATATTGAGAGAGGAGAGATAATTTTTTTGAAAAAAATAGAGGAGACTATATACTAAATAAGTTGAGCACCTAAACTAATTTAACTATTCACTCCTAAATTCACCACCTTTTTTTTTTCTTTTAGGTCCTTCAAGTTTTTTTGCATTTCGGTCACTAGACTTTATTTATTTTTAATTTAATTCTTGCAAGTTATGATGGCATAGTTGTATGTGTTGGACATATTTTGATTTGCATTAGGGGTGATCATTTTTGTTTCGGTTTGGTTTTGGGCAAAAAAACAACCAAACCAAAAATTTAGTTTTAAAAGGTTTTGAACCGAACCGAACCGAATATCGATTCGAACCAACTAATTTCGGCTTGGTTCGTCTTTTTTGTTTCAAAATCAGTTCAAACCAATATTACTTTCGACTTGGTTTGATTCAATCTTTTTTGTTTCAAAAATGATTCAAACCAATATTATTTCAATTAAACTTTTTTTTATAGGGCCTCCCTTCTTAGGGTTCTTATGGGATTTTATTACATTGGACCTAATTTATATTTACTATTTTTGGGTTTTTCAAGGTTTGTTTTGAATTTTTATAATGGGCTTGAGTTATTTTATTCCAAATGCTTGAAAATCTCATAAATAATTATATGAATTTTTACTTTCAGCATGAACATACACAAGTGCTTCAGTTCATCCAAATTGATAACAATAAAAATAAATGAAATATGGAAAATTGCCTTGCATGAAAAAAAGATGACAACAAAAGCTTTTATCCAACTATTAACCATCTCCTTACAAATATCCCTCATAAACATATCATAAGTATAGTTTTTGTCAATTTGTTACACAATCAATGTCCCTTACATGACTTGATGTTAATTTTGTTATTGATGGATAAATAAATAGCAAGACAAAAAAATGTCAACCTTCCATCAATCCTTGCATATATCATATCAATCATTCCACTAAATCCAAAATATATTTATTATTTACTTCTTTCTTTTCTGTACTTGTAACTATTTCAAGTTAATATTATTGACTTTTAGTTGGGTTTACACTAATATTTTTTTGTATCATTCTTTATTAACTTTTATTTCTCGTTTCCATCATAATTTCTCATAAATATTTTTTCATTCTCAAATCACATATATTTTAAATCTTTTTTATTCTTCTATCCGTCAAAACTTGTTACTATTTCGCCGTTATTATGAGTTTTAAACTAAAGTTCATAGTCCTTATTCTAGCTTCAACTACACCTTTAAACTTATTTATGGAAGTCACCCCCTCCATTACATATCAACTTTACTATTATTTCTTTTATTTATTCATTTTTTTTGTTTTGAGTTTTCATTTCTTATCAAGATCTTATTACTTTCGATTCTATATTTATGCGGGGGCTTACCAATGTGGTATCTTTTATCTAGAATAATTGAACAAGCACAAAACATCACCTTTCAAGTATATTTCTAGATCTTCTATTAAAAAATAAATCATCAAGAAAATTATAAAAAGATAAAGAAGATCACTTTGAAGACCCGTAATCCATAAAATTTTAGCGAAATTCTTTCGACTACAATATGAAGCTAGTGTTGTAGAGCACAATCACATTTATGAAGATCAAATTCATGTGCAAGAAATCAAGTAAAATATATGAAGATCTCATCTAATTCATGGTCATTCAACGACTCTTCAAACAACCATACAAGTGGTTCAAAAAAACGATTTGGACTTATGGAAAAAAAATCCATGTGCAATACTAACATATAAAAACTAAAAATAATTACTAGGTCAGTTCCCTAGCCTATAAAAAACGAACACATGAAACCGAAAAGGAAAAGTTTGATAAACCACGAAGGTCTAATAGGGTGCCTATCAAGAATCCAAGATATGAGGGTTGAGCTGGGACACGTATTATGAGGATTCAGCTGTGGGCAATTGCTGATTTTGTTTAATTTGCTTTTTTTGAATTGGTCAATAAAGTTAGAAGGAATAAGTCAATTAGTGGGGGCTATTTCTCTGTCAACTAGCCGTTCCACGTCCTTCTAATTAGCGAAGTAGTTAAGTTTTTATTTGTATTTAAATCATTGTTTCCAGCAAGTTGGAGAAAAGAAAAGTATTACAAGGTTTATTCTTACCTTAAGCAGAGTATTTTCTTATTTTCTTAAAGGCTTTGACTGGGACCTAACATTGGTATCAGAGCTTTCACACTATGACTACCAATAAAGAGAGGATCGAGAATTTAGAAGCAGCTCTTGGGGGACTTCAAGACAATTTCAACAAGATGGAACTGGGTGTTACTGACAAATTACAACAGCTAGAGGCTGTTATTAGCAGAATTTCTGAAGTATTGCTTCCAAGGCAAGAGCCGAACTCTAGCAATGTCCAAGAACGCAGTGGACAAGCCTTTGGTGCGCGATCTCGTGACACCACAGACGGTGGCCGCTCAATGTTCTCCTTCAAATTGGCTAAGCTCGAATTTCCCAAGTATTTTGGTACTGACCCAACTGAATGGCTCACGCGTGTTGATCAATTTTTTGAATACTAGGGCACTTTGGAAGCACAAAAAGTGTCTTTGGCTTCTTTTCATTTGGAAGGCGAAGCAAATCAATGGTGGCAGTGGTTACGCAAGGCTTATCATGAGGACAAAAAGGAGGTATCATGGGAGATTTTTGTGGAAGAATTATGGGCTCGTTTTGGTCCCACGGATTGCAAAGATTTTGATGAGTCTTTATCAAAAATAAGGCAAACGGGATCCTTACGGGAATATCAGAAAGAATTTGAGAGGCTGGGAAACAGAGTGCAAGGGTGGACTCCGAAGGATTTGGTGGGTACTTTTATGGGTGGTCTCAAGCCTGAAATTGCTGATGGAATTCGGATGTTTAAGTCAAAGTCCTTGAAAGAAGCCATCAGTTTGGCACGGATGAGAGATGAGCAGATGATTCGTCAAGAGAAACCACATCGGCCACTCTACAGAACCTCTGATAATTCTGATCGACCATTCAGGAACACTGACGTCTCTAATCGTCCATTCACCAGGTCTGTTGGCGTCTCTTCACCTTTTAAAACCCAGTCTGCATCACCTATGAAGCGATTAACATGGTCTGAGATGCAACAAAGGCGTGCTCAAGGCCTTTGCTTCAATTGTGATGAAAGGTTTGTATTGGGGCACAAATGTAAGGGGCCGCAGCTGTTATTGCTTGAAAGCAGTTATGAAGATGATGAGATTGATAATGAGGAACCTGAAATTTCACTCCATGCTCTCACGGGGTGGTCAATAGCTAGAACCATGAGAGTCTCGGCCAAAGTGGGACATCATGAATTGATTGTGCTTATTGACAGTGGGTCAACCCACAATTTCATCAATGAACGGGTAGCTGAAATATTGCATTTACCGGTGGTGCCCACTGAACCCTTTGCTGTGAAAGTGGCTAACGGAGTTCCGCTAAGGTGTCAGGGGAGATTTGACAATGTGCACGTCTTATTGCAAGGTATTCCATTTACCTTAACTCTTTATTCGTTACCACTAATTGGGTTGGATATGGTGTTGGGAGTCCAGTGGCTAGAACAGTTGGGAACGGTGAGTTGTGATTGGAAGAGGATGATGATGAAGTTTTCATGGATGAATCAGCATCATCAATTGGAAGGAATTGGCAATCAACCAATTCAGCCGATACAGGTTCAAACACTGTCGAAGGAGCTGAAGCAGGGCAATTTTATTTTTGTTGTGTGTCTACAGCCGGCTGGGGAAGAAACACCACAGATGAACCGACCTGATATGCAACAATTGTTACAAAAATTTGCGGACATTCATCAAGAACCACAACAGCTCCCTCCCCAAAGAGAAATAGACCACCACATCAACCTCAAAGAAGGAACTGAGCCCATCAATGTCCGGCCATACAGGTATGCCTATTTTCAAAAAGCTAAGATTGAAAAGCAAGTTCATGACATGTTAAAATTGGGGCTAATTAGATCTAGCACAAGTCCATTTTCTTCTCTTGTGTTGTTAGTTAAAAAAAAAGATGGCACTTGGCGATTTTGTACCGATTATAGAGCCCTAAATGCTGCAACAATAAAAGATAGATTTCTTATTCCAACTGTCGATGACATGCTTGATGAATTATATGGGGCTGCTTTCTTTACTAAACTTGATTTACGTTCTGGGTATCACCAAGTCCGGGTCAATCCTTTCGATATCCACAAAACTGCCTTTCGCACACACAATGGTCATTATGAGTATTTGGTTATGCCGTTTGGGTTATGTAATGCTCCTTCCACATTTCAGGCTGTCATGAATTCCATATTTCGTCCTTACCTTCGCAAATTTGTATTAGTTTTCTTTGATGATATTCTTATCTATAGCCCCAATTGGACCATGCATATTGAACATGTTAAAACAGCTTTTGAAATATTAAGGCATCATCAGTTTTTCATCAAATTGAATAAGTGTGTGTTTGGGCAACAAGAGGTGGAGTATTTGGGTCATATTGTGACATCCCAAGGTGTGAAGGCCGACAAGGGCAAAATTCAATCTATGCTTAATTGGCCCTGCCCAACTAATATTTCTGAATTGCGAGGGTTCTTAGGCCTTACAGGTTACTACCAGAAGTTTGTTCGCAATTATGGAATCATTGCCCGACCACTCACAAACCTTTTGAAGAAGGGGCTATTTCGGTGGACAAAGGAGGCAGATGCGGCATTCCTTGCCTTGAAGCAAGCGATGACTTCAACTCCTACGCTTGCTATGCCTAATTTTAATGAACCTTTTGTCATTGAAACTGATGCTTCAGGTACTGGTATTGGAGCAGTGTTAACTCAGCACGGGAGACCTATTGCATTCATGAGCCGAGCATTGGGGTCACTAAACTGTCATGGTCCACATATGCCAAAGAAATGCTTGCCGTTGTTCAAGCTATTCGGTTGTGGCGTCCGTGACTTCGTTGGCGGGGAAATTTTTCATACACACTGATCATTGCAGCCTCAAGTACTTGATGGAGCAAGGCATTGTCACCCCAGAACAGCAGAAATGGGTGTCCAAATTAGTAGGGTATGACTACGAAATCACTTATAAGCCGGGAAAGGAGAATTCTGCCGCTGATGCCTTATCAAGAGTAATTGGCAGCCCTAGCCTTAATGCATTATTTGTTCCTCAAGCATCTTTGTGGCAGACTCTCAAGGAGAAAGCCAACCAGCATCCTTACATGATCCGTATTGGCAAACTTGCTACTGCCAATCCGGGAGCTCCCTATAAATGGTTGAATGGTTTGGTGTGTTACAATAACCGAGTAGTCATTCCCCCTAATTCAACTCTTGTCCAGCTTCTATTACAGGAATTCCATGATTCACCTTCTGGAGGTCATTCGGGGGTGTTACGCACATACAAAAGAATGGCGCAACAATTTTATTGGCCATCCATGCATAGAGTGGTTCAGCAATATGTTGCTTCTTGCACGGTTTGCCAAAAGAATAAGGCTGATACTTTATCTCCAGTCAGGCTTCTACAACCTCTGCCAGTTCCTTGTCAAATCTGGGACGATAGTACCATGGATTTCATTGAAGGGTTACCACCTTCTAATGGTAAAAGCACCATTTTTGTGGTCGTGGACCGTTTAAGCAAATCTGCTCATTTTTTGGCTTTAGCACATCCTTACACGGCCAAAATGGTTGCTGAGAAATTTGTGGAGGGGATTGTCAAGCTTCATGGCATGCCAAAGTCCATTATTAGTGATCAGGATCCTATCTTCATCAGTCATTTTTGGCGTGAATTCTTCAAGATGTCAGGGACAAAGCTGCACATGAGTTCCGCTTATCATCCCCAAACCGACGGTCAATCGGAGGTGGTTAACAGGTGTGTTGAGCAGTATCTTCGATGTTTTGTTTCTCAACAACCTCGAAAGTGGTGTTCTTTTCTTGCATGGGCTAAATTTTGGTACAACACCACATTCCATTCCTCTATCGGGATGTCTCCTTTTCAAGCTCTCTATGGCCGACCACCACCGAGCATCCCGAATTATCAGATTGGGGCCTCTTCAGTGCACGAGGTGGATCAGACTATGATTTCTCGTACTTCTCTTTTACATCAGCTCAAAATTAATCTGCAGGCTGTAATTAATCGAATGAAGCAGGGGGCTGATTCCAAAAGACGAGACGTGAACTTCCAAGTGGGGGATTTAGTCTTCCTCAAACTACATCCTTATCGCCAACAATCTCTGTTTCGGAGACCAGCTCAGAAGTTGGCCAGCCGTTTTTATGGTCCTTATAAGGTTGAGGAAAAGGTGGGAAAGGTTGCTTACAAGCTTCAGCTTCCTACAGATGCTCGAATATACTCTGTTTTTCATGTTTCACTTCTCAAGAAGCAAGTTGGAGAGTCCACGGTCACCAGCGCAGAACTGCCTCCCATTACTGATGATGGTGAGTTTGTTTTAAAACCTATTGCTGTGTTGGAAACCCGATGGGTGCGGAAAGGGTCTACTTTTGTTGAGGAACTCCTTGTCCAATGGGAACACTTGTCAAAGGAGGATGCTACGTGGGAAAATGCACGAGGCAGCGTGACAAGTTTTCGCCTTCAACCTTGAGGACAAGGTTCTAATTCAAGACAGGGGCAATGATAAACCACGAAGGTCTAATAGGGTGCCTATCAAGAATCCAAGATATGAGGGTTGAGCTGGGACACGTATTATGAGGATTCACCGTGGGCAATTCTTTGATTTTGTTTAATTTGCTTTTTTTGAATTGGTCAATAAAGTTAGAAGGAATAAGTCAATTAGTGGGGGCTATTTCTCTGTCAACTAGCCGTTCCACGTCCTTCTAATTAGCGAAGTAGTTAAGTTTTTATTTGTATTTAAATCATTGTTTCCAGCAAGTTGGAGAAAAGAAAAGTATTACAAGGTTTATTCTCACCTTAAGCAGAGTATTTTTTTATTTTCTTAAAGGCTTTGACTGGGACCTAACAAAGTTATTGTTACCTATCCAGATATATTGGTGCTTTTGTCAAAGACCAAATGGAGGGCTTGTTATGGATGAAGTAGATCGATAGGATAAAGAGATAAGAACCAACGATGGAGAATAGAGAGACAAATAAGAGGGAGGGAGAAAGCTTGGGAAGAGGTTGGAGCAACTTCTTTTGGTTTTGATTTAGGGCTAAAAGAAAATTTACTTCTTATACCTGTTTGTTTTTTCAAATGGGTTTAGTGTTGGTAGAATCAATTTAGTTCAATTGTTTCTACATTTTTAAAACTAAAATCAAATTAAATTGAATATTTTTTTGGATTTTTTAATTGATTAATTCAGTTTTTTTTAGTTTGATTTTTTCAATTAATTTTTTTTATTTAATTTGTTTTTTTACTCACCCTTAACTTGCATGCTCTTGCTTATATAATATGTTATATATATTGTGATGTTAAATTAAAGATTGATTTGAAAATAATAATGTGATATTTAGGTGTTGTTTGATATTGTGATTTATATCATACATGTTTTTGAAAAGTTTTGAATTGTTTTTTAGTTTTAAATTAGATATTTTTTATTTTTAAATCGTTTTAATATGTTAATGTAAAAAATAAATTTTAAAAAATAAAAATATTATTTTAATATATTTTTAAATAAAAAAAATTATAAAAAGTAATTTTTAAGACGCGTTCAAACTCCTCGAGTCTCCATGCCGTTACATACTCAAAGAGATGAGCAGTGGAAAAACGATAAATAGCAAAACATTTCAGATAAAGTTTTACACTAGTTTTTGTTTTTTAGGGCATTTATAGCCAACTTCTCCTTCACCTCTATCCCACCGACTCTTCCTCTCAAATATTCCATTAAAAAAAATTCATTAAAGAATTTCTCTGCTGTCGTAGAGAAGACTATCATTTCTTTATCTTTTTCTTTTTTTGCAGGAAAACATGCTACTTTCCATGAAAATTTCTTGACCCTCTCTAGCTTTCTGTCAAAACTACCTCCAAAGATTTCTGGATTGTTAAAAAACGAGGTTTTGCAATCATGGGTAATTTAATTTGCATGACAAAGAAGGACACTAGAGATAATAATCATGGATCAAAAAGCAAGAGAATGGGTAGGTCTCAAAGGAAGTTGTTGGCAGAGGAGGAGTTCTTGCATAGACAAGCTCTTTCTATGGCACTACAACAGCACCAATTGTCTCAGAGATTTGATGGATCCATGTCCAGGAGGATTGGTTCAACTAGCTCTAGAAGAAGAAATCTCTCTGATCCTTTCTCTAATGGGAAACAGGTTGTTCACTTGCTCTTTGTAAAGGCTCTTGTTTGATACTTTTGCTTTTACTTTGTTTCCTTCTCTTCATGTTAAACTGGTGAGTTAATTATTGTTCCTTGCATGATTGGATCTAATATGGAAAGTAGATGGTGTAAACATGATTAATTATGGGCATAGTTGAGAAAAAGGTCCCCCAATCATGAGTGCAAGCAACCTTGTCAACAGTCAAGTTTCATGAATGCATTTGTTTAAAAAGACGAAGGGAAAAAGGGATTCTTTTACTTTTATTTGTTTGATTGATTTCTTTAAAAGTGCATCCGGAAAAGTATGTTTAGTTAATTCCCTGCGCTCTTCAAGGCCAATAAGGAACCAAAAGAGGATTCGACTTTTTCATTTTTTAATAGTTAATGCTAGCTGGGGCTACTGTGTTTTTTTTCTAGTCCACTCTTAGTTACTAAGAGTAGAATCTTGAACCAGTTAACTATGATCTAAAGCTCTAGTATATCTATTGGGAATGGACTAGACTGTGCAACTTACGCTAATAGGATTAAATGAGATTCTAAATGAATCCGAGTAGTTGGGAAGTTAAGAACTGTAACTCTTAGTTACTAAAGTGAAGCATAAGATATGATAAATGCATAAGCTATGGAAAGAAGCGAAAATTAACGAGGAAATGTATCAATTTCTGAATGTTGTTGTTACAGTTAAGGTCCTTCTGAAAAATTATCGTCACGGCACCATGTTGTTGTTATCATCACGGCTCCAACATAGAAAAACTTGTCGTGCAGCTTGTGCTTGCACCTGGAGAATTCCTTATTCTGTAAGGAAGGTAAATGAGTTTTTTCCAGGAAAAAAAAGGGAGAAAAAGCTGAGTTCTTGTTGATTAGGGTTAAAATTCAACTGCCTAGCTTAAATTCTCTTCTATTGTGTGTTCAAGACAAAAATAAGCTTAACTGTGGTGTACTGTTTTTATTGAAACATAAAAAAATTCTATGCAATGCATTTTATAATTCCCAGTACAACATCTGAAATCTATTTTGATGATCCATAAAGTGTTCTCCACAGTTTTTTGCATTTAGCTTTTCTTTTAGCTTCTGTTTGTTATTTCCTCATAAGCAATGTGTCAGATAAATAGCATTCTGATCTGTCATAGTTATTGACCGTCACTGGTGGCCTTCTTATTTTCTTTTCAACTTAACAGGGTGCTGTCAGATATGTTCTTAATTGTGTTGTAAATTTTTTCCTAGGCACCAGACTTTCTGGAGAATATAAAGTTAAATAAGTTTGTTCTGGTTCATGGAGAAGGTTTTGGAGCATGGTGTTGGTACAAAACTATTGCTTTGTTGGAGGAAGCAGGATTGGTTCCTATTGCCATAGATCTAACAGGATCTGGTATTGATCTGGCAGATACAAACAGTGTCACAACATTGGCAGAGTACTCAAAACCATTGATTAGTTATTTAGAAAACTTGCCTGAGGATGAACAGGTAAGTGATAGGCATCTTATCCCCGTCATTCCTATTTACCTTCCATGTACTTTGCCAGTCTGTTCTTTGCCATATTTTTTTATGTAATACTATCCATGTGCAGGTTATTTTGGTTGGCCATAGTACTGGAGGTGCATGCGTCTCTTATGCACTTGAGCATTGCCCCCAAAAGATCTCGAAAGCTATTTTTCTCTGTGCTACAATGGTGTCTGATGGTCAGAGGCCTTTTGATGTGTTTGCTGAAGAGGTATAGCATCAAAGCTTACTTGCTTAGTCTATGTGAAAATCTATTAAGCTCAATTAAATGCTGGTCCAATTAATAAATCATGATGGTTTGCTACCATGCTTGTCATTGATGACTCTTGAACTTACTGAGACAAATAGTAATTCTGCCATGCTACTCATGGATTTTGAAGGAGATGGATTAATCAGAGTTCAATCTTTTTAATAATTGAATGTGAAAAATGAATCTGAATGGGTTCAAATCATTGTATTTGTCTGCAGCTAGAAGAGAAAAAACTATATAGAATCAAGAAAGCCAATTGAAATTTGGCTTCATCCTCGGGTCCTAAAGCCAAAACTGTAAAGCTACCTTTGTTACTGAACTGTTGACTATTCAGGTTTGTTACCCTTACTATGGAAGAGAAAGTTCGGAGATCTTTCATCATTTATGCTTTGTATGCATTTTTGTGGGGTTAGATGTCATACCCTATGGATTTGCATGCGTCCTCTATTTTGTGATGACCAAGATTCTTACATCTGAAACTTAAACTGCAGTTTGACACTATGTTATCTAGCTACCTTTTATCTATCTAAGTGTCTTACGTGAAGATCCCATCTCAGATAGGAAGCTTCCTAATCTGCTCCTTGAAACTATTACTCAAACCTGACAATTCCAGACTAGTTAAAGGATGGGATTGCACGCTCTAATCAGTTCCTAACAGAGCTAAGAGCTTCTATAAAAGGCCTGGAATTGTTGTTCTTGTCCCACTGGAATGGGGGTTACGAAAAGGAAAATTGTGACAAAACCTTTAACTTTCTAGCTATCCCAAGACCATTACAGTTGCACCAAGCAATGACACTTTTTTTTATATATATTAAAAAAAAATGATTCTTTTGAACACTTTTTGTTGCTTTCGATTCTGAGTTGGATCTAATAACTATAGAATTTTATTGCAGCTTGGATCTACAGAACGTTTTATGCAAGAATCACAGTTTCTGATTCATGGAAATGGTAAAGACAAGCCTCCTACAGGATTTATGTTTGAGAAACAGCAAATGAAAGGTTTATATTTCAATCAATCACCAACAAAGGTATGCTACAAGTCAATCCAATCATATTGCCATTGTTTCTATAATCATCCAGCCACTTTTGCAATGTATTTTATGGAAATCCATTCTGATACCTTGACACAAATAAATATGGGAAATAGTTCTCAACATTGTATGGCATCTATCTGGCCAACGTTTCCAGCTACTTTGGTTTATAACAAGTTGCTCCTTGTTGAGTGGAAGCCTACCATAGTCTGCAAAGAACTTGAATTGTCTCTGCTCTCACTACAATATGTCCATTGCTAGAGCAAGTCAAACTCAATGAGGAATATTGGTTACTTTCAGGATGTTGCGTTGGCCACGGTTTCAATGAGACCCATTCCGCTTGGTCCCGTCATGGAGAAGCTATCATTGTCCCCTGAAAAATATGGAACTGGCCGGCGGTTCTTCATTCAGACACTGGATGATCATGCTCTTTCACCAGATGTCCAAGAAAAGCTAGTGAGGGATAGTCCACCAGAAAGAGTCTTCAAGATTAAAGGAAGTGATCACTGCCCGTTCTTTTCAAAGCCTCAGTCCCTTCATAAAATATTGTTGGAGATTGCTCGAATTCCATAGATTATATTTCAGAAAATTGAGTTCAAGCCTTTTACAATGTGAAGGTCCAGTATAGTAGGTTACACTTGGGCCATATGCCTACTGTTATTTATCTCCTTTTCAGGTATGTTTACAGGAAGGTAAATTTATCAACTTTTTTCTTAGACAAATCTCAATATCATTTATTTATTATGACTGAATGGAAGAGGGTTCCTCGTCATATTTTTTGAAGGCTGATTATGGTCATTTTTACTAGTTTGTGAAGATTTTGGTTTGATCCTCTGTTTGCTCTTTTGCTGGTGGATAAACAAAAAATAAACAAAATAAATAAATAAAGAGTGGACATAACAATAGTTTCCCTCAGAACTAATAGTATAAGCTAGATGGTATGTCCACTCTATGTAGTGAGGTCATTTTCAAAATTTATTTGTATTTAATTATATAGTAATTAAACTATATATTCTTATAGATCTGAAAGAAATTATGGAGAAAAGAATGTATTTTTCAATCAATTTTTTTAATTTATGTATTTTTGTTTTGTTTTGAAGAAAGCATGTATATTTATTTATTTATTAGTGACCTAGTTTTTTCAATAAAAAACGTGATTAAAATAAATATTTATAAGAATTCAAATTATTTATATCGAGTAGAAAATAAAAATGTTTCTTTAGTCAAAATTCAAAAACCCCCTTTTATTATTGATGTATTTTTTTTACAAAAATATATTATTTTACTACTAGCATTATTTTTTAAATAAAAACTTATTATAATATGAAAAGCAATTTTCAATAAAAACAAAAAAAAACAAAACGAACATGTCTTGATATTTTTTATGTGATTGTATAAAAATAAATGAATAAATATTTAAAAAAGTTATATAAAAAATCTATATTAAATAAATAATTTATTCTTATTGAATATCCGGAAGAAAACGAAGATCGTAAATGAATCAACAAAAGAGGAGAAAAATATTTAAAAGATTCCCTTTTCATTTAAAAAACAGATTTTTTTTTCCCTTTCCGGACTCAGCACCCAGAGAAATATTAGAAACAGCACCTTCAACTCCAGAAACTGCATATAGAAAACACATACACACCACAGATCCTGAAATTTTTTTCAGACAACAAAGTTCTATATCATTTCCCAGGCAACTTGCTCGAAACAAAGTATCTTGTTTCCTAATAGATTGCGTTCTTTCTTTATTTCCCCTGTCCATTTATTGTTTACAATAAAAGCCAAATCTAATTGTTCACAGGACAAGTTTTATGGAAACGCCATCCCTGATGGGAATAAAAAGAATACTGTTCTTAAGAACTATGCCATCCTCCTGCAATAACAGAGGAGATAATATGAAGTTGCAGAAGAATTATGCCATCTTGACTTAAACTTCAAGATAATTTATTCATTCAATGTTAAAGCCAACAACTAATCATCCTGTCAATCAGTTAACTGCAGACTAAATCATGACAGAAAAACAAGGTACAACAAGCACATTTAATTCCTAACACTGATAACGTTTGCTTGAAACAGATTTTGGCTATAATTCTGGAAAAAACCTTGTTCTTAGCAGAGCCTCGTTTGGTATTACTTGAACCAGAATTGGTCGGAGATGCTGACCCAGCTCTTTTCCCACCCTTAACAACAGCCGAGCCCTACAGCTGCCATGGATGTAGAGTTTGTTCAGATAACATTGATATAAACCTAAGAGGAAATGGAGATGATGAAGAAAATCGCATTCTATCACTTTCCTTGTAATTTAAGATATCCTGAAATAACAAATTTCACTTCCTTTGAGCATTTATGATCATTACTAGCAGTTGATGGTCAAAACTTAAAATAATAATTTCAAGCTTGCTAGTATCTCCTTAGATAGATAGAATCTTTCACTGATGGATGCATTTATCCATAGTTAGAAGGGAAGATATTGATCATAAGATGTCGTCCAAATTTGAATCGCATTTCTTATGCAAGGCTTGGTAAGAATATCTGAAAAATGCCTTCCATTTCAGGCTTTATGTAGTTATACTGTAGACGATTTGCAGAATCATCTGATTTTACTAAATAGAAAGAAAGTAGAAGAAAGTAGATTTAAAGGCCACCTTGTTTCCACCCTTATCAGCTCGTTTCTGACGAACAAATTCCATCGAGGGTGTAGAAATAGTAATAGGAGTTTCTTTTGTAGCCTCTGAGAGCCCTTTAAGCACAAATTTCTTAAGCAAATAAATCCTCATTGTTAACCAATAGTTAAAGAAATGGAACATTTGGCCACATGTAAAGAAAGCGAGCATTCTCACTGACCAGATTCCTCTGCATCTTGGATTTCAGCACAAGGAAGATTCCGCGCAGGTTTAGCAATAAGTTTGAGGAACTCCAGATAATCAGGATCTGGTTTTAGAGAGAATTATAATTATAATTAACCATAAAAACTCAAGTTGTTTGTTTTTTGTTTTGTTTTTTTTTCAATTTTTTTTTAACATTAATTTGAATAAGAATTAAATTTTATAATTTGTTTCGATTTACTTTTCATGATGTTATCTCATACTCATAATTCGGGTCGTGGATTTAACAAGTTGACCTGTATTGATCCAATATGTTTTCATCTTAATATTAAAAAACAGTTCTCTATAAACTTTTTTGGTTAAACTATATTTTTAACAATCATCTAAATCGTATTTGGACTCGTCAAGTTGATCAGGTCATATTAAATCAACTTTCACACGGTTTAATTATTTTTTCTACTTGAAAACATGTTAGCAATACTTTAAAATATTTTTATATTAAAAAAATTGATTCGACCCTCAACGTAGCGCAGACCAATAATTTTGTTTAATTGATTTTTTTTAATTTCATCATTTAATATTGACTTGATTGAGAATTGAATTTCATATTTTATTTTGATCTATCTCAGTCACATAACTCAGGTTACAGATTTGACAGATTAATCTACGTTGACTCAAATTGTTTGTATTTTGGTCTTTGTTTTAATTGAATTATTTTTTAATTTCATCCTTCAATATTGAATTGATTGAAAATTGTGTTTCATGATTTGCTTTGATTTGTTTTTTATTGGGTTATTCTAGTCCCGTGATTCGAGTCGTAGATTTGACAAGTTGACCTGAATCGATCAAATATGTTATTTTTTAATATTATTTTTTTATAAAAAAAGATATTTTCTTAAATTTTTATGAATCAAAATACTATTTTAGTAATTGTTTAAGTTGTTTTTGGACTAATTCAGTCGATCAAATCATATCAAATCAACTCTTAAACTGTTCAAATTTATTTCTACTAAAAATATATATTAGCAACAATTAAATATATTTTTATATTAAAAAATTAATCTTATCGGCAACAAATTACATAATAATCATATAGTACACATTAAAAATGGTTGAGTGATAATCATTGATTGAAATGTGTCGTTATATTTGATAATTGTTTTGGCTTTTTATTGAAATACAGATTACGTGTCTTTGTTTTTAAAAATGGGATGATTGATTATTATTTGTTCCTTCTTCTCTTTTGCTATTTTTTTTAATATTTGATGTCTTCTAGAATGATTATTTTCTATAAATAGAATAAATTTTTTTTATTTATGATTCTCATATTATTATTTTAATTATTTTAATATATTTTCCATGAAAAAAAAGAGGAAGTCCTGTTTGTTTTTATATTTTAAAGGCATTTAAAAAAAATATTTGCTTCAAATTAATATATTTTTTATGTTTTTAGATCATTTTAATGTACTGATATTAAAAATAATTTTTAAAAAAAAAAAAAATATTATTTTAATATATTTTTAAGTGAAAACCATTTTGAAAAGCGACGGCAACCACACTTGTAGTTTGAAAATATGATTGCGGTTACTTTTCAAATAACTTTTCAGTGTCAAATCAAAATAATTTTTATATTTTTTTAAAAAATTATTTTTAACATCGATATATCAAAATGATTTGAAAACACTAAAAGCATATTAATTTGAAGTAGATAAAAAAAATTCAAATTTTTTCAAAAATACTTTTAAAACACAGAAACAAATTGTTGTTGTTAATGTTGGGTTTTGTGCATGAGACCCATCAAAAAATTAGAAAAAACAAAAAAAATTAATTTTTGCAGTTGAGTTTTTTGTATAAATAGATTGTAACACAAAAGTTAAAACAAAAGGAGTTTTGGCTATGCAAATCAATCATATGTTTTTTTTGTATAATAAAGTGCAGTATTTCTGGTATGAAAAAAGAAAAAAAGAAAACTGGACGGAAGCAAAGAATAAAAACCCTAAACACCCGGCGTAGTACAACGCCATGCATTTCTCTATTTTTACACTGTTGGATGTCTGCAAAGATGGCTGGCAAGAAAACCTTTGAAAAGAGGGCATGCCATCTCCAGATTTTATTTCTTGCTATCTCCTTGCGAGAACAGAGGACTCGAATTGACATGGACAGATGTTTAACAGCAAGTAGTAAACAAAATAATTCGAACTGCATTAAAGATATACCCAGCATTCATCACCATTTCCTTGACCTGCTTACAAAAACAATCCTCCTATCTGGTAGAGATTGCATCTATAAATGCCTAAGCATGTCCTTAGGGATCTATCTAGCCATGAAAGCAAGTGCTTCCATTGCCCAGCTCACTTGGTTTAACCTAGAAAAATAATTACACTTTTATTCTTCAAAACTTCATTGCAAGTTTACTGGTAAGCTTTGTGCAGCTTAAGATCCCAACCGATGACCCGCCACCTCTTGCATATCGCACAAAAATCATGGGCCTGCTGGCATGTGTCAGAAACAATATTTACATACCATGTCTTTCTTCGAGTGGAATTAGCCTCAAGCCAATAATTCACAGCAACCAACTCTGGCATCTGCCCAGCCCATATGAAAGGATATGGCCTTTTCTTGGACATCACGTCGCCAACACCTGGCCACTTTTTCATCCCTGTTGCCCAGAAATAAGGGAGCAACTGCCAGCCAAAGACTGGCTAGAAAAGTTGAAGTGGAAAGGACGTCAGTTTTTTGTGCCGGTTAATAGAACAGTTCCTGGAAAGACCACATTATGAACTTTGCAAAAACATCAGACTCCAAAAACTCAATATGAGCAGCCCGCCCAATGATTGTGTTCAAATTCCTGCCATAGGCAGAGGTATCAAAGTTTACATCACAGCGCAAGAACAGTCGATGCTCAGATGTTGGTGCTCGCAACTGATCCAAGCAATTATTCAGCATCTGCAGGAACAGCCTACCCTTTTTTGAGTGGTCCAAGGAAGCAGCATGACACAGTTCAATTCTGGCAGAATGATACGGTACATAACCATCCTGAGAAAATGGTAATAAACTAGTCTTTCATCACAACTACCATATGTTAAATTGATATCATACACAAAATGGAGCTTCAAGGTATATTTAAAGCAACTAATACTGTAGAGTGTAGATAAGATTATAAATGCAGAGGCAAACTTAATGAAGACTGAAGTATGAACCTATGACTCTGATGACACTGTTATTTCAAGAAATTGCCCGTCGAAAGGTATGTTTGGGTCGTGCAGAGTCGAGAAAATTCCATTCCTTGTTCAATGCTGTTGTCTTTTGCCAATAACAAAGAATGCAATTCTAAAAGAAATGTCATATTTTATTGAAATGGAATAAATCACTCCCTTTCTGTAGTATTAGGACTGTTAAATGTAAGTACAATTTCAAATAAAATTAAAAGTGATTCATTTGGAATTGGCAAACCAAACAAGGCCTAAGAATTCTTCACACGGAGCCTGTGCTTTCATTTCCCTTTAACACAAGTCAAATATGTGCTTTCATGGTTATTTCAAACATCTAAGAAATCCGATGTATCTTTTAGTGTTTTTGTTTCTTTCATCCTCAAGCATACATTTAGCCCTTCATACTGCAAAAGAAGGCCAATTCATGGTGCCCCTTATTTCCAATTGACCAGTAAATAGATCCCTATTGCAAACAGATTTTAGTGTAAGAACATTTATGTATAATGTTCCTATTGTTAGCAAACAGAAGAGAAATGGCTAAACAATTGGAGACCATCAAGAAGTTTTCTTTTGAGGCATAGCATGACATACCTGGGGTGAAGATAGCAGTACTATATGCCTGAAATTCTCCAATGTCTTCCGCTGAAAGAACAAAATAAACAGTTTTAGAACTCAGTCAAGAAGTAGAAGTCAGCATCTGCTATGATTTCACACACAGAGGCTGCTTGAAGAAATGCAAGTTGTTATTTTTCAGATCCTAATCATCACTTCTTTTTCTTATTCTTTTTATAGTGTAATCTCTCTCTATAATCAATCAAAGAAACAAAATAAGATTCTTAGCACCTCACAGAGTTTGTACAAGAAAGTGTTTTGTAGATTCGGGTCATCTGTGAACATAAGCTGATGAATGCACCGCGTTCCCTTTAAGTTTTTTCAAAAGCCACATCCCAGAGTTAAACAGAGAGTTTGAGCTGTAGAGATACCCCAAATGTGGGCCAGATATAGAAACATATGTGTGAAGGTATCTTAGGTATGGTTCCATTATGCTCTCTGTGGCAATACAAATACAAAGCAAGTGTCAAATTACAGATTAATAGAAAAGTATGGCATGACATTGCATTGCATTGATTATATTACCTGCTAATGCTGTTCTTATGATGATATTTCCAAGAGAATGCCCAACAAAGCTAAGCTTGATGTCCCTTAAGAAACCAGATCTTGAAACTCTATCCATTTTCTTTTTAAGGAAAGAGATCACTTCCTGTGCCAGCCTTAGTCCCATCTCTCTGAAGTCTCCAGATGTTTTGTCTTCATTTGCCTCTGACATTAGGAACTCCATCTTGGGGTCTATCAAAAGCCACTGATTGCGAACAAGGCGTAAATCCAGATGGTGTCCCTGGTGTGTTGTAGGTGTGACAAACAAAATTAAGCCAATTTATGCATAAAACTAGAACACAGTTCACAAGAGGAATAGAACAGACTTCATTACAGATTGTCCAGGAGAACAGGACAATCAATTGCAAAAACAATGAACGATATAAGATAAAATTTGTTACCCAGTATCTGAATAATATAGAATTCACTTCAAGAACAGCTTGGTTTTTGGTTTCAGAAGGTTACAAATATGTGGACGAAACAGACTCAAACAATCAAATAATTCACGCATGAAACTATAAACCAATAAATTCATGGTAAAGGATTCAAATCCTTCTGAAAAAAAGATAATCTATTTATAAAGTTTAATCTACAAAAACAATTTTCATCCCATAGTTCCCAATTATCTTAAGGGAAGAAGTGAATCAAATTGTTAGAAATGAACCCAGGCTAAATTTAAACTTTCAGATGATGGAAGCCAAGCCATTACTTAATAGTCTAGGTCAAGCATTTAAAATAAAAGTACAAAGCTCAAGTTTTGGAAATTTTAAATACTTGCCTCGGCTAAAAACTCAATTGACCAATCAAAGGCACTATTTTATGGTGCCAACAAAAAAGAAGCATTAACTGTACAAAGAAAGGAAGATTCGACCCGAACACACAATCAAAATTCCATAACAATTTCATCCCATTTATCACCTCTATTATGCCAACATCAAAACTGTCTTTTGGAGAATTTATTCAAATACCTGATAAACAAAAAAATTAAGGAAATTCATTCTAAAGAAACAATTTGAAGGTGCAAGCTGCAAAGCGTTAAAACTAATTAATTAGCAATGAAGCAGCTCCTTAGGTGTAGCAAGGATAAAAACAAATTTCAATCAGCAAGTGATAAAAAACAGGTTTTCAATTATTTGGTAAATGGTGTAAAATCAATTAAAGCACAAGTTTGTACATTGGATTGTAAAGTAGCTAGCTACATGGGCTGGGGGGAAGGACAAAGAGCGAGCCTTGCCTGAAACCCATGCACAAAGATGACAGCCTTCAATTCACGACCATTTTTTGGCAGCACACCACCAGATTGCTTCTTTTCAGCTTCAGCTTCGGTGCCAGGTCCACCATGCAAGCTATGTGAATCTACCAGTTCCAAATTTCTAAAGTAAGAATTTTCACTAAGAGTACGCCGTGGAGCATTAGCTACACGTTCCACGATCATGATAGGAATTCGTAGTGGATCCCCAAATATGTACATGTCTTGAATTGACCGATTATTAATCTGCATGGAAACAATACCAACCCTGTGTAACACCAAAGAACAAGACAACTGTAACAAATCATTCAAAGTGGGAGTAATACTCACCCTCATTTGGGCAATACTTCGCCGATGAAGGTCAGCACGTGTAGCTGCACTCTGGGCAGGCTGTGTAGAACAGAAAATAAAAATTGTGACTTGGAGACTATGGAATTAAAAAAATAATGGCGTTTATTACTGAAAGTCAAGAAAAGACTAATAGTCTATAGAAGAGAAAAAAACAGGAAACGGGTAGAAAAATAAAAACATTTACATTCAACACACTTGAAGATCTTCTATGGCCATGATAGAAGGAATCATCAGTTCCACTGCTTATGTACTGGTGAGGCATATCAACCTTAGAGTACACCATCCATATCGACCACTCAGCTCGTCGATCTTTAGTCCACACATCACGCAGAAACTCCAGTATTGTTATTTTGTTTGCCCTGGAATGAAGCAAAAAGGTCAGTAGTTAAAAAGGTGCAGATAAAGTTGCTGAATCTGAATCAACCAATCATTTTACTAAATGCAACCAACAATAAGCATAAATCAAATCCATTATAAAGGAAGACTGATAGGTTATCATAAAAATTTAAGAAAACACACCAAAAATAAGAATCACGGTAGTTGCAAGCTTGTCCATCATAAATTTCACAAATTTCATCATAGGAATATACTATCCATTTTAAAAGCACACCAAAAATCAGTGTCTTCACTGTTCTTCAACAAGCAAACTGTACTGTCAGTATTGAAGCATTTAAGAAAATGCAAGGGATGAAGTACTTTTTTTGGTTAAATAGCTACGGTCAGTTGTGATGTACCTAAAAGAAAGGTCATGTCAACAACTTGCTAAATGAATCATATCCTTACCTTGGAAGAGGAAAATATAAAAAATTCTAACTCAATGTGTCAATTTGGTGGAAAAGCAAACCTGTGGAACCGCAAAAAAATCTTCCATAAATACGATAGTTGAGCACCCAATGAATGGAAAATGTTTACAACAACAGCCTTCGTTGAAATGTGGGGCAAATTATCACTTTGAAAATCTGCAGTGCCATTTGCTTTCTTTCCAAGAAGAGACAAAAATATTAAGTAAATAAGAAAGCACTGAAACTGAAAGTAAAATCAAAATTTGTTAACTATAAAAATTATAGGAAGGACCTCAAGACCATTATGTGGCTTTCCTTGTCCTGAAACTTCACCATCTGCAGTACCCAGATTTTCTTGCATGATAGAATCAAACATCCTCATATCATCCATATTGGAGATAAAATCAGATAAATCAATAGCATGTCCAATGCCTTTGCTGATTTTTTGTAGTTCTTCAAGCAATGTATCACGGGAAACCAACAATGCTTTAACAAGCATGATCTTTTTTGTATCTAAAGAAGCCACTTCACCTAATGCCTGGCCAATCACAATTAAAATTTCAATCCATGGAAATATCACAAAAGCTGAATAAAGCTAAAGAACAGGCTCCTCCATACTGGATAACTGCATGTTTCAAATCTAAACATGTGATTGCATCTTCAAACCTTTGGGCTTCAACCACACAGAACTTATAACTTTCTTAAGCTGTATTTTCTTTAAAGCAGAAGTTTTAGAATTTTTTTCTCATCAATCATCTTTTGCAGGAAAAAGATTAAACTTAAAAGGAAAAACATGTGTTATATGCTCACAAGTTGCATAATGGTTAACTATCATTTAAGCATCCATTGAGCACCACTTATTTCTAGGGGTGTTTCTTATTTTGGTGAATCTAGATGTTCCCTTCTCGTTGCACTTGGGAAGGAATGAACTTGTAAAATGATCTAGAATATCTCACAAAATGCAATTTCTGGATACCTTTGGAAAAAGGAATCGAAGAATACTTTGTCGATGGCAGATAAAGAATTATGAAGTTATTCAAACACATTTCATTATTGAAGCAATTTGGGAGCTCCTTATAGTATTTTTTAAACAAAAACCTAAGGAGTGACAGAAAGCTTTACTAAAAAGTTGAACAGGAAGTTGTCACAGCCAACCCACTCAACCAATTGCTTTTCTGGACAGTACACCAGTTCTAATTAGTAGGACTAAACCCAGGTTAGAGTAAACTGCAAGTTTTGCAGAAAACAGTATGCAAATGTGCACATATGCACATGCATGTATGAACAAAAGTAGTGCATTCACTCAAATATACAGATGCTTGTGCAAAAGTGTTGCGGCAAGTAATACTGTCATCATAAATCAGATGTTCTAGAAGCAACATCTAGCAATTTAAACAATAAGATAATGCATGAAGGCACAAAGCTAAGTAGAGTGGATAAAAGCATGCAAAAGATTATCCATTGTGTAAGAGCATACTTGGCTGATTCCATCACTAATTTTGCCAGCAAAATCTTGACCATAAGAACCACTGCAAGATACAACTCATCAAGTTATGTTAGGCAACAAGAGTCAAAATGTGATCATGACCGGGTTGCTTAATTAGATGCCAGAAGTGTGACAAACCTGGGTACCTTCATGAAAGAACCAGCTGTCATTAGACTGGTGTGCACGCTTGCATCAACTAGCACATAATGAAATGCATCAAAGTGTACAGGGCAATATGAATGCAATCCCAGAAGAGCTTTAGGAGGAATTCGAAATTCATGGACCGAAACAGAAGAAGCATTCGGAAAAGCCATAACCCTGCACAGTGTGCCTATCAATCAGTAGAATATCTTAATTTAATCCAAAAACATTGAGTGGGTAAGAAAAAACAACAAATCATTTTATTCAAGAATCAAATAACAAAATCCCTCAACTTACATGCTCTCCGTTATGGGAGCTTGCATAAGCTCAAATTTCAAAATAACAGCAGAGGTGGATGGACCCTGCAAATTGTATACCATATCAGTTTGAAGACCATAAACATCAGCATCAGTAAATTTTAAGCTGGCATGTACAGTACCAAAATTGTAATAAATATATGCAGTGAAGATATTAGAGTATTTTCATTAAATCCCAGGTTAAAGGAGTGGTGTTGTTTTGAAGAATCAGAAGGAAATAATATTTTTCACCCCTTTTCTGGAACAGCTGAGGTTGAAAGTTTTTTGAAAGCAGTTCCTCAATCTTGTTAGTTTTAAGAAATGAAACATTCCAATTCTTTCTGATACAGACAAGTAATCCATGGGTTTTTAAGCCCTGTGATCTCCAATGACCTTCTCAGGAAAGCCACAAGAAAGAAAGGGCAATGATTTCACATGACAGAGTGCTAGTCATCATGAAAGCAATGAAGCAATATCATAATGTAGGTGGTGGAGTTTTGACATGTACATAGACGAAACTTTCACAGGAACGATTCTCTGTCACCAGGCCTCTTCATATAGGATGCAGACCAGCTATATATAACAACCTTGATAGGCGGTATCAAAAACACTAAGCAGCGTAGGAGACCATACATAAAGATACTATATTCTGTTATATTATAGTAAATCCTGTTTTCTAGAGCTGTTTGTTTGTCTTCGAGTTGGTTTCACTTCCCTTGACTCAGGCAACATTCTGCTGCATTTTCTACTCTAATTGTAACTATATGAGTTAAGAAGGAAAGCTTATTGTATCGGGCACGTGAGCTTCACGCTCACACACATACTGAGAGATGGAGAGAGAGAGGAGTATAGATTACCTCATTTTCACTGAGAGGTAGAGTGAACGAGATCATGATAGATAAACGAATATCTTGTCTTGCATATTTAATCCGAAAAGGCTGTGTCAAGAAACTATTATCTGTATCATCAATCTTCCATATCCCATGTATGTTTTCACCACCCAGATCAGGAGCTGTGGCTCAAGTAAATATCATTTCTTTCTTAGCTCATACCATAAACAATGAGCACAGAAAAAACTCACAAAAGCTAATTGCATCTCTGAGCAAGAACAATAACAACACCAAAGCATATAAAATATGAAAACAAATTATTGTTACATAGACATCCTAAGAAGCTCCTTCTCAAAGTTACCAAATTTGCCCAAATAAACAAACTTTCTCTAGGCTCTGTTTATTTTCAAAAACATTTTTGAAAAAATTTAAAAATTTTTCATTTTTTTATTTTAAATTAATATTTTTTGGTGTTTTCAAATTATTTTGAAGTGTTGATGTTAAAAATAATTTTTTAAAAATAAAAAAATATTATTTTAATAAAATGCTTTAAAAAACAACCATAATCACATTTTTCATGAATATATTGTGAATTCATACCATGAATACATTGTGAATGAGAATTGTGGTTGATTAACCAGCAATATAGCAAAAGTTCACACCTTTTTGCTCTAAGTGAAATATTCCATAAATATGGGGAAAAAACCAAAACCCAGAGACACAAAAACAGGGAAATTATGAGTTTATTGAGGTTTGTAACGTGCACAAGAATTGTGGTTGCTTAGCAAGAAATGTAGCAAAAGTCCCCACCTTTTTTTGTGACAGGCAAACGTTTTTATACCTAGAAAGAAAACCTAGAAACAGAAACGAAGAAAAAGAAGAAAATAGCAGCATGAAGAGTTGAATAAGCTTTACCTTCATATTGAACAACCCTTGCAGGGGTTGCTAAAGAAGTATACCCTCTATCTTCCCATCTCATGCTGATCTTTATTTGATACCATCTAAACACCCAAAAAATAAAAGACAACCCAGAAGAGAGGTTTTTTAAAAAGGAAAAAGAAATATAACAACATGATTGAGAAGAAATGGAGAGAGCATTATTACCCTTGTTGGAAAAGGTCGAGGTTGTGAAACCTGTGAATGCAAACAGCAATTTCTTGCACAGTTTCAAACATGGCAAATCAAGACAAACAGACTGTTTTCTTTGGCCTAAGCTTATTTAAGATTTAAACCAATTGCAGAGCATGCTTCTTTCAAGAAGAAGAAGAATGTACCCTTCCCTTTTTTTGTTTTGTTTTGGTTTTGTTTGTTTGCTGTCCCTGTTTGTATATGTTTTTTTCTTAAAATCATCTTCCAAAAATGGATCCATTGCCCGTGCTATTTTAACAAAAAAGAAAA
This sequence comes from Populus deltoides, assembly GCA_015852605.2. NCBI lineage: Eukaryota > Viridiplantae > Streptophyta > Magnoliopsida > Malpighiales > Salicaceae > Populus > Populus deltoides. Next base: position 12,869,209 of record CM027582.2, on the reverse strand, counting down.
AAAGAAAAAAAGATGATAATGATAGCATTTCCAAATTCCGAAGAAAAGTACGGATCAATTATTATTTCGAATAACCTAAAGGACATCAATGACTAATACGAAAACAATAAATATATATAATATTTTAAAAAGATATTCTTTAAATATTTTTAAAAAATTTCAATAATTTTATTTAATAACAAAATAAAAATTAAATAAAAAATTGAAAGCGCCGTAAAAAATGAAAAACATTTGAAGCTTAATAACAAGCAAATCAAACATTGAAAGTCAAACTGGAAAAAAAATTATTTAAAAAAATAACTCGAGTCAAGATATTGAATTCATGACTCAATCGTCCCAGATAACCCTGTATAAAAAAATTAAAAAAAAACAATGAAGATCAATCTCAAATAAACTAAATGATGAAAGGAAAAAAATATAAAAAAATCAATTTAAAAAAACATATAAAAAATTAAAAAATATATATAAAAGAATTTGTGACCTTTTAAAAGACATAAAAAAATTAAGTTAACTCGCGTTTAATTGACTAACTTGAGACCTAAGATATGAGATCAGGATAATCTCATAGGAAAAAAAAACAAAAAAAAAAACAACAATGTTTAAGGTCTAATAACCTAATGTTAAATGATGAAATTGAAAGAAAAATCAATTTAAAAAAGAAACCTGAAAAAATATTAAAGTTAAATCGGGCTAATCTTTAAAACTAGTGACTCAGATCATGAGACCGAGATTATCTTATGGAAGGAAAACAATAGAAAATCATGAAAAAAAATTTCTAATCGTCCAAAATTTTAAAAAAATAACAAACAAAAGATTGAGGATCAAATTGGATACAAAAATTAAGTTAAATTAAATATTAAGGAAAAATATTAAAAATAAAATAAATCAATAAAATGATAAATAAATAAAGCGATCAAATGGAGACCACATTGGATATAAGAATTAAATGAAATAAAATGTTGAAGGAAAAAATTGAAAAGGAAAACTTAAAAAAACATTAAAAGAAAAATAAAGACCAAAATTGATACAAATATAAACTGACAAAATACATTTAACTTGTGAAAGGGCTAGCGAGAAATATGAGACAATGAGAGAGAAAACATGGAGAAAAAGAAAAAAAGTTTATTAGAGCTTGTCGCACATGTGCAGCATCGCGACAATCATCCTTCTAGATCGGGAAATGGTTGAGAAATGGTTTGGGAGGAAAAGACAAGAAATTCTTGTCATTTATCAGTAGAAAGAGGGAAAAGGAGTTGCCACCTAGTATTTTAGTCACTAGGGATCCTAACTGGTATCAGAGTCTGGGAAAAAAGAACTAATTACATAAAGGAAAGATATTAGCACTCTAATTGGTTTAGAGAATTTTTTAATTTCTTGAAATTTTAGCGGAAAGCAGATACTTCGATATTAGATCAGTATCTTACAGTATAAATTCACAATCTCAATATCAAGTATAAAATTAAGAAAAACATGTGAGGTATCCACAAATAAATTCAAAATGGTCCATAAATAAAGGAATTTTCTAAGGTTTTTTAAGGACATCTTTGGCTAGATTCTAAGATAAAGCAAGTTTAAAACCAAAAGAAAGATATAAAGGTGTGTCTATCAAACACACCTTTAGCCTAGGGGCTGGGCTGCTTGAGCCCAAGGCCCAAACTTAGTCTAGATAGTTGGGATTGTCAAAGGCCCAACAAAACCTTTTTTTTTAGGGGTAGGGCTGGACCCAGCCCAGTCGTGTGGGTTAGGCTGTAGGTCCAACCCGAAAACACCTACCTGGTTACTAGGCTAAGCCAATAACCAAGTTAATTATTTGGCTAGCTGCAGAACGTAAATTAATTCACGTTTTGCATGCAAGTGAGGCAAAGAAGAAGACTTGTAGAAAGGAGAAGAAGGTTACCTGGAACGAGGAGGCGTTGGTTACTAATGTTGGCAGTAGCTCGTGATGGCGTTATTGTGGTGGCGACGGGGAGAAATGACAGTGCTTCCAGGTGCTATTTTGAAGATGGCAGAGAGAGAAAGTAGTTGATGTTGTTACTAGTGTGTGTGTGTGTGTGTGTGTGTGTGTGTGTGTGTGTGTGAGAGAGAGAGAGAGAGAGAGAGAGAGAGAGATAGGGTTGTATGGCTCACGCTTTAAAAAAAAGAAGGAGAGAAAATGGTTTTCTAGCTGAGGGGAGGGCCCAGTGTCGGAGGGCACTCTTCACACTGGGTAGAGTCAAAAGCTTCTCTTTGCCTTTTTCTTTTTTCTTTTCTTTTTTTTTACTCTCTTTTTTTTTCCTTTTCCATTTTCTCATTCCCACATTTTTTTTCTTCACCACCTCTCTTCCTAGTGAAATGGGGTATTTATAAAGGCAAGGAGAGCTTAGACCACCCTATCCCTGTCCAAAGCACGCTAAAGGGTAGGGTGGATGGGCGGCCACTTTGCAGATGCTCGAGGGCCGCCCAAAAGACATGTTTCTCTGCTCTTTTTCAGGCATAGTGGTAGGCCATGAAAGGGATGTAAGTTGTGTCGTGGTGTGGGGACATGGAAGAAAGAGAGAGAGAGTTTTGAGGCACGCTATAAGGGAGGGCGGAAAAACCCCATCCCCTGACTATAAAACAAATCCAGGGGAAGAAGATGGTACACAATACCATCAAAACAACGTTGTTTTGTTCTTTCTTTTTTTATATAATAATAACCAAAACGATGTCGTGTCACACAGAACATGTCATTTCATTTAAATGAAACGATGCCATTTTGGCGTTTAAAAAATAGAATAGCCTTTAGAAATCCCTATCTGTAAATTAGTCATTAATTTTTAATTTAATCAATCAGGTCATTGATTGAGGTTTTGATTTTAAGAATCAATTCAATTTCGTCCCTGCCAAGCTCAAATATCAGTTCTAAAGTTGGTCACCTTTTTCAATTTGGTTCTTGGTTTTGAATTTGTGCATTTTGACCCTCAATTGATCAACAAACTTTCAATTTCTTTAATTTGACCTTGATTCGGTCAATTTCAGCCCCTACATTCATGATTCTTTTTTAATTTGGTCCTTGGTTTTTGATTTCTTCAATCAAGTCCCTAATTGCCCTTCAAACTTCAATATTTATGCAATTAAGCCCCTGATTTGACCAAATTAACTCTTACCAATTACAGTTCGACCCTTAAACTTTAATCTCTTCTAATTAAAACCTAAATTGCCTTAAAAAAATCAATTTTTCATGCGATTAAGCCCTCCATAAATTCAATTAAACCTTCAACAAAATGTAATTGAGTACTTAAATATCTAATTTTGAATTTATCTTCCTCAAATTAATTTTTTTTTTTGCTAATTGAGCCTTCATCAATCAAAAATATGTTGTTCAATTTTAATCTTGTATTTTTTTTATCCTCCTCAACCAATTTTTGGCTATTTTCTAGGCATTTTGGTATCATTTTCCCACTTATATATTTTTTGGTTTTCTTCCAACAATTTTTTATTTATTTTTTGTATTTTCTCTTTTTCCTTTTTTTCTGTGTGCAGACCCCAAAAATTGGGTAACAACAAAGCTCAACCATTGTTTCACCATGAACACGCGCTTGACCACCAGGGAAAGGATGGTGCGACACTTCCAACACCATCATAGACGGCGGAGTTCGGATGCTAAAAAGAGTCGCATACACTACTTAAAGAGCGTTAATGCCTCCTACTCGTTGTATGCACCAACTACTTTTATAACAATAGTTTCATTATTTCTTTAAAAACCTAGATGAACCTACTTTAGCTGGTGAATGGGTCTTGATATAACTAAAATCAAAAAGTTGAGGGCTTTGGTCATATCTTTTATCAAACAGTACAATCTAAATATAGAATTAGCCCCTAGAATAATGTTATAAAATATAGAGAAAAGAACCAATAAAATTATTAAAGAATATGTTCAAAGATGGCAATGAATCCTCATTCAAGTTAATCCTTCTTTGTTTAAAAAAGAAATTATCTCCTTCTTTATAAACATTTTTAATGCTCTTTATTTTAGACATATAATTTGCAATATTTCAAAGCAATTTTTGGATATAATGGTCATCGCTGAAAGAGTCAAATGAGCTCTAAAGAAAAGAAAAATCAAAGATATGAGGTCAACACCTACAATTATTAAAAAGAATATGATTGAAAGATTCTATGAGTCAATAACATTTGAGAAAATGGCATAGAAACTTGGTCACATCATCCAAATATTTTTCATCATCAAACACCTCAAATTACATCCACTAGTATACCTATTTTAACCTTGTAAAATGCTATATTCTACCATATAATTCAACACATTCACCATCCTTATTTTAGCATGAACATCAAGCTTCTCAAAACACATAATATCCAAGAAAATTCTATGAACAATCATCTTTTTTTTTAGTTCCTTTCATTAGCATATATCAACACTTTATGAAAGCTCATTAGATAGTACTTTTACCACTCAAAACTTTTTAACCATTTTTTTTCTAAATGTTATAATAAAAATACTAAATATAAGTATCATGCAGAAGTTGTGAGTCATTTCATAAACCATTAACAAGGGTTTAAGAAGTATATCAACAATTTGATTTAGTATGAATGGTTATCGTTTAAAGAAAATGGTAAATATAACATAATTATAAAAGGTTTTGAGCTAGTTGAAGAGGAAAATTAGGGTATGATTTTATCTTAATGATAAGCAAATTAAGCAGTTGATTACATAACAGAAAAATAGGTAATCAAGAAGTTCAAATTGGCTTTTAATAAAGTGAATGAAGATATCATGGCTATCGGGAAATAAAAGCCTAAACTTTTCCAAATATGGTCTCCCTACATGTTCAAAACTTTATTGTTTTGGGACTATATCACATATTTTAAATTGTGCTCTTTTCTTTTATGTTCAATTATTGTTTTCAAATCAAGATATGCTAGTTTGACATTTTCATCCATGATTGAGTAAATATAATAATGAATCCATTCAAAGTCTCTCAAAATTAGTCAAGTCCTAAGATATGCCATGCAAATGCTAGAAGGAATCTTTCTTTTATGAATCCTAAGATATCATTTTCCAATCCTAATACACATTAAATGGAAAAATCTTATTATCTTTATATTTTGAAGCCCAAAATGAGTTGTCCTCTCCCAATAAACATAAAAGAGTAAAGTTTTGCTAATCTCTTATTTAACCCTAAAATTATCTTTTTTTGCAATAAACTCTAAGAAAGAAAAATATTGCTTAAAACAATAAAGGTATACCCAAAATAATATTGTTTTTTTTTTAGCCTTAAATATTTATTAGATAATAATTCATTCTAGGATCACCCCTCATTCTAGGGCATGTTTTAGAATTTCTTAGTCAATGAAATTCTCTAAATAGAAAGAAATGAGAAAAAAGTTGAAAAAGTTGAAAAAGTTGAAAAAAAGCAAGAAAATGACCAACAAGTAAAAACAAATGTGAAAAAAAGGAGAAAAGCTTTGAAAACATTCACATATCTCATTCTTTTATTGACTTGAGTTGTAGACCACATTACATGTTTTAAAAAGCCTTTTTTGATAATAAAAAATAACTTGTATATGATGATATGTGTTAGTCTTTAAAAATAAATAAATAAATATATATATATATATATATATATATATATATATATATATATTAAGTAAAATTATGACATGTTTGTGTGCTATAGATCATTTTTTATGACATTAATAAATGGGAAATCAACATAACTTAAGCAAGATGCTTCTTTTTTTTTAAATTCAAATCTCACTTTTAGAATCTAGTTTTTTTTTTCTTTTTCATAATAGCCTTTCGTTTGTCATAGATATAACATGTGTGTGGCGTCGTGATGAACATCCTCCTAGGCCTGGATCTTGGTTGTGAAAGGGTGGAAAGAACAAAAAATTCTTGTTTCTTATCAAAAAAGGGATTGAAGTCACCGCCTAGTATTTTGGTCACTAAGAACCCTAATTGGTCTTAAAATCTGGATAAAGTGACTGATTGTGTATGGGGAGGATATATCACCCTTAGTACACCTTACCTAAGATAAGCTGCATTGTTTATTTGTTTAATATAAAGTAAGATATTGATGTGTTTTCTAATTGTTGGTATTTCTAATGGGTAAAGTCGATCCACCCCAATAGAGTGGGCCTAAATTTATAAGTGAAACCTAGCCATTCTAAAGTTAAAACATATTTTTTGCATCTTTAATACCTGTAATATGTCTTACATTTAAGTTCATAATCCTTAAACAAATAAAATAATGTTTTTGAAATGTAGGCCAAGTTCTCATGGATTTTGAGGTTTTTTTTTCAAAATTATTTTGGCAAAGAGGTTTTTAACAAATTGGTATGGTCCAAATATTTTGAATAGAGCCATGAAATCAGTCATGAAGGTTAATTTTATGAGTTTCAAAGGAGTTACCTCTTAGCATTTTGCATGGCACACCTTGGGGTTTGATCATTTCTACCATTACATTTATCCAATCATGAACACGAATATAATGCCAAGTTATTACTTTCACAAAAAAAATATTTTGATTTGAAACAACAAAGAGATAGAAAAGACATGTTTCACTAAAAAGATAAGATGCAATCCCTAAACAAAAATGCAGAATAACAAAGTTCCATAACAAAATAATTGAAAATGAAACACCTTTCTTAGATTAGCTTCCCTAATAATATGTGTCTTATCAGCGTTTAGCTAAAGATGATCCAGTGACAAAGTAATATATGACATTATCTTTCATAAACCCAACTTATCCCTTGCTCATAAGCTTACAAACTTGATATTATGAAATTCTTGTAATTTTTTATTGAGTAGCCAAGGATCCCATTAAGATATTCACATTTTTCATTTGGACTGTACCACATCAAGAATAATAGTTGTATAGGATATGATGAAGTTAGGGTAATACACTCGGTGTTTAGAAGATATTGATGAACATCCTTAAATGGAAAAGGTATATCAGGTTTGACAAAGGTGTAGGAGTAGTTGGTGATGTGAAAATAGGCAAATGTCCGAGATGGATGAATGAAATGCTGAGATATGGAATGATTTTGATATATATTTCCTAAATGGAATCCTCTATCATATCATTGAATCTTATTATCAGATTCCTAACCCTTTCCACTTTCAAGCCTTACTCAACTCTTTTTGTAACAGTCATCATCTTTATAAATAAGTTAATAAGTTACTGATCAAGTAACCAAAGCATTTAAAATGTAATGAAGGTGATAATGAGTACTTTTTTCAGCTATAAATGAGTGAATTTGCTATTTTGTGTGACCTTAGAACATATTCTCTAACCGACTCATCCATATTCTATGAAGGTTAGATCTAGTTGGAGCCTTTTTAAAGCGATGCTCAAATTTTTTTAAGAAGACGTTGATCATATTTCAAAAAGAAAACTTTCATACCAATAAAAAATCAAAAAGCAAAAACAAATGACATTTACATAAAAATAAATAAAAAACAAAAAAAATATAGCATGATTTAGCATACCAAAAAAAAATTTAAAAATAGTTTTTATATTTGCATACACTTTGAATTTAATAACAAGTTTATTGAAGTCATGAAGACTTGACCTAAATTTCAAAAACACAAAAAATATTTATTTTTAATATCAAATATTATGAATTTATACATAAGATATATTCGATATTCTCAATATTAAAAGAGACAAATATATTTTGATTTTAGAATGGTTAGACTTGAATCGTAAAGTCATGGTTCACCTTACTGAGATAGAACTGCTTTAACCAATAGACAGACTAGTTATTAGAAAAAACACAACAAAGTTTTAGTAATACTCGAACAAATGAGCAATGCAACTTACCTTAGGTAAGATATACTAGAGGTGATATTCTCTTTTCTATACACAACTAGTCATTTTATTCACATTCTAAAAACCAATTATGGTTTTTAATTATCAAAATAATAAGTGACAACTCCAAATTTTTTAAATTATAAAAAAACAAGAATTTTTTGTTCTAAAAATTTCATTCAAGAGTATGATTGTTGCGACATTTCACATGTGCGATTAATCGATATTATTTGACATGATTAATTGGATGGGGAAGATCATCATCATCATCGCTTGATATTAGTTGACATGATAGTGCGATTTCCAAAGAAACAATTGAAGAGAAGTCTAGCCGGCCATACATAATCTCAAATCTTTCATTAATATGTTATTAATCATTAACAACATGAGCCCACTCCCACCAGCACCTTTCATTTGATATAAATGGTGCTAGTGAAGCTTATTAATCATTTTCATTTTCCACAAAATTCAAACAACAAATGCAATGTGCATGGATTATTGTTATTATTGTTATTAAGTAACATATATCATCATTTCTTTAAAAAAAAAAAAACCACCTTTAATTGATCTAATTATTTTTCTCTTACATATGTACATTTTCAATTATTTTTATTAACAAATCAGGCTTAACATTTCTACTCGGTTTGGGAACATGGTGCAAACCGCGTTCCCTAAAAATTCAATTTGTTTTTGTTAAAAATTAATTTTTTCATGTGTTTTGGATCGTTTTGATGTGCTGATCTTAAAAATAATTTTTTAAAAATAAAAAAACATTATTTTTATGCATTTCGGCACGAAAAACATTTTGAAAAGCAACCGCAACCGCAACCACACTCCCAAGCTCGAATCCCATATGTGTAGAGTATGTGGGACTTTACAATGTGTGGTTTGCTGTTCAATGTTCATCAAAATGGTTGAAATCTAGATTGTTTTTTTCAATTATAAGAAAAAAATTATACATGAAAAAAGACTCGTATGAAAGTTGTTATAATGCTTATTAGTAAATTGATAATAGTAAAACGGTAATGGTGAAAATAACAACAAGATAGTGTTATGTTACTAACAAATTAAAGTGGAGTTTACTTGTGATTCTGGTAATAATATTAATAAAAAGTTGATATTAGCAAACATATTATGAGTTGGTAGTTTCATATAAGATTTTTCTATCTTTATATCACTCGAGTAGCCTTTAAATAGGTGTGTAGATCAAATATTTTTTTATAAAAAAACATAAAGGTTTTGCTAATGTGTTTCTTATCATACAAAATTAATAGTAAACTTAAAATTTAATGTATATTAGACCATTCTTTTTATATATTGAAATGTTGACATATTAGATGATACTTTAAAAAATATATACATTAAGATGGTGACATATTAGATCGATCCAGACCAATCCTGACTAATATACAAAACTTGCGACTTAGGTCATAGGATTGTGATAACTCTATAGAAAACAAAACGAAACAAATTAAAAAATTCAATCCTCAATAAACAAAGGTATGAAGAATGAAAATAAAAAAAATATTCAATTTTTAAAAAGAAAAAAAAACAGCTCGGGTCAACCCAGGTAAACCTTCTAAACCTGTCACTCGAGTAAACTCGTTAAACCCGTCACTCGAGTACAAACTCGTGGTGTATTGTCACAGGGAACCAAATATAAAGCTTACACTCTTAAAAATATATGTAGTAGTGCGAGTAAGGATCTTTTCCATGAAGAGTATCTAACCTAGTTTTATGTCTGTGAACTAGAATGAAAGAGGGGGGTTTGATAATAACGAAAACAATTTAAAAAAAAACAACTAAGAAACACTCAAATTAAATTATCAAAATCAATCCAAAGAACAAACATTTGTCTAAGTCAACATCCATCATCGGGTCTTTTATAACCTCAATGCATATATATCAATTTAAACTTTGAATATTCATCATTATAGCTATTTTCTTATTTCTCCTTAGTTTTAGTTCATTAAAAAACAAGTAATCTAATTAACCCTAACTACTAAACAACTCAAGATAAGTGCTAAAATTTAATCTAGTAGTAGCCTTAAAACTTAGAGAGATTGATGTAGCTAAAGAACACAACCACAAGCAGTTGCATTTAATTTAGTTGAATATTCTTCTTAATATTTACTGATTTCTAATGCAACAAATCATTAAATCTTAGTTGCTTCACAAATTAGAAAGATCAAATAGTTATGGATTTGATATCTAACATAACAGTAGATTGCAACAAATAATAAACTAGTAGGCCTCCTAATAATTAAACGAGACAATCATGAAAAATAGACACCACGAAACATTTAATACTCAAAGCATAAATTGAACAATGAAACCAAATTAGATATCACAGTATTTTTTATTATGAGGCTTCTATTTTCTTCGACCAAATCAAATTTAGTTACACAGTACCATCATGAATCACGAAAGAGAAAAAGAAAATAGGGAAGAGAAGAGGAACAAAGAAGGGAGAAGAGAGAGGTTTGATCTCCATTTTCTTCTTTTACATGTTTTTGTTCCTCTTTGGAAACCTACAAAATCTCAAATTTGAATATTTAATGAAATTATTAAATAATAAAATAAAGTCCCAATATAATAAGGAAAATGACATCTTCAATTAGAATTCATGCACCAAGTCTAGATGCTTCTGAAAATAAATCACATTATATTAGATTTGCATGCCAAATAATGTTTCAGCATGTTAGCAATATAGGTGCAATGGCTTTATGTCTAATTTAGACCTCAATTCAGAAAGTATCTCTCAAAACTCAAAATATGAAAGTCATATAGCTATTTCTTATGGTTTTATAGCATTTTGAATCATAGAATAATTTAATAGAAAGAAAATAAAAAAGAAATCATGAAGTTAGATTCCTAACCAACTAAATATCGAAAGTCAAAGTTAAAAAGAATTTTAAAAAAAACCTAAAAAAAATAACTTGATTCAACTCAAGCTACCTCTTTAAACCCGTAACTCGGTTGTGAGACCGAGATAATCCTATAGAAAAAAACTAAAAATAATTATGAAGCTTGATTTTAAAACCAGCCTAACATTGAAGGACGAAACTGAAAAAAAAATCAATTTTTTTAAAAAAACAAGAAACCTAAGTCAACTCACTAAACTTGTGTCTTAGGTCATGAGACCGGGATAACTACATAAAAAAGAAAGCAAAAGAAAATTATTGTCGCACGTCAAAAAGAGCGCGGCATCGGCTGGCGATTTTATCTTTTGTTCGTTGTTATGTTTGAATTGATTGGTTCGTTGGAGTCGCCACCTAGTAATTGATTGCGGGCTACTAGGAAACCGGATGTACTGGTCTTGTCAGAGATTCATGGGTAAGGAACTGGTTGCGGTTAGGGAAGGTATTAGCACCCCTAACGCACCCTACCTGAGGTAAGCTGCTTCGTGGACTTGATACGTTTTTAAAATAAAATTTTAGCCCAATTCTAAGGCTTTGATAAATCAGTTATTACTTCCCAAAATGTATGTAGATACATGTTCTACATTTTTATGGGAAGTACAACATAATTTTTATCTGTCCTTTAGATATTTGTGCATATAAATTAAAAATATTAAATTCATTTTTTTGATTCAATAACATGCATAAAAAAATACACAAACACACACATCTCTTTTTCTATCATTGTTTTATCTTTCTTTCTTTTCTTTTCTTTTTTACATCCACAGTACAAAATACAATTTCAAAACAAATAAACAAAAATTTACATTACAATTACAATAACAGCCCCAAAACAATCTGGAATTTCTGAGGAACAACCTCGCAAGCCGGAACAAGTGTTCAAGCAGGATTTCCGGAGCGAGAACGCAGTGGCGGCGTCTTCCCACGCGCCACCGTCACTGGCGGCGCGTGAAAACAACCGGGCAACGAGGGGGTCTGTAACAGCCTCCTCCCCTCTTCCCTTCCCTGCCGGCGGTGACATGCAAAATAAACCCAAAACACAGCAAGCAGTTGATTTTAGTTTTTTTCTTTTTCGGGTTCCAGGATCTGTTTGTTTTTCGTTTTGGATCTGCTTTGTTTTGGTTTCGCCTTCTTCTCTGCTTCGTTGTTCTCTGCTGGTGGCCGGGTTAATCGCCGGATAGCGCCGTGGCCGGGTCCGCGGGCGCCGCTGCTGGTCGGGTCTATGGGCACTTCTTGCAGGCCGGCCGGCCGGAGGAGGGTTGTCCCTTGCTGTCGCTGTGTTCGTGCTGGTCTGGAGAAAGCAGGCGGAGACGATGGCTTGCCTCTGTGGAGAAGAAGCCGCTGCAAGGCTGGTGGGGCGGAGATGAAGAGGACAGCGAGGTTGCTGCTGGAGGCCGATCTGCGCCGATGAATGAAGAAATGGGTGTCCGGTCTGTGGAGAAGATGGGTGAAACTAGAAAGGGAGCTGTTCAATCTCTGTGGAGGAGAAAGGAGGCGGCTGTGGGTTTGTTGCCGGCTGCTGAGGAGAAGAAGAAAATCAAAGGGAAGGGGAGATGTGTGTGAGGGCTGTTCGGCTGTGTGGGTCTGTCGATTGAAGGGAAAAATAGAGGCGCTGAGGCTGGCGGAGCAGAGGGAAGTGGATGGCAGCTGTGAAGGGGAAAAATTTTCAAACTGGGGAGGGAGACGAAGGGGCTGGTCTTCGGGTGTGGTGGCAGGGGAGAAGAAGCTGAAAACGTGGGGAACGTTCTGCAGAGGGGGGAACGCTGGCTGTCCAGTTGAGGGAGCTGTGAGGAGAAGATAAAAAAAACCAAAGGGGGGTGGGGGGCTGGCCAGTTGAGGGAGCTGTGAGGAGAAGAAAGGAAAATGGTCATCAAAGGGGGAGGGGGTTCAACGGGGAAGGAAGAGGGACTGGGGAGCCGTAGGCCCCTACCCACGGCTGTGAGGAAGAAGCCCCCCCAATGGAAAATCTCCCTCCCCCCTCACTTTGTAGCTGGGGATGAGCAGAAATAGGGGTTCTCCTCGTGAGGAGGAGCCTTCATTGTCGGCTGGAAATCAGGAAAAGAAGACCCTGGATGGGGGCTGAGTTGGGCCAGGGGGAACGGCTAGTTTCGGGTGAAGAAAAAAGTTTTTTTTTAAGTTCTCTTTTTTGTGTTGCCTCCCCCTCCGATATTCAAAATTCCCTATGCATAGGCAAATTTCTCATTTTCTTTTTTTTTTGTAAATTTGATTTTTCTTAATTTTTTTGTACTTTTGAAAACAGCAATATCAACATCGACTCAATGAGGAAAATCAATGATTTTAAAATTAACGCGTTAAAAGTTGAACGCGTTCGAAAGACCTTTGAAAATTTAAAAATTTTTTTAGATGACGCTGAAAATGCTAAAAACGATGCAAATATATTAAAAATGTATTTTTTTGGGTTTTCAATGCTTTTCGCTATTTTTGGATTTTTTCTGAAAATTTATTAAAACATGGGTCAAAAATTGGGTAGCAACAATTATGAAGCCTAATCTCCAACCAACCCAATGTTAAAAGATGAAATTTTTTTAAAAAATCAATTATAAGGACCCAAAAAAAGATTGAACTCAATTTGGGATATTCTTCCAAACTCGTAACCTAGGCCATAAGACTGAGATTATCCCAAAAAAGGCAAATAAAAAAAAATCATGAAGGCCAATTCTCTTTCAACTCAATGAAGAGAAATGAAATTGAAAAAAAAATCAATTAAAAAGGAATAAAAAACAAATAGCAATTAAAAGAATAAGAACCAAATTTAACTTATAAAATGATAAGATCCCTTGTTCTTTTGGAGAGAATGAATATGGAAACCAATGAGAGGAGAGAGGGAAAAAAGAGGAAAAATAGAGGAGGAAAAGCAAAGAAAAACGAGTTGCCACATGCCTCCATTAACAACACGCGTCACACCACCAGGATGACCTCACCAAGACGCTTCAATAGTCGCCAGGGATGGAGGCGTTATGACATTAGAGGATATCGCACACGCTGTTAGGGTGCAACGAATTCCTTCACATGCAAACACATACGATGCACACACCAACCTCTTTGTCATTACTCGTTTGCTATAGTCCCTACAATTGTTGTCAATCTCAAATTTGGTCCCTAAAGCCTTAATTTTCTTAGATCAATTAAATTGAATTTTATTTCATAAAATTGAGCGTCAACCATGTGTCATAATGTTTTCTTAACATCGTCGAATCCTCATTTTTAGGCAACCAAATAACATTGTTAAGTCTAGTCCTAAATAATCTCAATTTTAAAGGATTAAATTGAAAAAAAAAATTGATTCTCCAAAAAAGAAAAAAATGGGCAGATCTTTCTTATGCTTTTGTAATTCAGTCCCTGATTCTTTAAAGAAAAAAAGGGTAGAATATTTGACTATTGTTAAAATTCAGTCCTTATAACTTGAAATTGTTTTAAATCAATAAAACTTCATTTAATTTTGTCAAACCAAGCATTGATCAAGCAACTGATTTTTTTTCCTAATGCCTTAAGATCTCATAAGTCAGGTAGTCAAAACAAATTACCAAGTCCAATTCTAAATAAACACAACTTCAAAAGAAAAAAAAACATTAAGGGATCAAAATAAAAAAAAATACTTTGAGTTATTATTATAATCTACAATGCAATAAGTGTATATGAACAATGGTTCCTGTACTTTAGTTTTTTTCTTAATAAGAAAAACCAAGTTTATAACGCTTATGTTTTGACAAGTCTCTAATTAATAAGTCTTTTCATTAATAATATTTTGTTAAATCTAATAGATATAGTAATAAAATATTCAAAAGGTCCATCACCCACTTTAACTAGCGAAGAAAAAAAATTAGAAATTAGAATAAAGATTTAAAATGTCTCTTAGATTAATTATAAATTAAACCAACTTTTCATATCTTTGTTCTTCCAAGTTTTAGATTTTTTGTCATATTATTTTAGAATAGTTTTATTTATTTGTGACACAATTTCAAGGTTTTTTTTTTTAATTTCTTATTAAAGTTTCTTGTGTATCTGTTTTCCATTAATGTAGATCGGGAGTGTTTAGAATATTCTATTAAAAGATATGTAAGATTTTGATAAATATGATTTAAGGAAGACTTGAGACTTGAGCAAAACATTTAATTTTATTGGCTTTTTTCCCCTTTCGAGGGATCTATTAGAGAGTTTTGCAAATAAAACTAAAACTCATCAGTGTACTGTGGATTGTGCACAGTACATTCCATAATAAAACGAATGATGAGCCCTTCAATGACAAAAAAATAAAATGAACACACACTTAGAGGTAAAATTGTATTTTCACATATTTATTGCATAGTGTAATTACTTTCATTCACTTGAAAAAAAAAACACAGCTAATGTTTGAGGGGCGTTTTCACATTTTCACATTTTTTATGTAGTGTAATTACTGCATAGTCCTAGGAGTCAACTTTGTTTTGCCTAAGATCAAGAGGTACTTTTTGGCTTTTTAACATTGGTTTTCCTGCAATTATCTCATAGGGTCAAAGGTGTTCTGATCTTTCTATAATTAAAAAAAAAAGTGGTTAACGCTTGCAGAGTACGCGCCCCACAAGTGAGAGGCTCATGTTTTTTTTTGGGTGGCGCAAGGATGACCTCTCAGTGGTCGTTGTTAGCCTTTCGAGGCAGTGTCCAAAGCAGCGTGCCCTCTACATGGTGGCCAACGCATGTCGCCATCCATAGCATAGAGCTTCAATGACAATTTTTCTCCCCTCTCTTTTCTCTTTCCTCCACCTCAAAAGGTGTGTTGGCCTTGAAAATTGCAAAGTGGTCCTCAATTTTTTAATTGTATTGAATTTAATTTTTTTATTTTTTAATTTCATCACTTGCCATTTGATTTTTTATATTTTTTTATCAAAATCGATCCTCATTCTTTTGATTTCTATTTATTTTTTTAATCTTTTTTCTGACTGGATTTTATTTTTTGATTTAATCCCCAATCAGGTCATGTATCAGGTCACGAATTGATCCCCATTCTTATAATTACAATTCCTTTTATTTTGAGTTATCTTGTTGATTAATTGTTTTATGACAATTTCATCTTTTATTATTTAATTTCATTTAATTTTCATATCATATTAGATGCTTATTTTTTTTATCAAGCTTTGAAAACGTAGTCCAGGAGGCAACCCCTGTCATGTATCAGGTCACGAATTGGGTCAAATAACAGGGTTACAAAGTCAATCGTATTTTTTATCATGCAGAAAGTAAAAATAACATTATTTTGATAAAAAAAATTAACGGATGTTGACATGATTTTCCCCTAACTAATGTTTGATTTTTTATTCTGCTAAAAAATAAAAATATTATGTTTTATCTTCTACATGGTCATCTTGGTCTCATAATCAAAATTTCTAGTTTTGAAAATTAACCCAATTTAATTTCAGTCTTTTTAAAAAAACAATTATTTCATCTTTTAATTTTAAACTATTAATACCTGAGCTTTCTTTTTTTTTCTTTTTTTTTTTCTTTTCCTTCCTCTGCAATTATCTCAGATAGTAAATTAATTAAGTTAAAAATGACCCGATCTAGTCCCTGTACTCCAACATGAATTCGTTTTCGAACGGAAGAACAAGTTAGGTGAGACAGACATCATCGAATGCAGGCCATTAAATTGTATTAATTAATTCGACAAAGCCTTCCACTTTCCAACAATGGACACCTGTACTGGGCAAAATATTTGCCGGCCAGAAGGAACTTAGGGCATAAAAAACACACAGTGTAGCTACTAGCTGGCAATTCATTGAATTGATTTCAATATTAAGTGGGTGGCCCCCATTATTCTTTATCACAGTGGGGAAATTAATTAAGACTTACATTTACACTTGACCCGCGCGTCATATATTTGATTTTCAAATAAAAAAATTATATACATAGATATTTTCAAAAAATATTAGAATTAAAATTATATACATACATATTACACTTGACCCGCGCGTGTATATTTGTTTTTTAATTTATTTTTTACCCAAAACACCTTAGTAATTTATTGTGATAAACCTACAAATTACATTAAAAAATCAAAAAATCATCCCAAAAACCAAAATCAAACCAAGTTCAGATATGTTTTTTCATGAGTTTTAAAGGTAAAAAAAACACTTAATATAAATTCCTCTCATCAAATGAAACCATTTGACACAAATATCAACTATTTTGGTGGCCTATATAGGTGTCAACGATATTTTTCTCTCTCTACCATCAGAATCATGTGACCTCTCTCTCCTCTCTTAACCAAGAATTAAAAAATAATAAAAATAAACTTTTATACCAAAATTAAATTAAAAAAATTGAGGCCCAAAATCATATGATTTGCGTTATTTTTAAAGGTAAAATATTAAAGTGTATCTTTCCTGAAATTTCTAACACATCACTCATGTTTGATGCCCTTTTATTTCAGTCCATATTTTACTTTCTAATTGCATAATAAAATACATTAATGCCCTTAGAAGTCAGAAATTATTAGGTTGTAATAAAGGGTTATTTTTTTTATTTTCATATAAAAGTGCATGGTAAAATCACCTTTTACCCTTATGCTAAAAAAAGTTTAACTAAGAAAGAGGGATGTCTTCATTTTTTTATTTAGTTAAGCACAATAAAAAAATCTAAATATCCTTGAAGTTCAAATTCTTATACCTTGGGTCATTGGGTATTATTGTCATTGCAGTATTGGATTTTTTTTGTTATTATTGTTTAGGATAAAGATAGTTTGGTATTTTAATAAATGAAAAGTATTTTTTTTAAAATTACGCTGATTCATGCTGAGCACATGTAAGCATGTTAGCTGCTCTACTGTTTTTTAACGTCACGTGCATGTGATTACAATAGCAAAAAATAATGTTCTGGGACAATGTCTAATTCGTCTTGGCATTTCTTCTATGACTTGATAGCGTGTGCATTGAAAAGATTTCAAATTTAACGTTGATAACCATTTCTTTTTTCTCCTTTTTTTTCTCTCTCTCTTCCTTAGTGTTTGCGCCTTGTCCTTTAATTTTTCAAACTAACCCCTTAACTTCTCTTTCCTTTCGGTCAAGTCCTTATTCTTTTGGCTATTATTTATTTTATTTAAAATAGTTTATGAAATTGAAATTTTGTTTTGATTTCATCCTCATTCAATTTTTTTATTTGTCAAATTTAATCCCTATTCTTTTAATTGTTATTTATACAATATGAGATATTTTAAAATTGATTTTTTTTGTTTTTCACCCTCCATTTTTTTCCCCGATAGATTTTTATCTTCATTATTTTAATTGTTGTTTTTATTGTTTTGCCATTTTTTTAGATTGGTATTTTTTTTTACCTAATTTCATCATTCAACATTAAACTAGTTTGGAATTGAGCTTCTTGGTTAAGCCTAATTTAAAATGTTTTTATTATTTGGGATTTCACGGGTTACAAGTTTTGAGAATTAACTCAGCTTTAAAAAATTCGTCCAAGATTACTTTGTTTTTTTAATCATTTTTTAAGTTAATATTTTTAAAATTTCATCATTTAATATTTATTTAATTGAAAATTGAAATATATTTTTGTATGTCCTTTGTTTAATTTTTTATTTTTTTTATTTGATTGGGTACTCTCCAGTTTTAAAAAATTCTACTGAACAGTGAACGCGCTCTCCCCAGCGAAAAGCATTTTGGTAGTGACTAAGCAGTTTACTGTTTAAAACCTTACCTTAGTAGATATTTCTACAGAAAATACTTCTTTTAAATCAAATGTGACAGGCAATATATAATTAAATATCATACCTCCTCCCTTTCTCATGGAAAATACATAAGAACTTTCAAGGCTTGTAAAAGTCTTCAAGATAATAATATTCAATCTTATCTTCAAGGACTTGGGACATTTCAAGCAGGTGTACCTATGCCTGCCTAATAGTCTTTTTTTAATCTCAATTTATATATTTAGCTGAAAAATATGTAAAACAAATGTTCTAACGACTGCATGTTTGTTTAAACTAAGAAGTTATTTTTTTAAAAAAATATTTTTTTAAATATTATCAAAATTTTTTAAAAAATAAATAAATTTAAATTTTAAAAACTCCATTGAAATGCCCGGCACTCCACTAAAGCTTTTTTATTATTAATATTGTTTTTGGTAATAGTAGATGTTTGGAATAGTTTTTACGCATCTTAATTAATTTTTATGAAATTTTAGAATTAATAATTATATAAATTTTTAATAATTTAAAAATTTATAAGTAATGATTTTTTTAAAGTAAATTCAAAGTCTCCAGTTGAATATTAATCTTGGTTCATCCAATGATTGATTCAGCCGTCAAGTTAGACCTAATTCTATAAATTTATACAAAGCTAACTAGTGGTGTCCACCGCAACCACCACCATGACCACCGGAATAAACAATCAAGAAAGGCATAATAATTAACTCCTTCGCGTAAATTGCATTGCATAATATCTCTCCGGTCAGCTCATGCATCACGATGAGAGGCCAATATTTGTGCACAAGCATTATGCAAAACGAGCAAATTAATTTATTATGAAACCAATTATATTAATCGAAGTAAAGTAAAGGCCAACATTTATTTTATGCTTATAAATATGGTTGATGTTGTTTTTTAAAATATTTTTTATTTAAAAATATATTAAGATAATATATATATTTTTATTTTTTAAAATTTATTTTTAATATTAGCATATTAAAGCAATTCAAAAATACTAAAACTTCCTTTAATTTAAAATAAAATAAAATTTAAAATTTAATAAAAAATCAGTTCAACCTCAACCCTAAACTATGCCTTATAGTATCAATCACATCCATGGAAAAATAAATCTTAAGTTGGTAAAACAATAAATTAAAGTTTCTTTATATAAGTAATTTAACATAAAAATGTTATGTTACCATGTCTTTATTTCATTAAACAGTTAAATTAATTATTTAAAATACATTTTACTTAAAATAATATTAAATTAATTATTTTTAAATGTTTTATATATTAATAAAAAAATCTAAAAATTATAATTTTAATATTTTTAAATTAAAAATTACTTATTGAAAAATATTATCCACCACACTAGCAAACAATTACTAAAAAATCATGATATCTCAAATCAATCCATTGTGGATAATATTTTTCCATCAAGTGGATCAGAACCTGCCTCCACCCTACAGAATCGTGCGTAAAAAACACACACTAATAATATCCGAACAATCCATCAAAAAATCTCTTTCTGACAAGTGACAAGTCGTTCCCTCTCTCCTCTCTCCCTCTCTCAATTTTTATAATCTTAAAAATTTTCTGTTTTATTTCCTGTTTCTATAAAAATCCCACATTAATTCATCCTGCTCTCTCTCTGTCTCTCTACCATTACCAAGACCAAATCTTCTGCAACAAGCGCCACTTAACAACCTCTCCAACTCTATTTCCCTTCTTGCTTCAAGGTAAAATCCTCTGTCTCTCTTGGCATAGATGAAATGGGTCTTCTTTTTCTTGGCTTATAGTCAACCATGCCATAGTTTGCTTCTTCTTAACTTATGTTACTTCCTTCTGTTGTTGTTTGCTGTAGTTCTGAGTTACCAAGGTAATAACAACGTAGATTTTTATATCATTTGAAGGGCTCAATACACTTTTTTACATATAAAGTACTTGTAGTTTACTGCTTATGACCTGTTTTACATTCTGGGTGCTTAGGATTTTAATTCTTTGATTACTTGAATTTTATTGTACAAGATCTGACCTTTCATGGTTTGATATTGATGTTTTAGCCATTGTTAGATTAATACTTGTTCATTATAGCAAAACTGTTTATTGGATTTAGATCTGCTTATTAGAGGCTCTGCATTGTGGCTTTTGGAGGAAAATATTATTCAGATCTGATCTGTCTCTCCGTTTAGCTTTTGAGGGGCTAAGATGCTTCAGCTTGTTGTGGTGTCTTCTTCTAATGATGAAATGGTTGTTTAGGATGATTAGATGCTAATCAGGATATTTACCTTTAACTTTACTTGCTTGTATTCTCGACATACATTTGGTTGGTTAGGTAGGTAAGATGTGACATGAGTTTAGAAGATGATTTTCTAATGTAGTGGCTCCTCTTTTATGACATGTGATGAAAAATGATTCATGGGATATTTGAGTATAGCAAGTTTGGAGATAACTTTTTTGATTCTTGGTTACATTTTTGCATGAAGCTTTAGGGTAGTGGAAACTGAAAACTACAGTTATCTAAGTGGCGATTGGTTACCTTTTCTTTTCTCCTCAAAGAAATGGATTTTTGAATGCTGTGAAATACTATAGTTTCTGCTTTGACTTTTGTTGTTCCTTTTATTTAATCATGCCAGGAATTTATCTTCTCCAATGAAAATGGAAGTTAGAGGAGGCTGAGACTTGCTAACTTTTATGGCTGTCACTGGTAGGATTTTTTTTTTCCCTTTAAAATTCTAATCTGATAAGTAAATGTTGGTTTTTCAGCTTCATAATATTTTGTATCCTTCTTTTGTAGATATTCAGGCAATGTTTGCAGGAAGAGACTATTTTAGAGGTTTAGAAGGTATCCTGTATAAAACAACTGAAAGGAACTACTTTAAGAGCAGAACATCTAGAATGGAATATGTATCAGACTGGACAAAACACACAAAATCCTCAGCATTTACTTCTCAAGTGATTTGTGGTGCAACATTTTTCATGCCTTGGTCTCTGAAAATTCCTATAGGTGATGGTTTCCATGAGTTTCTTTAATCAATTATCTTTTTTTCTTTCTAAATCATCTTCCTAGGGAGAGGTAATAGACAAAAAACAAGAATCGTCTGCTTCTCTCTAGATTAGTTGAAAATGCTTGGGATTGTGAGTGGAAAGAAGAGATTCACAGAAGCAAACATGACTTTTTCCACTTTGATCACACAAGATTTCAAGAGCAAACCTCGATTAGCTTCTCAGATCCCCAATGATATTGACAGCCCCATTCTACCCGGGCTGCCAGATGATGTGGCAAAGTATTGCCTTGCACAAGTTCCTCGCACCCACTTCCCAACCATGGGTTCTGTATGCAAGAAATGGAGGTCTTTTCTTAAAAGCAAAGAACTCATAACCATACGAAAATTAGCTGGTTTGCTAGAGGAATGGCTCTATGTCCTAACTATGGACTCTGAAGCAAAGGAAAGCCACTGGGAGGTTTTTGATTGTTTAGGACACAAACATCAACTTCTACCACCAATGCCTGGTCCAGTTAAGGCTGAGTTTGGGGTAGTGGTTCTAAATGGAAAGCTTCTTGTCATGGCTGGCTACTCAGTGATTGATGGTACTGGCTCAGTCTCTGCAGATGTTTATGAATATGATTCTTGCCTCAACAGGTTTGTTCCTTGTACAAGCATGGGACTCACCCTCCCCCTATTGTTATGAGCTGAATTTATATTTATTTTCTTTTTTTTTTCCCTGTTTGGTTGGAAGTTTGAGATCATATAATTAGATTTAATAATCAAATCAATTTCAAGTCTTCTTGTAACTGGTAACTGATAGCTTAGCCTGTTGATTTGATGGCATTTTGCTGGCAAGAGGGAATAGGTTGGTTTGATGGTTCTGAATTTTTTTTTAGATAAGAGATAATTCTGACATTTTAAATTAGTGGATTTTATGGAACAATTTGCATTTGTTAGTTTGAAGTCTTTATGCTCATTTTTTGAATTCTATGAACGATGTTTCACGTAAATCAGTATGGAATCAGTTATGTTATTGGCATTTGCTAGTTGTCCGACCAACTGATTAGTTTCTAAATTTAGAGAATCATTTTGTTGGAAAGGACATGTAAAACCCAAGAAAGTATGTCCTTGTTTAGGGTTGCTCTTCTATTATTTTTGCTCTTTGTTACCAATTAGTTATATGCTTGAGATTTTTTTTTGTATACACTGTTTTACTGCATTTTTTTCATAATTGCAGTTGGAGGAAATTGGCAAGCATGAATGTGGCTCGCTATGAGTTTGCTTGTGCAGAGGTTAATGGCAAAGTTTATGTCGTTGGAGGCAATGGGATGGATGGTGATAGTCTCTCTAGTGTCGAGATGTACAATCCTGACACTGACAAATGGACCTTGATAGAGAGTCTTCGCCGCCCTAGGTGGGGTTGCTTTGCCTGTAGCTTTGAGGGGAAACTTTATGTCATGGGAGGAAGGTCAAGCTTCACTATTGGCAATTCAAAATTTGTTGACGTGTACAATCCTGAAGGACACACTTGGTGTGAAATGAAGAATGGCCGTGTCATGGTTACTGCTCATGCTGTGCTGGGAAAGAAACTCTTCTGTATGGAGTGGAAGAACCAGAGGAAACTAGCTATATTCAGTCCAGAAGACAACTCATGGAAAATGGTACCAGTTCCTTTGACTGGGAGCTCAAGCATCAGGTTTCGGTTTGGGATACTTGATGGAAAACTGTTATTGTTCTCTCAAGAGATGGAGCCAGGTTACCGTACTCTATTGTATGATCCTGATGCATCCCCAGGCTCAGAGTGGCAGACTTCAGAGATAAAGCCGTCTGGATGGTGTTTGTGCAGTGTGACCATCAAGGCATGAATAATGCATTGCTTGAGAGCTTGGAATCTTTCATTTGGTATTTTCAATCTTCCAATCTAGTTGTTTTGGATCTCTTGGCACATTCATTCTTGCCCCCAAAACAATTCATGCATGGCATGTGGTGGAATTATTAAAACTGGATTGTGTTTTCAATTTTTCATAATTTCATGGAGTATATTTGTGTTTGGTTCATGAGGGGCTCAGGTTAACTTGTGTACCTGGCCATATCTCTTCCTTTTTTCCCAGCTGAAATGCCCTTCTATACCTTGGACCATTGAGCATAAAACAATTAATCCCTCCATTAGGGCCTCAGCAGGTATTCCTTCAAGGGGACATTGATCGTAGTGCAGGGATGATTGACTTGAAGTTTCTGTGATTCTCGTTAGTTTGTTGGTGTTTCCTATGGAAAAGAAAGAGGATCTGCTTAGAATCCTGTAAAGCGTATCCTACCTTGCCATTTATTAGTTATAACCTTTGATACGGAGTTTCAAATTGTTTAGCAAAGGGACTGATGCGTTGATTGGATGGCAGGGAAGAGTGTTCGCAAATCAAAGCAGCTCTCTCTTCCAGGAGTGGAACGGCCCAACATGGAATTTAGGGGTTGTTTAAAAGCGTGTAGATTTATTTTTAAATTGTTTTTTTATTTAAAAATATATTAAAATAATATTTTTTTATTTTTTTAAAAATTATTTTTAATATTAATATATTAAACTGATACGAAAAAAATAATTTTAATCAAAATAATTTTTTAAAAAATCATAAAATATGGTTGCACAATAGCCTCTTGATAGATAATGTTTCTATTTCTATTTTAGAAATGACCAAATTTGTGCACCATGCTGTGTTGCAGGCCAACCAAATTCTTTTTCTGACATAAAAAAGAAATGCCAAGGAAAAAAAAAATCTTAGGCTTGAGTTATTGGTTTAATTAGTCATTTAAATAATATATAAGAAAAATAACATGACGATAAAAAATAAATTGATAAAAAATTTAATGAAAAAAAAAGTAAAAAGAAATTTGACTTGAACCCCTGATTACTAAACAATATAGTGTTAGAGTAAAATTGAAAAAATGTTAAATAAAATCAAATAAAAAAGTAAAATTGAAAAAATGTTAAATAAAATCAAATAAAAATCATTAAATCAGGTTAACTTATGAGCAAAAAGATTAAGATAATATTATAAAAAAAAAATTAAAAAAATAATAATTTAAAGACCAATTCATAATAAATCAAATAAAAATATAATAATAAAAAATAAAGGAAAAAAATCAATTCAAGCCCACCTAAGTCAAGATACAAAATCTCTAACAAAGTCTTGATACAAGGATAACCGCATTTAAAAATAAACTAAAAAAAATCATGAAACTTAATTATTAAACAACTTAGAAGGCGTTTGGCAACGCGTTAGCGTTTGCGTTTTTTTAAAAACGCATGAATAGCCGTTTGGTTACAAATGTTATCCTAATTAAAACACATGGGTCTCGCCATTTATATGCGGCAGGACCACGATTCTGTAGAAGCAGTATTTTACTGCTTTTGCACAAGAGTTTCAACCTGTGATGGGCACACTGTTCACGTGAACAGTTTTTTTTTAAAATTTTATTTTAAGTCTGTTAATTTTTTTAAGAGTTTTTTTTTGAAAAAAAAACTAGTTTAGAGTAAATTAAATACACTCGCATTGTGAAATGAACAATATTTTTCCCCCCGAAAAACTAGTTTAGAGTAAATTAAATTCACTCGCACTGTAATATCAATTTTATTTTATCTGATTTTATTACACGCTTACAAAATTATGAAAACTATAGTTTTTATCGGTTGAATTTTGTATGTAATGAAATTATAAATAGTTTAATGGAATAATAAAAAATATTTTATATCAAGTATTATTTATTTCATGATGTAATAAGAGTAGTTAATTCTATAATATTTAAATTTAAAACCATCAATATTAATATATATATATATATATATATATATATATATATATATAAAATTATTTTATAACTTCAATTTCAAAAGCATTTTTAACCAAACACATTAAACTACTTTTTCTTCAACCTCAATTTCAACCACAGTTTTAACCAAACATCTATTTTTTCAAACCAACCTTAACTAAAAGTACTTTTTATAAAACAACTTTTTTTAAACCACAACCACAATAGCTATTGCAATACCAAACACACTCTTAATGTTAAATGACAAATGAAAAAAAATAAATTTAATTATAAAAAGCAGCGAAAAAAATAATTCTAGTCAATACAGGTTAACCCGTCAACCGCGCGATCATGGGCACAAGATCAGAATGATTCAATAAAAAGGAAAGGAAAAATAAGCATGAAGATTAATTCTCCATAAATCAAATATTGAAATATGAAATTAAGATAAATTAATTTAAAAAATAAAAAAATACGTCAACTCGCATTAATCTTTAAAACCGATGACCCTAATAAAAAATCCGAGACTAACCCCATAAAAGACAAATCATAAAAAATAACAAAGCAACACTAAAAAAGATAAAAAAAATCAGTTTTAAAAAAGAAAAAAAACCCAAGCAAACTCAGGCGAACTTTTTAAATCTGGTCTCATCTCTAAAACTCACAACTCATGAAACCCTTGACCGAGTTCAATCAAAAAGCTTAATTCTCAATCAATTTAATTTTGAAAGATGAAATTGTAAAAAAATATCATTTTAAAAAACTTGCGAAAACAAAAAGGATAGAAATTAAAAAAAAATAAAGATCAAATTTGATAGAAAAAAACCCATTGAGGATGAAACTGATAACAAAAATCTAAAATAATTTCAAACAAAATAAATAGCAATAAAAAAAATGAGGATCATATTTAAAAGATTAAAAAATAAAAAGGATGAAATTGAAAAAAATCATAATTTTATAGATTATTTAAAATAAAATAATAATAATAAAAAAGACATACCAAATGTGAAGGGAGAAAATTTAAAGGGATTGGTCTGAAATTTTAAAGGAGATAACGTGAAATTCAAGGAAAGAAAGAAGAAGAAAAATATGATTGTCAGCACCAAAACAGAGATGTGGTAGCACTAATAATGCTCCATTACAGATAAGACACCAAGACCTTCCAAACATTGTCCTGGAAGGTAGTATTTGATGATCGAACAACCCCTCACATGCCATCTACTCGCTGACATGTTTTTTTCCATACATATAATATTTATTATATTGTCAAATACAATAATATTCTTGAATAACTTTCACATTAATACTAAAACAAATGTAAAAGGATAAAAAAACTTCTAAAAGAGTTATTTTAATTTTATCTTTAAGACGATAAAATAATTTTATTATTTTGAAAAAAAATTAAAAAGAACATAACATCCCTAATTGAAAGCCATTCTAATTTTTTAATCTAGAGTTAAATTAATAATTTTACTGTATAAAAAAGATAAAATTAGTAACTTAACCCTGCACAAATTATTAATGACAATTTTCTCATGGTAAAAAAACAACCTTGTCCCCAGTCAAAGGTTTTATGACACGAGCAATTTTATCATGAATAGTGTTTTGTTTCTTATGAACAATAATTTCCGGATTCATGTAGGCCACTTCAACTAGCTTAGAGTTGAGGTTGGAATCAGTGTGGTTTCCAACACTCACCAAAAGTCATGGTGGGGTTTAGCATATAGTTGCTGATAGTGAATTCCCAGAAATTCCTGAAACAACTTAAAATTCAATTTTGCATATTTCGAATTAGGCCATGTGATGGCACTGAAAAACAATGTCAAGAGCTAAATGTTGTCTGATTGTCTACTCAATTTCTAAGAGATTGAGACATTGTCTACTCAATTTTGCATGGTCTAACTCACATTGCATGAAAACAACAGACATTTGAGATGGTTGGCCTACCCGAAAACATCATCAAGTAAGCACATCTTGGATGACCCTTCAGCCATTGAAGATGGGAGATGCATCTCCCTTAATGGAAGTCCAAATTGTGAAGCTGTCTCAAGAGTCAGTTCACAATCTCTATGCCTGTTAAAGGATTTCCTGAATGAAGTTGAAGGGCAACATCTCCAACAACCTGTAGATTTACATAATTAGCAGAGAGAAAAAACAGTCCAAATAATCTAAAGAAATCTACATCGAAAAGGGCTATGATAAAAGATTGTGTGTCTGAGAGAAATTAAGTCAAGATTTCATACTTCATTTAATATTTAAAACACATAACTCCTCAGCTAATTTATTATACCGGTCATATTGGCACTGTATTAAAAGAAAATGTAATCCTTGATTATAGAAGGTGAGAGAAAAACATTGGGTGCATGGCTATCAGAAATATTTATTGGCATGAACACTTTTGAGAACCTATAAAGGATTTAAATATTTCTGAAGAGTTAGATGCAATGATCTTAGATTGCATCTATCACTTGCCTAAAGTTGTAACTTAATACCAGATTATTCGTTATCACCTCAAGAATCCGGAGGATCTGTTTAAGGTTCATACCTTAGACATGGATCTGTAAGAGTGTTCTGTAACCCCTGCAACATGAGGACTGATTATAACATTGTTGAATTTGAGAATTGGATCATCAGGATCAAATGGCTCAGTCCAAGCGACATCAATTCCTAAGCCCCCTAAATGTCCAGACTCAAGATGATGCACAACAGCGTCGTAGTCCAAGAGACCTCCTCGAGCAATATTTACCAAAAGGGCACCCTGAAAAACATATATTAAAGTGTGTTGAATGATTAGGCAGAGATGTAAGAAATTAGCTAGACCAGATAAGAAAAAAGCTGATATGCTTTATTTATTGACCATCACCTATACATAATCATTAAGAACAGTAGTTCTAAGCACTCTTGTCTATTGCACCTTTTAAAAAAGAAAACAAGTGTGGATCATAAGAGAAAATTCTAAAGGAAGAGGAGGCATCATAATTTCATGCAAACAAGGAAAGTTTCCAGTGCAAAGGAGTACAAGCAACACAAACCTTTTTCATTGAAGATATGAATGATTTGTTCACAACACCAGCCTGAGAGTGCAATAACCAAAAGTGGTGAGTTAGACAATCAATCTTGTAGCACAGACATACTATTGGATTAGCCAATCAATTATATAAAATAGACATTTGGAGAGAAATACAATACCAAGTATGATGCAAAAAAAAAAAAAAAAAAAAAAATACACATCTCAAACAGAAAATGAAAAAGCATAAATATCAGTTGACATTATTTTAGCAAGTTCAAATTAAAAATTAGAATAGGACAAAAATACAAGGGTTGAATAGAAATATAGGACAATTGTTTTCACATTCAAATTCTTTGTCGCCCAAATTGCTCATTGATATCTTCAAGCAGTTCATTGAATAGACCAATCAGTTAAATCCAAATCTAGACCTCCAAAAGTAAATAAATAAGCTAAAAACGTTACCATTTAACTCATGAACAGAGTATAAAATTAGAAAGAAAAGCATGGCCTTCTTTCATTTGACATATAAAAGGTATGAAACTAATTTCAAGAAGGAAGTACAGAAAGAGTTAAAAGACAACAATTAACAAATGATGGAGAGGGAATAAATTGTAAGATTTCTTTCCTTCTCTATGCTATATTAATTGAAAATTTTCCTTTTTTGATAGGCTAGAACTTTTCCTTTGATGTAAGAATTTTGGAAAAATACACTGAAAACTAAAAATGTATGAGAACATTTTCCATTATGTAATAAGATTTTTGTTCTAGACAGGAAGGAGGTGGTGAAGCAGAAACGAAGTCAAATAAATACTTCTTTTTGCCATGCACTCGGGATGAATGCAATTGATCAAGAATTCGTTGTGCTAGCTGGCAACTTGTCCAAATGAGCCAACTCCAAGTCCACTGAGCATCTCCATTTCAATGCAATCCAATAGGAAATCTTTCCAAAGTACACAAAGTACAGAAGAGAGCATAGGCTTACTGTCTCTTTATTCATACTCAAGCAACAAACAACTATGTCCGACTCTCCAGCAAACTTGTAAATATCTTCATGACTGCCCTTCTCGTCAACCAAATTATCATTGGTACCATTTTCAATTAGGAAACCTGAGCATATGTAATGAATAAATAAAAAGCCTTCAGACCAATTTTGTTATGTTACAGTGAACTCTTGCATACCATTGGATTGAAGAGAACCTTCAGAATGCAGTGCCCAGTTCCTTTTTGTGGCAATAATCTTGACACCGAATGGTCGCAAGCGCTTTGCCAAATCAATCCCTATATTTCCAAACCCCATAATGAATACCTACAGAAGCCAAAAAATCCAGCAAGGATATGGGATTTTCAAAAATCAGAGAAGATCACAAAAAGGTAGATGGAAACAAATATAAAGACTTTTGAACTAATTGTTAAATTTTAATAAATAAGTAACCATAAATTCAAGTTCAAATGGTAGAACAGAGGTCTTTTCCAATTAAAATTTTCTCAGTAGACTTTGACTACCACCACTGATGAGTCCTTTCCTCACAGACTGCTTTATTTACTAGAGGAACTCAGACTTGTTACTCGAAAAGAACATAGTTTTTTAAGCTTCTGTCTCACATCCCCAAAGCCTGTAATTTTATAATTCTTGCACTAATAAATGACTTGTGCTCTCACTTTTAAGTACCCTAAAAAATATTTTGAATTGTAAAAAGAGGCTTATTTGAAGAAAAATGACGGACTTTAATTGGAGCTAGCAATTTATATTTTGTGCTGTATGTGTCTGCACACTTGCATAAACACATACACAGTTTTCTATTAGCATATATACAAACAAGTGCACATTTGTTTCTATACATGTACTGTTCAATCAAACTTTACATAGAGTTATGGCCTTTTATGTCTTCAATTTAGGATTTGCCATGCCAACAGCCAGACATCATATCTCCATGTTGACACCAGGAGCTTTGTTATCAAACCATTCATTATATATTTTTGCATAACAGAACTTAATAAACGGAGTTCTCATTTCTTTATTCAATTTGCAGATTGTATCAAGAATTTACATTGTCAACATTCATTCCTCGTGTGTTTTTGTGAAAATCACATAAACATTAAACCAAGGAAAAGAAAATCTAACTGCAAAATATTCATGAAATTTTTAAGAGAAGTAACCAAGAAGAATATTAGATGAGGATGTAAAAAAAAACCGTAAAGATCTATACTCACTGTCTTGCCAAGTAGTGTCTCACCAGCTGGTTCTCCAAGCCTTTTCTGCTTTATGGAAATCTGCATCTCATTCTATAGCAGTAACACAAGTTACTCTGATGATATAATAAGTTCATACAGAAAATACATAGCAAAGCAAATAAAATAATCGCAGCATGCTAAAGTGAAGATTCATTAAAAGAGTGCTACCACAGTGCATAGACAAAGCCAATTTTATTCAAGAGAAAAAAAGGACAAAGCCTGCTGCTTCGGGAAGCCAAACAGTTGTTATGTAACTGGTGCTGATGTGCACAGATTTTACAGATACATGACCTCCTAGTAGGGATGATAGTGCTCCCTGAAAAGTAGCCTGACATGGTGATGCACGCAGGATCACAGAGTCATAAAAAATTGGACAACTAAACAACAAATGAACAACAACATTGGAAACGGGCTTAGAATCGGGGGCCTTAGAATCAGGAATGGGCATAGAACAGAAAATGAGCCTGTTAAGATTGTGCATCTCAATATCTTCATTTGCCAATCAGCAACTTACGTTGTTTGTTATTCAAGGACTCATAAGAAGCATGACATCTTTATAACCATACACTGTATTTTAAAGATGTCACTCAAACGATATCAAGGGAACGTTAGATACTCTATCGATTCAAGTTACTTTTGATTCATGGATCATATAAAACCATAAGTTAACAGAAAATTTTGTGTTTGAAATAATTTGTCCACTTTAGTCTATAAGTTATTTAGGGATTTTAACTCAAATTTCACTCAAACCTCAGAAAGTTGAATTAGATTTTGAATAAAAGATCATCACATCGAAGAAGCACAAAGAGAAATAATTAAAGCACCCATGTCAAAAGAAAAGGATTTTAACATAAAACATAATTATCAAAACTTAAGGAAGTACATTTCAAATGTGACTAAAAAGCCATTTGCAAGTCAAACAAATTATATACTACCTGCCTTTTCTGAACAGCTAGTTCCAGACTCGAAATGATTTGGTATCATAACAGCCAAAAAGCATTGTGGCCCAAAATAAAGCTCAATAGTGGAAGAGGATCCACATAACTGAGTCAAACTTTGAGATTGAGTCTTAGTTTAGTTGAGCTGAGATTAGAACAGAGTACGAAAGTTATTTCTAGTAACTAAATAAGCACAGAAACCTGTTTCCGAAGAAGGCCCAACATTAAATATATGGCCATCTCTGCACATGATGCTGCATTTCCAGTAGCATCACCTGGAATTCTGGCGACTTTAATTCCGTACTTTGTAGCAGCATCAATATCAACTCCTTCATGCAAAGATTTATGATACGCAATCAATTTTGATAGTGATGATGCAACAGGATAAAGAAAATAAGAATGGATCAGGCTGATAGGATACTAGAAACATCAAAATTATCGTAATTTAGATTGTTACCTTCAAGGCCAACACCAAACTGCATAATAAGTTTCATCTGAGTTGCACGGGATATAATGTTTGAAGTTAGCCGCATGTTTTTTACTATGCAAATGTTGTAGTTTGATATAACATCAGGCACGACAGCAAGTGGGACATCATCAACCTACAAGAAGTTAGAAAATAGCAATATAACAACTGAATACATAATGAACAGGTAGTAGAAAAATGATCTAAACAGTAAATATGTTTGAAGTAATTATCTTGTTATTATTTAGGAAAAAAAAAGAAGGAATAGAATGTATAGGTTAAGCAAAATGTCACAGGCAACTTTTGGAAAATATCTAATATACTTTCAAGGAATGCATTATGTGGTTAGTAAAAGCAAATAACGCCTCAGAAAGAAATGAATTCTTTCAATCTACAATGCTAAGAATATGTATAAGAAATCAGCCACGGAGAAATAATGCAGACAAGGACATACCTGGATGAAAGGGTACTTCTGCAAGTATTCTTTAGTGTACTGATGAGAAGCAGGGAAATATGGCCCACAAAAGAGAACACGAGTGATGTGCTTGTCACTGTTCCCAACCATTTGCTCCACCTCACTCAATGTATCTGCAATGAACAAACATTATGCAATGAAAACAGTAAAAGTTATAAATAACTGTTCTTTGTATTATCTACAGGAAAAAAAGAAGAATATTTTTGGTTGATGAATGTGCTTGAAAGGCCAGGTAAATTGTGCAAAGTGCAAATTCCATTTTAGTGAAATCATGTGGTGAAACTTCCTCATGAAGGAATATGTGAAATCACTCTTTTTTAAATAAAAGGAACTTACTGCTAGCCTTAGTTGAAATAGATTCAAACATAGTCACTGGGAGCGTGCATTTCCAATAAATACAACTAAATTTTATATAAAAAAATGGATTTCGCATGAGAATAGTAACATGCTTCAAATGTCATTACTGAAAATCCAAATATCAATTAATATACCATTGTCTAATCGGTAAAAACTAGATTCTGCGAGTGGGATTAACAAATCATATACAGCTGGCTTAAATTTGAGAGTCTGAATTCCAAGGCTACAACCTGTTTAACACTACAACCAAATTGCAGTTATATGGCCTCTCATCTTTACATCTTTAAATAAAAAGAAGGCAAATCAGTGCAACTATATGTGGACTTCCCAACCTCCCCAAGACACAAGCCAAGATTTACTAACCAAAGCGAGCTCAGCCATGCCATCTCTCTCATTAACCAGCACTCAATCAATACAATAGGTACAGCATTTTTATGCTCAGAGTAAAGACATTCATTTTGATGACTAGTTGAAAGATCTAAAAAGTACGAGAATAATAAGGATTCTTTCATTGCTTAATGAAAACTCAATCTTTCACATTCTGATTCATGTTCTCTGCATTTTAAAGACTTCACCTGAACATCATCCATTTCCCCAAATCATATCTCAGGCCAGAGCTGCGCAATCAAGGATAAGTTGACAACAATATGAACTTGCAATTAGACCCTCTTGGCTCCAATGCATATATCCATATTCCAAAGCTAAAGAACATTGATTTTTAAGAATTTCTAGCTTTAAATCAGACTAAATTTGCAGCAATCCAACATCACTGAGCAGCCTCATTCAAAAGGAATGGAATGAATATTAACTAGAAATAATCATTAAGGTCCAAGTTCACAATTATAGCAAGTATAAAGCACACAAAGATGCCACTCATGTCTCATTCAAATAGCAGGACCAACTCATTAATAAAACTAAAAAAGAAATCAAAACCATTAAGAAATGTTAGAGAAAAACACTTTAGAACACATAAAACCATCACCAGATTGTCCGAGAAACAAACAGACAAGAGAGAATCTGAGATGACATAAAGAAGGGAAAAAGAAAAGGAAATTTAGGAAATGGGTTGCTGCTTGCCAGTAGAGAAATGGAGAGGTGAGAGATTAGAGAGAGCGAAAGCACAGGGGAGGCCGCAAGTTCTCTTCACAGCACTGATCAGTGTCGTCTTATTAAGACGGTTGCAGAACATCACCACGCTTTGGTTTGTCGTTATAACATCTGAAACCACAGAAGATTCTTTTGGTGGATGGCACAGGGCCAAAGGCACATGCTCATTTGGTTGTTGAGAAGTGCATTATTTGAGAATAATTATTATTTGGGGACCTCATTGCAACTTTTTTTTTTTTTCTAGTAGTTGCTTTTGATAGTAATAAAGCTTTAAACTGTGTTGTCAGTATTCCAAACCGTATTTCATTAAAAATATATATTTTTTTAATGTTTTTAGATTTTGATATATTAATATTAAAAATATTTTTTTAAAAATAAAAAAAATATTATTTTAATATATTTCTAAATAAAAAATATTTTAAAAAATAATTATTATTTCACTTTCAAACATCCTATAAAATTAGGCTGCAAAGTCCTACATTTTAAATATAAAATGAAAAGATAAATAATTGTGCTGTCGGTGATATTTTTACTGCTACAAGGGGAACATGTATGTACATATGTGATGTGACCATGACATAATAGCCATAAAGTAAATTATAGAAATTTAAACTCTATAGCATTTTGTGAATTTTGGTACAATCAATTGACATGTCTTGAATTGTCACTGTAACTCTGTAAAATTCATTTTATTTTACATTATCAATTTTTAAAATATATTAGATGATGTTCAAATATTTAAGAACATAAAATAAAAGGTTATTTGGTATTTGAAATAATAATTGATTTATACGTCAAGTATTTAGATTTCTTTCTAATCTAAAGAGCTTCAAATCCACTAAAATGATCTTAAATACCTGCAAGAAAAACAATTTCAATTGGAAGAACTTTAAGAACCTGTGATGGTAAAGTCAGCATTTTATAAAATATCAAGGTTGTAAAGAGTTTAAGATCGTGAACGTGAACCTGAACCTTTTGTCATGAAACCCTCATGGTATATTTTATAGCATATAAAAGGAAGGTCTGCAAGATAATTATCCTGATAGCATTGAATGGGGGATAAATATTTCTTATCTGATAAGAATATAGTGGGTCCATGAAGGACTTTTAAACACCTAAAAAGGTGTAGCGAGATTTAGAGTTTAAGACGTCAAATATAGCTAAGCCTATAAAGGCTGAGTTCTTCCCTAATGTTTAGACTCAAAGGAGGTCGGTCACTCCCCTAGACATGCCAAGGGAGGAATATAATTTTCTTGGACTTGAT
This sequence comes from Populus deltoides, assembly GCA_015852605.2. NCBI lineage: Eukaryota > Viridiplantae > Streptophyta > Magnoliopsida > Malpighiales > Salicaceae > Populus > Populus deltoides. Next base: position 12,834,174 of record CM027582.2, on the reverse strand, counting down.
TGACTGCCAAGTTCAAATGCCCTGAGTTTGACATGCGTGTCAGACCTATTCTATCATGGGTTTGACACACTGCCAAGCCCAAGTGCCTTGAACTTGGTTGACTGCTGAGTCCAACCATATTTGGGTATGACATGCGTGTCAGACCCACACTATCTTGGGCTTGGCGCACTACTAAACCCAAGAGCTTTGGACTTGGCTAACTGCCATATGTAAGCGCATTGGGTCTGACATGCGTGCAAAACCCACACCACCTTAGACTTGGTGCACTGCTAAGTCCAAACGCCTTGAACTTGGCTAATTGTCATGTCCAAATGCATTGGGTTTGATATGTGTATTATACCTATGCTACCTTGGACTTGGTGCACTGCCAAGTTCAAGCGTAATGGGTCTGACATGCGTGCCAGATGCTACCTTGGGCTTGGCGCAATGCCAAGTCTAAGTGTATTGGGTCTGACATCCATGTCAAACCCACGCCACCTTGGGCTTGGCGCACTGCCAAGTCCAAGCGCCTTGGTAATTATCTTGGACTTGACTGACTGCCAAGACAAAATGCCTTGGGTTTGGTATGCGTGTTAGACTCACGCCACCTTGGACTTGGCACGTTACCAAGTCCAAGCACTTTACCCAAGTTACCTTGGATTTGGCTAATTGCCAAGTCCAAGTATATTGGGTCTGGCAAGCGTGCCAGACTCACGCCATCTTGGATTTGGCTAATTGCCAAGTCCAAATGTATTGGGTCTAATAGGGGTGCCAGACCCATACCACCTTGGACTTGACGCACTACTAAGTCAAAGCGCCTTGAACTTGACTACTTGTCAAGTCCAAGCGCCTTGGTAATTATCATCGATTACCAAGTCCAAGCGCCTTATCCACGCTACCTTGGATTTGACTAATTGCCAAGTCCAAGTATATTGGGTCTGGCAAGCGTGCCAGACTCACGCCATCTTAAATTTGACTAATTACCAAGTCCAAGTGTATTGGGTCTAACAGGGGTGCAAGACCCACGCCACCTTGGACTTGGCGCACTACCAAGTTTAAGCGCCTTGAACTTGACTACTTGTCAAGTCCAAGCGCCTTGATAATTATCATGGACTTGGTTGACTGCAAAGTTTAAACTCTTTAGGTCTAGCATGCTAGCTAGACCCATACTATCTTGGGCTTGACACACTGCCAAGTCCAAGTGTATTGGGTGTGTCATGCATGTTAGACCCACACTATCTTGGGCTTGGCGCACTTCGTCTTCAACTTGGCTAATTGCCAAGTCCAAGCGCATTGAGTCTGACATGTGTGCCAGACCCACACCATTTTGGACTTGGCTAAATACCAAGTCCAAACACTTTGGGTCTGGTATGCGTGTCAGACCCACACTACCTTGGACTTGGCTAATCTGCCAAGTCCAAGTGTATTGGGAGTGACAAGCGTGCCAGACCCACACTACCTTAGACTTGATGCACTGCCAATTCCAAGTGTATTGGGTCTAGCATGCGTGCAAGACACACGCCACCTTGGACTTGACTAACTACCAAATCCAAGTGTATTGTGTCTGGCAAGCATGCTAGACACATGTTAAACACCTTGGGTTTAACATGTGTGCCAGATCCATGTTATTTTGGGCTTGACACACTGCCAAGCCCAAGAGCCTTGGATTTGGATGACTACCAAGTTCAAGCATATTGAGTTTGGCATTCGTGTAGACCTACGCCACCTTAGACTTAGCGTAAGTCCAAACACCTTGGACTTGACTAAATGTTAAGTCCAAACGCATTGGGTCTGATATGCGTGCCAGAACCACACCACCTTGGACTTGGCACACTATCAAGTCAAAATGCCTTGGACTTGGCTAAATGCCATGTCCAAATATTGCACACTGCCAAGTCCAAGAGCCTTGGACTCAGCTAACTACCAAGTTCAAGCGTATTGGGTTTGGCATTCGTGTAGACCCACGCCACCTTAGACTTGACGTACTGCTAAGTCCAAATGCCTTGAACTTGACTAAATGCCATGTTCAAATGCATTGGGTCTGACATGCATGTCAAAATCGCACCACCTTGGACTTGGCACACTACCTTAGACTTGGTGCACTGTAAAGTTTAAGTGTCTTGGAGTTAGCTAATCTATTAAGTCCAATCATATTGGGTTTGACATGCGTGCCAGACCAACGCTATCTTGGACTTGGTGCACTGCAAAGTCCAAGCACATTAAACTCGACTAACCACCAAACATAAATATGTTGGGTCTAACATACTTACCAGACCCATACAATTTAAAATAATAAATTAACATTTAATAAAATTGACTCATCAATATTTTTCTTAATCAACTTTTATATATATATATATATGTTATGTTTATATAAAAAATGATTAAATTAAGTTCAAGGAATAAGTACTTAACAACAACAATAATAATATATATTTTTTAATTTGTTTATCACTCAATTCATGTATTAATTAAGATTTAAGTTTTTCATGATTTTAAGGTTTCAATGTTTAAATTCAAAAACTAAAAAATAAAAAAGAAAGTAAATCTTTTTACTTATCAAGGTAAATATTATAAACAATATAAAATTCAAGAGTTTTTTTTTTTTTAAAAAACTAGATCCTTTTCAAAAAGAATTTGAGAAAGTAGTACATGTAGAAAAAGATTTTGAAAAATAAAATAGCTAGGAGTTGAAAAGAACAATTTTCCAATAATGTTTTCTCTTAAAATACTTTTTTGTAATATAAAAGAAATAGATTTTGAAATAAAGTTTCTGCAAAAATAACAAACTTAAGCATGTTTTTTATTTTTTTAACTGTAGAAAAGAATAAACTGTTCTTTAAATAGATTTTGCATTTAACCAAAGCTGTTTATTTAAAAAACCAATTAATCTTTTTTTAATAAGAAAACCTTGTAATTAAGAATCCTAATCTAGATAATTTTTTTTCCTTGAATATTTTTTTAATTTTATAAAAGAATAAATATATTTATTTAATTAAAAACAAATACAATTTTTTAATAAAACTTGTATACAAATCTTTTTCTAACCTCGATTTCTCAAAATCTATCTTCCTAATTTTTTTTTTGGAAAAGATCTTAGTTTAAAAAATATAAATAAAAAAAATTCAAAAACTAAAATTTTCTATTTATAAAAAGCTTATTTGAAATTATGATAGCGATGATGGTTTAAAGTACTTTTCACTTAAATATACATCTAAAATATAATTTTTTATTTTTTAAAAATTATTTTTAATATTAATACATCAAAATAATATAAAAATATATTTTTTAAAAATTTTAAAAATATAATTTATACCTTGTTTTCCAACAAACCCCAAGTCTTGGAGGAACGACTTCTCAAAAGTCCTCTAAAATACTGACGGACGGACCGAGTGAGTGGCCCTCCGAGACTTAGACATTCAAGTCAACCATTCTTGTCTTTTTTTCCTTCACCTTGGAAGCCACGAAACGTTTTTGTCAGCTGAATGGAGAGTAAAAAGCAAACGAGGAGACAGAGAGTCTACTCACTGGGCTGCCGAAACGACCTCCTTATCTTCATCACCAGGTATGAATTAGGATCTCTTGTTTTCCATTTATTTCTTCTCAAAACTGATGTTTTTTTCCTTCTAATTTCCTTTAATGATCTATACATAGCTATGATTTTAATCATAATAACATCTGTTTGATGATTAGAAAGTATTGATTTTTCTGTTTAATCATTCAATATTGGAAGATGGGCCGATGCTAAATTTGACAGGGACTTTATGTATGTGCTGATATTGTGGATCGAGTATCGTTCAATATTTTCCCAATGGTTCGTATTGATTTATCATATTGATCATCTTGTTGTCTTGAAAAAGAAAACCTAATCCTTTTTATATTATCTTTTGATGCAATTAGTAGATATGTCCTTTTTATTCTTCTTTTTGAGAGTGTTATTGGGGATTTAAGCCACACAAGAGGAATACCTTTTTTCCCTCCTTTAATCCCTTTCATCTCTGGTATGCTTGAGATTTGGGTACATCGCCAAGTGGAACAAACTTAATTTGGATGGAACCATCCTGGGAAATCTCCAGGTGTGTTTTGAAGAGAGGAATGGCTAGCAGCGAATCCCAGCATTGTGTGAAGGGTAAGCTGTCATGGAGGGAGGGGGAGGGAGAGAATGCCATTCTACTCGCCTATCAGGGGTGGTTTGAGATTGTCGTATTTGTTGTTTTTTAAAATGATTTTATCTTGAAAATATATTAAAATAATATATTTTTATTTTTTTAAAATTATTTTTTGATATCAGCACATATTTAAAAACATAAAAAAATAATTTTTTTTTTAATTTTTTTTAAAAACACCTCTAACCATACAATAATAATAAAAAAATACTAAATGAAATGCTACGTTTTACAATCCATAAACACCAAATCACACGACATGGGGTGGGGGTGGAACGGTCATATGAATTTGAATTAACTCTTCCCCGGTTCCTCCTTCCAATCTGCCATCATCCCCTCCCCAGAATAAACTTGTGACACCAAGCAACTGCGTTTGTACATAAATTATGTTGTAGTGGTTGATTTTTTTTAGGATTTCTTCTACAAGTATTTTTTTTCTTGGTTCATTCTTCTATATATTCATGTATTTTCTCACACTATATACATAGATTATAAGGATGACCCCACCCACCTCTCAAGATGGAATATCAATAACATGCAAATAAATTCTGAAGTCATTATTTTATTTGCAGTGCCTCATTGTGTATCAAGAAGGCAGAATGGGCAAACCATTGGGGAACAGGAACATGGGGCTATCAAAATCTGTAGAAGAGAGAGCGTTGTCGAAGAAGATGGAGGATGATCAAAAGAAGCAGCCAGCTGGTCCAGCCCCTTATTTTCACAAGGATTGCATATCGAATATCCTTATTTGGCTGCCTCTTGAATCACTTCCAAGTTCAAGATTTGTGTGTAAGCCATGGTACAATATAATTAACAGCCGAACTTTCATCGATTCACATTTCCGTCGCTCTGAATCTGTTTTGATCTTTCTAAAATCAGTCTCAAGAGGAAGATCATACCCTTATTCAAGACCAGACCCTTTTTCTATGACATCAATGCCAGAGGAACAAGGTAATACCTTTTCAGTTGAAGTAGCTTTGCTTCAATCGAACTTAAAAACTGTCCCCATTTTTGGGCCCCATGTCACTGGCAGCTCATCAAAATTCTTTATCCAGTTCATGGAATTTAAAGAAGGAAAGATCAAGGTAGGGAAGTATAATGTTAGCTGCCTGGGAAACATTAGAGCTACATGCAATGGCCTTATTTTGCTTGATAACCATGTGAAGAAAGGACTGATAGTCATGAATCCTGTGACACGTAAGCTCATTACACTTCCTCTTGGTACTTTGTGTAATTATCATAAGGAGTCCTATGGCTTTGCATTGAATCATGTCACTGGAGACTATAAGTTGGTGCACCTTTTTCGGGATGAGTTTGAGTATGTCACCTGTGAGACACTAGATCTTGCGACAAGATCATGGAGGGCAGTGAATGGACCTTCATTCGGCCTATTTAATTGGTTCGGGCATGCACCTGTTTCTGCAATTGGAGCTCTGCATTGGATTCCGCAGCTTGATAATAGTGATTTCATAGTGTCAATGGAAGTGGAGAATGAAAGATTTCATTGCATACCGCTACCCCACCGTTGTACTACTCATGACAGGGTTATTGAGATGGGTGGTCTCGTATGTTTTGTCACACATGAAGACTTGAACATTGATATTTGGAACTTGAAGAGTGTGCCTGAAGGCATTTGGACAAAGCAATATAGCATCACTAAAGGTAGCTTAATTGACATGGTTCCGCTTTTTAGTTTAAGAATCAGTGGAGACGTAATTTTCAGGAGGAAGGAAGATGGCTCATTCCATGCTTATGACTTTAAATCTGAAGTGATGAGAGAGTTTGAGATGGACAAAGAACGCAACCTATCATCTGGCTCATACCTGCCTCATGTAAACAGCCTTCTCTCGTGGACACCAAGTCATCATGTGTCTGATTGACTTCCCTGTTGGCTGGTACCAGTAAAGGGAGTGACGATGACATATATATCATCTAATCATATAGCTATATAGTTTGTGGGTTACTTCTCCGTTTCTTCGCTTTGATTTTGTGTATACTACTGATGGAAGAACTATACACACACACACACACACACACCCTGGGATGTGAAATATGTAGTACAATGTTGATGAAATGTAATTGAGCACTCCTCCTGCAATCAGTTTTCTGTATGCAAGGGTTTTTTCTTATTGTATTTTCCATTTTCGTTCTCATTGTTATTTGGTTAGTTTGTGTCTTCTCTTTCTTGGGATGTTTGCAGCGTCCTGTCAACTGGATGTAGGTCGAACCAGCTCATATCCTAGTCTAAAAGCAGAAGGTTGGATCAGAGTTTAATGGGTTCTATCTAATGTGGTGACTGGTGATGATGAGAATCGATCAAAACCTGCTGAAATGAACGTGTATTCGCACACCTGAGAGTAACATTTGTCGTAAACAATTTCAGAAACTTCATGTGAACGATGCTCAGTCTATATGTAGTAAGTAAAGAAAACAAGTTGAGAAGGCGAATGCCCCTTCAAGGCCTACCCAATCCACCAAGCAGGCGTGAATTAATGAAAGTTAAATCTATTTTATAGACTATTAATCACAATTAAGATTTTGTGCTCAATAATTAATCAATTTAATTGGCGTGGCTTTATTTTTTTCTATAAAATAAGTTTGATTTTTTTTAATACCAAAATTACTAAGATAATCATATTCATTACCCTACATTCTTAAAACTATCTACCCAATATATATTTTTAGGTTTAAATATTTAAATTATATGATCTTCCCATTTATATAAGCAATTATTAAATAAGATAACTTTTACTCTACGGGGTATATCTTATTTTTTATCGTAAGCAGCCCTATAATTAGCAAATAATGCTCTTAACCTTCTTTTTGGGAAAGGTACAATATAGAAAAACACCGTGTGTGTATATATATATATACATATATTATACTTGATAACCTTTCTTTAACGCACAAAAGAAGGTCAAGAGCATTATTTGCTAATTATAGGGCTGCTTACGATAAAAAATAAGATATACCCCGTAGAGTAAAAGTTATCTTATTTAATAATTCACAAATTACCGGATTAAGATTAATTTAGAAATATATTCCCTAGTTATATGTAGTTCATGATATTAAAGACCTTTATATCCTTCACAAAAGAAATGTAGAAGAAGTCTCTCTAGATGAAAAATAATACACACACACACACACACACGGAAACTCCCTTATTCCTTATCATTTCCAAAGCATATACATAATTTCATTATTTTGGCATTCTTAATTAATATCTACACATATTAACCAATTTTATATAAATAAATTTTGTCTCTTAAGTGACACTCATAATATATTCTTTTCATTAGTAATCTTTTTAATTTAATGAAATCTCGGAAGAGTTTCTCTTTATTTGAAACATCATCAAAATCTCATTTCATAAAATCCTACATAGAAAAATAATCTACGCATAAATTTATGTCCACACAGTAGCCTCAAAGCATATCACTAGTTCATTAATTTATCACTTGATAAGAAATTTTGTATCTCACCCATAACCATTTCATATAAATCTCATTCCTTCAAATTTCATTATACACCCAACACATAATATATTACAAAAGAAGTAAATGTACAAAATATGTTAAAAGTAAATACATCATAATATAATAAATAACAAAATGAGATTGTTGAAACAATTATAACCATATACATATAAATATATACCTAAACAGGACTATATGATAACTAGAAGCTAAATCAGTGTTGTCCCGCTAAGTGAGATGGGCCTGCAATGAATATGACAATACAAAGATTATTATGTCCAATTATATATATTTATTCACTAAGAATGAAAAAATCAAGATATACATCATATCAATTCTTTAACTTAAATCCCCAAACAACAATCAAGTTAATCTTAATATCAATACAAAAATTCACATGACATGATCATTATATATTTCCTCTGTTTTTTAAAAAAGACAAGTCATCATCCATACAACTGACCTTTACCTTTTATATTCACAACTAAGTCACTGTTTAGACTACTGCTTTAACAGAATCATCCATATTAACCTTTGTTCAAACAACTAACTAATACTCATATCTATATTTATAGTATTCATCCATATTTTAATTAAATTGGATGTGATGCCTTATTTCTTTGTAACTAGCTCATTGATCAAGTTTTATATAAAGGTCAGCATGTTTCTTCTTTCATTCCTATGCCTTAAAATCTTGTTATGGTTTGTTGTTTAATTCTAATTAGGTGAGTCAAATTGCTTTCTTTCTGGTTATGATTTTTTTTAATATAGATATCTTTTTCTACGTGTTTGTTTTTGTATGTCTTTCATATTGGTTGAGTCCTTTATTAGGCCCCGGCCTTCCATTAGACCTCTCTTCCACGACATTATTTGTACTTGGTATATCTAATTGTATTTTTCCTTCTTCTTTAAAATGGTTCTCTTTGAGAAACTACTTTTTCTTAGGTCAATTCTTATGTTTTGAGTTTTTTTTTAAAGTTATTTGAGGATTTCTTCTGGCCTTTTCATACCAATTCTAAAGTGCTTTTGCAACTTGGCATCTACTTTTATTAATGATTGAATCTCAACTTGCATCTCCCATTCTACTTAGGTTTTCTCTATACTTTTAGCCATGACTATTTTTCTTGTTTTTTTCTTTGTTGGATTTGCTATGCTAATTTAATTGATTGTGCCTTATGCTTTGCTTAGGCTTTTTGTTCTATTTTTGACCTATGCTTCCTTCTGTCCTTTTCATTATACTCATTTATTTTCTTTTTTGGATGACCAATGACCTTTAATAATTTTTTTTAGTTTTTTTTTGGCATAAAAATTATCATATTTTTAAAGGGTTTATGCTTCTTTATTGCCTGAGTTAGCATCTTCAAAGCCTTAACCACATGTTTGACACTTGAATCATACTTATTTATCAATTTTTTAATAAGTTTAAGGTCCAGTTTTTTGACATTTTTTTTATGTTTGTTCAATTATGGTATAGATTAATTTTGTTATTGTCATTCATTAGTGTTTTCCACTTGTTTTTACCATTTTCCTCTTTTTCAATAGGATAATTGCTTGTGGGTCATGTTCTATGTTGTCTGTAACTCTTCCTTTAATCCGTTGCCTTTTCTCTTATAAGTATGTATTATTGATGTTTTTTTTTTTACCCTTTTTTGTTATCTTTTTTTCAATATTATCTTGTACCTAGTCTGTCGCAACCTTAGGTTTCATTTGACCATGTCTTCAATTATTGTTTCTCTATTCATTATTTGATCATATGGTTTTATTTTTTTTTATTATGTTAACGGCCTCTCTCGCAGATCAGGGTTTCTTTTTGGTTCATGTTTTTCTTTTCTTTTCTTTTCCTATTATGATTTTTTTAGTTTTAATGTGTTATGTCTGCCTTTTTTTCCTTTCTTTTTCCCTAATGTTTGCCTTTTATTACTCTCTGTTGGTACTATATAACAAAGATGAATTAAAAGTAACATTCCACTCCTTTATACTTCATACAAAGAATCCACGTGGAAAAAAACAAATTGTACTTGATTATGGATGATCTTACTTATTAGTTTAGGATCAGAACGTTTTGTTTGAGAACCAAACAAACATTTTAGTATCATGATGTTCTAAAGAAGAACCTTAAGGCTAAAATGAGCAACACTATTCATATCATGGTTTAACTCTTGGTACATGTGGTGATATAGGGCTGAAGCATGTGGGTTTAGATGTAGAGTGTCTCTAGGCTTGTTATTCTTATAAAACAAATACCCTATTGGAATATAAGACCCTCCGATATTTCATTTGGAAAATGTAAAAGAAGAAAATAATATATTAAAAGAGAAATAATATAAGAAGTAAGAGAAAAGTTTGTAGAAAAAGAAGCAGGGGCAATATGTGTTATGAATGGATTTTACTTGCCTGACTTTGCTTGACTGTTTTACTTAATGACTAGAGGTATTTATCGACCTTGTTCATGTCATAATACCGTATGTAGTATGAAGAATAATATTGTAGATACCTCATGATGTGTAAAGTAATAATGAAGAGCGAATCATGATGAGTTCAAATAAATGAATAGCATTGTGGAGAGGTTGGTGCTCGATATTGGTTTATGGTCTAGCGGAAAGGTTGGTACTTTTGCTTTGTACAAATAAATTGAAAAAAGAAAATCAATTTATAAAAAAAAGGATATAAAGCAAAAAAATTTGCGACCGGATCTTGAGGTCGGGTTATCCATAAAGAAAGAAAAATAAATAAATAAATAAACTTAATCTTTAATAAACTCAATGTTGAAGGATGAAATTGAAAAATAAAGTCAATATAAAAAAAGACCAATATCGATTCAGTTTAACATTTCATACCCGTGACTAGGTTATCAGCCGAGATCATTACACCATAAAAAATTGCGAAGCTCAATTCTCAACCAACTAAAGCGAATTGATAAAATTAAAAAAAGAAAACTTTTTTTTTAAAGAACCAAAGAAAAAAAACAATTAAAAAAATAAAGACTGAATTTGATATAAAAATAAAATGATGAGAGAAGAAATCTGCAAAAACATTAATTAAGAAAAGCATGCGAGCACACACACATATAAAATAGCAATCTAAAGAATGAAAACCAAATTTGATGTATAAATCAAATAAAACTGACTGTCAATGGATGAAATTGAAAAAAAATCAGTATAAAAAATATTCAAAACAAATAAAAAGCAATAAAAAGAATGAGGACTACAATTAAAATAAAAAAAAGGACAACTTTAAATTCTAGCTAGCGCTATTTCCGAGGAGGGGAGAGAGAAAAGAGATGGAGAAAAAAAACTCAAGTATCACCAAACCACCTCGAATCACCGTACATGCACTACCACTTGACCCTCTAGAAGACATAGTGGTTGATTGTTTTTAGCTGTCAAGAGGCATTGCATGCACTGCTCGAAAGTGCGATCACCTTTCATATGCTAGTACGTCCCACATACGCATTAGCAAGGTTGTCAAAAAAGTGAGTTGACTCTTAAAATCTTATGATTTTACAAGTTAATATGTATCTAACGTATCAAATTGGATTAAAACTCAAAAATTAGTAAAATCGATCAAACTCGTTTAAACTCGGTAAAATCGGATCGATTTTATGAGTTTGAAAAAAATATAAAATTGTTCATTCTGGTAATCTGTACCTTAACATTTTCATTGTTTTAAATTTATATCTTGCAAAACTTGTGCAATTTGATAATTAAGGGCTTGATTTAGACTATAATTATTATAATTTTTTTAATGATACAAGTTATTTGTGGATTTCATTTCTGTAAAATTAAAATACATAATCATTCTTCACAATTTCTCATGTAAACCAATGTTCTTTTGCAATATTACAGCTGCTAAATTGAGTTAATTGTTGTTCCTTTCATGTTTCAACAGTTAACTCTTATTCCTTCCTTCTTATTAAAGAAATAAGCTTTAATTTAACATATTCACATCCCATCTCTCTATTTTAATTCTTCTTTTCTACACCAATATCTAGAGTAAATATGAAGAGAAAAAAATAACATCTAGTTCTTTTTTGTCCTAGAAAATTAAGATCTTCTTGTATCTTGGAGATATACGAATTTGTTAATGGATTCGCTAGTATATTCGGATTTTGAGTGGACAATGTTCAGTTTTTAAGAGCTATTTCAAGTTTGGGTTATATTAGATTGCTTCGACTTGAATCTTAGGTTTTTTGTAATCTATTATGAATTTTGGTTAAATTTAACAGTAACCATTTGAAGAGTTTATATTGTTTCATAGAAATTTAATGGTATTCTTTTTTTTTTTTAATGATTTCCATTCCAATTCCCAGAAACTAATTAAACAATTGTAGAGAATATCATTAAACAATTCTAACGAACAATATAATCATAAGATTACCTTGTTTTTCATTTAGACCTTTTAAAACAAGTAGTGTTTGTATGTTTAGAACTTTTTAATTCTGTGTAGAAATGAGTGATTGGATTATGAGTTAAAACCAAAAACAAGTAAAAGGATTTGTTTAAATATATATCTACATCAAATTTGTTGCTTGATTTTTCTGTTCCTTCACTTTGCAATGACTGTAAACTTTTGCAAAATTGTTCATCAATAATGTTTGGTGTGTCTAGCTATTCATCATGTGATAGATTAATTGAATAGGAACTGTTATCCTTAAATCCGGATTATTAGTTGAACATGATCAATGCATCCTTTCTTCTGAAATATGCTGTCACGTTACTAATTCAAGTTTTTTCATATGCATTGCATACTGCAAGTACCACTTCCAACACATGCAACCTTTTTATTCATCATGTTAGTTTGATTTAGTTTACTATAGGTTTTAAAATGGCTTCTCAACATGGTAACACTTCAAATAGCACTTCTTCAACTACTCAATCATCTGAACCTTCAATTTCCATATCAACATCAAGTGGTATAAGAGGAAAAATAGATTTGGCATGGGGTCATCGCAGAGAAGCTCCTGAACTTAGTGTGGGATGTAAGAAAACCAAATTAGTTTGCTTATATTGTGTTAAAGTTTTTGTGGGTGGAGGCATTAATCGATTCAAGCAACATTTAGCTGGAACTAAAGGAGAAGTGGAACAATGCAGCAAATGTCCTCTGAATGTTCGTCATCAAATGCTTCTGAATCTTCAGGGGAATGTTGAAAAGAAAAGGAGAGCTAGAGAAATGAAAGCAGATTTCAATCTATATAGTGCCAAACAAAGAGAGCATGAGGAGAGGATGATTAGACAATTAGAAGATGATTGTAAAGGTGATGATGATGATAATGATGATGATGATGCTAAAGCTGATGGTAAGAAGCTAATGTTACCACCGAAGGTTGCCAATAAAGGAAAGAGTAAAATCATTGGTGCTGTTAAACAATCGTCTGCAAGTTGTGGAAAATAGAAAGAAAATATAACATTAGGGGCATATTTTATTCCAAGAACAACTCATGATGCTTAAAAGTCTCTCCAAAGTTGTTGGAAAAACAAAGAAGCTATAGCAAAATGGATGATTGATGCATGTGTGCCATTCAATGCTGCAAACTCTGTTTACTATCAGCACGCTATAGATGGTATAACAACCATGGGTCCTGGTTATAAAAGATAAAATTTCCATGCTCTTTGTGGTTATTACCTAGCAAAGGCGGTTCATGAAGTGAAGATTTTTGTTGAGAGTTATCGAGAAACTTGGAAGAAGACCGGTTGCACATTAATGGCTGATGGATGGACAAATCAAAAGAGGAGAGCTTTAATTAAATTTTTAGTATATTACCCTAAAGGAACTGTATTTTTAAAAATAATAGATGCATCAGAGGCCTCAAATACTACTGTGTTGTTGCATAAATTGTTTAGAGAGGTTGTTTTATTTGTTGGGCCTGAAAATATTGTGCATATGGTGACTGATAATGCTTCTAATTATGTTGCTGCTTGCAAGTTGTTGGTGAAAGAATTTCCTTCAATATTTTGGTCTCCTTGTGCTGCTCATTGTATCAACCTCATACTCCAAGATGTTGGTAAGCTACTATTAGTTTGTTCTGTTGTTGATCATGCTTCTAGTTTTACAAAGTATATTTATAATCATTGTTATCCATTATATTTGATGAGGAAGTTCACTGAAGGGAAAGAAATACTTTGACCTGCTCCTACTCGCATTGCTACTAATTTCATAACTTTACAAAGCATTTTAGTACACAAAGATAATTTAAGAGCTATGGTGATATCTAGAGAATGGATCTCCTCTGCTTATGCTAAAGATAACAAAGGAAAAAGGTTTGTTGATAGTGTATTGAACTCTATGTTTTGGGAAGAATGTGCATCAATTGTACAAATGACCGAACCATTAGTTCGAGTTTTACGAATTGTTGATAGTGATGATAGACCTATTATGTGATATTTATATGAGGCTATCCATTTTGCAAAGGAAAAAATGTTGAGGATATTTCAAAAGAAAAGAATTAAGATGCAACCTTTCATAGACATCATTAACAATAGATGGGATGGACAATTGTATTGGAAGCTTTATGTAGCGGGATTTTGGTTGAATCCTCGATTTCAGTATGATGTCAATCTAATGGATAGATATATAAACACCATTTCCGGACTTCTAGATGTTGTTGAAAAGTATGCAAATGGAAATGCAATTCTGCTAAGTAAGCTTACAAGTGAAATGAAGTTGTTTAGGAATGCAGAACATGACTTTGGTAGAGTGTTTGCGAAAAATGATCGCACCCTTTTACCTCCAGGTATATTATTATTTTCATATTCAAAGTAATTTAAAAATATTATCTTGATATAATCTAACTTATTAATTTTGTATATAGATGAATGGTGGGTGCTGTATGTAACTTGTGCTCCAAATCTCCAAAAGCTAGCTATACGAGTTTTAAGTCAAACTTGTAGTTCTTCAGGATGCGAGAGGAATTGGAGTATTTTTTAGCACATCCACTCTAAGAAGAGTAATCGATTGGAGCATCACAGACTTAATGACCTAGTTTATGTCCACTATAATATGAGATTAAAACAAAAGTATTTTATTTTCTCTAATTCTTCAAAAGTTATTTATATTATTACATAGCATCATTAATACTTATATTGAGTACCTTAACTTTGATTTTGTAGAAATTATTGGAAAGGACGGAATTATGATCCAATTAATTTTGAGGCATTTTCTGACACTGAAAATTAGATAGTAGAAAATGATCCATCATCTTTAACAACTGAAGAAGTAGATATCTTTCGTCGTGATTTATCAACTATGACTATTCAAGATACTTTAAATGAAGGTAATGGAAGATTTGATCTTTCACTTTGTGTCATGACTATAATGTTTATTGATTAAGTATGTTTCAATTGTAGATTTGATAAATATAAATGAGATTGAAGATGACTGTGATGATGAAGATACACATGAGCATGATGATGTTTCAATAGGCATTAATGAGGTTGGCTCAATTCCATTAGTATTTGATTCAAATTTTGCTCCTATGAACACTGAAGAACTCAATGCCTATATTCAACCAAAGTAAAGATGTTGTGTAGAAAAAATGTGGTTATTCCAATGAAGTCTTGTACTTTACCATTATTTTTTTAAAATTATATTAGTGTTAAGTGTTCAACATATTCTAAAATCTTTTGTTTTCTTTATGCAGCTGAAGATGTTGATTTATGGATTTTAATGCAAAATGGAGTTAAAATGTTGATTTATGGATTCTAATGCAAACTAGAGTTTGAATATTGTCACCTTATATCTATTATGTTAAATTATATATCTCTAGAACAACTTTTTATTTTATTATCCTTATCTTTAATATCTTTAATTTATGTTAAATGTTTGTTTATTTGAAGATAAATGCACCTTCGAATCTATTGATGCTAATTAATTATGCTAGTACATATGTTAATGTGATATTTTCTTGTTAATTATGCTAGCATATATATTAATGTGATATTTTATGTCAAAAGAACCATATTAATGTGTGTTTTTGTTCTTGACCCGGGTCATGCTAGCATATATATTAATGTGATATTTTATGTCAAAAGAACCATATTAATGTGTGTTTTTGTTCTTGACCCGGGTTGACCCGGGTCAACCCACAAGACCCGAGACCCAGTCATTTTACCGGGTCAACTACCGAGTCAGGTCTGATAACTATGATGTAAACTATTAACATATCAATTGATATATTACTCTGTTTTAGCTGGCAAATATATAGAATAAAAGTTGTAAATTGACATGCTTGACCCTTGCGGTCTATCAAAACCTGAAGGGACTCGTTTTTTGTAAATGACGAAGTAAGTGGGTTGATTTGTCCAAGAAATAGAGGAATCAATGTAAATAAAATAAAGGTGTTTGGACTTTTCTATTGTTTATTTTAATTGTGTTATATTGTTAATTACTATTTGATTGAAATTGTTAATATATAATTAGTTAAAATATTTTACTTATGATTTTATAATTTTACGATTCGAGTTTATATTGTATATTCTGTGTCGTGTCAAAAAACATTTTTGACAACCTTGTGCATTAACAACTTTTATTTTAAAATAAAAATTTACATTTTTTAAATACTGAATCATCTTAATAATTATGTCGCACTCAACATCGCAGCGGCCCTGAAAAACTTTATTTACAAGGAAAAAAATAGATTTCTGGCATCTTGTTCTTTTAAAAAAAATATCTTGTTTGAGGAGTCGCCACCTAGTATTATGGTCACTAGGAACCCTAACTGGTCAACAGAGATTCTATGGTTTGGGACTGGTTACGTAAAAGGAAAGATATTATCACCCCTTAAACGTTCTGTCTAAGGCAAATTGCATTGCTGATTTTGTCTTAAATTGCTAAATTTTTATTGGTTTATGTTTTGATGGTTTATTCACAATATTTCTGACTCTGGCACCAATGAATATTCAACTACGGATAATTCCAACTTTGGCGTTGATAAATATTACGTAGCTATAAAATAAATTCAGATCAATATTTTTTATTCCTGACTCTAACGCTAGTGAATAAAAAAATAAAATAAATTCATTTTATTATGCATTCGCATATTTTTTTATGTAGTTAAATAAAAATTAAATCAGTGTTTTTTATTCCTGACTCTAGCGTCAGTGAATAAAACAATAAATTTTTCTATTTTTTTTGTTTTGGAGGTTGGGTCCAGCTCAGCCCACATGGGCTGGGCTGGACCCAGCTGACTCGGTTGGGTCACTAGTCTAGACCAGTGACCCGGCTGGGTGGCACGCCTGCCCAATGAATTATAAATCACTTGCTACAGTAGCAAGTGAATTATAATTCACTGCTACTGTAGAAGTGAATTAAAATGCAAAAGGGTAGAGATGAGGGATGACTTACCTGGTGCAACAAGGCGGAGCCGGAGACGATGGTGCACTGTGCTGGACGAACGACGCTGCCTCCTCTTGTTCTTCCTTCTCTTCCTCCTTTTCTTCCCTGGTTCGTCCCTGTATTTCTTTCCTGGAGTGCCCTGTTTCTAGTGCAGTGGCTGCTGAAGATGGAGCTCTGGAGTTGCTGCTTCTGGAGGTGACGAAAATGATTGTGAAGCTGGTGGTGACTCTTGTCTACTGCTTTCCTTGGTCTTCCTTATGTGCTTCCTCTGCTCAGGACATCAACGATGGTGATGAAGATGTTAGGTGCTCTCGATTGAATGGGAGCTTGCTCCCCTGTTTCTGTTTTTCTGCATGCGTCTTCCCTAGTTTCCCTTTCTTAAGCTGTTGCTTGTGATATTATTTGAAAATGAGACGCAGAAGATGACGATGGTCGATGGTGATGGAGGTCTGCACCCAGGAGATGGGGGTTCTTCCCCTGCCTTTTTCTTGTTGTTCGTCTCTGTGTTTTTTTTCTTGTTCTCTGTTCTGGGTCTCTAGTGGCTTTTCGGTTATGCCCTCCCCTCTCTCTTTTGTGGCTTTTCATTCTCTGCCTTTTATAGCCAGAGAACAATGTCGTTTCATCCATTGACTGCAGGTGTAATGGTGGCGGCGGGCGGCTGAACCGTTGAGGAAGATGAACAGTGTCTAGAAACGACACCGTTTTTGTGTTTAATGGTTATTTTCATTTTGGCCCTTGAAGTTTTAAAAGTTTTGTAATTAAGCCCCTCATTTAAACTGTAATTGGCCCCCTGCATTTGCGCGGCATTTTCAATGTAGTCTTTGGATTTTAATTTTGCAATTTTGATCCCCAATTAACCCCAAACTTTGCTAATTATTCAATTAAACCCTTGATTTGATTAATTAAATTAATTCCAAGCTTAATTAAGTCTCAAAACTTATCAATTCTCCAATTAAACCCTTGATTGGATTAATTAAATTAATTTCAAGCTCAATTAAATCTCAAAACTTATCAATTCTCCAATTAAAACTTTGATTGGATTAATTAAATTAATTTCAAACTTAATTAAGTCTCAAAACTTATCAATTCACTAATTAAACCCTTGATTGGATTAATTAGATTAATTCCAAAGTTTAATTAAACCTCAAAACTTCCAATCATGTTGCCCTTAATCAAAATTTTAATTCATTCTTCATTTATTTCATTTTACTTGCTTTTCATCATTATTATTTTTTTTATCATCATTTTTTATATCCTTTTCAATAAATAAAATAATAATAATAAAAATAAAAGGGTCAAAAATTAGGTTATGACAGTTGCTCCCTCTTTATAATATTTACTATACAAAGATATTGGAAAATTTCATTTTCTTTTAGCTTTGTGGAGTAAATTTATAAAGAAAAGTAGATACAGAAAGAACCTTTGCTTTTTTTTTTTTCTAGTCTTGAAAACTTCAAAAACAATAGATTGACACACGACCTTTACAGAGAGATGTAGAAATCAAGAAACAAGTCATTTGGTAGACAACCCACTTTTTTGTGTTTTTTTGTTTTTGTTTTTTTAATGGATCAAATTGTTTTGGGCAACTTGCTCGATGATAAAAGAGCATGAAGAATTTCGCGAGTGGTCTAATTGTTTCAGACGACCTGCCTATTGAAGAATAAAACGCGAAAAGGGTTTCGCGAGTGGTCTAATTGTTCCAGACGAGCTGCCTATTGAAGAATAAAACGCGAAAAGGGTTTCGCGAGTGGTCCAATTGTTCCAGGTGACCTGCTCGATTAAGAATAAAATGCGATAAGGGTTTCGCGAGTCGACCTGCCTGAGAGGAAGAAAAAAAAGGCGAAAAAGGTTTCGCGAGTGGTCTAATGTTCCAAGCGACCAGCCCGATGAAGAATAAAACGCGAAAAGGGTTTCACGAGTGGTCTAATTGTTCCAGGCGACCTGCCTGATAGGATGAAGAAACGCAGAAAGGGTTTCACGAGTGGTCTAATTGTTCTAGGCGACCTGCCCAATGAAGAATACGAGTGGTTTAATTGTTCCAGGCGACCTGCCCGATAGGAAGAATAAAACGCGAAAAAGGTTTCGCGAGTGGTCTAATTGTTCCAGGCGACCCGCCCGATGAAGAATAAAACGAGGATTTTTTTTGTTGACAAAGAAAAGGGTCTCATTGTAATGGGAGACCTGCCCAAATAAAAAAGAAAGGATATCATTGTGATGGGTGACCTACCCAAGTAAAAAGAGAAAGGAAAATGAAGACTCGAAGGGGCACTCAAAAGGATGGTCGAGGGCTCGAAGGCGCACTCAAAGGAGGTGAGGGCTCGAAGGCGCACTCAAAAGAATGGTCGAGGGCTCCAAGGCGCACTCGAGAAGAAGTGAGGGCTCAAAGGCGTGCTCAAAGGGAAGCGAGGGCTCAAAGGCGCGCTCGAAGGGAAGCAAGAAAGGAAGTTAGGGCTCAAAGGCCTGCTCGAAAGAGGTGAGGGTTAAGAAACACATTACCTTAGATGGTCGAGGGCTCCAAGGTGCACTCGAAAAGAAAGCGAGGGCTTGAAGGCGCTCGAAAAGAGGGGAGATAAGAGCTTGAAAGCACCCTAAAAGTGATGATCAAAGGCTCGAAAGCGCATTTGAAGGGAGATAAGGCTCGAAGGCGCATTTGAACAGAGGTGGAAAAAACATAGAGATTTTTCAAGTGGCCTAATTCTCATGGGTGGCCTGCCCAGGTTGAAAAATTCTCAAAAGTGAAAAATTTTCAAAAGCAATTTCAATCTTTGGCCATTTCAAGTTGATCTTCCACTTGATGGATCCCGCTAGAATTTTCTCTTATGAAATTTGCAAAAATTATTGTCTAATGTCTCAAAGTTTAAATGATATGCATGCATGTTTACCTGATTTGAAATATAGGCCCCCATTTCTTCTTAGTCTTTTTGTTGCTTGATTGATGAGGACTTGCTACCTCTGATTTGGATCCTCCTTATCGCTTGGCTTCTAGCCCACTCGAATTGGCCCATGTAAGTCTATTTCCAGATTTGTTTACACAACTCAGCCTTTATAGTGCCCATCGTGACCCACTTGCTTGCTAAAGATTTTCTGTCTCGTCAAATAATTTGAGAGGATCATTCATTACTCCTCGTCTCACTGATAAAAACATTCGGTGTCACTTGCTAAAAGGATCAAACTGTCTTTCGTAAACTAAAATGCCCCTTTCTTTGGTTGAAGGAAATTACCATCTCTTTTTCTAGAATTTTTCTTCTAAACACAATGATGCCCTCTTGTATTGGTCATTGCCTCTAAGTGCGCTATGTCAGTGACTTAGAAAAATAATGGTTTTAAGAGGCCATTCTCTCATTTCTCTCCTTTTCATTTTGGTGAAGGAATATGGGTTGACAATAAAGCTTGAAATCTTGATCTTATATTTTGAAAACAAAAATTGTTTCGATGTGAGCCTAAAACAATTTGCTTTTGAAATCTTGCAACTCCTTGGTTATTTTCTTTCTTAGAAAAGAGATTATATGCTCTTGTGTTTGGCAATGAGGTCTTCGGTGAAAATATATTATGAGATGACCTTTTGTTTTTATAGGTTTTCAAAGTGAAGGGCTCGAGAAAAAGCTCGAGATTTTGTATGAGAAAAACTGGTCTCTTTTTGAACATTCATTTATATCAGCATAAATAATAATGAGTAGTTTATTCTTGATGTCAGGAATCTTAAGAAAAAGTATTCTTTGCATTTTGAGAGCATTGTTTATTGTTCTAGGTTGCTTGCTTGCTTGATTAGAAATGGCTTTTACAGACACGTAATGTAGGTTGTGGTTTTTTGCTATGAAAGAAAATGATTTATAAAGCTCAAATAGTGTTTCGGGATTTTAAAGACTGAGGATCACCATCAACAGTTTGACTATTGACGTCATTCATATTTTCTTTTGCCGCTTTTTTTTTATTTGTTGCTTCTTCTTTTTATTGCTTTGCTAGGGTATACTCACTTTATCTTGGATGCTACTTTTTCTAGTGATTTAGGCATGCCCCCTAACATTTGAGTTTCTTGAGCTCTTATGTCTTTTTGGCTTTCTCACGGCATTTTCTCTTTTCTCATTGAAATTTTTTCTTGCCCCCCAGTGTGGGGTATGATCCTAGTCGAATTTTTTTTTTCATGAAAGAAAAAATATTTAGGCTCAAAAAAGGATCTCAAGTGATGTACTTATTTCAGAACGTGAAATGAATAGTAAAGATGATATTTTTTCATTTGAAACGTAAACAGTTAAGATTAATAAAAAGTTAAGATAACACAGTTAAGATATAAAGTAGTAGTAGTAATAGTAATAATAGTAGTAGTATAATGTTAAGATATAATGTTATGCACACAGAATTTGGATGCCTAAAATAAAAAGTTATTCCTAGTAAATATAATGTGACACCGATTATTAATGATAATGGCCTCGGCCTCATAACCTGCCCTTTTAGATTTCCGTCTATCTGCGGGCGTTACAAACAAGAAAACAAATTCAAGACATGGAAATCACAGATCATAAAACTCATTCAAAAGCAGCAGCTGCAGGATCTGGAGGGCTAGTGAGAAAAATATCAAGAAGTTGATCGATCGTTCTAAATTCCAGGTCTGGATATAGCCCAGAAGCCTCCAAGTCGTCCTCTCCCAGTTCAAACCCCATTATGTCACCCTTCACGAACAAACTGTGAAGAATAGAAACTGGAATATTTTGTGGATGTGGAAGGGCTGCAACAGATGTTAGCAAGAAGTCAAATGCTTTTAAAAGGTGAAAAGAACCTCACAAACAAATTGAGTGGACCTTTGTCTGGCATGGGATGGGAAATTTAACTCTTTATAAATAAAATAATAATAATAATAATAATTATTATTATATTCATTGCACTAACTTAGCTAGCTAAGAAATCACCTGACAAAGTAGTTTGGGATTTAAAAAAAGATTATATATGACATTTTTTCTAACATAACATAACATAACATATATATATATATATATATATATATATATATATATATATATATATATATATAACGGAAGTATCCCATTAATCAAATAAAAAGGGAAAGAAGCCAAAGTACATCAAATATTAAAAAATAGCGAGTCAACAGAAATTTCTTACACTCAGAGAGCTTCACTATCTCATCCTCAGGGACGTAAATCCTATTAAATGTCTTTCCAGTCTTCTTCTCCCAAAGGGAAATAAGTTCAAGCTGAGTTACAATGTTCTTCTGCGGCCGATAGATTACAACTCGATTGCATGTTTCGGGGTCATCAGCTATTTTGATGGTGTACATGGCTATATCTTCTTCATAGTTCATCACCGCTGTTAAACATAATATATAGATATTAATTGATGTAGTGTACGTGTACAGTGAATTTGGATTTTGATTTACACAATAACGATAATGAATGAATGGAATAGATGCTTTCGTACCCTTAGCTTCACCAGAGCCATAGACAGAGATATATTGAGGTTGCTCATGTGGACGGAGCAAGACATTGACAAAATATGCACCAAAGCAATTTGCTGACACAAAAGTGTAAGGGATTCCAGCTTCCTCTGTGGCCCTCCTTATCTTCCTCTTCTTGTCGAGGAAAGCTTCAAATGGGGGCAAGGGAGTCACTCTGTCCTCTTCAACTCCGAAGTCTGACGGAAAGAACCTCTAGTATGCACAGAAAATTACATGCACAAGCTTAGCTATCTCACCACCATACATGCACATAACTATATATAACATTCTTCAAATTGTTATACTTTAACAAGAGGATATATACCTTTATATTACCAGCAACTTTTATGGCTTCTATGATTTTGAGTTGGTCGAGAACCTGAGGATAAGCTACTGTGGAGATTACTACATCCACTTGACGAAGCACCGATACAATTTTCTCCTGCTCATCGAATTCTCCCTGCAACACTTGAAAACTATTTAGTTATATAACGTCATTCTTTTGAACACGTACATGTAGAGTGAAGGGTAATCATGATGAATGCTGGTAAATTAGAAAACGAAGGGGTAATTAGATTAATCAATATATACTTGAACAATGGTGACCCCCATGGCTTGGAATTCCTCGCGGATGCCTATTTTAGCAGGAGAAGATTGCGTGGTGATGGGACGAGCATATACGTAAGTTTTGTGACCCATTGAAACACTTGCTTTCACCATATACTTGCCTAAGTAGCCAGTTCCCCCAAATATGAGGATCTTGCTCATCTCATTCTCCATGGCTAATTGCTCTCTCAGCAACCACAACTAGCTAGATAATTTATAGAGCAGAAAATTGACCTCAGGTTGGCGTCATCACACACCCCTCTGCTCTTAATTTTGTGTTGAAAATATCCACAAAGTCTTTTTGTCATTTTATTTTACAATAAATATCATCTTGCCCCTAACAATTAAGTTGTTATTAAAAACAAATATCAAAATATCAAATAGTAAACTTTGTCAAAATTATCAAAATAAATAAATGTTGTTATTAAAAAAATCATTAATATCATAATAATATCAAGAATAATCATAATAAATAATCACATTCATGATCAATTAATCCAGTCTAATAAAATTATCAACAAGTTCAACGAGTGAGTATTATTTTGGGATAGATTTTGTACCTATAATACCATAAATTTGCTAAGAATTGTTTTTCCTTCTTTTATTTTATTTTTATCTCGACTGTTTTTAGGTTAAAAGCAAGGAAATAGTTTTTTTTAAAAAAAAAAAAGAGAAAGAAGATAAAAGAAAAATTATCATAATAGATGTATGATAATGAATATACCTTATTCATCAACACATTTAATATATTACATTAATTTTAATCAAGTTCATAATTTAACTAGTAGGGATTCAATTAAGAAAATTAAATCAAGGACTAAATTATATTTACTCTAAAATGCGATGACTAAAAAACAATAAATTCAAAACTCTTTTTTATATGAAAAAATAAAAAATAAATGCCAAAGTAATTTTTTTAATTAAATTCAAGCATTTTAATACACATTAATTAATAAAGAGTCTAAACTATATATGGAAACATGTTAGTGGTATCAAGTGGCTGAAGGATATGATGAAGCTAAAAATCTAAATAACAAGTATCACAATTACTTGTTGGTCTGTGTGATGTAGAATTTAGAATAATGAGTCAATTAAATTTTTAAAAAAAAGGAAAAAAAATTCTTTATTCACCAACCAAACCCTTGGAATTACATAAACAGCATCAAACCTCCAAAGCAAACCTATTTTTGGAAATGAACTGGGCAAAAATCTGGAAAAGTAAAAGATGATCAAGGGCGGGTTTTGGATGGGTGAAGCCCGAGTCAGAGGACCACAGCCTTCATACCCACATATCTTGAACTCCAGAAAATGACATGATGCTTTCATGTGATAAACATGATGCGTGAACAAATAATCCAAAACATGAATGACAACACAATACGAACGTAGATGAAAGTTATACGGTGACAAATTAGAATATGATGCTTTCATGTGATAAACATGATGCGTGTTCAATTTCACTTTCAAAGCTCACAAAAATGTCAGAAATTGTATTATTACGGTGAGATTCATTAATAATTTTCATAGGAGGTCCCATTATTTGTAGTATTCAATTTCATTTTCAAAGCACACAAAAATGTCAGAAATTGTATTATTATGGTGAGATTCATTAATAATTTCATAGGAGGTCCCATTATTTGTAGTATTCAATTTCATTTTCAAAGCACACAAAAATGTCAGAAATTGTATTATTATGGTGAGATTCATTAATAATTTCATAGGAGGTCCCATGATTTGTGCGAGGGCAGGGTGCAAGTCTTTACACGCCTAAGAATTTCCTTGCCACCCTAAATACTTAGTTTTCTTATCCAATGTTTAACATGTTAAAAAAAATAAATTAAATCAAGAAAATTAAAATAAATTGATCATAAAAAAAACTGGTTAAACCAATTAGAATATTTAAAAATTTTATGCATGTGAACTCGCTACCCTTTCCTTGCTGGTTACTTTTTTATAAGTCTGAAACCGAAAAATCTCAACCGAGCCGGATCGAACCGATTTAGTATAAACTAAACTGAAATGAAAAATATAAAAGTCAAACAAAAAAACTAAACTGAAATGAAAAATATAAAAGTCAAACAAAAAAAACTAAACCGAACTGAAATCAAGCCTATCATAAAGTCCAAAAAACCCTCAAATAACAATATAGTTTTTGGATTTTAATATAAAATAACTGAAACGAAACCAAAACTGGTTGATTGAGTTTTGGTTTTTAATATAATATAACAAACCAAAACCGGTAAGTTGGAACCGGTTTCGGTTCGGTTTTAGTTTTATTTTTTGTATTTTATAAAGTTTTAGTTTGGTTATTTTTATAAATAAAAACCAAACCGAATTGAAAATGATCATTACTAGTTAAAAGTATCTTGCATGTATATTTTAAGCATCAATCCAGAGTAATTTTATTACTCTTTTTTTTTTCTTTTTATCTAAAGAGGCAATTATTATTAAATACTACGGTAAACACTATTTATAGGTTTAATAACTATGGCAAATACTAGACTATTTCTTGCCTTATCATTGTTTTTGATATTATTATTAAACTTAATATAATAAATTACATTTAAAAATTCTCAATTTAACTTTTTATTTAACCTTAACTTTAAATTAAATTATATAAAAATTACTCCAACATAATCTTATCAACCGACAAATTCAAAAAAATAATCATTCTACTATTCCCAATGCGATGGCAAGCAGCTCACTTCACATCTTCTTCTTGTCTTCATCACTTGTTTCTCCAAGAGCATCGATGGAGTTTTGTAAAATGACCCAACTAATAGAATTGTTGTTCCAGTTTCTCAACTAAATGCAATCCGAAATGAGACGAAATAAATAAAACTTTTTGCCAGATATCATGAAATCTTGTATGGGAAATACTTCTTGAATCCATGGTGTTTGATGGCCTCTTTTAGTTTTTTTTTAACTAGATAAGTGGCGTTCTGCTGCGGGCTGTTTCTCCAAGAGCATCGATGGAGTTTTGTTAAGAAAAAACTGTGTAAAATGACGCATCTTAACTCGATGAACGGGAATGCTAAGATCCAAGTCAAGCAAAGAGGATCGCAAGTTAGCATGTTGTAATTTGATAATATGAGATGGTAACTACCAAGAAAATGGTAGTGGATTCACGTGTACAAAATTGATTTCAGTGAGAGGAAAATCTTATATTGGCACTTTTATACGCAAGACAATTAATGCCTATATTTTCTGAATTTTTTTATCTTTAATAATTATTATTTTTTTGTTTTTAAACAGGAACAACAATTTTCAAGCAATTTGAAATTAATTTTTCTAACAATCATCTAACAATAACAATTTTTAAACACCCTGCATTATTTTTTCTTAAAGTCATAATAACTATTTTTCAAACAACTTTTTTATTAAAAAAAATTATTGTAATAGCTACAAATACTATTTAATTTTTTATTTATTTATTTTCTTCTTTATTGTTACATGTTAATAGCCTATATAAGAACCATGCACTCTATGAATAACAAAAAATAAGAAACTGGGCCAAAATGTTTTGCACTTGAACTTGTTGGTTTTCATTTCACTCCTTCTCTAGCTATTTTTGTGTCCCTCATTATTATTTGAAGAATAAAGGGAATTTCAGAACAATGGATTTGAGAAAAAGTACACGTTTTCTTATCATTAAAAGTTCTGTGTACATATAGCTTAATTATATAGCATTACAGCAACAAAGAAATTTGATTCACTTTTACATAATCAAACTTGAGAGATTGTTGATTTGCCCCCAGATGCAATACTTATTGGTTACAAATGGATGTTTAAAAAAATTCCTAATAGTTCTATAGATAAATACAAAGCAAGATTAGTTACAAAAAGTTTTACTCAAAAACAAAATGTGGATTGTTTTGATATCTTTTCACTTATAATTAGAATTTCTTCAATTCGTATTTTAATTGCTTTAGCTTATATTCATAACCTTTTAATACATCAAATGGATGTTAAAACTGTTTTTCTAAGTGGTGATCTAGAAGAAGAGATAAATATGTTACAACCTTAAGGTTAAGGTTGTACACTTCTTAGACAAAAGAATAAAGTTTGTAAGTTGAAAAATTATTATATGACTTAAAGAAAGCTCATAAACTATGGCATGAGAAATTTGATCAAGTTATTTTAAATGATGGTTTTTCTTCAATTAGTGTGAATAAATATATGTATACTAAGTCTATTGATAATGAATACATAATCATTAGTTTATATGTAGATGATATGCTTATTTTTTGTACTAGCATGAATGTCATGCATAGCACTAAACATTTCTTAACCTCTAAATTTAATATGAAAGATATGGGTGAAGTTAGTGTAATATTGGATATTAAAATTATAAGAAGAGACAATTGTATAATGTTAACACAAAAACATTATATAGAGAAACTTTTCAAGAAGTTTGGTCACTTTAATATGACACTTGTGAGTACTCCTTATGATGCTAGCACTTAATTAAAGAAAAACAAAGGTAAAGTTATTGCTTGGCTTAAGTAGATATACACACAATCCCAATCATGAGCATTGAACGGAAATAGTCCAACTAATAAAATATTTGAGAGGTATCATGGACTATGATATTATAGATATTGGATTTCTCATTGTACTAGAAGTATACAACGATACTAACTTGATTTCAGATTCAGATGAGATTAAATCCACTAGTTGTTATATCTTTATTCTTGGTGGTGGTGCAAGGTCTTGGAAATCATCCAAGCAAAATTTAATTGTTTGATCTACCACAAAGTCAAAATTTATAGCTTCAGAATCAGTAGGAAATGAAGCTGATTGGTTGAGGAACTTTTTAACTAAAATTCCATTGGAAATAAAACCAACACCTTCTATATCAATGAATTGTGATTGCTAAGTACCAATATCCACTGCTAAGAATAAATCTTTCAACGGTAAAAATCAACATTTTCAATTAAGACATGATGTGTAAAGCAACTGCTAAAAGATGGAATTACTTCAATTGATTATGTAAAGTCGGAAATGAATTTGGTCAATCCTCTAACTAAACCACTTTGTAGAAAAATGATATTAGAAACATCGAGAGGAATTGGACTAATGCTTAAATGAGAAATCAAAATGATGGTAACTCAACCTATATGATTAGAGACCTCATAAATTAGGTTCATATGGGTAATAACAAAGTCATTTGTGATTTTGCAGTATTATAAAACAAGTCTTTTTCTATGATGTGAGAATAGTGCTAGTTTACAATTATAAAGAGGATGAACTACAAAGTTCTTAATGAGTTCCATATTTCTTATGGATAGTGTTCAAATTGCAGTGAACACTTGATAAAATCATCTATATGAGTGTGGAGTGGGTCGCTCCTATGAAATACTATCAAAATCTCTAGAGCAGTCATGAACAACCAAGTGCGCGCATGACCTTTTAAGCACAAAACCAAGTCAAACAACAAGAAATTGTGGGGGTATAATGTGATTAGTGGGATACCTAACTTACATTATGAATTTTTGGTTCATATAAGTTAAAAATTTTACCAATAATTTTATAAGTTAAATCTCACTCTTTATATGATCTGGTTCATAGTCCAAAAGACACTAGGTTAGATGCATTACACTCAATAGATAGAATTTTAGCAAGTTTTTTTTCTTATTCCAAAAATCTTTTGAAATATATAGGGGATTGTTGTAAATAATGAAAACTGTTTCAAAAGTTATTATTCCACATTGAAAAAACACAATTGTTTTCTTATGAGATAAAGTATACATAGGGCTTCTTATCTCATATTGAAAAAATAAAACATTCAATTAGTGTTTATATAGTAAATTTTGATATGGGATAGTAACCAATGAGAAAATGGTAGTGGGCTTGCGCGCATAATGTTGAGCCGAGCAAGAGGAAAACCGATTATTGCCCCCTTGCACGTGAGGCAGTATCTATACATTTTAAACCTTTTGTCTCCAGCAATAATTTGTTCTTTGGCCCTCAAACTGAAACAATAATTTTCTAGGAATTAATTTTTGTAAAATTCTTATAACAACCATAATTTTTAAACACTATGCATTAATTTTTATTATTGTTATATAACAACTATTTTTCTAACAATTCTTTTATTTTTTTAAAAAAATTTTCTTTATAAATGCTCTTTAATTCTATTATTTATTTTCTTCTTTGCTATTACAAGCTAACAACCTATATAAGGACCATACACTCTATGAATAACAAAAAATAAGAACCTAGGCTAGAATTTTTTACACTTGAACTTGTTGGTTTTCCTTTCACTTCTTCTCTTGTTATTTCTGCATCCCTTATTATTTTTTAAGGAAGAACCTATTAAATCTTGCGGGATAACCTTTTGTTGAGGAAATATCCTTAAGGACAGTATCTATACACGTCTCAAGTTTTGTTTGCTATTTTATTTTTTTATGTTCTTCGTTCCTAATTTTAATTCTAACAATTATTGTTCACAATTTCATAGATCATTATGGATTGGTGTAGTAATTATTTTCAAAAAAATTCAATTTAATCGTTGAACTTTTATTTTGCATCATTTAGTCCTTTTGAGCCCAAATTAGCTCTCAATTATATATATTTTTTTAGGGAAGGTTGAATTCAAAGACATATGACTTAAGTTAAGAAAAAAAAAAGGTGAAACAAGTGGCATGGAGGCTTTGAAATTTGTTGTAAAAGCTCTCTTTTTTTACTCCATCTTTTAGCTCTTAGGTAACTGATTCCTTTAGTTTTCAAAAATTTAATTTTTGTACCAAAATTTATTTTTTTATTTTTTCAATTTTTTTTGTGGGAGGAGACAGAGGGACTCGCTGGATTCCAGTGTTGCGAGAGAAAGTTATCATTGGTAACGATTATAACCACTGAAATAATCGATTTATATGTCAAATGATACCATATGATGAGAGGAGTTCAAACTAGGTGTGGTTTTTTTTTTTGTACTTTGAAAGTGCATCTAGAAAACATATCTAAACTTTGGGAAGATTTTTTTTTCAAGTTGATTTTGGGTTTTGAGTTGTTTTTTTGCTCTTTTTTTTTAGGTAATAGATTGGTTTAACAAGGTTTTTGGAATGCTTTCATAGTGTTTTAGGTCAAAATGAGTTGAAAATGGATTTCTGGGTGAAAACAATATGAACACTATTTTTCTGACCACCACAGTACACAAAAACCTAAGAATCCAAATGACACATTATTTATGATTTTTCAAAAGAAGTTGGGCTCCCTATTGACTTAAAAAATAAAAATAAAAGGCCCTTGTGTGAGACATTTCTTGATGGGTCAAGTGCTTGACCTGGCTTATCAAGCCAAGCAGCGCCTAACCTCATTCATTTCTGTTTTGTTTTTTTTTAATTAATATCCTTTGATATGTTTTTTTTTTTACATAATTTTTAAGTTTATGTTTTAATTAATACCCTTTCTTTGTGATTTTTTTGCTTATTTAGATTTTTTTTTAATGGCGATAAATTTTTTAATTATATTGGGTATATTTAATTTTTAACGATGTCAATATGATTCATATGTAATTTTTTTATTTTATATAGATTAAATTTATTTTTTAAAATTAAAAATATTTTATTTTTTATCATATTTTTAATATGTGCAGCCTTAGATAGTTTTTTTTTTCCTTTGATTTTATTCAATAAATTTCATAGTATTTTTTTCTTTTATTTTACACAATCGGGTAAATGATCCGTGTTACGATATTGAATATCTTTATCTATATTTGTCTCTCAATTTTATTTAGTTTTGTTTTATTTATCGTTACTTTTTTCTCTTAAATTATCTTGATCTCATGATATAAGAAGCATGATAGACATGACCTGGACATATCTTATGTCGAGGTCATGAGTTTCACGTGATAGCTCAGCTTTGTCTAGGGCAATTTTTTTTATTTGTTGTTGTTACCATATTTTTTATTGTATTATTAAATTCATCAAGATTTAACCTAGTTATCGAATTTCTCTAACTTCTTTAAAAACATAATTGTCTCGTAATTGTTTTTGTTAAAAAAAATTTAGTTTGACCTACAACATTGCGCGAGCCACCAATCTAATATTATAAACTAAAAGAGATAGAGGTTTTACTGTAGCGTTTTTATTGTCCATCGTCATCCCCTCTTATATCATTGTAGTGAATTTTTACTACAGTAAATTTTTTGAAAATTTTCAATTTGGTCCTCTGACATTTATTATGAACAATTAAGCCCTTTTTAGCCCAAATTAAAACCCAATTGTATTTATGTTTTTTTTTTTGGAAGGAAGGTTGAATTGAAAGACAGTGGACTGAAGTGAAAAAAAATGAGTAAAATAGGTGGTGTCTTTTAAATTTACAAATTTCATTTTAGTCCCCCATCTTTTAGTATCAAACTTCATTTTCCTCTTTTTTTAGTTTTTTTAGGACAAAGAGTGGGTCGACAGATTCTAGTGTAGAGGGAGAAATTTGTTGTTAGTGATGATTATGGCCACTAAAACATATGATGAGGGGAGTTAAAATTTGGTGTTGTTTTACCTTGAAAACAC
The DNA here is from genome assembly GCA_015852605.2 of Populus deltoides. Taxonomy (NCBI): domain Eukaryota; kingdom Viridiplantae; phylum Streptophyta; class Magnoliopsida; order Malpighiales; family Salicaceae; genus Populus; species Populus deltoides. The sequence goes on along the minus strand of CM027582.2, from coordinate 12,802,658 downwards.
CTAAAAATAGTTTTGAGGTCAGAAAGATATTTTGTTCCGGGTTGATTTCAGGTTTTAGGGTTATTTTTGTGTTTTTGGAGACCATGAATTGGTTCAACAATGTTTCTACGGTGTCCTAGATATTTTGAGTAAAAAATGGATTGAAATAAGTTTTTAGGTCAAAAGAACAACAACCTTGTTTTTTTGGCCAACCAGTTGCCAGATTCTATGACGTGTTGTATTTTTTTTTCAAACAATTAGGGCAGACAAGCAAATAGACAAACGACATGTTATTTGTCCCATTAACTTAAGAAAAAAATTTAAAGGCCCGCGCAAGCCTTTTCTTGCTCTACCAAATGCTTGGCCTGGCTTACCATGTCTAGTAACGACCTCATTCCTTCTTTTTTTAATTTTGAATTCTTTTAACTAATGCTTTTTTATTTATTTTTTAAAATAATTTTTAAATTTATATTTTAATTAATACTCATTCTCTATAAATTTTTTGTCTTATTTAGCCTTCTTTAAATAATGATTATATATTTTATTATATTTAGTGTATTTAGTTTTTTAAATTGATGATATGATTCATCTGTAATTTTTATATATTTTTTATATAGATTAGATATTTATTTTTTATAATATTTTTAATATATACAACCTTGCATAATATTTTTTTTTATTCAATAAATTTTATGTGTCTATTTCTATTACAAATTGATTTAAATAAAAATATTTTTTAAACACAATCACATAAATGACTCATGTTGTGATATTAAATATCTTAATCTACATTTTTCTCTCAATTTTTTCATTATATTTTTATTTATCGTTAATAACATTTTTTATTTATTTACACAATGGTTTGTGATTTATATAATTTGATGCTTGCATAAGTTTTTTTATTTATTTTTTATGATTTTTTAATGTAAAAAAACTGTTGATAATTTCTACATATTTAATTTTTATCACGTATTGGTTTTTTTAGTTTCACATTTCAATCCAAGTTAATAATGCATTGTTTTTTTTTGTTAATTTTAATATTTATTCTTTTGATTTTTTAGCTTTTTTTTAATAGACTATTGAAAATTATTTTAAAGACTACTCAACACAACTACATGCTGATGGAAGGCAGCATGGGTGGATTATGGGAACCAAATTAATGGACGATTGCATGCTTCCTCATCTTCCTTTCAGAAAATTTTGCCACACTTATGAAATTATCCTTCTCAAAATATTTTCTTCATTGCCACACTTAATGGTGTTTCTGGAATAAATGTACTTGATTGATCATTTCTTAGAAATATATGAGAACTCAAACAGAAAAAATGGAAATATAATAACTCAATTGGAAATCCGACAAAATACGTGCACTGCATTGGTAACCATCTCTTCCCTAATCTCCTCTCCTTTTCGTCTAATATATTTTGCAATATTCAAGATCGGGATCAACCACAAGAATTTCAACTCTAGACCATAAAAAATAAAAAGCCTGGCTTGCTATCTTCAGGTGAAGGAAAAATATAGCAATGTATACGAGTAAAAGCATCTTCAAGGCTAAATTGTTAACAGCTTGCTAGCTTTTTTAGGAATATATATATAGAAATAGCTTTTACGGGAGAGAAGAGGTATTTTGGCTATGCTTTTACCTCCTGAGTTGGAGATGTCCTAACATATGAGTCACGAGATCAAAAGATAACATGTTATCGTCAAACATTTATGATAACTGTCTCAAATTTTGATTAGAAAACATTGGCAAAAACAAATGTCAAACAAGTGCCAGCACCAACAAAGGGATTGCTGCCTTACATCTCAATATGGAACAGTCTTGCCTTCTTAAGAAACTCTACCATACCTGCAACTGAACCAATTCCAGAGACGACAGTTACAATCAAGCACACGAACCCTAAGGCTTGGAGACCAAACCAATGGCAGCTTCCTCTCTTGATCTTGGCCTGCACTATGTACATGCTTATCGGAAAGTAGACTGTTAATGGCCAGAAGGAAACTGAGCCGAGAAGACCGAGAATCGCATTGAAAAATGGAAACATCATTGCAACTGCAGTTGTGATAACAACGAAGATTGTGCGTAGAAACAACCTGTTTATAGTCAAGTGAAGGGAACCTTTTCTCGAGCATGGGAATCTGATGGTGTAGATTTTGTTGAAAGATGATGTTGGCCATCTTGACCCAATCCATTTTTCATTGATAGCAAAAAGTGGTTGAGCATACACCTGAGAAGAGCAATGACAACAAAATTTGGACTGAAATCAAACATCATGCGAGGTGGCAAGTTTAATAATCCATTCAAAGAAAATAAAAGAAACCAAAGTACTTGAATATTCAGGATGACTGGCGTACATAAATTTCTCAATCATTTTCATGAAAATGGATCTTTCTACAACTGTCAGAATGGACAGAGAGCACGTACGGAATATCCAAATATAAAAACCATATGGTGTCATTTCATGAAATTATTGATTTCAAGTAAATCCATGTTAAATAAGTTTTCAAGAATCTGTTCAGAAATGATTAACTGCGATCAAAATTTACCAGCTGATATTGAAAACACAAGCACCTAGAAAGGAAATTTGCAATCCATTATCAAGAAGATACAAAGTATAGTCAAGTATCCTTCATACCATGTATGTAAAAGTGCTACTTTCAGGACAGAACGAATCCAGTTCAGACATGTAATTCAGCTAAGAGAAGAAATATGTAGCCAATAATTAGATGCTGTAAATTAAGGCATTGTCGCAATGCTGGAAATCCAGTGACTAAGCAATTTGCTTCCTTGTAATTTTGAAAATATCTCAAAGTTGTTCGCTATACCCACAGGTGCATTGGACAAAAACTATTATTAAGAAAGGCTAGCATAGACTTTAACAGGCTTAAGGCTACCTTAGTTAGCAGCAAAGCTTCAAATCAATAACAGAGATAAATTTGTTGCATCAAGCATGGGATATTTTGTGCATTACAACATGATTTTAGCCACTTGGATCCTACAAATTATAGCAGGATAATTGTAAAGAAAATAGTCTACCTCTATATACAAAAAATAGATCATTGATGCAAGAAAATAACTAAAATGCTAATTTTTATTTATAAATAATTCTGTTTGGTGCATTAGTTGAACTTAAAATTAATAATCAAATTGTGCAACTACATGTCACTGCATAGAATGTGATAACATCAGCTTTACATTCAATCAACCTAGATGCAATTGAAGTCTTGAAACTTGAATGTGAATAGCCTCCACCAGTAACTTGCATAATAAAGAGGGAAAGTACTATTGGATTTCAACGAAATGTGAAGAAGCATCATAACTGCAAAGGCCAATTCGTGGCTGTTTTGCAAGCAAGTGTGAGCACATATACATGACAAGGAGGGATTGAGCACGGATATACCTGATAGGCCCCAATTAGATGTATAATTACAGCAATGTTGGCCATGTCAACAAGCCAAAATGGTTCATAAAATCCGGAGAGAATATTTCCAGGAACATCATTTCCAAATGCAGCATAACCAATGCATCCCAGAGAAATGTAAAAGAATGCTGTCCCAACAACAACAAACAATGATACTCTCTTCATCACTTTATTTTCTGGTGGAACTGACTTCAGGGTATCCTTTAGGAAATTGGTTTATATAATCAGGATGGGTAATTGTTGAAAATGACTATAAGAAATGAAAAACAATTTTAGGTTAAAGTGCAAAACCTGAATTTCTAGGAGTAGCATGCAGTAAGTATAGGCCAAAGCAATGTTTCCAAGAGCTTGAAAAGCTTGCCAAAATCTTTCTGACGTAGCTTCAGTATTTACCACCATCGCTACCATGAGACTTCCTTTAAACTCATGGTTTGAGGATAGTTTAGCAGTAGATAGACATAATGCTATGAGCGCATATGCAAATGATGTGACTGATGCAATTACTGAAAGGATTGCCACTTTTTCCAAGTTTGGGCATTGAGATAGAAATATTTCTATTGCTCCGTATATAAGCATATAGAGATTTCCTGACACTCCACATTTTGCATTATGTCCCTTGTCATGAAAACAAGTTGACCTCTTTACAGACCTATTCAGAAGATGAAAAAGAAGCATTAGCTACAACATCTTAAGCACTTGCACACAGTTGAATAAGAAGGAATGTCTTATGCTCAATTAATGGGTATCACATACACGTGAAACTTTTAAGATTGTGATGTTCAGAAATAAATTGTTTAGGCTTATGCAGCAAAGCTGTAGATGCACTAGCAGAGAGTTCAAGAACTACAATATACCAACACACAATCAAGAATAAATTGCAACAGATCAATGTATTTTATCAAAAAAGTTTTTTGAAGCAACTCACGCTATGCTAATGGCAGTTGTAACTGTGTAGCCAATCATTGTTCCCCATAATATTGAATACTGCAATATTCCACAAATAAGTTCACTCTTAGGACCTGCACAAACCGAAAGTAATTACTGTTTGACATATAATACATGATAAGCCATGATTTCAGGTGGAAAGTATAGAACCCTGATATTTTGTGAAACTTTTACTTTGTGCCTTATATATTACTGTGGTTATTATGGTCCACTCAAGTCTTCTACAGGTTATGGACAATAAGAATGGAAATAAAAAGAAAATCGAAGTGAATTATATTAATTACATTTTATAAAAAGGAATATATGCATATAAAACAATTTATTTTGGGAATCATTATAACAATGCACATTAAAAGGATAGATACATACCTAAAAGTTCTCTCACAGCATGAATGTACGTATAGTTTCTTTTTCCAGTTACTGGATCTGGTGTTCTATAGCAATCACATAGAAGAGAGGCAATATAGTATGTAACAATGGCAAAGAAGACGAGGACGAAGGGGCCAAGGATCCAACCCAATTGAGCAACACTCCAAGGCAATGCTAATATGCCAGCACCAACAACAGCCGTAAAAGCATGGGCTGTAGCAGTCCACAAGGTACCTAAATCACAATGAAACACGGTAAGTGATGGTCATAACCTGAACATTAAATAAGAAATAGAGAATGTGAAAAGGTAAAAGTACATGCATTTTTTTGTTAGCAGCGTGTCATATAAATGAGCATATTTCTAGGTCAGCCCTCATTGAAGTATCATCTCATGTATCTCAAGTGTCTGAAGGTTCTCTTAATTTGGGTCAGCCTATTATTTTGTGCGAATATGATTCTAGTTGTTATTCATCAAATGAAGCCACTAGTACGTGCTCTTACTAGTTGCAGGTTAATCCTGATTATACAATATTCTATGACATGTTACCTGATTACACTAGCCAAAACAAATGGGCATCATTTGCAGAAATTAACATGTTATTACCGCAAACAAGAAGTCATTGATCCCAGATGACGTTTCTAACATGGAACATAAGTAAAATTACAAGATAAATCATGAAGTGGAGATGATGTTCGACTGATACGGGATGCTTATTTTTTTTATGTTCACATTGACATGATATTCAATTAATATACGATCCTCAAAATTTGGGAAGCGAATAGGTGGAGCAAATATCAAATTCTCACTCCATATGGACTATATCTTGATCTACCAAGACAAATGGTGCTTCATGCTTGTATCCTGTAGTTGGATCAACATAATCCATTGCTGTGGACCAAATTCCCATAGTTTCTCAAGTGACCATTCATTGCTTCCAGCAACTTGTATAGCTCTTTAACTTTTGGATGTGCTTTTTCACCCTTGCGGAATTCATGAACCAGACCATCAACTTCAATTGAACTACACCCTGGAGTCTTTTTTATGTTTCTTTCTTTCATGGCCTTTCTCCATTTCAAAGCATCTCTCCATCTATTTGCAGAGGAATACATGTTCGACATGAGTGTATATGCACCATCTTTCCGGGGCTCCACCTCTAGGAGTTTTTCCATTACACTTTCCCCAACCTCAACCTTCGCATGCATTTTGCAAGCTCCTAGTAGTGCCCCCCAAACAAAAGCATCAGGAGCAATTGGCATATTCTGTATGAACTCTTGTGCCTCACTTATTAGTCCAGCACGACCCAAAAGGTCAACCATACAACCATAGTGCTCTGCTTGAGGTTCTAGGTTGTAGACCTTGGACATGTCCTCAAAATATCTCCGTCCTTCTTTCACCAATCCTGCATGACTACACGCGGAAAGAACACCCACGAATGTTACTTCATCAGGTTTTATGCCTGTTCTGGGCATTTCAGAGAAGATAGATAGCGCACTCTCTACTTCCCCGTGCATTGCCAAGCCTACAATCATTGCAGTATACGAATAAACATCTCTTAATTTCATGGCTTGGAACACTCTGAAGGCTTGATCGATGCTTCCACTCTTCGCATACATATCCACAAGAGCGTTCCCAATAAACCCATCTGCCCTTAGGTGACTTTTATCTATATAAGCATGAACCCACTTTCCAAGATCAAGCATTCCAAGATTTGCACAAGAATTCAACACAGCAACCAAACTGACATCATCTGGTTTCAATCCCACCTTTTGCATCCGCCTAAATACATCCAATGCCTCTTTAAATTGTCCTTGCTGAGCTAGACCAGATATCATTGAATTCCAAGAAACTACATTTTTAACAGGCATCTTATCAAACATGTGCCTAGCAAAACCAGCTTCCCCACATTTTAAGTACATGTCCACCAATGCATTGCCAAGGAAAACATCCGAATCAACATTCACCTTAAGGTGAACCATATATTCATGGATTTTCCTACCCAAACTCAAGTCTCCCAGCTTGGAGCACGCGGAAAGCACAACAACTAAAATCATATTGTCCGGTCTTAAATTTGCTTGGCACATCCGAAAGAAAGCCGAAACGGCATCTATTGGAAATCCCATCTTGAGATATGCTTGAATGAGCGTGGTCCACGAGACCAGGTCCCTAACAGGACCTTGCTCAAACAGCTTCTCGACAACGTCGAGCATTCCGCAGACAGCATAAAGCCTCATAAGAGTGTTATTAACATACACATTTTCCATGAAAAACATTTTAATACAATGAGCATGAATCTGCTGACCTTCCCAAAGAGCCAAAGAATGGGAGCATGCCTTAAGAACAAAGGGGATAGTGTACGTATCAGGAATAATGCCCTTTATCAGCATTTCCTGATACAAGTGAAAAGATTGCATAGAAGTTGATGACATGCGTTGGATTAAGGCATTGTAAGCATAGACATCAGGTTTATCCCATTGCTTAACAAGAGAGTGAGCATAGTTAAGGTTTTTGTCATTTGGGGGGCTAAGGAAATGGTTTAGTTGTAAGAGTGAGTAGATGAGTTTTTTAGCATAAATGTGGTGAGTTTGAGACCTTGGTGTTTTGATGATGAAGGCATGGATTTGTTTGAGCTGTGATACAGATTTACAATAATGGAGTTTAGAAAGAAGAGATAATTCTTGTTGGGAAGAAATAGAATTAGGGTTGTTCTGGGGTTGTGGCGTTTTCGAAGCTGAGTAAATAGTAGTGGTGGTGGCGGGTTGTGACAATGTTGTTGCAATTCTCATTTTTCCGGGAGCCGAGGAGGCTGTGGCTGCACTTCTTCTTGATAAGATGATATAATGCAATTGCGACCAAGTTTTAATTTTATTTATAATTTTTTTAAATTTTAAATTATTTTTATTTTAAATTAATTTTTTTAACAATTTTATATTATTATATATTAAAAATAAAATTAAAAAAATATCATTTTAATACTTTTTTAAATAAAAAAATCTTAAAAAACAATCGGTACGAAACACCATTTAAAGTCAACTAATTTTGCTGCGGGCCCCAAGGCCTGTACTCACTGGATCCTGGCCTATATCTTGTAAGGGGCCTTAAGCCCTGTATGGTGGTCTAGTTGGGCCCAGCCTAAGGAGTTAGATCTGAAATCAAAATATACACCAGCCCAATAAGGCAATGATAACTTTATGAGTTAGCACCCGCTCTGAATTTTGTTAATGAGAAAAGAATAATAAAAAAAAAATCCAATTTTAAATTTTCGAGTGAGAAAAGCGTGACAACTCTGTAACAGAAATAAAAAGGCAGGGTGAAAAGGGTAAACAGAGAATCTTCCGCTAGGGTTTGTGATGCATGTTCTTCAAAAGGGGAAAACAGTCAAGTCACCAATTTGTCGACATGAAACTGATCTCCTCAGAAAGAAGAGAAGAAAAAGGCCAGAACACATGGAAATATCAACCTCTATCCATGCAAATGAGCGATAATAATAATGAAAAGAAAAACCACAGGGACATGCAGAGACCACTTGATGAAAATGGTGGTGAAGATGGTGGTACCTGTTCTAACGCGCCCATCATCCCCTGCATCCATCGTCATTTCCATTGAGCCAGTCCAGCCACGAACAAGCGAAAGAAGAAGTGAAAGAAGGAAATGAGAGAGATGGGAAGAGTAGAGTGCGTGTAGAGGGGTGCAGGCTTGTTGATGAAATGGCACAGGGAGGGAGAGACTGCGCTGTGGCCTGTGCCTCGTGGCTTGTGGAGAAGGTATTTTAGAAGTGAATATTATTTATACATGGAGCCCACGGAAAGAGAGTCGTCAGAGGAGGTCTAGTTAGCAAACATCACCTGCTCTCTGTTGCTGAATTTAGGCTGTTTGGTAGTGTTGTAATGGTTGTTTTTATTTAGAAAATATATTAAAATAATATTTGTTTTATTTTTTAAGAATTATTTTTTACGTCATCGAAAAAGATATTAATTTGAAATAAATATTAAACAAAAATAGATGCGCTTAATTAGTAAGAAACTGTATTTGGTATCTCTCCAATTTATTGAGACAACATGCATGCATGGTGATGCCAGGTGGTCGCTGCTTGTTACTTCTTCCAATTAATTACCACAGCGCAGAATTCGAGAGTGTGTTTTGGTCAGTCAGGGTCACTATAGCCCCAGCCAAACAAGACTATATCATGAGTATTTGATATTGAGTTATAAACTTAAAATTTAAGTTTTTTTTAATTAATTTTTTTTATTTTCAGATAATGATATTAATAATAAATCATAAAAAATAAAAAAAAATATTTTTTTAATATTTTTTAGAATAAAAAATACTTTAAAAAACGATAACAGCCTATCAGATAAATAGGGGCAAATCCACCAGGTAAGAAAATGACCATGTTCAATGAACCTAAATTGCTCTGCTATCTCCCTGTTTTGCTTCCCAATAAAATGCACCCTCTTTTTCCCATTATCTCCATGCATACGTTACGCACATCTCGAGTGTCATTTCTCCTTTTGGAGGTAGTTTTTTGTGCCAGGTTTCTCCCATTAATCCGTTCGGCTCTATGCTAGATGTGCCTCATTCTAAGAAAAAAAATTAATACTTTTGAAATTTCGTGATAGAGTTTTATTTTTAAGATTTCCTTTCATATCCAATATATTTTAAAATATATTTTTATTATTATTATTAGCATGAATATCCGGGCTAATTTACTTGACTAATTCTATAAATTCTAAAGTTAATAATCATGTAAACATCTAATGACTATTATATCAGCAACCACAATATTCAAATCTTAAAATACAGGAAAACAAATTTTTTAATCTCAAAATCGATGAATATTTACCGAAATTATCATTCAAAATATATCTTGAGTGGATGGGTCTTTAAACAAACAGCATTAATTACTCAATTATCATTTCTTCTTAATTAATGCTGGTAAATTTTGAATTCAAAAAATAAGGAAATCTTTTTTCTCTTTAACTCTATCTCTATCTATTAGGAATAAAGAGAAAATGATAATTTCTTTCCTGGGATTCTTAAATTCATTTTAAATAATTAATTTAATTTTTAAATTGTGAAACTTTTATCAGCTCTAGAGTAGTGATTGTTGAACTTTTATGTTTCATTAAATCAATGTGTTTCATTTATTGGTCCCGCATAATATTCAAGGACTGAAATAAAATCCATCACAAAATCAAATCATCTTTTGAAGAAATATTATCATTAGAAAAAAAAAAATATTAAATAATTAGTTAGTGTTGAAATCTCCAAACTAATTAAATACCCAAGAAATAATTATTTTAATAATTAAAATAATTGATTATTCAAAGTTCAAACAGGGTTTTATGTCTTTTTATTTTTTTAATAACCGTGAAATTACCGTATTGCTCTTAAAAATAAACAATTAGAATTTTTGGTCTACAGGCTGTCTGGTAATTTCAATTTTGTCATGAGTAGTTAAATTACTCAGGTACCCTTTATCATATAAATTTGTTAGCCTTAGCTTTAGGGGCTTGATTGTCATTTTCTAATGGCTTTTTTGTATTATTTTTTAGTCCCAAGGGCATTTATGTTTTTTTTATAGTTTTATGAACAATTAAATTACTTTATTACCCTTACCCTTTAATTTTTTTTGCCTTGACTCAAGGGCTTGGTTGTAATTTCATAAAGGTTTTTTTTTTTTTGTTATTGTTGTTTAGTCATAGGAGCATTTTTTGTTTTGTGCACATAAAAAAAAAGGTTTATATCGCGTGCCATGGACGCGTCAGTTGCTTTGCCGCCTTCGAGCAACCCATGCTACTGACTATAGTAGTTGAAATCAAACTTTCTCCACATCATTTGATGCGTCTCAGCATCATCTTCTTCTCTGGGTGGTGTGTGTATAATAGTAAAGTCTAGTTTGATGCTAATTGGTATTTTTTTTCCTTCTCTTTCTTCCTCAAATTGCATGCTGCCCATGTAAAAAATTATATTAGCCCTTCAATTTATTTTTTTCTTTTGATTTAGTCCTTCTTCTCTTAATTGCAGTTGTTTTATTTACATTGATTGTTTCTAATTGGATTTTATTTTCGATCCCGTCCCTAGTTGTTTGATCTTGTTAGATTTTTTTTTATTAAATTTGATCTTTATTTTTTTAATTAATATTTTTTTTTCAATCATTTTCTTGATTCATTTGTTTTTCTTCAATTCCATCCTTAGCATTTCTTTTCATTGAATCTTTATGTCAAGGCAATTCTTTTAAATGTTATTTTTTAAATCATTTTCTTAATTGATTTGTGTTTTTCAATTCCATCTCTAAACATTTAATTTCATTTAAACTTTCCCTTAATATTTAATTTCAGTTGGTTTTTATATTGAATTTAGTCATAATTCTTTTAATTGCTATTTGTTTTGTTTTGCATTGTTTTTTTATTGACTTTTTTTCTTTAATTTCATCCATCAATATTTGTTTGGTTAAGAATCTTGCTTCTTTGTTTTTTCAAGTTTGTCTTTAACAAGGTCACTCTAATCGCATCTCCTAGGTCATAAATCTGAAAGATTAGTCCGGGTTAACTTTAATTTTTTTTTAAGAATTGTTTTTCAAAAAGAATTCCGGTATTTTTTCACTTTTATATTTATAGGATCATCTCAATTTCATGTCCTAGATCACTGAAATTGAGACGACCTACGTTAAAAACTAACTTGAGATTTTACATATTTTTATTAATGCATTTGATCTTTATTATTATTTATTATATGTAAGCATTGATTTTATAATTCACAGTTATATTTTTTACTTGATGTAAAAAAACACATTAATAATACCAGCACATTAATTATTTTGTGTTGGAGAAAAAATTATTCGACTTGCAGCTAAACGAGTTGAATAAACGTGTTAACACTTTGTGTTTTGTATTTATTAACACAAATAATTTTTATAGACTATTTAATTTAAAATTAGATTTTAAAAAAAATTGAAAAGCTTGCATATTTATTTTTTTTATGCCAAAAAATTTCTTAATAGTTCACCTAACTAGTAAGAAATACTAAAACACGTGCGAAAAACATTGTGGACAATCCACAATGTTTTTTTCATTTTCCCCTTCAAAACCAGCCAAACAACTTGTTTTTGGAGGTATTTTTGTCATTTCATAAGAATTCATTAATTTGTCATTGCTATATTAATGAGGCTTTATTTGTCTTTGCGCCTTTGTTATATACAGTAAAATAATTTCATTATTCTTAGAATTAAAATTTTTGAAGCTGGTCTACCAAAGGTCATTTTTTGGCTTTTTATTTTTTTATGTAAAGTAAAATGAATAAATTGCCAATAAGAAGATAATTTTTATTCACTAATGATCAAGGATATTTTGGTATTTTCATTATAGTTTTTTTTGTAATAATTCATTGGTGGAGAGGGGCTTTATTGATATTTCAAATTTTAATATACAATAAAATTACTTGGATGCTCTAGGATAAAAAAAAAAATTATTAAAGTTTCCTTTTAGGGTTTTTTTATTTTTTTTATCATAGGTTTTTTGTTACTTTTGGAAGAGGTAAGGGGTATTTTGATATTTTAATAAATATAAAATATTAATAATAAAAAAGTTGCTGGTGAAGAGGGATTTTATTGATATTTCAAATTTTAATGTAAATAAAATTAATTGAATGCTCTCGGGATAAAAAATAAATAAATAAAGCTTCCTTGTAGGGCTTTTTCATCTTTTTTTTGGCTACTTGGCATCTACAGTCTTGATGAACTGAAGCACCTCTGTTAGTTATCCCTAAGGATATCAATTTCAGCTTCCGCCTTACATGCTACATTTCTTTGTTTCATGGCAGTGTTGTCTTTTGCTCTTTGCCTTTGTGTTCTTGGTTGTTGACACTAACATAATCGAAGAAAAACAAAAACTTGACAAGAAATTTTGCTGGTATACCTAAACTGATCCAACTTTTTTGGGCTTGCTCCAGAATATAAGAACTCTGTGAAGTAGATCCGAACCTGCTGCATAGCACGAGCAACTGCTCTATTGTTTTCTATAAGAAAAAAACCCTCATATTTATGATAAATATATGACAATTTATTTTCAAAGATTACAATTGCAAGAATAACATCACTGCAAGTTATCTGAAAACGACAAGGATCTACACTATCTACAGGTTAATATGAAATAGCTGGGCATGCTTAAGACGCTCTAGCATGTCAGCCACAGAACCAATAGCAGAAACCAGTGAGACAACCAAGCACAATAAGCTCAGAACTTGAAACATTATCCATGTAGAATCTCCTCTCTTGATGTTTGCTTGAACCATGTACATGTTCAAGGGGAAGTAGACAGTTAATGGCCAGAAAGAAATGGAGCCCAGAAGACCCAAAATGGCATTGAAGAATGGGAACATCATTGCTACCAAAGTTGTAAAAATAACAAAACCTGTCCTTAGAAGAAGCCTGCTTGGTGTAAACTGAAATGAATAATCTTGTATGCATTGCAACCTTACGGTATAAATCTTATTGAAGAAAGAACCGTGAGCTTGCCATCTTGTTGCAAGCGACTTCTCATTCATTGCAAAAATTGTTTGGGCAAACACCTGATCGTAAAGCAAGAACACACATGGTCAGAACATCGAAAATGAAGGAACGTAAACTCCCACAAAATCAAGATTAGGGTACAGACTACCTGATATCCAACAATCAGATGTATGATCACAGCAAGATTTGCAATATCAACAAGCCAAAGTGGTTTGTAAAACCCAGTGAGATAATTTCCAGGAACATCAGCTCCAAAAGCAGCATACCCCATGCATCCCAAGGAAGTGTAGAACAGTGCAGTTCCACCAATGGCATATAATGTAACCCTCTTCATTACCTTGTTTTCTGCCTGTGGCGACTTTAAGGTGTCCTTCACAGAAATTTATTAATTTTATTTTTTAAATAATGTCCATCAAAAAATTTGTTTATCAATTGAAAGGGAATTTTAGGGAGAGAGCAAAAGGGAATTTTAGGGGAGAGAGCAAAAGGGAATTTTAGGGGAGAGAGCAAAACCTGAATTTCGAGTAGCAGCATGGAATAGGTGTAGGAAAATGCAATATTACCAAGAGCTTGAAAGACCTGCCAGATTTTGGTGGATGTAGCCAAGTCCTTGCCGGCCATGGCAACCATTATAGTCCCTTTAGCCTCATGTTGGATGGAGAACTTTGCAATGGATAGACACAGAGCAATGAGTGCATATGCAAGTGAGGTCAGTGTTGAAATTACTGAGAGAAATGTTACTTTTTCCAAGTTTGGAAATTGAGATAGAAGAATTTCCAACGCCCCAAAAGCAAGCATGTATGAATTTCCGGACACCTTACATTTTGCGTTAGCGCCTTTCTCATGGATACAGGCTGACCTCTTCATTGTCCTGTTAAATTCAAACCCAAATGGTAAAAACAATAGGAACAAAAAACACTAATCAGCTCATCAATTTTTGAAGCTGTAAATTGAAACAGCGAGAATTTGCGAGGAAGAGTCTCACGCTGTACTAATGGCAGTTGTTATTGTGAAGCCAATCATTATTCCCCATAGCATAGAATATTGCATTATACCACTGATCAGTACATGTTTTGGACCTGCACCAGTAAGATCTGCAAATTAGATCATTTAAAAACTCTAATCAAACTGTTGCTTCCTTATCAAATACCAAAAAGGAGTGTAGAGAAAGCAAATTAGAAGAAGAAAGAAGAGCAAGAACCTAATAGTGCTCTGACAGCATCCATATACGTGTAGTTCCTCCTTCCTTTAACAGGGTCAGGAGTTCTATAGCAGTCACATAAAAGGATAGCTATATAATATGTAACAGCAGCAAAGGAAACCAGAAAAAATGGTCCGAGGATCCAACCCAGTTGAGCAACACTCCATGGCAGTGCCAATATTCCAGAACCGACAATAGCTGTGAAGGCATGGGCAGTTGCAGTCCACACAGTCCCTGTACAAGCATGATAAATATTAGTCAGAGCATGTTATGGCTTGACGAGTCCAAAGAATCAACACGAAGATGGGTTTAAAATCTTTAACTTGGTCTCACTTTCTGCAGTTTTTGAAAAATCAAGGTTCTTCGAAATCTTGTGTGATATGCAGAATGTGATATCGGTGGTTTAAAGTTTTTTTAAAATATATTAAAATAATATATTTTTTTAAAAAAAATTATTTTTCACATCAGTATATCAAAATAATCTAAAAATATATATATAAAATATTAATTTTAAACAAAAAAAAAAAAATTTTAAATTTGTGAAAAATCTTGTTTTAACCGTGTTTCCAAACATGCCCTTACATAATCATATGATATGAATATCTATTTTTTTCAATTCTCTTTGCTAATTTTGTTTTATCAAAATAATATTTTTTTATTTTAAAAAAACTATTTTTAATATCAACACATTAAAATAATCTAAAAATACAAAATAAAAATTAAAAAACTTTTATTTTCTTTCAAAAATATTTTTAAACATAAAAACAAAGAATTCTTAATATTTAATTCATATATTGATTCTCAAATAAGCCTCCAGCCTATTTTATTTATCAATTAGGTCTCCTATTCTAAATCCGGTAATGTTTTCCATCTAAAGTACCTGCTTTGTGCAATCAAACGACTTCGTTTTTCGAAAGATTTTTTTGGGGGTAAAACACTCACAAAGAATTTAGACGGATGACTCGATTGACGATTTTTGATATGGTGGGGATCCAATTGACAAAAAATAGATTGAGACCTAATCCGAGGAATAAGTAATAAATTGGGAGGTTACTCATATATTACAGGTAGGATTTTAAATACAAGAGAATGAAACAAATGTATTTTTATATATCATATTTTTTTAATGGAAAAATAAAAAGATATTGTTTATTATTTATAAAAAAAAATTAAAAATATATGAATTGATAAATAAATAAAAAGTTGTTAATACTAATTACAACAAAAACTAAAGGGTGTGAGGAAATCACTATTACTCAACTCCCATGAACATTGTGGATTACAATAGTAATTCATTCTTTTTTTTTTTGTGTTTTGATCATTTCTTCTTTGATTATTGATATTTTTTTATTATTAATTTAGTCCTAACATTATGTGTTTATTGGGATTTAAAATTGATGATTTATTTTAATTTGCATTTTATATGGTTATCACATATTGACGGGGTACCTTTTTTTAATTGAACTAAAAAATATATTTTTAGAAAAAACCATGTTATTAAACTTTATAAAACCCATAAACTTATTTGTGGATTTGACAGGTTAATCAGGTTCACGGATTTAACGAGTTTTTTTTTTATTTTATCTTTCAATATTGACTTGATTCTGAATTGACTTTCATAATTTATTTTGTTTATCTTTCTATGAGGTTATTGTGATCTAAAAACAAGTTTCGGTATTGTTGGTGTTTAATTTTACAATCATCTATTTTTGTTATTATATAATTAAATAAAAAAATAACTTAAAAAACAAACAATTAATCCTAGTGATGTCCATGAACTTGTTCACAATTTGATATGTTGACCTAGTTTATTCGATTCATAGGTTTGAAGGGTTTACCCACCAAACCCTATCTGGTTTTTTTTTTTGTTCCTTTAATTTTTTTAATTAATTTTTTATTTCATCTTTAAATATTAGATTAGTTGGAAAATAAACTTCATGATTTATTTTTGTTTGTTTTTTATATAGTTATCACGATCTCAAACAAACATCTATTTTCGGGATGATGGTCGATATTGTGAGCATCTATTTTTTATCATATAAGTAAAATAGTTTCAATAAAACAGAGTGTGATTTAAAATGTCATCGTCACTATGTAGAATTCATGATCCAGGTCGCAAGGTGAACAATGTCCATTCAATATGATATTGTCTTAATATTTAAAAAATTAGCATCTTTAAGTTTTTTTTAAAGGCAAGTTATGTTTATTTGTTGTGTTTAGACCTGTAAAATCGACTAATTCACATCAGGTCAACTTCGATTCGGTTTAATTAGAAACTCGAGCTAGACAAGTAGCCCGGTCGAGAGGTTTTAAAATTAACTTGTTTGCCCGAGTTTAATGATATTTTCAAAGAATCCCCACAATCTTGACTTTTTATATTTTTTAAAAAAATGGTCCAACTCGCGGTGAAACACGGGTTAACGAACTAGTTAAATATTAAAACAAGAAGTTAATCTTCATACTAAAGTGAGAAGTTAATCTTCATAGTGAAATTAAAAAATAGATGCACATGCAAATATTTTATATTGGTTTTTCTTTTTCTTTTTATACATTTTTATTTATTTATCTTAAAGGCTATTTGTCATTGGTAATAACAAAGAATTTTTATTTTTATAAAAACAGAGAACAAATACAACTAATTTTAGATAAAATGTAAAAGGAAAAAAATATTAAAACCAAATTAAACTAATCTCTACGAAAGATTATAAAATAAAAAATAAATAAAAAAGGTCAATAACTAGTTAAAAAATAAATTTAAACCAAACATTTAAAAAGAAGATAGAGAAGGTATCCGTCATTATTTAAATAAAAAAAATCAATATAAAAAAAAAAAAACACTCACAAAAAACAAAAAAAAATCCAGCATTGTTAGGCATAAAAATCAGGCCCACACACTTAGTTTTTAATAAAAAAGCTCGGCGCGCTAGGCGTGGAAGCCCAAGTCCACGCCTAGCACGTTTTTAATTCCTTCTCAAGAACTGATGTCATTCTGTCCAAATTTTTTAAAACAACGTGACAAGTTGCCTCTTTGATAGTTTTTTTTTGTCATCTACGGTGATGAGAAAAAAAAATCGGATATAAAGTTTTGAACCCTTAAAACTTCATTTTCAGCTTATGTTTATTTGAAACCACCTCGGTAATATTGATAAATTAATTTCTTACCCTAAAATATCTTCAAAAAAACAAATTTTAAATTCATAGAAAAACTAAAGGAATCCCGATCTTTTTATATATATATAATATAGTTATGAAAAAACATCACCTTTATTAAACTCTTCTCAGGATGATAAAATTTATTGATATGAAAATCCATCTTTTATACCATTAAATTACGGCTATCAAAGTATTTTCTCTCTTTTAAAAATGTAAAGGAAATAAAATTTGGTAAAAAAATATGAATTTTCAAAACAACATGAACCAAAAGATCAGAAATCTAAAATTTAAGGGATCAAACTAAGATTTTTGTGTCAAAATCTACTTGGGTCATTTTTTTTTGTTTGTCAAATGTAGTTCTTGTTCTTTCAATTTTGATTTTCCATCCCGCATAAATCTTAATTTAGTCATCATTGAACACCTCTTAAAACTCATAAACACGTTAGTAAAACAAAATAATATCAGATGATGAATGCCTACAACAAACTAAACTGAAAGAAATAAAAGGAGAAGGTGAAAAGGAAACGAAGATGGTGAAAGATTTCTATGAATATTATAGCATATCAAGTTCACTAACTTCAAAATCACCAGATTTCCAGAGGAGAAAAAACAGTTTATACTAGCAGATTAAGATGATATCCTGGCACTTGGTTACCTGTTCTGATGCGCCCATCATCAGCACTACTCGCATCCATCTCCATTGACTCGAGAGAGGCAGAAGGAAGAGGCAGAAGGAAGAGCAAAAGTGAAAGAAATGGAAAGGGAGAGAATTAGATATGTGGCTGTTAGACAAAGATTGAAATCCCACACTTGAGGTTGAAGCTGCAGCTGCATGGCCACCAGCGCTGGCCATTATTTGTAGTAAGTCGTAAGAGCTCCCTGTTCTTTGCAAATGGCAACGCTGTTACATATGCCTCTTTGCTTTTTGCTAACGTCGTTGATGTAGTCAAAGATTCCATTCATCAATCTAATTATTGTTCCGGATTGAACAACCACACTTTTTTTCTTATTTGGGAGTACGTTCTGCCGTTCTGGCTAGGGAAGGAATATGCCCACCACCACCTGTTGAACAGCTACCGATTTATGATTTAAATTTGTCAAAGAAAAACAAAATTCAAAGAAAGATGATCTAAACATACGGGAGCAAATTTATGTAAAAAGGAATTTTAATTCAAAAATTTATTTTATTTATTTTCTAGTGTTTCTACTTCAGAGAAGAGCGAACCTCACTGAAAAACTATAAATAAAAAGAAAGTTGTCAATTGATCTCATTTTGATAATAAAATAGAAAGAACATGGTGTTAACGAGTTTGTTTGACGAGAGTTCATTTAGATGTTTTTAATCTTAAACTTGCTAGGAAAAAAGTTGTCTATTGAGATTGAGGAGGATTTTTTTTTTTTTCAGATTTGATTTTATGCTCTTTGTCTATTTTAGGGTGTTTTGAGTTGATAAATTAGTTTATTTACACTATAAAAAAGTTTATCAGGTGTTGTTTAGTGAAAATAAATTGAAAAATAAATACATGTCTTAAAAAACCCTTGCTTGATTGTCTAACCACCAATCTGATGGTCGAAAACATGGTTTGTACATAACAGGTCATCTACTTCTTCTTTTTCATCCGCTTCTTGTAACCAAATAAGAACAATTAAATCAGCTCAAGCGCATCTAGTCTCTTAAATGGTGAAGCGCGTAAGTTTGGATTGTTAGCCTAACAACGCCTAGCATTTTTTTAATTTTGATTTTTTAAAACTTTTATTTAACACCCTTCATTTTTTTATTTATGTTTTTTTTTTTTTTTACTTTTCATAAGTTGTTTTATTTACATTTTAATTCATACTCCTTCCTTTTTTATTATCTAGTTCATATTTTTTAAATATTTTTTATTTTTATTTGTTTTCCTTTGCATTAGATTTTTTAAAATTCTCATTAATACCCTTTCTCATATATTTTTTTTTTGGAATTTTTTAGTTCACATTTTTTCAATAGTAGTTAATTTTTTAGGGAAAATTACACCTGACATCCTATAAAATAGACTGAATTGAAGTTGTCTATCGAGTTTTTTAAAATTACACTTTTTAACCTTGGTCAATTCAAATTCTTAAAATTGATAAAAAAAAACTAAAATAACCCCATATATATTATAAAAACACACACTAATAATTATGTCACCTCTCTCTCTCTCTCTTCTCGATTAAAAACAATAAAGAACTTTTTCATTCTACCAAATCGAAGAACAAAAACTTCAACTTTAATTAATTTATCTCAAGAATTTCTTGTTCAGCATGGTAAGCTCTTGTGAGTTGTTGAATATCTAACATCTTTTGTCCACAAATCAGTGTTTACCAAGTATGTTTTAAGTTTTTTTTTCTCTCTCCAAATTATGGTTTAGAAATCAATGATAATGCATTATGTGTGCTGTAAAAGAGTGATTATTAAATTGTTTATTATCTTTGTACATTAAAAAAACATTGATTTTGTTTTTTGCAATTTCAATCCTAAAAAGACTATAAAACCCTAAAGAATAGACTTATTCTTTTTGAATCGACATAATCAACATAAAATACCTGATTTGATTAATGGGTATCTTTATTATTGTTTAATTGAACACTTAAAAAAACCTCTAATTTTCATTTGAACTAGTCATTATTCCTGATAACCCTAATTGATTAATCTTTCTTAAAACATGGATTATTGTTCAATAAACACTTCTATTATGTTAAACCATTATTGAAAATAGTTAGTAATTTTTTTGTGCAAACCTTAAAAAAACCCTATTGTTTTATGATGGATTGATGTAATTAACATTCTATTAACTATAATTTACTACTATTTAACATAATTAGCACAAAAAAAATGATAATGTTATGAAAAACATGGTTATCACTTTAAGAAATATATTAATTAGTGGGAAATTGTCAATGGTGTTTTAGATTCAAAAAATAAATGAAAAGTTAGTAGTGATTATAATGTTATTGAAGTTTTTGAAAAGTTTGACAGTGATAATAGTGATGAGTTTGTTGATGAGGACATTATTAGTTGGGGTAAAAAACTTAGAAAGATGAAGACTGATCATACCAATGTAATAAGTTTAAGGTTGGAGTTAATGATTTCCTTGAGTTTAAAGAGTGTCCAGTATTCAATAATGTCAATGAATTTAGAGATGTGCTTAGAGATTATGAAATAAGTCATAATTATCACTTGAAAAAGTATATTAATAAGAAATAAAAGGTTGCGAAAAAATATATGGGTGAAAGTTGTTCTTGGAGAATATATGATTCTCTAATTCTCGGTTCAAATACATTCATGGTTAAGTCATTAAGGGAGAAATATAGTTGTATTAGCCCAACAACTATCAAAGTTGTTAATCCAAATATCTCAAATGAAGCACTCAATACCATTGTATAAGATAAGTTTGGTATTGAACCAATGCCAATGCAATTATACTGAACAAAAACCAATGCAAATTTTTTTTATTGAGGGTAGTCACAAATAATCTTTTAAGAGAATATCTTGATATATATACTACTACTTAAACAATATATTCCAAGGTTAGATGTGTTTTTAGGGTTTGACCCTAATTATAACTTAAAAATGCATTTATCAAGGAAGTTTCAAAGAGTTTATATCTAATTGAAAGAGATGAAAGAGGGGTTTATAAATAAATGCAGACCATTCATTAGTATAAATGGTTGTCATCTCAAGGTTCTCTAAGAAGGAGTGCTTTTGTTTGTGGTGTCATTGGATGAAAACAATGGTTTGTTTCTTATTGCTATGGTGTTATTGAGTTTTAAAATAATGACACATGAAAATGATTTCTATAATAGGGATCGATTAAGCATGGCATACATTAGAAGCCTTTTTATATAATGTCACCATATAAAAGGTAATTTATGTTTTTAATAAAATTTATGTGTGATCTTTATAGTGTATTTTAGTGTCTAACTATACTTTATTTTTTAATGGGTTGCAAAGTCTATTTAAGTAGTTGTAGAGATATTTCCTGAGGCCTCACATAGGTATTGTATAAGGTATATTTATGTCGATTTAAAGAAAAAAAGATTTAAAACTCAATACTAGATTTTAGGATGTATCCAAAGTTTACACATAGCTTGGTTTCGGAAATTATACAAAAGATATTGGGGTTATGGATGCTAGTGATTTGAATTGGTTAAATAATATGATTGAGTTTGAGGATGTTTATCATACATGCTATAGTGTAGAAATCTTTAGAAATGCATATTATAAGGTTGTGCATCCATTGCTTGAAGCTGGTCTAGAACTAAAAGAAGATGTAATTCTTCTCCCCAACTTGAAAAGGCTTGTTGGTAGATTAAGAAACAATCTCAGAAGGGAAAAATGATAAGATCAACATGATATGATAAGAAAAAGAGTTTTAATAATTAGATGTAATAATTACACTTAGAACTTACTAAAAGGACAGTGCTAAATATATTTTAGGTTAAAGTAGTGGTAAAGTTGGCAAACCTTAAAGGGGATCAGTATTAGTGTTAGAAGAGGCTCAAAAAGTGTATAAAGTGGCAAAATTGCTAGTACCTCCTCCTTGTAACCCTTAACGCAAACATAGGTGATTTTATTGCGATATATTTATATATTTTTAGTCTTAAAATGAATATATATTTTGGCTAATTTATGCCATCTTTCAAATCCAGATGAGTATATTTAGATTCTCTCAACACTCTATACAAAGTAGTTGCGTTGATTGAAGGATATAAAATAGCTAGTGATTTTTAATGTTAGATTATTACATTTTATAATATGAAGTTTCAATATATGGATTAGTGTTGTTGCTTTTATTAATGTTTGAATATTAATCCTTTTGCTAAGAATGTGTGATGGATAATTCTTGATTTGTTTTGCACTATGAATTGATAAACCCATCCAGTCAATTTTACCATTTTTATCTTATTTTTAATGGATTTATCATTATAAATCATGAATTTTAATCGAGTGGCTAAACATTAGAATTAATTTGTTAAAAAAAAAAATAGCATATGGACATTTCTTTTACTTTTAGGTGGAAAAATAGCATTTCATTATAGTATTTAATTAACGTTAACAATTTTTTCTTAGTTTATTGATTCATGTATATTTTTTTAATTTTTTCTATTAAGTGTAAACAACATATCTGTGTCTTAATTGAAAAAAATCATGCATCCACAATATGAACATGTTCTTTTATTTTGTTCAAAATTATTGTAGAATTCTACCTTTGGCATAGCGTGGACTATAAAACTGGTATTGTAAGAAATTCTGTCAGTGCCAAATGGATAAAAATAAAGGAGTAGATTCCCATCTAAAAATAATGAAATTAAGGTGTAAGTATTTAGTTAAAATCCTCCAAACTACAATTTATTTTTTCATTTTCTTGCCACCACTTCTAGACTTGACCTAGGCTGAGCATTTTCGGTTCGGTTCGGTTTTGAACCAAAATAAATAACCAAACCGATTTTTTTTAGTTTTTGAACCGAACTGAACCGAAAACCGGTTCAAACCGATTAATTTCGGTTCGGTTTGGTTTTTCTCCCTTCCAAACCGGTTCAAACCGATTGAAACTAAACAAACACAATGCAAGGGATTGAATCCCCATCGAAAGATCTTGAAACCCTTAAACATATCCTCAAAGCTCTCCAACTCAAATGCCTTTTGCGTTCCAAGAAGCCAACAAATCAAACTAACCAAAGAAACTTCAGTAGTCCTAATGAAGCCAACTTTAATGAACCGGCCAATGGAAGATTGGAAAATTAAAAGGGAAGAAGAAAAAATCGTGAGGGTCAATATTCAGAAAGGTTAGAAAGGCAGTCCATAAGACCAAGGTCTGCTCCACCTTTTGAAACTACAAAGTCATTCCATTCACAAAGCAAAGACTACTGGAAATGGAAGGGCTCAAGCTAAAGTTCAGGGTATGTCCCTGAGATGAGTGGCTGACTTCCTTCATGAAAGGCCTTGATTTTCATTTTAAAGTGGCCAGGTAGAAAGAAATGAAGATTTGAAAGCATGAAAGATTTGTTATTTGAGAGATAAGAGAAGAGAGGGGGCGGCGGCTGAGGGGTGAGAATGTGTTTAGGTTTAGGGTTAGAAGCTATTTATACTTGTATTTTTTAAGTGCTGGCCTGGTTGAACCGGTTTGGTTCAGTTTAATCGGTTTCAGACTTTATAAACCGAAACCGAACCGAACCGGAATTGTTTTGTGATTTTCTAATCGGTTAATTTGGTTTTTTTCGATTCGGTTTTTTCGATTATTTTTTTTCCGGTTTAATTTCTCGGTTATTCGGTTTTTTTGCTCACCCCTAACTTGAACGGGCATATTCAACTAGTCAATTTTATCACTTTCAATAGTTTTATCAGATTTCAAATTGATTTATTGGTATAAATCATGAATTCTAATTGCTCGAGTGTATGAACAAAGTATACTATTTTGGAATGTATAATAGTGTAGTAACGATTATTTTTTAAAATATTTTTTTTTGATAAATACATTAAAACAATATATTTTTTATTTTTTTAAAAATATTTTTGACATAACATTAAAAAAAATTTAAAATTTATTTTTTTAAAAAAATAAATTTAAATTTTATTGAAATTCCAGTATAAACGCATCCTAGGCAATGTTTTTAAATGTGAAATGCGAGTGAATGTTAACAGTTTGATTAATTAAACGGATTTGATTTGAGATTCGAAGACGAAATTGTGGATTTTGTGCTCCATGATCATGGCACCAGGTTCCTTGATGAATTTGCCATCGTAATGCAGATGAACCGAATCAACCTGTACTGCTTAGCTTTCAATCCACGAAAAAATCTGCAGCATCCAGAAAAGTTGAAGAACTGAATCATTTGACCAGAAAAGCTCAAAGAGGAACATAACAATAATATACAATTATTTATTTATTTTTTTAAAAATCAATCCCACAAGATTATAGATGTTGTTTTTCCAAGCCCCTTCCTTTAGATTATCTATAGTATATAGACAATAAAGCCAATTACAGTGAAAGACCATGTAATTACTGAAAATAGGATTTAATCATTCATCGCTTCTTTTATTATTTTAAATATTAGGCTAAAAATATTTAGCGTCAATAAATATTGAGCTAAAAATATTTTGTCCAATAATATTTCTAATTTTGATATTATTAAATATTATTTAAAATTTAATATTTTTAACTTTAACATCAATGAATATATTTTATTTATTTTCTTTTTAATGTTTCATGAAATGGAACGTTATGAATCTGCTAACATTAAAAATTGAAATTAAGGATCAAAATGTTTTTGTTCTGATTAATGAAAATAAAAAAACAAGGCTGAGTTATTATTCTTTGAAGATTTGTTACTTCGTCCAATGAGTCTTTTAATTTTAATCAAATTCTTATAAACTTTATAAACTTGATATAAAATTTAAAAATGCATGCCAAATTGTTTTTATAAAATGATTAAAACATGCAAGAGAATATCTTTTAGCTTTTTTTTTTTTTTTGGCGTGTAAAAAAATATACTAAAACGATAGCTTTTTTGTAGAATGTTAAAAACATGCAAGAATAAATTTATTATTATTATTATTATTATTATTTTCCATGGACTTGGCCATGATTATTTTGCTGATAATAATAAAAAAAATGTGAGGGCTCTCATAAATCAAAAGCCAAAATGATGTGATCTTCAAAAAACAAGAGGAAGGCCCGGAGCCCGAAATCAGCTCGTTTGGCTAAGCGTTTGCGGCTGCATTTATTATATAACGTTGAGTGTGTTTAGTATTGTGGTAGCTGTTGTGGTTTTGGTTTTAAAAAAGTTGTTTTATAAAAAGTATTTTTAGTTGAGGTTGGTTTGAAAAAATAGGTGTTTGGTTAAAACTGTGGTTGAAATTGAGGTTGAAAAAAAAGTAGTTTAATGTGTTTGATTAAGAATGCTTTTAAAATTGAGGTTATAAAATAATTTTTTAAAAAATATGTTAATATTGATGGTTTTAAATTTAAATATTGTAAAATTAATTACTCTTATTACATCATGAAAAAAATAATACTTTATATAAAATATTTTTTATTATTCCATTAAACTATTTGTAATTCCATTACGTCCAAAATTCATCCGATAAGAACTACAGTTTTCATAACTTTTTGAGCGTGTAATAAAATTAGATAAAATATTATCAGATATAAAATTGATATTACTGTGCGCGTGAATTTAATTCACTCTATACTAGTTTTTTGAGAAAAAAATATTGTTCACATCGCGAATGAATTTAATTCTATAAACTAGTTTTTTTTTAAAAAAAATTAATACAATTAACACACTTAAAAAAAACCTGCGAACAATGCAAGTGAACAGTGCAATTCACTCGTGAACAGTGCAGTGAATTGCACTGTCCGCTGGTTTTTAATCCGCTACAGTGCATGCAAAGCCGGTTGTCGTAGCTTTTTCTTTCCAGCATTTTAAACGCAAAAAACACGTGAACCTCATGCACAGTAAAGTGATTTTTATTATTACCAAACGATTGCAGATTATGTTTTAAATAAAACATAGCCGCAGCTACGTAGGCACTCCACATAATTTTGCAGAGCTTTATTATTTGTTTTCTTTCCTTTTTATTTATTAATCCTTGCAAATCTTAAATCTCGAACCATTTATCTGCTCTTGCTTGCCTTCCCATCTCATCTCTGGATTTTATTTTCGTCTCCTGTTCAAGGTATTTGATCTCCATCTTTGTTCCCTTCCAGCTCTACTATAATTATATATTATTTTTTGTACCATGATTTTGGTTTTTAAGTCTTTGGATTTTTCCAGCTGGACGGGGTCTAGTCCAAAGCTAAATACATTGAACCAGATCCGATTCAGTAAAAAAAAAATTCAATATTTATTTTATTTTTAATTGTGTTTTATTTGAAAAATTAGAAAGAGATTGTTTGATGACGTAGCATTTGCAGAATTTGATCGCAATTCGAATTTTGAACCCGATGATATTTTACTTGATAATGTTGCGCTTAAGAAACCAAGAAAACTGTAGTTTTTGTCGGATGAATTTCATACATGATGAAATTGTAGATAGTTTAATGGAATAATAAAAAATATTTGATATAATTAATATTTATTTCATGATGTAATAACAGTACTTAAATCTATAATATTTAAATTAAAAACCATCAGTGTGTATATATATATATATATATATATATATATATATATATATATATATATATATATATATATATAATTATTTTATAACCTCAATTTGAAAAGGAATTTTTTAACCAAACACATTAAACTATTTTTTGTTCAACCTTAATTTCAACCATAATTTTAATCAAATATATATAAATATTAAACCAACTTCAACTAAAAATAATTTTAATAAAATAGTTTTTTCAAACCAGAAACCATTTTACCTGTCAGTGAGAGAAAAGAACGATAATAATCAAATAGGCTCTCCATTGCCTCCTTCCAATGCCAAGTTCTTCACAATCAATACCCACTTTATTAAAACTCAGACAAGTATAAAACAAACATGTAAACAACAGTTACAACCGAAGGTGTTGGTTTTATGGCTAAAAAAGGAAAGGGTCCCTCCTGCCACTGCAAACAGCTAAAATGCCCTTATCAAAGAAGAAAGGAGAAACTTAGCATACAAAAGGGAAGGTGCAACCTGCTTCAGCAGCTAAAAAAAAAAATACAGAAGAAGAAACCGATTTCTGCCACGACCTAAACCTTTACAGTAAAACCTCATGTTTGAAAATGGAAAGGGGACTACATGTACCTTCATCTTAAGGAAACCAGAGCCCGACGATCCAATCTCCCTTGTAACCCAAAGGTTATTGTCATGACTGAAACGAATGGAAGTTGTCTCCTTTCTCAACATAAACTCACTAGCTAGCAGATCATCTTGTTCTGGGGATCTCTTAAAAATTCCTCCCCTCAGTGTTAGCTCCCTCTAATTCCGCCCCTGAGTGTTAGTGTCCAGGGGGTATGGGAGATTTGGAAAGATGAGCTTCTAGAGGTTGAAAGATGATGGCTGCTAGGGTCTTTGGAACTAAAAGGTAGTAAATTTTTTTTGCTTCATGTCAACAGTCGTCCCCTTCTAAGGTTTTGTAGCTGTTTGGTAATACAGTTGCATGCTAGGTTGAGAATAAACCATAGAAATATGTGTTTGATTAAATTAAATTTTAATTTTGTTTTGATAGGACCATCATAAATTGAGGTTGCACGAGAGATTTAACAAAATAAAAAAGTTGAGCTTTGTATACAACAATTCACCTTAATTTTTTAATTATTCACCGACAAACCAGTTTGACCACAAAACACATATTTTTAAAGAGAAAAAAAACTCGTTGGAGGAATATCAAACTTCTCAGAATCTCAACAATTCCTCTAGAAAGTAGAAGAGAAAAAGAGAACGAAAAAGAGCAAAAACAGAGGAAAAATAAGAAGGATCGCCGTCCAACTGCCAAGCAGCTACCTCAGTTCACCACTGGCCTCTGTCGTTTCAATCGCCAACCAGACATCGCCGCCACGCAGGTTAGCCTGCTCTTCCTCTTCTTCTTCTTCTTCTGCATTTCTCTCTCTCTACTGTTCTGCAAAGTGAACTGTGGAGAGTGAATAATTCACTCTCCACTGTTCACATGAAATTATAGTTTTGAAACCCGACCCGGTCATCAACCCGGTCAAATGATCGGATCACGGGTCAGATAGGTTGACCCAGGTCAGCAAAAAAAACACCTATAAAAAAGCATAGAAAGAGTTTGTTAAGTAAATATTTAGTCCCATGATGTGCCAATTCATTCAATTCAAATTCAGTAATAAGGAATGAAGTGGCAAAAATCGGTTGAGAATCTTCATTAAATCATCTGTAGAAAATAAACAGCAATGCCACTAGATATATTAAATACAGCTTTATGATGGCAGCACAAGATACACCATTAAATGAGTGGTTAAATCAGCACCATAACTACAATGTTATCTTTAGTAGCACAACAAGCTTACCTTATTTTCATCACCAGCATGGACATCTTTCTGCTCAATGGAACCAGAGATTTCTTGGCACATTGAACCAACAATATCACTCTAGTCATCTAAAGATACACCCAAAGATTTCACAGCCTGTATCAAGTAAGGTTTAACCTTCGTAGCACAGGTTTCAAGTACTTTCTCTCCCAACTTTTGGGCAATAGGTAGAGCTTCCTGCAAAACAGTAAAAGCGGTTAGTTCATTCACGGAAACAGATGGAAATAAACAGAGTGCTTGTGCCATGAACTGGTAGAAATAGTTCACCTCATCACCCTTTTTCACACTAGCTAAAAGGGGTGACAATAATTCCACAGAGATATCTTCAGCCAGCCACGATCATGCATATGAGACACAGAAGACAATCAAGCAAAAAGGGAGAAGCATATTTGAGAATAATATTTCTTGCAAAAAACATGTAATCTTCAGGGTAATTTTCAGGCATAGCTAAAGGAAGCAACTGAAACTACAAGACGAAAGGGAGCAACTGAAATTCAAAAAGACAAAAGGAAGCCACCAAAATCAACAAGACACTGTACTTTCTCCGCGGCCACCATTGACACTGGACACTTCATTCCTTATTACTGAGCAGAGGACGTCTCTTTTTGGCGTCTCTGTTCTTCTTTCTTCTTATTCTTTAATACCTTCTTCAGTGCACTACAAAAGTAGCAACATACCCAAAAGCCACAATCAATCCATCACTGAAAAAAAAATAGAAAACAGAATTTTCAGTAAGAACAAATGAGAGAGAGACTAACTTTTTACTTATGGTTTTCTCGCTGAGAGCAGAAGAGTCGGTCTCCTTCATTGTTAAATCAGAAAGAGACAAGGCACGCAGTTCGGCTGTTCGATACCCAGCTGAAATTAGGTTTGCAAATTGTAACTGATATTGCTTTGTTCTTCTTCACTATTCAGTCTTCAATGTTTTGGCCTTTTAAAGGCTAAAATGACGTTGTTTAATGACTGTCAAATTAAAAGAAAAAATTGACTGGGTCTCACCCGGGTTTGACCGGGTGGACCAGGTCCCGGGTTGACCTGTCAGGTCGACCGGGTTTCTCCGGGCCAATTTCCAAGTGGGTTTTTGCCTCCACCCGGACCGGTATCAGGCCCGGGTTGGCCGGGACCCGAGTCGACCTGCCAGGCCGGTCCGGGTTTTAAAACTCTGCATGAAATAGTGGAGAGCATCTCCACTGTTCATGGATCGAATCGGGTCTGGCCCAAACGTAAATGCATTTGACCGAGTCCGACCTAATAAATAAAAAAACCAAAAACATTTCTCAAATATTGTGTTTTATTTGAAAAACTAGTGTTTAACATTATTCAATGACACTACATAATTACATTAGAAAAAGATCGCATGATGACGTAACATTTGTAAAATTTGATCGCAATCCCAATTTTGTTCCTGATGATATTTTACTTGATGTTATTGCACACTCAGGAAGTCATAGAAACTGTAGTCCTT
Source organism: Populus deltoides (assembly GCA_015852605.2). Classification (NCBI taxonomy): domain Eukaryota; kingdom Viridiplantae; phylum Streptophyta; class Magnoliopsida; order Malpighiales; family Salicaceae; genus Populus; species Populus deltoides. The sequence continues at coordinate 12,772,604 of CM027582.2, read as the reverse complement.
GTCGGATGGATTTCGTACGTGATAGAATTGCAGATAATTTAATGGAACAATAAAAAATACTTTATATAAAGTATTGTTTATTTCATGTTGTAATAACAATAGTTAAATCTACAATATTTCAATTAAAAACCATCAATATTAATATATGTCTTTTTAGTTATTTTATAACTTTAATTTGAAAAGCATTCTTAACCAAACACATTAAATTACTTTTTGTTCAATCTCAATTTCAACCACAGTTTTAATCAAATATATATTTTACCAAACCAACCTCAACTAAAAGTGCTTTTTATAAAATAATTTTTTTCAATCCACAACTATAAAAGTTATCACAATACAAAATATACCCTTTATATCTAGGTTTTAATAAATACTTGACCCGAGTTCTGATGTGGACAGATTGAATTTTTATACCAGAAAAAAACGATATTTAAAATGATGTCATTACTTTTTTTTAAAATAAAAATAAATCCATAACTTAACATTGCAAGAAAAAAAAATAACGGTTGTCAATTTCTAAGAATCTAAGTATAAAGGCATGAAATTGAAAAAATAAAGAATAAATGAACAAAAAGAAGTTTTTTAAAAACAAATAACCCGTAGATTTAGGTAGAAAAATTATGCATACGAACTTTTTGTTTTCTTAAATTTCAAAATATAAATAAAAAACTTTTTTATTTTGCATTCTAAAAAAAAAAAGTAGGTAAGGATGGCAATTTAACCAAGCTCTAGATAGATACCTATATGAGCCAACTCAAATGAATAATGTTTTTTAATAATTACTGTTTTAAATTAGATATGATTATTCAAAATTCTTTCGAGATGAATGATAGTTAGGATATAAATATTATTAACCAGATCTAATATATATATATATATATATATATATATATATATATATATATTTTGAGTGTCTCTGCCTTTTTTATCTTGCTACTCAACTGGTGAAAACATTAACCATTAACTAATGAATTAAAAAAATTATATTAATAAATTATTGAGACTTGAGACACTTAAATAAAAAAATAAAAATTATACATAAGTAAAAATAAAAATAAAAATACTGAATTAGAAAAAAAAAAAAACTAAAAATTTGTGCACACTTGGTAGCTGTGTCATCATATCAGGTGTTAATTTTATTTGCACCTCATATTTTAATAGAAACCTAATGAGAATATTTGATTAAAAAATAGAGGCGCTTGGGAAAAAAAAATTGTACGGATCCATGCTTCTTAAAATATGGGCAGCTGTAAGAGCCCAACAAGTTGAGGGCCCAGCAACAACCCCTAACCAAGAGAGAGAAAAAAAATAAAAATAAAAATAAAAATAAAAATACCATCGGTCTGTAGCGTTGTCGTTTATCAAAACGACTACCACCATTTCTCCTTCCAACCCTCCAAGAATATACAACTCGACAGACACAGGAAGACACTGAGAGAGAGCTGTTGAGAGGACAAAGAAATGGCTGCTACTAGCTCCTGCAGTTTGAATTTTGGAGTGAAAGGAAAAGGGAAACCAGAACAGCCTTTTTCTTCCTCTAAATCCTCTCAGCTTCTCTTCTCTTCAAACTTGTCTTTTGCTTACAATAACACCAAATATTGCCTTTCTCTTCATTCCCATCAAACCCTTTTGTCCGCTTGTTTAACAAAAACCAAGAACTCAGCTTTTGTAAGAGAAAACATCTCATTTCTCTTATTGGGTTTTGAATTTCACCATGTTTTATTTGTTTCTGTTTGAGAACCATAGGGTTTTATTTCTGTTATATGAATTTGTTTGTCTTCTTTTCTTTTCAATAATTTTTATGTGTATGTGGTTATGTGAAGGTTGTGGCATCAGCAAAGCCAGAGTATTTGAAGATAATGATATCCGGTGCTCCTGCTTCTGGTAAAGGTACTCAATGTGAGCTCATCACTAAGAAAGTAAGCCCTTTTTTTCTTCAAGTTTCTTTTAATCTTTTGTAATGCCACCTGTCACTAAATTTTCCCAAATCTTTTCTTTGGGAAGCAACTTTTTCATTTTCCCATTTGTTAGTTATGTTTATTGTTCTGCATATGAAAATATTGTTTCTTGAAGCATTTTTTTTCTCATTGTAATGATTGTATCTTGCTGAGATTTATTTGGATTTTTATCTAGTGAAGGTTTCAAACATCTGAATAAGACATTGTAGTTTTTATGAATGGCATTATGTTTTGTGATTTGAATATATATTGAGTTTGTTAACAGTGAGGTCGTCTATATCTTGTTATCTGGTGTGCTTCAATTAAATAGCTGAGCATTTTCTCCATGGGTAATATTCGCCCTCCTTACATAGTTTTCCACAAAAGGAAAGCACAACTATTGCTACTTTGACATGCAGGGCTCTAAGAGAACCAAGCTCGGATGAACAGCTTGGCTTAGTTGCTCGTGCTTAGTCAAGTCCAGTATCACTTAAGAAAAGGATGTTCAACATTAGTTAGTGAGATCCGTCAACCTTTTGAAATTATATGGACTCAGTCTCTATGCTAATCTAACTTGATCTCAAACTTTACTTTATGTAATACGGTATTTTCTTCATTTGAAAACTCAGTTTTGTTGGAGAGTTGCTTGATAGCTTCACTAGTTCCCAATGATTGGTATATTTCTTTTTCACAGAAACACAATTAAACCAATTTGATAGATCTTCTAGTTGAAACTTTAAAATCAATTCCCTCTTAACTTCCTTAGCCAGGGCATAATTCCAAAGCAAGTTGAAGTATTTGTGTATGAGCAGATTATGTAGTCACTATCATCAATATGTTGGCTTGCTTGCCACAATAGTTAGGCTATCTATGATAAGAATCACCTATTTTTCTTTGATGCAGTTGTCAGTAGTTGTTCATATGAAACACTTAATTGGCTAGTTGTAGTAAACTCAATTATGGCATGGAGGACTATGCCATACTTAATTTCTGCTAAAGCTCGGATTAATGTGCAAGCAGCTTGATCACGCAATCAGATAAGCCAATTGCAAGCTGAGCTCAAGCAGTTGAAATTATTGCACCGTGTCATTCGTGATTACTTAGATAAACAATACAATTCTTTGAAATTCTGCTTTGAGATTGGATATGGTTTTTGCTTCCCATTGGTTTTATGGGGATTTTCTGATAGAAGTTAAAGCATTTTCTGCTTGATTTCTCAATTTGCAATTGCTGGTGAGGAAAAAACAGATTCAACAAGTCATCGTCATAAATGCAGTATGGTTTGGTGCATATTGCTGCTGGAGACCTGCTGAGGGCAGAAATTGCTTCAGGGAGTGAAAATGGGAAGCGAGCAAAGGAATACATGGAGAAAGGACAGTTGGTCCCAAATGAAATAGTTGTCATGGTAGGGTAGGCATGGTGTAAACACCCCCCCTCCTCTTCCTCCTCTTCCCTTCCTTTCGAGGCATTCATATTGTTCATTCAATCATCTGATCTTGTAGATGGTGAAGGACCGTCTGCTGCAGCCAGACTCTCAAGAAAATGGTTGGCTTTTGGATGGATACCCAAGGAGCTTATCGCAGGCAACTGCTCTGAAAGAATTTGGCTTCCAACCTGATCTTTTTATTGTCCTAGAAGTAAGAATTCTTGTTGCTGCTGGCATGTTATCTGTTACGTTCCCTTATCTTGCTAGGAAGAGGAGAATGTGAACTTGCATGCTGATATTCTTCTCGGTGGCTACTTTGTTGATTTTCGTGTAACTTTAAAATAATATAGGATACTTTATCGAAGTCAAACTAAAAGAAGATGATCATGAAGAAGAAAGAATTGATTTATCAATTTAATGGCCCTGATGTATCCTCACATTCTTGGGTAGATTTCAAACTCTAAATATTAAGATTGAGTTTTTCCCTTCAGCCAATCTCATGAATACTGATTTGCAGGTCAACGAAGAGATTCTTGTTGAAAGAGTGGTTGGACGTAGATTAGACCCTGTTACAGGGAAGATATACCACCTGAAGTATTCCCCCCCTGAGACTGAAGAAATTGCTGCCAGGCTCACCCAACGATTTGATGACACCGAAGAAAAGGCATGTTCAGAACTAATCTGTGTACCTATGATTCTTATTACTTCATAGGATTCTGTCTTCTTTGTGGCTTCAGTAAGCGCTTTGGATCAATATTGCCAAGTGATATTTGTTTCCCTTTTCATATGGCTTTATTTAGGTGAAGTTGCGCTTGCAAACTCATCATCAAAATGTGGAGGCAGTACTTTCAATGTATGAAGACATTACACTCAAGGCATGTGACAAAATCTCTCTCTCTCTCTCTCTATATGTATATATATGTATATTATTTCTGTGCGTGGGTTCAATTGACTACTCTACCATTTCATCCCAGCTATCCTAATGATATCAGTTGTCACTATTTTGTGAATAATTCATTCTGTTGAACAGCTCATGATAAGTTGATGCTGAGACTACTAGGAAACACCCAACAAGTATACGATAGTGTTGGTAGATATTAGTGCTAGTGTTCTAGTGTAACCATATTTTTACTGCCACTAATTTGATGCCAGCAATAATAGCTGGGCTTCTTTTCTGCTTTTTTTGTGCTAAATAACAATATGAAATAAAAAGTAAAATGAAAAGAGTTGTTCTGTATTATTTTGAGTTATGCTGAAGCAATTTGTCTTGCATGTCCTTGATGAGGGAGGGATATCTGCTTATTGAGTGATTAGATTATCATCAATAAAGAGAAAAAAAGAAGAAGGGAAGAACTGGTGTGTGATTTGGTGGATCATGCAACTGGTATAATACTATTATTAAATCTAAGTTGGAGGGCCATTTTATTGATTTCAGGTTAATGGAAATGTTCCCAAAGAAGATGTGTTTGCACAAATTGATGATGCGCTCACAAAACTATTTGAGGATCAGAAGTTGACTTCAGGATCTCTGGCTGCATAGATGGAGGGAAGAGCTGGTGTATAACCAATAGCCAGGAATCAGGAATTGTGAAAACTGGTATAGTTGTTCAGCCCTTGTTTTTTTCAGCCCATTCTGTCAGGTTTATATACCTCAACCTCAAGAAATGCTCAAGTAGCAAGGCTTAGAAAAACATCAATTTGACGCTTTTCTACCAGAAAAAATGTGGTTTCAACCAAGTAGCCGCGGACTAAGTGCCCTTATGTTGTCTTTCCTAGAGCTACCACATGCTTGACTACTCTATTTTGGTTATTATTATTAAATTATTCTTTAAAGTGTAACTTTTGGATTTCATTTGAATGGAAACCAATAGAACTGTGCAAAAACTTGTGTTTTAGTCGCTAAAATACAGTGGGAAAAAATTAAACAACTTCATGAAGCTGCTCTTCAAGCAATTCTTTCCCAAGGACGAATAATTTACTTACGCTGGTAAGCAAGGCGTTGCATATGTTGGTCTCCTTTTCTGTGCCTACGGGTAACGTATCCTTGTGCTTACAAATAATGACACGTGTTCATTTTGCCCCGTCGAAACTTTGAATTTTGTGGAGTAAAGAATGTTCTTGGAAAGATAGCTCTATTCTGGATGATAGCTTCATGGATGTTGATGGGAGCCTGTACTTGCCCATCTTTACATTAAGTCAGCAAGTCCTCATAGTGTAGTCTTCTTTGACCCACAAGGCTAGTATCAGCGTTTCCATTATTATAACCTAGCTATATTTTGTAGAAAACCCTTTTGATTACGTCTAAATAATTCAGCTGGGCAAAGAAAACAGGGTTGAAATCGCCCACCCCTTGGCGGGGTTATGGCACGCTGGAAAAAGTTGACTATTCTTTTGTGCATCATGTGTTGATTCTTCAATTTTAGAATTTTCCTCTCGGACCTCGCGACGAGGAAGTAAATTCAAAAGCTGAAGGTTGAAAGAATCCTTGAAGGAAAGAAACTGTAATGATTTTGCGTTACGTACATCACCATACACTTTTTGCCTCAATCGATCAACAAATAAGAGTAAAAAATCCATGTGTTTGAAAGAATTGGCTTAGATCAGTACTATACACAAAAGTAGAGGACTATTTCATGGCAGGTTCTTGATGCCGGGCACTTGTTATATACGTGATCAAAGCTTTCGGTTTTAGTCTCTCATATCGAAGACCCGGTTGTGGACCGCGAAAGCGAAGATGGGTGCGGCAAGCACGCAGCCAGTGCTCTATCTAGGCTACTTACAACATCAGTCATGGATGGCCGATCTCGACCTTCAAGTGTGACACAGTCTGCCGCTAAGTACCCTGTGCGTATCACTGCCTCTATTTCAAATGGTGTTGGCGGCGGCACTCTCGAGTCTAAAACTCGATGGATTTCTTCTTGGACAATGTAGGGAACAACAAGATCAACCACATTCCTATGCACCCCATTCTCGTTCTTGTGTATGGCCTTGTACCCCGACAGTATCTCCATCAACACCACTCCAAAACTGTACACATCGCTCTTCGTGCTCAGCTGCTGGAGTATATAATATTCTGGGTCCATATAACCCACCGTGCCGGCTGCGAGAAGCGATAGGTGTGACTTTTCATCTTCAGGACCCATCAAAGATAGACCGAAATCAGACACCTTGGCAGTCCACGTGGAGTCAAGCAATATGTTTGATGACTTGATATCTCGGTGGATGATTGGTGGCACTGCGTACCTGTGAAGGTACTCTACGCCTCGGGCTGCATCTAGCGCAACCTTGATGCGTGCAGTCCATGACATTAAGGGTGAACTTTCAAGCTTATGGAGATGGTCATGGAGGGTGCCATTGTTCATATACTCGTAGACTAGTACCAGCTCATTACTGTCTTCGCAGAATCCCAACAACTCGACAAGATTCTTGTGATGAAGTCTTGAAAGGGATTCAAGCTCATTGATAAATGCAACGTCCCTATCCTCTTGACGCCTTGTTCCAACAGAGTATGAGTAAGTGTTTGATATTTCAGCTCGTTTGATAGCTACTTCGCACCCATCGTCTAATGTGCCCTGATAAACTGAACCAAAGCTTCCCGTGCCAATTTTTTTATCCCGTGAGAAATTGTTGGTGGCTTTAAGTAGAACTTGGAAAGAGAATACCTCCAAGTGACCTGCATTTCCCATGCTAGCCAACTCGCTTAGCCGCTTCTCTAAGACTGGTGATGCTTGTTCAGTTCGAGGGGCTTGAGGTCGGCTTGGAGCACCACCCTGTTCAACATGGGCTCCTGTCCCGGCACCATCCAAGCGGCCGGAATCATGGATCTGGCAGCCTCTACACTTGCAATACTTGAAGAGGAAGAATCCAATGACTAGCAATAGAACGAGGGATCCACCACATCCCACCACAAAAAAAGCTATTATTTTGTCGCTCCATTTATTACACCTCCTTCGCCTCCCTTGATGGGGTTCTGGCGTTGGAGGCGGTACGGCCGGAGGTGGAGTACAATTGCTATTGCTCTTACAATGCCGGAAAATATTTTGGCATTGGGGGCACGATCCGCCAGATCCTTCTAAGATAGCATCAGGACAATCATTTCTACGGGGGCCTGGCAACACTTTCTCAAATACCAGTAAATTGGAGTTGAAAATCTCATTACCCCAACAATACAAGGACGAATTTGATTTCTCAACTCCACAGAAAACATTTATCTTTGCTTCAATAGCAATAAAATAAGTCTCCTTTAACGTCTCCGGCAAACTAAAATTATCTTGCCCCCAACAAACTATTGTTTCATTAGTCCGCAGAGCGCAACTACGGTTCTCCCCCAAGGCCATTGATATGAACTCACCTTCCGGCTTCTCGCCAGCCATACTTCCCCAGCAATCCATCTCATGATGGGAATTTATAGCACAAGCATGCCTAAACCCGGCAGCAATAGCACAATAGTTCCTCTTAAGATTACCAGCGAAAGCATTATTCATACTTCCTCCACAAGTAATACACCCGGATTCCGATATCCCACACACGAAATCCTCTCCAACAGCAATACTTGATAATCCCTGAGCAATACTGCTAGAGTTGAACTTTCGCCGCGGCCAGCATTCGAGGCGATTAGTGACATTAATTAGGCCACAGGCAAAAGATTTTCCTGCTTCCAGTTGACTGAGAGCCAGGTCATGATAAACTCTCTTGTAGGACCTTTTAGTACCATTAACTGGGAATCTCCAACAAACCAAAGTCGAATTAGTAGGAGACCGAGGCAAGGTTATTAGACCACAGAGGAATCCCTCTCCACCAACTATAGCTGAAAAAGAAGTACTAGGATTCAAGGAGGTTTGGATTCCACCAGGAAAACTTGAACAGTTTAGAAAAGAGTCCTGTTTGGTACCACGGGCAGGTGTTAATGCACACACCAATGTTTGGTTAGAAATTTCAGATATTGACACGGTTGAGAGTGAAAAAACGAATGGAATGAAAGGAGAAAGAAATATGAGGTAGGAAAAGAGATGACGTTTAAACAAACCACAAGCCATAGAAAAAATGGTTTGTGGGATGGTACGATACTACTTTCATGGTGGTACAAGTGATGTTTAGAGGTGGATTATTGTAGCTAGTGAGTGTTGGTTTTTGGCCATTTTTAAGGGGTCCGGCGGGAGGAGGAGGAGGCGGAGGAGGAGAGGGTAGCTATAATTAGAGAGAAAAGAAACGCGGTTTTATAGAGTCTGTATCGAGGGCCAAAGACCTGGTCATTGCAAAGAAAAGTTTATTGCACGTCTATATAAGCAGAAATTTAGAGATATAGAGAGAGCGTGGGGGAAATGGTTGAAACTCGTAATACAAACGAGCAAAAATAATTGGAATGTCAAAAACAATACTAATAACTAGTCCACATTTTCTATGCTATATAATGTGCTAAATGTATATAAGACTTTGGCACTTTCATCACTCAAAACGAGTAAATTTAATTAGTAGATATGTCATGAAGACGAAAGCAACACAAAAAAAATATTGGAAGTATAAGAATACAAAATTTTGTTAAAAAAGTCATAAAAAAATTTTAATTCAAAATTTTATTATTAAATATTTTATTTTTAGAAATTTATCCAAACATTAACCGGTGACTTCTAGATATTATTGAAGATCATAAAAGAGTTTCATTCGCTATAAAAAAAATCTTAAATCAACTAGAAAAATATAACAAATATTGACAAGTAATTTCTAGACATTATTGAAAGGTCTTTCCAAACACCAATTGCTATGAAATTTTAACTCTATAAAAAACAGTATCTCTAGAATTTTCTCGTAAAATTTCTATCCAATTCAATGGTCGAATAATAAACTATGCTCAATAACATAAGAGTATGCACTAGGAAAAAATTAATCTCCTCTATTAGTCTCTCTAGGTTGGAAAGAACTTGTCCTCGAGTTTAAATTGTCTCGATCTCATTGATGTCCAATAAATACTCTCAAACCTTTTCTTTTCCCTTTTATTTAAGTATATAATAATTTTAGACATCTACTTGAGTCCTTTAATCTTAAAATCTGAATAAAAAATTAACATCTAGCATATTATTTCTTTTCCATTGGCTTCTAGAGTAATAAATTACAAACCTCAAACTTTTTTCATTAACATATGTTGTTTCCATATAACCTTTAAAACATCTACCTTTGTGATAACATTAACCTTATAATAAAAAGAATCAACATAATTTAAATAATCAAACTTCTTTTGTTATGCACTTTCCATGTTTTTTTTGCATTCAACCTCTATCTTATCAACAAGGATACCTTCAATGATATCATCACTACCATCACTATCATTATTTATGATATCATCATCAACATAATCATCATTAAAATGAACATCATAAATTAATAGAGAATACCATTCCACATCCATCTCACTATAAATGAGATCATTAAAATCAACAAGATATGCATCTCGATTAAGAAGCCACCTTCTTTACTCATGATTTTAAAATGCGTTTTCAAAAGTAGTTATGGATTCGTGATCACTCTTCTCATAATCCCACGAGCTCCTCATCTCCGCCAACTAATGGGTTAATTTTTCTATTTGTCTATGCATGTTTTTCACCAGCTCTTGAATGTTTCTCTTATAAGGTGGAACCTCCTCATCCCTTTTTACCTGAACATGTTTGGCTCCGTGATCTCTTCCAGTTATAGTTATTTACTTGCACAAAGAAAACAAAATAATATGAGATTGCAGCACATAACAAGCAATAACCTGAGACGGTTAGGCTCTGACACTAATTAATGCAAACAAAAGCAATATAAGAAAGACAACAAGCACAATAACATAAAATTTAGATGAAAAAGGGATCACATAGAAACCTTAATAAAAAAAATTATTATTTAATATTTTCTATTTAGATAATTTATCTCTCTAGAAGATTTATAACTTTTTAAATAAACCTACAAACTTACCTAAACCAATAAGCAAAATCTAAAAATAAAGGAAAAGTAATAAAAGTCGTAAACAAACTAGGATATAAAATATTAAATGAAGATAAAAAAATAATAAAAGAGTTCTAATCCAAATAAAAAAAGAATCCTAGATCAACTAGGAAAAAAATAATCTTGACTAGTAATTTATAGGTATTATTGGAAGGCCTTATCAAACACCTATTACTATGAAATTTTGACCATATAAAAAACAAGGCCTCTAGATTTCCCTAGTCAAATTTTAGCATGATCTAATAGTCGGATGAAAAATTATGTGCAATAATAAGACTAAAAATTAGAAACAAAGAATCTTATGCTTCAGTCTTCCCAGGTCAGAAAGAAGTCACATCAAGTTCAAATTGCCTAGATCTCATGGATGTCCAATAAAAACTCTTTAACCCTTTTTCTTTCTTCTCTTCAAGTATATAATAATTTTAGATATCAACTCCAATTCATTCATCTTAAAATTCATGTAAAATACAACTATTGATATATTATTTCTTTTCCATTGGCTTATAAAGTAATAAATTGCAAACCTCAAAATTGCTTTATCAATATATATTGTGTTCATATAACCCTTTAACACATCTACCTTTGTGATAACATAACCTTGTAAGAAAAAAAAAATCAACATAGTTTAAATCAAAAAATTTATTTTGTTGAGCACTTTCCATATTTTCTTTGCACTCACCTATATCTTATTAATAAGAACACCATCAATGATATCATCACTACTATTACTGTCATTATTTATAATATTACCACCAATCTAACCATCATCAAAATAAACATAATAAATTGATGGATAATATCAATCCACATCTATCTCATTATAAATGAGATCACAAAAATATCTATGATACTTATATTGATAAAGAAGAACCTCTTATGCTTATGCTTTTGAAACGAGTTTTCAAAACTAGTTATAGATCTACAATTAATCTTCTCACGATCCTTTAGGCTTTTCATCTCCACCGACTAATAGATTAATTTTACAATTTATCTTTGTATATCTTATATCACCATATCTATTTATCATCATATTTATCTTTACATGTCTTCTATCACCAGCTCTTGGATTAAACTTTCCCAATAGGTAACCTCCTCATCCCCTTTTATCTTAACATGTTCTAATTTATGACTTCTTCTAACCATGATTATTTTATAACACAAAACAAATAAATTACATGGGATTGCAACACACAACAAGTAATAACTTGGGATCATTAGGCTCTAACACCAACTGATGCAAATGAAGCAACATAAGAAAGACAACAAGTACAAGAACACATAATTCTACCAAAAAAGGTCACATAGAAACCTAAATTTAAAATTTTATTACTTAATATTTTTTATTACCAAATTTATATTTTCATACAAAGTTTATTTTAAAATTTTTTTACTTGAAATAATAATACAAGAAAGAAATGTTAATTACCTAAACTCTCTGAAAGAACTAGGGTTTCTTATGATGCGTAATTGCTTATATAAATAGTGAAAAACCTTAATATATATATTTTTTAATTGTTTAATAAAAAATCTGCATCAAGGCTCACTTGGTTGAGTGCGTGTGGGGTGGGTGCAAGTTGTAGTATCTAATGTAGGGCACTGCATCTATTTTCTTAATTGTGATAGACAATTTCTTTTGTTAAAAATAAAAAACAAGGAGCAAGTGACATGTCGTCCATTCCTTTGATAAAAAGAAATTCAAGCAAGGCCAAACATGCGAGTCTAGCCTGTTATGCACATGTGGACCAAGCTCTAGGGCTGACCGTTTGTTAACTTATTTATTTTCCTTTTTTTCTTTGATTTTTTTTGGCACTCCAAAAAACATTTACTAGATTCACTTAATATTTAATTTTGACATGATTTTTAAATATTATTATAATTTTTTATTTGAATTTTAATATTATTATTATTATTATTATTATTATTATTATTATTATTATTATGTATCTGATCAAAAAATAATAATACTACTAATAAATTCTTTTTGAAAATTTGATTGAAATTGTTTTTTTTATTATTAACATGTTTAAATAGATTTCAATCATACAAAATATGGACACATACTATTTTCAAATTTTATGTTAACTTGCTTTAACAATAATAAAATATATTTTAAAATAGAAATAATGCTTCTAGTTAAAAACATTGTGTGGGATAACATAAATAAGAGATATATTAATAAAAAAAATTTATCTTTATGAAAATAATTCAAAACGATTGTATTTTTGGGTTTTGTAACAAAGACAAAAAAATTTTGAGACCTAAAAACAAATTACGATTAAAACAATTTAGGTACCCCACAACGTAGCACGAGCATATAAACTAGTATCATCTAAGTTGATATATATGAGATTAAGGTTGTTGTACTACAACTAATAATTAAAGAATATGCTTAAACCTAAAAGATTTATGTAATCGTATATATATCTGATGCAAGATTATTTTTTTTTAATATTTTTCTTAGTTATTATTATTTTTTATATAGTTTAGGAAAATATTTTTCTTTATGATGTTTTATTATTTTTTATTCTACTTAGTTTATAAAATCAAATATTGGGATTGATAATTTTTTTTCCTTTCTAGTTTAGGAATCCTTAAAACAACTCAATAATTATTGATTGAGATTTTTTTTCTCTTCCAGGTAGACTTATGATCACTAATATAAATAGGTTTGTTTAGCTTGTATTTCAATAAAATATAATAGAATTTCATTCCTAAAAATAAAATTCTAGATAGGCTTCAATTCTTACTTGTTGTCTTCTTGTTTGTGTTTCTATTTACATCAGTTAGTTTCAAAGCCTCAATATCCCATTTGTTATTTGCTTGTTGTGTGTTGGAATAAGAGATATCAAAACATGATGCACTCATGTAGGTGAGGATGATGAGGTTTCCTCTCAAGAAAGAGACATTAAAAAACTGGTAATAGAAGACATGTAGAAATATATTACAGAATTGAAAAGATATGTTCAAGAATTGGTGATAAAAGACATGCATGTATATATTGAAAAATTAACCCTACAGTTGATAGAGGTGAGGAGCCTAGGGATCATAAAAAGGGTGATCATAGATCAATGACTAATGTCGAGAACCCGTTTCAGAGACATGAGTAGAGGAAGTAACTTCTTGATCGAGATAAAAATGGTGTTGAAACTAAAAGTTTTTATAATTCTATTTTTTTTGTGGATTTTAATCAACCATCCAATTTGATGAGGATGATGAAGATAATGCTAAAGTAAAACATTTAAATATAAAATTATTGGTTTGTGATGTCCATGAGAAGATAACCAAATTAGATGTCGTTTTAGATGTTCTTTTAATTTAACGAAGCACTTTGCAAAGAAATTACTCACATGTGTCTTAGGAGAATTTTAAAATTGACAGGGTCAAAATTGATATTCTTGTATTTTAAATAAAAGTTGTGAAGCACATTTCCAAATCTTCTCCTAACTTTAAAATTGATTTCATTGTTAGGAAGATTTAGCATGTTGTTGATATAATGGACATGTTAGAGTATGTAAAGGGTTAGAAATTTTTGAGTGGATATCCCCGATATTAAGATAAAAACAATTTAAATATATTAGACTTTTATTCTTAAAAATAAAATTACAAATTAGAATTATGTGTAGCAACCCTATTTTATAAAATGAATAACTCATCATAAATTGTATAAAATAGTTTTAACTTCAATTTTATTTTTCTAACTTACTATCTTCTTATTTGTGTTTCCGTCAACATGAATAACCCATCATAAATTGTCCTCTGTGCATGCATAGTCTATAAAATGAACTAATTCATTGTATATAACCAAAACATAATCATAAAATATATATTTAATTCACTCTCTACAATCCCAACTAATGCAATGCAATCCCGATATAGGTGTTCTCAAATGGCCTATACAAGAATTATCAATGGATTCCGGTAGAATGTACAGCAAACAAAACAACCAATTTAGCAAACCAAATGGTTTAAATTGCGGCATTATACAATAAGAGAGACACGAGACGATTGGGATTTCAGACATTTTTCTTTGTAGCTAAACTAACTCAGTTCATTCTTAAACACCCAGAAGCTCTTCAATCTCAAGCATCCCTTGTGAATTGCGAACAAGCTTCTTAAATCTCGACCCTCATCCATCAAGCTTGCCCATCTTCAAGGATGACTCAGTCATAGGCGTATTTACGTGGGAAATTTCCCATGGTGCCAAAAGTCCTACGGACCCCACGCATAGAATCTCTCAAAAAACCTAAATCAAGGAAGCCAACCGTGCTCAGGGGAGATGAACCTACTCTTACAAGAGTAACAAGGAACGTTCTTGCGTATCCAATGCAGTCCAGTCATAGATTAGGCCCGTAATTGGACAGTTAGCCCCCAAGAATAGTCAGTGTCATCCCCACTTCATTCCATATGACTGTTCCGCGTAGTCAAAATTCATGTGTTTGAGAGGCTGGGACACAGTATGTTGGTGGCACAATAACGTGAGGGGCCAGCTTGCCCGATGCTGGAAGAGATTCAAATCTTAGATTCCACTGTGTAGTATATAATTGGATAATCTTCTTGTGATGCCGCGAGCAATCCTCTGTCCATAGAACGGAAAACAAAAAAAAATGGCAGCACAAGTGCAGAACCAAAGCTTGTTTATGTTGTTGGAGTTGCTTGCTGGGCTGGTTAACAATATATGGTCCTCTTACAGCTAAATTGTGTTTGAAGCAGTCTCGGGCTTACAGATCTTACCTGTTCTCCAATTCAAGAGTAGATCTTGTGAAAGCAACAATCATGTTCATGTGGTAACATAACTGTGTCCAGCAGAGAGATGGATGCAATTCGCACCGAAAACAAGCAAAAGTTGGAGAAAATGATAATTAAAAATTACTTAAGCCTTCATATACCTATAGATTAGATCACAAAATAACAACTCCAAGCGCTCAATTAGACAACATCAAAATGCTTTTCATAAACCAGCATCATCTAGTACTACAAATATATTTTCTCCAAATTTGGCCACAGTTGATGAAGACCTGGAGATATACCGCTGCTAAAAAAGGGAAATTACTAGAGAAAAGCTTGTCATTTTTGTCAAAACTGTTATCAGGAGACCTGCAAGCACAAGAATCAGCATCAACGAGCATCTTCAATACCAGCTTGGTCGTTCAAAGGTCAGCAATCTTCAAGACTTTGATCATGTCTTCTTGGACAGAATCGGAAGCCATTTCCTCACCGAGAACCTTGAGGACATTTTCACGGTCATTGACGTGAGTTAAACCCAGTAGACAATGTATCCCCCTTCTCCATATTCCTATTCGATGGGCTTTAGTACAACACCAAAACTATATACATCACTCTTTTCATAAACCAGCATGGATCAGAACACTTCATTTCAAAGGAATGCAATTGCCAAAAACAGAATTGAGCATCATAATATGTTAAAAAAGTTTGCAGCTCTTAAAGGAAGAACATAATAGCAGCATCATAAGATTTCACAAAAGAAATTAGCGGTAATTATCAGCATAGGGTAAGAAAATATGATATTTCCATGAGATAGTATTGATATCAAGCAACAGTCTTGCAGAAGAAGTAGTTTCAAACTCACCAGGAACAATATAGCCATGAGTGCCAGCAAACGAGCTACTATCACACCCCTTAAGGGACATTTCTGCAAGCTTCGAAATCCCAAAGTCAGCAATTTTTGGTTCATAATCCTCATCAAGTAAAACGTCGCTCGACTTTATATCTCTATGTATAAAGATATGCAATTCCTTTTGCGTCTCCCAGAGCAATCTTGTACCTCTGATACCAATCTTTGATCCGTCTGTGAAGTGCTTGAAATAAGTTACCATTTGGCATGTACTCGAACACCAGAAAACTCGATCCTCCTTCGAGTAAACTAGCATAAAGCTTCAGGATATTCCTATGCCTGATTTTCCTCAAAATCTCCTTTTCTGCCGCAAAAAACTTCAGACCATCTCCCTTCCATGGTTGCTTTACAGCTACTGTACCACAGTTTCTCTTCTAATCCAAGCGATTCACTTTTCCTGTGTCCCCACTCCCAATCAAATTGTCTTCTTCCAGATTACATATTTCATCTGCATCAATATTTAATTGGTGGAACGAAGCAATTTTCCATTTCGGATCTCCTTCTTAACTTTCAAGTCATTTTTCATCTCATCTTGAGCACACTTGAAGTTTCGGACTAGTAGCATACCAGTTAAAACAAGAACCAACACAGATGCTATTATTGAGAACAAGAACAGCTCATCTCCTAACTTTTCTTGACCTTGTCTTCCCAATCAAACTTTTATCCCTGAATGTAATGGTTTTGGAAGTTTCAACGTCACAGAATTCCTTGTTCCCAATAAATGCTCTGTCTCCGCCCGTTGTCAAAAGAACAGACTGAACTCTTCCTGACAACTGGTTTACAGACAAATCAATAGAACTTGGCTTTTTCTAAACTTTCCGAGATCAAACCAGTAAGTTTGTTTCGTGAAATATTCAGAGAGTTTAAAGAGCACGTTAATAATACTAATAAAGTAACTCAGAGAATTTGAAGTAGGATTCAAGTCCCCCAGCCTTGCACAACCCCCCAGTTATGATGGCATGGATCCTGTCAACGAATTCTCTTCCAAATGCAATGATGGTAACTGCTGGCTGTTAGACAACCTAATATGAGGAGATACCTTTCCAGTGAAGTCATTATTACTGAAATCAATTATACTGGTAAGTAGCATTGCCCAAACCCCTCTGGAATCTTCCCTGACAACTGATTCTTACTGATCCTTGAACCTTCACGAAGATTTGCACTCAGCATAAGAATCCAGTTACTCTCCAGAAAAACGGTTTCCCAGAGCAAATATTGATTCGGCAAAAATTCACTGGAAACTCCCCTGAAAAATTGTTTCTCAGGGATTTCTCCTGAAAAGTTATATATATATATATAACTGATGAAACATCTGACTCACTCGCTCTTTCTGTTCCTCGTCTGTGATGTGAACCTTCTTCCACTCATATAGCTCCATGTCATAACACTCATCTATCGCAAACTGGGGAATCTCTTGTCCACGGAAGAGCCACAACCCCTTCACCTTGAAGGGTGGTCCTGAGCCAATCGCCAGCATCTTCCCAAAAGCATACATACGAGCCAAGTCCATTAATTCGCTGAAGGAAACCACCGACCTTGTTCAGTGTACCAAATGATACATCATACATGAGTCATATGCTTGATTTATCTGTCACTGTCGGTTATTATCTTTTATAATAATTAATACATTGACATATTTACGAATAGTGACCCTTAATCATGAGCTGCAAAAATAGTCAATCAAGTCGCTAATGAATTATCAATAGGTTTGCAATGGACTCTTTAAACCTAATCTAAATCATAGAAAAAATTCATGTATAATGTTTTATTAAGGTTAATATATCTTATAATATCCAAGATTCACTTGCAATATTCATTGAATAAATGAGAATTGTATACCCCATTTCTATCCAAACAGTTATCATCATGGGTTTATTTACTTGAAATAGAATCTAGTGAAATGAAAATGTTTTATGGATTAAGTTTTGGCAATAATCCTTTTAAGATTTATTTTTCAAGTGATGTGCTTTTTAACAATCACTTCTTTTCATTTTAATTTTTATTGGTTGCCCTTATCAATGTTTGTGTACACCTGTATTATGACTCATGTATGTATATTTATGACATGTAGTTTACTTTTGGATTCTTATTAAAAGGCATGTAGGGGAATTTATTTAAAAGGACAATACTTCTAATTATTTTGTAAAAATTGGACTTGGACATTTCTAAGATTTTTATTTTATTTAAAACAAAAGGAAAGGGCTATTCCTCCTAATATCCAAGGTAATGATCATGTTAAGTCCACTTACCTTAAATACTAAGAGTGAATAACAAGAAATTCTTGACATGATTTGTAAGAAAACAATAACGAGGTTTTTATGGGTTTAGAATATTGGCCCAATAGGCCTTTTAATATGGGTCAAACCCCTAATGTGTTTTGTAAACAAGTTATAAAACCTAATGCAAATGTATGTATGAATGAGTATTGGTTTTCTATTATTTAGGATGAAAAGACCATGTCAATAGATATTATTTAATATATCAATGTTTATACATAAAGAAAAACAACATGTTGCAACACTAAGTATTGTTATAACCCAATTTCAGGTTTCCCCAATAATTACCATTTTTTAAAATGAAAAGTTAAAAAAAAAAGATTGGTAACTTGGCAACAACAGGCTGACAAGGGTTTCAAATGCATGGAAGAACCAAGCTGGAGTTTTGGAAAAAAATTAGAAGCCCAATTATACCCCTTTATATCAACGACTAATGGACAATATAGATTTAAGGTCAAACTAAATGATTATTGGATGAATCTACATAAAAATTAAGTTCAAGGGCTTAATTAGACTTTTAATAGGCCATTGTGATTTAATCATGGGCCTAATTAAAGGATTGATTAAGTTTAAGAATTAATCTAGGTCAAATTAAAAGATTTAATTAAGTGAAAGGATTTAATTGTACTTTTAATAGGTCAAATTAATTTAATAGGGACTTGATTAGTGAAAAATTAACTTTGAAAGCTTAATTGAGAAGATTGAAATTTTAGAAGACTATATTTAATTTTTCCAAACTTAATTGGGTGAAATCAAGGATAAAATTACAAGAAAATCAAAGTTTAGAGGTCAATTAAGGAGCAAATTTAAGAAATTTAGAACCAAGGACCAACTTGTAAAATGCATGAGACTTCAGGGATTGAAATCAATGTAATTAGGGGCCAAATTAAAGAAAATTAAGATTTAAATGGTTAACTGAGGATGGATTTGCATAAATTAGAAACCAATGACCAAAATAGAAAAGATGTTGAACTTCAGGGTTGATGTTTGAGTTTGGTAAAGATGAAATTGCATGAAATTAAAAGTTATAAGGTAATTACAGGTGCATTAAAAGAAGTCAACAGATCGGGGACTAATTTTACTTCTAGTCAAATCCTAATTTTAGAACCCTAATTAACTAAGGCACCTTTTTATTTAAATAAAACAGTGCATTTTGGTTCAAAACCATGTTGTTTTGATTAGTCCAAAAAAAAAAAAAATGGTTAGAAAACTTCTCGTCTGGCCACTATAGATCTTTTTCTTCCCTAAAAAACCCGAAAAGGTTGGTTTTGTTGCCACTTTCCAAGCCCGAAATCACCTTCATCTCTTCCCCTAACAAGACAATAAGCATACCCCCTCACACCATGCATGTGTACTCCTACCTAGACAAATAAAAGCTCTTTTGCAGCCCTGAAGGCGTTGCTACAAGAAGCCAAAACTCATGCCCTAACCAGTCATACTTGCTAGTGTACCCTTTCTATCAGCTTTGCAACACTGCAAAGCCTGACCCTCAGCCTTAATGAATGGCTTGGATTGATTCTTCTACATCAATAGAAGAGAATGGTCTAGCTCATAGCCCCTGAAGGACCCCAATTGACATTTAAAAATCGTGCAAAAGGCTATGACAAGGGGAGAGGGAAATGAGAGAGAAAAAAGTAAGAAGGACATTAACCTTTCAACCACTCATCCTCACCATGATTACTGGCTCTCTACCCACTCTTAGACACACAACTACACTGTCAAACACCTTCTCAACTCTAAGAAAAAGACAAAGGAGGCAACATGATTAGATAAGGCAAGCTTTCAATTTTGATAAGGGGGTGTAGCTTAATGAGCACGCCCCTTCCCTTTCAATTTTATTTTCATTCGTATATTTTGCATTAAACGTCCATTACCATAGATGTTCTTGATAACGTTGCAGGTGATGAATATTTTTAGTAAGACCGTGGACTTATAACAATATATTTTTTAAGGTTGGTTGTTGTTTTGTTTTTGATGTTCTTAGACTATTGTTAGTGTTTTGTTGGGCTTACTTAGACCAAATGCATGTTGTTTATGGTTAGGAATGTGAAAGATAATCAATGTAACAATACTTATGCATAGATATAGGTGTTTTGGGAGCCTAAGATGTGTTTATTGTTTTCCTTTTAATCTCATTTTTTTTTGTTGGATAGTTTAAGGCAATTATAGGAACATGTTTAAACCTTGGTTGCTAGGTTGAGGTTGTTATTTTTAGTTTTAGTGTTATTTCTTGGTTGAAGTCTTTTCTGGGTTTTTCTTGGGTTTTCTGCATATTTCTAGGCAGTGTTCTTGGGAAGAACATTGTCTTGGCTCCATGACTTGAACTAATTTTGGTCCAGTTCTTTGCACTAAACACTTCACATGACACTTTTAGCCAATAACCTAGTTTTATTTTGCATCAATAACATATATTTTTTTAATATTTTAATCTTAGGGTTTTGGTTTTTAAACTAAAACATTCTCTGATCAAATTGTAACGATTCAGTGATAATCGAAATGATGGATGTTAAATTTTTAATCCTTACATGATTTTAAACCTCTCTATACCTTTGGATTTGTTATATATGGTCTGATTTAGAACCCATGTTTCTAGGTTTCTTATGGTGTTCTTTGTTGTTATTTGATATTCGCTCGTGTTGTTTTTATTATGGGTTATGTTTGTGGGCTTGGGTTTTGGGTCAATCCCATTCCAGTGCTATAAAAGGCATGTTTGGTTGGTCAAGTTTTTACCAAATGAAAAAAAATGTTTTTTTTTTGTTTTTATGTTCTTAAGGTGTGTTTGCCTAATACAGTCTTAAGATAATTTTTGTGCCTCTGATTTTTAGTTAAGGGCATGTTTGGCAAATAAGCCCTAATGATTTTCCAACAAGATTTACTTTCCTTTTTTTTTTTTTTGTTCTTTTGCCCTAAATTTTTTTTCTGAAAATTCTAAAAACAATCAAGGATCATTTTAAAATTTATTTATGGATCCTTTGTGTTTTTTTTTTCAATAATTTCACTTAATATCAGATTTGTAGACTTATAATGTAAAATACTAACCTATTATTAAAAATACTTGCTTTTGGCCAAATTTAAAAAAACATTCAGAATTTCAAAAAAATTTCTTTATTTCAAAAATACAAAAAAACCATGTATTTTTATTTGTGTGCATACGACTAAATTCTAAAATTTTCATGCATATTTTTAATAAAAAATAAAAATTTCATTTTTATCATGGTTTGAAAAATACAAAAATCAGTCAATGAGTATCATAATCAATTTATGATTATCCATTAGAACTTGCCATATTTTTCTAAAATACCCCAAAAGTTTTGTTTATGTTAATATATGAGATTATGAACTGCTACGTAATATGTATTTTCAATATTGAATAAAAAGACAATTCCTTTTATTTTTATGTTTAGATATTAGAATGATTATGTTTTAACCTGGTAAGAGAATGATCTCCTTACTAGGAAGAATTTTTCTTAAATTTTAGACAAATCAACAATTAAAAACACAATAGTATCTTAGTTTATATCAGATAAATAAACAATGTAGCTTACCTTAGGTAGGGAGCACTAGAGATGATACGTCTTCCCCTTGCATAACTAGTCCTTTTACCTAGACTATCGCTGACAAATAGGTTTTGTAGTAACCAAAATACTAAGTGACAACTCATATTCCCATATTTTGTTGATAAAAGACAAGAATACCTTGTCATTTTCACCCACATCACCATGATAATTCCGAATCGAAAGGATGATCGTCACAATGCCGCATACATGTGACAATGATAATGATGAAATGACCAAGGATGTGAAAGGAAACAATATGCAAAATTAAAGGATTCACCCAAATGCGTTCAAACACAAATATCAATCCAATAACCATTTTTCAATCCCAAAATCTCATCACAAAACACATCAAAATAAACAATATAACAGGATGTAAGATTAAAGGACTTAACCAACATCATTCAGACATAAATATTAATCCGATAAACGTTGTACAATCCTAAAATCTCATCATAAAACGCATCAAAATCAACAATAAATAAGTTAATTATTCCAAAAAGAGTTAGGATTATAAATGGAACATCTAAAGCTGGACAAAGAGGACTAAAAGGGGCTAGAATAATGGAAAAATATTACTAGACTAAGAGATGCAGTGTTGGCGCATTACAGTTCTAAGAGCTGTCATGTTTAGAGCGTCATTCCATGCACCATCGACATCTGATATACACTTGGATAGGCTCATAGGGTATGGCATGCTTTTCTTCTCCTTTTTATAGCGGCGATACATATCACCATTAGCCAATGAGGGAGATCTAACGCTTTAAATGTCTAGTGGTTAGGGTTCTCTCACTACTGTCTTGGTTTTCTTTCTTTAGCTACTCACATAGAGGTTGTTGGGTTATAGAGCTTATATGACTATGTAGTTGTCATCAAAGGAAGAAGAATAATGATGGTCTCGTCTTGTTTGAAGGTTGAAGGAGAGAGAAATCGAAGATAAAATTTTCGACGGTTGTTCTCTCTTTCTCTTTGATTAATGATGATGCAAGGGTTATTGATTGTAATTGATTAAGGGATTTTGTAGAGGGCTTCAAGAAGAAGATAATGGTGGTGGTTTCGTTAAAAATAGATTTAAGAGGTAAGAGAAATCAAGGGGAGAAGTTTCAACTTTCAAATAGAGAGACAAGGCTAGGGTTCTTTTTGGAAGAAATGTATGAGAAGATGAATAATGCTCTTCTAATATTTATTTCAGCTCATATTCTCTAAAACATTTTCATGGTGGCTCTCTTCTATGATAGCTAGGGTTTTTTTGTTAGGGTTTTAGTGGAAAAAATGATTAATAGTGTTTTTTGTGTGATAACCCCTTTTTTCTCTAAAATTCACTCATTTATTTATAGCCCATAAATTTTATCATCTTCTTTTTAGTTATTTTATCCCCGAGTAACTCAATTTTATTTTGGTCCCTCATTTGTTTTATTTTACACTTTAGCCCATTTTACTTTTGTCATTTTCTATTTTAATTACTTGTTCCCAAAGCAACTCCATTTTATCCTAACCCTTTATTTTTAATGTTTTGCAATTCAGCCCTTTGTCCATTTTGCCCCAATTTTTCTTTTTTGATTTTCTTCTTCTTAGAAACAATGCTAACATCAATTTGATAAAAAATGCAATTAAGAAATACAAAATGGATGCGAATGCGTAGAAAACATATTTCATTAAATTTGATTTTTCTCAGAAAGACGTCAACAAGAGAAAAATAATTAAAAATTACAAAAAAGGGCATGTGAATAGTCAAAATACATCGAAAACACATTCATTTTTTAAATATTTTTGCTTTTTTTGAGTTTTTGGAAAATGTTTTGAAAAAAGAAGTAAAAGATTGGTTTATGAGAAACCCCTAAATCCTTCCTGGAAAAACAAAACGCAATTGAGAATTAGTGAAGATCTTAACAAACATGATGATGAAAAGGAGATGAAGAACTAGGAAAACAATCAATACATAGACTAAGACTGCTCTAATCGAGGTTGTTTGCTACTTCTCTCCCTCTACTTCTCACTACAAGTCTTGAAAGGGGATTGAAATTCCTCACTCTTTTTTGTCTCAATCTATTCCCTTTTTGGGTTGGTTCCTCTCATCTTATCTCCTCTCTTTATTCCGCATCCATAAAAAAGAAGAAGAAAAATAGATGTGGTTGCAACTCAACCAGGCAAAACAAATTCAATTAGGAGCAATAATGTATAAAAAACCTAAATCAGGTTCCAAAACAACTAATCCTTCCAATAAAATAAAGAAAAAAAACCATAAATACATTATTAAAATTCACAATGCAATAAGTCTATGACCATAGTAAAAACACCATACCTTTTAGTTTTTTGTTAACTAACCCAACATGTTTGTGTCAAGAACCTTTGTGTTATAATGCTGGAGATTTTGATAAATCAACTATGGATCTATTATATTTGAAATGCATGTATAGCCTAGCAAATATATTTTTGGAATAGATGGACTTATCCAAACCAAAAAAAGAGGTTTGACCAAACTAAATGATCGGTCTTACATAAACATATATAATTTTTTATCTAACCATTGGATCAAGCTCAAATGTTTTTATAAGGTTCTATAGGCCTAGTTATATTTTAGATCGACTTATTAAAACTATAAAGACATTCAAATTAGGCTTAGAAAATGCTATTTTTTTCAGTTTTATTATTTTCCTATTCAGTTTTTGGAATTTTCAGTCTTAATTTTTAATGTTGTTTTTATTTCTTCTATCTAATTAGAGATTCTAATTTTCCTTCCTTGTAAGGGGGTTTTTATTGACCTATAAAAGAAGTTGCAGTCCTCTTGCAAGAGACAAACTATTATATAGAAAAATATTCAATAATAAAATCATTATTAAAATTCTTTATATTAAAACCTTTTTTAAAAATTCTATTATTTTTATTCTTTAATTCCTTATCTACTTATAAAGGATGTAAAATAAGAATCACTGGTTATGAAGGAGATGATGGGAGAGAAAGAATACTATATCCATTTGATGCAGTTCTCTTGCAAGGTATTTGTTGAGTGTTTTGGTAAATTTAAGGCAAAATCTATAATCTTTACAAGGTAATCAAATTCTTTTACTACTTTCACATATTTAATGTATTGAATAAGATGTCATAATTTTATAATGGACTAAAAAATTTTCATGTTAACAATATGAGAGACAATATACATATTTAATAATGCTTAAACATAAACCATTTCAAACTTAAATACAAAATTTCACTATTTTCTCTTCACATTCTAATCTTATGTTATCCATATCAACATCATGCATTTATCATTAGTATTCTTTAGTTACGTTTAGACTTCCAATTATGGTACTCATTCATTTCATTTGTTTTCAACCAAAGACAAACCTTACTACTTTTATTTATTTTCATCCAAAAGGGTAGATTTCACAATCCTCATTAGTCTCCATAAAAAATAGCATACTTTAACATTTCACTAGTCTTCGTTCAAAACAATAGACTTTAACATTTCATTAGTCTCCGTCCAAAATGGTAGGCTATAATGTTTCATTTCAGTCTTATATAACATTTTCTATTATCCTTTTTCTTATTTAAAACATGACAATACACATACCTAAAATTAAAAGAATTTAATATAGAAATTTAAAAGGAACAAGTGTCAGGCACCTACCTAATACTTTAGTTTCATGGGATGCTCCTCCTAACATTTTCAAGAGGTATCCTTATTAGTATGCAAACAACATATTTCAAGAAATTTATACCATTCATCAACATTTTCCACCTATATTTTTCATAATTCTACATACATTAACTTTCAAATTCTCACAAAATCATTAACTTAAAGTGTAATTTCTCTAACTTGCCTTCTTAGTTTAACTTAATCATATTCAGAATTTCTTTCGCACAATAACCTTTAAGAAAAAATGTCAAAGCAATTCAATTCAATAGTAGTTTATTTCTCAAGTCCTCTCAAAATCTTTAAACTAAGAATTTGACCAATTTTTAGAAAGACTTACAATCTTGCCATATTTCCCTCCAATTTATTATTCAAATACGTTAGATATCAATATTATCATTATTACGCATTCCTAATTTGAACACAAACTTTATGAACTTTATGACAACTTTTACTTGTACACACTCATAATTTTAGGTATGATGGTCAATCATTTCATGCATTTATGGTTGTTTTCATAGTCCATATTTAAACACTTTTGGTTGTCATTATAGCCCTCAATCTCACATGTTTGTGGCTGTCATGACAACCCATACCCGTACCATTTTAGATCATTGAAACAACCATTGCACCCATAAATTCACGGTTGTCACAACAACCTTTGTTCATGCATATTTAGGCCATTAAAACAACCCCTACACATATAAATTCATGGCTATCACAACAACCTTTATTCATATAATTTTTTTACCATCAAAACAACCCTTACACATACAAATTCATGATGGGGTGAATGACTCTTGTATCATGGGGAACAGTTTGCAAAGCTTGCAAAGCCAATGCTGATTCATGCACATTTTGGGAAACACATATATGCCTCTCCATCTCTTCTATCTTGGTAAAATCATAGCCATAGCTTAAAGCTACGCTTAATCCATCCTCACTATCAAAATCACAAACTTGCTGCGCACACTTGTCAACTTGGTCATAACATGTGA
This sequence comes from Populus deltoides, assembly GCA_015852605.2. Classification (NCBI taxonomy): domain Eukaryota; kingdom Viridiplantae; phylum Streptophyta; class Magnoliopsida; order Malpighiales; family Salicaceae; genus Populus; species Populus deltoides. The sequence goes on along the minus strand of CM027582.2, from coordinate 12,746,169 downwards.
TAGAAAAAACATTGCTACAAGGATATGTCATTGCATCATGAAAATTAAATTCAATTTTTTCATCTCCTACCTCCATAGACAAGGTATCCTTACCACAATCAATCTTTGTGTTGGCAGTTTTCAAGAATGGTCTCCCAAACAATATAGGAGTGCTGGTTGATGAATCACAAGAATCATGTTCCATATCAAGAATATAAAAGTCGCATGGAATAACCAAACTATCAATCTTGACTAGGACATCTTCTATCACACCAAGTAGGTAAACAAAACTACCATCCGCAAGTTGTATTACAATGCTAGTTTTATTCAAAGGCTCAAGACTAAGAGAATCATAAACATGTTTAGGCATAACACTAATGGATGCACCTAAATCGCCTGAAGGCCCTTTTGAAACCAGCATTACCAATAACACATGGGATAGTAAACGCACCTGGGTCTTTTTGCTTGAAAGGCATATTCTTTTGAACAATAGTAGATACAACTTCACCCATACTTACCATTTCATGACCTTTTAGTTTGAAAGCTCTCTTGGTAGTACACAACTCCTTCAAGAATTTGGCATATTTGGGAATTTGCTTGATAGCATCAAGCAAAGGAATGTTGAATTCTACTTTCTTGAAAACCTCTAAAATCTCTTTTTCTTTGTCCTCTTTCTTTGACCTAAAAGAACTCACAGGAAAAGGTGGAATTGTTTTAAAACTGGAATTCATTGAGTGAGGAGTTACCTTTGGAGTGTTGGTCGATGTTTCAATTTGTGGAGGAGGAGGATGTTCCTTCTTTGTACTCAATTTGGTTTCTATCTCTTCTTCTTCCTCCATCTCAATTTGTTTCGACCTTTTCTCTTCAAATTCTTTCCCACTTTGAACCATGATCACACTAACATTCTCTATTAGAGTCAATGCTTGGGAGGGCAATTTTCCATTCATTTGTGCTTCCAATTTCCCCACACTTGAAGCCACTTGCCCCATTTGCTTCTCCAAGTTGTGAATACTTGACCTTGTTTCCTGTTGAAAAGACATGACATTTTGTTGCAAGGTCACAGTGTTAGAAGCCAAAGTTTTCATCATCTCACGAAGATCATCACGGATGACGACCCCATAACATTGGAGTTTATGAATGGAGGGGGTTGTCTTGCTTGATAATTCTGTTAGGGCTGAAATCCATGGGGATGGAACTGTCGGCCTTGATTGCCTTGTTGAGGTGGGTTCCCATAACATAAGTGTGGATGATCTCTCCTTCCGGGACTGTACGTGTTGGAAAAGGGATCATATTTACGCTGGGACTGTCCGTTGAATCCTCCATCAACTGCATGAACCTGTTCAATGTAATCTTTTTGCATTGTTGGGCACATATCTGAGGTATGTCCTTGTAAGGAACATATTCTACAAACTTTCACCTATTGTACATTTCCACAAGCCAAAGAACGCACAAGAGAAGTAAGATCATTAACTTTATTTTCAAGGTTAGAAATACTTACCTCATTTACTCGTTTGTTTACGAAGTCTCCACGCATGCCAAATTGTTTCGAGTTGGCTGCCATGTTTGAGATCAATTGGCGTGCAGCCTCGGGTGTCTTATCTACCAATGCCCCTCCACATGCAGCATCAATGATACTACGATCAATAGGCATCAATCCTTCATAGAAATATTGAATGAGCAGCTGATCGGGTATTTGATGATGAGGGCATTGAATGCACAGTTGCTCAAATCTTTCCCAATACTCGGAAAGTGTCTCTCTATGAGACTGTCGAATCCCATATATTTCTTTCCTTATGTTAGCAACTCGAGATGCTGGGAAATACTTTTCAAGGAAAATCTTCTTTATGGCCTTCCAAGTTCCAATGGAACCTGGAAGAATAGAGAAAAACCATGTCTTTGCTGCCCCTTTTAAAGAGAAAGGGAAAGCTTTCAAATTAACCTGTTCTTCATCAACTCCATTTGGTTTCATGCCAATGCAAACCATATGGAATTCCTTGAGATGAGTATGAGGATCCTCACTTGTAAGACCATTGAATGTTGGTAGCAAATGTATAAAACCAGATTTGAGCTCAAAGTTTACATTATTGTCGATGTTTATGCACAATGGCTGATTTTCCATGTTAGGAGCAGCAAGCTCCTTGAGTGTTTGTTGTCGTGCAATAGCCATGGTGTTAAGGTGAGCTTCCTTTCATAACCTGCGTAAAGTTTTTTCTATTTTGAGATCCAACTGCACTTAACTTTGATTAGTAGAACGGGTTACTAGCATAAATCATCAAGAAAACTTAAAAGAAACCAACCACATGAGAGATCGAAAACAATGCAAATTGTACAAAAATCCTGTGGTAGAAAACAAAAACTGCCTAAAAACCCTAAAAAACGGTGAACTTTGGCCTCAGTAGAGTGGGGCTAGTGGTTACCACTAGTCCTGTTTAGAACGTCGTTTCCCTTCAGGAAACAAAAGGCCAATACCTAATTCCACCAAAAAATCTGTTTTGAGCGATCACGGCCAGTAATAAACGATCCCGCAGAACCAAAAATTCTTTTTTTTTAAGAAAAAGAAATAACAATCACAGTAAAAAAAAATAATAGCACAAGAATCAACTAAAATTACTTCCTCGGCAACGGCGCCAAAATTTGTTGCGATGTCGCGGTCGCACAAATTAATTACCCTAGCTTCAAACACAACACACAAGATAATATAGAGCAAACAAGGGGTCGATCCCACGGGGAAGTTCAAGTCAGATTTTTATGCTAGATGATATGCAATTTGGGGGAGTTTGGACGTTATCTAGGCTAAAGTAAAAGAAAACAGAAAACTATCAAACGAAATTTAATAAAATCAGAAAATTATCAAGAGAACAAACCTTTGTCACAAGCACACATCTACCTACAGAAATCAGAACTGATCATGGAAACGTAACATCAATTTATATTCTGAATATTTATCTCTTCTTAACATTGGTTAGTTAACGGATCCGCCGTATAACTAACCCTAACCATTAAACAACCACAGTGTCCGCACTAGTAATTTAATTTTATGACAGCCTTAAGAACTAGATAAGTTGATTAATCAAGAAAACATAACTGTCCGCAGTCTATGTTTGATTTGATTGAATGTTCTCCCTAAGATTAATAACGTAGATCCACCACAATTATTAAACTTCGGTTGCTTCACAAGTTCATATACCACAACTCCGGTTTTGATATCAAACTTAGCAATAGATTGTCTACAATAATAACTTAGAGTCCGCTCTAGCAATTAAAATAAACAATCATAGGAAAAATAAGCATAGGAGAACAAACATATTCATCATATAAACTGAAAAGAAAAGGTAAAATAAATCTCACGGTTCTTGAAATCCGAAGGTTTCCGTGTCCTTGCAACCAAGAAAAAGTGTTTAGCCTTGCATGTTTGTTGAACAACCGATCAAAAAAGAAGGAAGAATGCATAATTTAGGGTTTCTTAGAGGAAGGGGGTGTTTTTCTCCTCTTGGCTGGCTGCCCCCCTTCTCTTCTCTCATTCTTTTTATATCTTAGGAAACCCTAGGTCTCTATTTTACAAAATAGTCCTCCATTAAGTAGACTGTTTACATTTAAGTACTTCAATAACTATTTTCCTAAAAAAGGAGAAATAGCCTTGCATGAAATCTTCAAGCCTTGACTTAGAGGAGCTAAATTGCTGAAATAAAAACTTGGATATTGGTTTAGATGCTTCAGAACATAATTTGGACTCGTTTCTTCCACGAAACCTTTCTTTCGGTAGAATTCAGATGTCATCTTTGAAAAATCATATCTCCCTCATATGACATTTTTTTTTTGCTGAAATTTAGAGAGTTTATAGAAATATGAGTCATGAATCCAACAAAATTGAGTTTGCATCAATTGGAATTTTGTAGCTCCAGATATTCAAGTTGGAATAGCCGAAGGTCAACACTGGCAGATTGCGAGATTTGACTTTGAAGGCTACGATTTCCATGCTCTTCCTTATTTTATTTTCTTGCCTTAAATTTCCAGAAAGGTATGGATGTTAGCTTTTTAATGCCATTGGAATCACTTCATTTCAACCTCCAGAGCTCACGCTCTGCACAAAACATCAACTGAAGGTCAAATCTGCCAATTATCTCCAATTTACTCCTTTTTGCATCTTTCATCCAAAAGTGCCTTCAAAACATAAAACAAAGAATATCAAGGTATTTTATATATAAAACATAGGCAAAACACTAGTTAAATGTGGGTGAAATTATTGAATAATATAGTTGCATCACAACCATTGCACCCATAAATTCACGGTTGTCACAACAACCTTTGTTCATGCACATTTAGGCCATCAAAACAACCCCTACACACATAAATTCATGGCTATCACAACAACCTTTATTCATATAATTTTTTACCATCAAAACAACCCTTACACATACAAATTCATGAACGTCACAACAACGTTTGTTCGTATAATTATTTACCATTAAAACAACCTTTACACACAAATTCATGGTTGTCAAAACAGCCTTTGTTCATGCATATTTAGGCAGTCAAAACAACCCTTACACATATGAATTCATAAGAAATTCAAACATTTTTATTTCAATAACCTTCATAATCTTACTCTATTTAGTACTTAATCCATGTTAGTTTAAAATATTAACATCAAAATAGTTATTTTCCCTGATTCCTTTTTTTTAAAAAAAAATAGGCGTTGGAAACAACAAGAATTAATCTAGCAGGAACCTTACCAATCTAGTTTAAAGCTATTTAATCTCTCTTTTAGTGTTCTTCCTTAAATTTTTCATCCCTCTCCAAACCTTCTCGTGCTTCTCTATAGCCTTCAACTTTTCAAATCTTCAACTTATTTTTTTTTTAATTTTTAGTTTAAGATGTTTCTCCCATATTTCTTTCATTAGCTATCATCCTAAACTCTCTCTTTATAGTGAAGGTTACAAATAACAAAAAAAGAAGAAAACTTTTTGTCTTCTCTAATGTTGTCAACTTGAATAGGCGAAGAAAAATTTTTCATCCCTCTCCAAAGCTTCTTGTGCTTCTCTATAGCCTTTAATTATTCAAATCTTTAAATTTTTTTTATATTTTATTTTCAATTTAAGATGTCTCTCCCTTACTTCTTTCACCAAATACCATTCTAAACTCTCTTTATAGTGAAGGTTGCAGGTAACAAAGAAAAAAATTTTGGTCTTCTTTAATGGTTGTTGGCTTGAATAGGAGAAAAGAAGAAATTTTTTACAAATTACAAAAAAGCCCCCCATTTATATATCCCATGGTTTTGTTCTTCAATCTACATATTGTAGTTAAGTGGTAAGTAGTTAATAAATGAACAATCTTTTGGTGTTCTTCCTCAAATATTTCATCCTTCTCCAAAGCTTCTAGTGCTTCTCTATAGCCTTTAACTATTCAAATCTTTAACTTTTTTTATTTTTTTTTTTCAATTTAATATGTCTGTCCCTTACTTCTTTCACCAACTACCATCCTAAACTCTCTTTATAGTGAAGGTTGCAGGTAACAAAGAAGAAGCCAACTTTTAGTCTTCTCTAATGGTTGTTGGCTTGAATAGGAGAAGAGAAGAAATTTTTTACAAATTACAAAAAAAATTCCCCATTTATATATCCCATGGTTTTGTTCTTCAATCTACCAATTTTACATACACCTTTGTGAAACCCTAGAAAATTTATAATTTAAATATGCAGATGTGTAACCTGCCATGTAAACGTAAGACTGAAATTGATATATAATGGAGGGGATGACCTCCCTAAAATGAATTTTGTTTTAGAATTCATAAAGACAGAGAAACTGGTAACGTGTTTTGATGGATAAAATAATGAGTGAAATGACAAAATGTTTCTAAGAAATAAGTGAGGTAATAAATGAATACATTCCAAAATAATAAAATGACCTTAAAGGTTTAGAAGAATAATTGATATTATTTTATGTAAAGATTGAACAAGAAAATTTGGATCGTTGACGAAAAATCATGAACTGACCAATTTTACATTAGAAAGCAGAGCTCTCAATCCAATCATCGGATCGGGATAAAATTTTGCATAAAGTCTATTAATATGTTTTCCTACCTTGGTGAAAGATCTCATCCCAATGGGAGGTTGGTAAAGACTAGTGATTTAAGCAGAAACAAACTGGATAGTTTACATAAAAAAAATACATAAATACATAAATGAGGGACATAAATATAATTAGGGGAAAATGTGCCTTTAAAACAACAAAAGGCCACCAGTTCAAAAAATAAAGAAAGAAAAAGAAAAGAAAAGAAAAGGCGTGAGAGATAGTAGAGAATTCAGCTAGAGAGAGGTGCAGAATTTGAAGGAACCAATAATGCTCCGGTGGCTATATCTCTGGAATCCACCGTTGGATCATGTTGATTTTTGGATCTATTGTTTTTATCACACTCCTGTATAAACTGACTAGAGGGATTTGAAGGCACATAATCCTTTTGACAGAAATCATCATCGGAAGTTTCCTGGAAAACAAAAGGAAATACACCTGCAGGGCAGTTTTGGTCGCCGGTCGATTTTTCTCTCTTCCACTGTTGGATCATGCCTATATTTGGATATGTGGTGCACCTAGATGTTGCCCTCATTATGGACGGTGGAGATCGAAAACACACTCTCCGGAAGGGTGTCGTTCATATTGAACAGTAGCTCATCCATTTTGAGGTCAGTTCAGTTTTATTCAGATCTATAGTGATCCAACCATTGGATCATTATGATTTTGAAATATATTGTACACAACTCAATGATCTATGTTCTGACCGTTGGGTTTAAGCAAATAATCAGAGGTGGATGACTTATTGCTTTTTAGTCTATTGCTAGTCTTAGTAAAAATTTAGGAAGCTTGATTTAATTACATGTTTTGATGAAATTAGAATTTGTGTGGGTGTAGGGTTTATGTAAGATGTAAGGGTAAAATATGTTCTTGTTGTTAATGATGTTATAGATTAATTGTGTTGTAAAATGTGTTAGGGAAGTTTTGAAATTTGGATGAAGGGACATTGAGTTTGTTGATTTAATGGATATATGTTTTTAGGCATTAAAAAGGATTGGGTCTAATGGTAATTGAAAGAAAACTTGAAGAAAATTATATCCTCCATTTAAAGCAAAGATTCGGGCCTAGACATATATATGAGAGGATGAGCTTAATTGTTTTAATTGCTATGAAATTTGAGTTGAATGAGGTTAGAATAGATATGAAATGAATGGGTAAAGGTTTATCTGGAATAATTAAAAAGGGAATCATCCCTCACCATGAATGAAGGCATTCGGCCAAATAAAGAAGAAATAAGGAGATAAGACTTTGATTGTAAATTAGGTATGTATGCATTTATGTGTATAAAGAAAATTAGGTAGAGTGTCAATTGGAAGAATTTTAAAAGGATCCAAATACTCATCATAATATGGAATTCAACCATAAATAGAATTCTTGAACTTGAGTTTAATTCGACCTAATGTTATGGGGATTTTTATGGGATTGTGGTTTGTTGAATGCCAAATGAATTGTTTTATGTTTGAAATAATATATTAATGTGAGAAAATTTTCATTTTTTATGGAATTTTAAGGTTGTTCAAATGAATAATAAAAGGGAAGGAAAAGGTTAAATTAAGGTGTATGGAATTATGATAAAAAAAATATGTTGTTAAATTTACTTAAGGTGAAGTAAAGTGGACTTATGAAAAAGATTTGAAAAACTCATCATTAAAAAAAAATAAAAAAAAAATAAGGTCATTCAACCAAGAATTGGTATGATAAGGAAAATGAATTAGTTTCAATAGTATGATTAAGTGTAAGGATGTAAAGTTACTAAGTCTGTACATGATGGGTTAAGTAGACAAAAAATAAAATAAAATTGCTAGGCCATGTTTAAAGATATTCAACCTGGAAAGACAAGTCATGAAAGAAAAGGAAATAAATGAATAAATATATGAATGCATACGTCATGCGATTTTAAATTTAAATGAATTTTAGAATGGAATTTCCAATTATGGTAGAGCCACATTTGATATGTATCTTTAATGATACAAGAGAGATTGCAGGATCTGTTCAATAGCATGAGACTTTTGCGCGAGTGCAAGCATTAGGTAGGTGTCTTACACCTCAAACTTTTGTTTTTTTTTTTACAGTACTTGTTAGAGTTAAATAAATGGTATTTTCTATCAATATACTTGTGCTTGTGAAATTGTAAATGTTTATGTCGAGTGTAGTGGACCAGCTGGCTTAAATAGAGTTAGTAACGTTACTATACTGACTGCCGAGTTAGATGCGTAATAACAAAAATGAAGTGTACTGATTTTAGGGTGATAAATTAATGGTATATTATGATTAAATTATTGATGCTCAATTTATATATGCATACTGATGATGTGTATGTGTTTAAATAATTTATATGAAGGAAGCAGATGTTCGACACCTTGGAGTAATTAATGAGTTTATATTTTTTTATTGTAGAAGGAATTTTATAGATTGTAAATTCTAGTGCTGGTTACTAGAAATAATGCCCTGGTGAATGGGTAAGTCTTGAAAAATTATTTCCTGGTTACTGGAAATAATGCCCTGTTGAATTATTTCCTGGTTACTGGAAATAATGCCCTAGTGAATGGGCAAGCTTTGAAATTTTTTTCCTGGTTACTGGAAATAATGCCTTGGTGAAAGGGCAAGCCTTGAAAAATTATTTCCTGGTTACTGGAAATAATGCTTTGATGAATTATTTCCGGGTTATTGGAAATAATGCCCTGGTGAATGGGCAAGCTTTGAAAATTATTTTTCAGTTCTTGGAAATAATGTCATGTTGAATAGGCAAGCCTTGAAGATTATTTTATGATTACTGGAATTTATGCCTGGTTGAATGGTCATGTTAAGAAATAAATTTATGAATTAATGAGATAATCACTCGATGTAAAATAGATTATTTGTAAAACTTTAAAGTTAAATATGCTATTTGTGGGAGACACTCTTGATATTTTTATTTTAGTAGATTTATCTCTACGTCTAGAAGAAAATTTATTAAAATTAGAAATTTCAAAAAGAAAATAAGACAATTTATTCGATGATATGAAAGTCACTTTTAATGTATATGAATAGTTAGTCCTTAATCAATTACTTATTGAAATGTGCAATTTTTTTAATCATGTTTAATGCGATTATGTTTTTAGGTACATCGCATCCTCGATTTGGATAGTAGATGCTTAGATAAATAGTTTTGTTATGCGATTAATGTAATTGGAAGAACTAATATTTTGTTGTAATATACTTCCATATCTAAAAATTATAATGTTTAACTTATTATCATGTGTATGATGTAATTTATAATGTTATTATTATTAAGTTAAATTATGGTTGGTTGTATATATATTTTGAGCACAAATACTTAAAAAAAAAAAAACGATGCATGTTATGAAATTTTTTGCTTTTATCATCATGTTCTATAAAAAATAGAATTGAGATATTAAAATATGCTTGAGTTTTGGAAGTCCAAATGATGGGACGAATATTATGATTGATGTAACAGGTTGAGAAATGATTGAGTCTATAACTTGGTATCTAAAGAATACAAAAGAAACTCTGCCGAAATTTCAGGAAAATAATATATATATTTTGAGTTTACAAGTTGAGACTGTTACACGACCGAAATTTTGGTAGAAATTTGGTAGAATCGGTATATCAAAAAAAAAATTACCTGCAAATTTCCAATGTAATTAGGGTTGTTACACATACACACACACTATAATGCTCTTAAGTACTAAATATATATTGTAGTCAAGTGGTAAGTAATTAATAAATGAACTATCTTGTCTTAGGTTCAAATCCATCTAATAACAACCTCTAAATATTATTTAATTTTTTTAGAAAATAAAATTTGAGAGTATAAGGAATCAAACCTTGATCTTTGCTCAAGAAATCTTAAATTGGTGTCATACACCATTCAACCACACTAACCTCTTAGTAAATGTTATGTCTATATGATTATATATTGTAAAAGCTCGGAATTTCATATCATTTCATCATACGATGTTTTTTCATAATAACATGAAAATTGAAGAATTTTATATATATATATATATATATATATATATATATATCATGATCGGATGTTTATTCATATATATATCATCAGGACCATTGATACTTTCCATAATAGTATTTATAGATCAAATCTAAAAGTATTATTAATCGATATGGCACAATGCTCGTATAATCACATGATTCAACATCTTAATAAAAACGAATACACAATACAATGCATTCATATCATTATGTCTTCATATTTATAAGTCCACATCCCTGTTTCCAGATAGTTGTTATTACAAGTCTTTTACAAAAGTGTCGATTGGTAAATACCTAGTCATTATATTATTATACAAAATGCAGATCATCTAAATACACGATTATATAATTTATAACAAAACACGTGGAACAGAGTCCTATACGCCTTGATTGTATGACGTACATGTTACAATTCAATTACAATATAAGAATGATTTTTGAAATAGTAGTAATAATAATGAACAACATTACATGATTGAACATTTTACTATTAACTTGGATAGATAAATTCTTATTGTGAACTTCATAGAGCAAGGTCATTAATGACTTCGTTGTCTGATGTGTAATCTTATACGTGCATCTCAATCATTTAACCTGTGGTCTAAAGTTCGAGGTTAACTTTTTCCCTGATCTCTCTCAATTCGCAAACCTGAATACTATTAATCAAATGTAAACCCAATATTTTATTCTGATTATCCGATATAGGTTTTATTAGCCAAACCTAATTACATTGTTCAATCTCGGTTATCTGTCATGGATACTATTAGTCGAAGTTAATCAAATTCTTTAATCCTGGTTATCCATCATAGATACCATTAACCAGAGCTAATCATATTGTTCAATCCTAGTTATCTGTCATGGATAGCATTAGCCAAACCTAATCACATTCTTCAATCTTGGTTATCCATCATGGATACCATTAGCTGAAGCTAATTACATTATTCAGTCAATTATATCATGAGTAATCTCACACAACCATGTTGGAGTAGTAACAATATGTATAAAATCCATTGTAAAGATTTAACATAAATACGGATAATGATGAAGACCACCTACCTGCTCCTCCCGTGGGGTGTCCTCATCCGGTTGAAGGTCCGATCCTGATCGCACCACCTGATACATCAAATGATCACTAATCAGTATATTCGTATTCAGTAATCGTATAGACCAATACCATACATTTCTTAAGAATACACATGTTCACATTCAAGTGTTCCACATATCATATAGTAATACAATGAAAGTCATCATATCCAGACATTTTTCTCAATTTTAAATGTAGGTTACCCACAAAAATCCTAGTGTTTAATTCTTGAGTCTCGTAATAGGGTTAGGCCAAACTCATGATGGAATCGTCAACAAGGACTAGATCATTTCTGGCATGAAATTTCATCAACAAAAACTAAGTTACTACTGATATAAAAATCATTGGCGAAAACTGAGTCACTACTGACATATAAAATCATCTGCGAAAACTAAGTCACTGCTGACACAGAAATCATAAATGAAAACGGAGTCACTGCTGACCTAGAAAATAATTTGTAAAAACTAAGTCACTGCTGACACAAAAATCATCAACGAAAACTGAGTCACTGCTGACCTAGAAATCGTTAATGAAAACTAAGTCATTTCTGGCACTATTTTTCCCTAGGTTACGCATAAGGTCTACGCCAAGCTTTCCCTTTTATAACATACTTCAACCTAGTTTGGACATAGTCCGTAACCAATTCACATCCAAATTTAAAAATAAAAGTGATAAGTAATGTTCTTATCCCATAACGATAACTTGCATTCATCAACATTAATAAAGACAACCTTTTAACTAACACCACTCACTAAGATGACCGAAACTCTTATTACTTCCCTTTTTGGCATACTACGTTTCTCCCAAATGTTGACATCAACTCCTATTCGTCGTAACATGGTAAAATAAGTTATGTGCACTCAAGTTTACTACGTACTACCTAACTTGGACAAAAGTAAGGATCCCATTCATCCCACAATCTCATCAAGTTTATCAAACAATACACAACCAAGTCTCAATATGTACATTTTCTAAAGGTTCTCCTAAACATAATGTTGTCAACAATCATCCATTCCATATTTTCAATTGTATTATCCCTATCCATCAACATAATTAATAGAAAATCTATATCACATAAAAGTTTTATTTTCATTTTACATCTTGTTTCCCTAAGGGTGTTCATCACGCAACATTTCCTTCATGTTTAATCATCTTGGCTGAACATAGTAATCCATCTCTTTTAAAATTTCATATGCATTTTATCAATTCTAATACAAATATGTTCCCAGCAATATGTTATATCACACATTCATACATTTGATTCATAATCACATAAATTCTTCAATAATATATGCAAATTCATAACAATAACATAACATAAATTTTGTTTTAGCTCAAACATGTTCTAAGAGTCTAACAAGATTGCAATTCATGCATTTCATCACTTCATTTCACATTCTATCCATCCTTTCAATTTGGTCAGCCCTCCTTCAGGTTTATGCACTCAAAATCATTCATATGCATTCATATTTCTTTTGTAAGGGTCTGCACTTGTGTCCTTTCATTTCTTATTCTACTTAAATCTTCTCATTAGTTAAAGTGTAAGAACCTTAAATCTTCCATTTTAAGTTTTCTCCCTCTTCCTTGTCCGAAATCATGAAGTAACAACTAGCTAAGGAAGTGATACTACTCTGACATCACAATTTTAAACAATTCTATGGAAGGTTTTGGTGATTTTCCTCTTCTTTTCCTCTCAGGTTTCTTCTCCCCTTCTCTTATTATTCCATCTGGCCCTCTATTTTTCTTTTTCTTCCATGTTTTCGGTCATCACTCTTTTCTCTAACTCTCTATTCACTCAAACACTCAAGAAAGATGACATGCATGATGATTTAGGTAGGTTTTTCTTTGAAAAAGAGAGGCTGCTACAGCTAAGGCTGCTGTCGGTTTGAAGGAGAGGAAAAGTCATCACTTTTTTTTCCCCTTATATTTATACCCCTCTTAAATGAGATGGGGGTGTTTGGGGGCTGATTATCCTTATACTTATTCCCCTCTTTTGTTAACTTAGGGTTGGTTTCTCCCCCCACAATCCCTACCTAGATTAGACCAGTTTCCCCCCTCACAATTTCTACATAGAATAGGTCGGCCTATACTATTTAATTATTTTGGTTTTTACGTATATTGTACTGCATTAGGTGTCACATATGCTTATTTCCATCAAAACTTCACATACATTATTATTATTATTATTATTATTATTATTATTATTATTATTATTACTACTACTAATACTACTATAACTACTTAGGGTTTATAGAAAGTTTATTCAATTTATTATTAGTTAACATTTGATGTACCAATTTTATTAACTTATTTCATCTAAAATTTAAGTTAAATTACTAAGAGTTTTTATTCCAATCTATAAGAGTTTTTCCCTCTTAATTATCATCATTTTTATTTTTTTAATTAAGAATTTTGCTATTAACACAGGTTTTCTGATTTTTCTTATCGGGGTCTACAAAGATAACCTCTAAATCAAGAATTTTCATATTTGAGTTATTGAATCCAAGATTTGATGAAAACCCTAATTTTTACAACTAAACCCTATTTTTTCCTTTTTTGTGATTTCTTTGATCTTTCTTCTTCCTTTTTTTTTTGAATTGTAAACAATCAGATCATAAATAATCTACCTTTTTAATATTGTTTTGCTGCAACTAAGGTTCTAGATGACAAAAACAAAGAAATAATAGTGAAACTAAAAGATAAAGGGATATAACCTGATTTTAGAGTATTGCTCTAATACCAATTAATTTGAGCCTCATGAATATATAGATCTAAAAACTCACAGTTAAATCAACCCTTTCCAAGAAAGCTAAATTCAGGATTATGATTGAGCTTAACTCAACGATAACTTGTACCAAGACATCAAGATAATAGACTCGAATGAGAAATATAAAAGACACCATAAAACTTGGTTAATTCTTCAATAATTTAGAGTAGTTCAATGAAGAACCAAAATATAAGAATCCACTTAAAAACACATAATAAGGTTATTCTAAAATCAAAGTCTTTTTAAAAAAACCTAAATAAAAGATAAATAACATTATTTATAATAGGTAAAAAATTTCTAAACAAGGTTAGAAAAATAATAAGAGAGTTCAAAATAAATAAATAAAAACAATTATAAATCAACTACTAAACTAATACAAATCCTTTATAGTAGCTTTTGGACCTTATCATAAAGTTTTACTAATTTTTTATTGCCATGTCATTTTAACCCAATATAAAAAAGATATCTAAAAACCTTTAGTAAAAATTCATCCCGATCAAACGGTTAGATAGAAATTTATGTTTGTTAAAGTGAAGCTGTGTATAAAAAATAAGTCCAAAACTTTCTTTAATGCCAAAATTAATTAACCCATGAAGTAGATGAACTTGACCCCTCTTGTACATGTATTAAATTTATTAAGGTTTGATTATATCTTGTAGAAGGTGTAACCTTAGCCCAAATACTTTAAATAAGCCCATTGAGTACATCTTTGAGCTTCTTTACTCTTGATCTTGTGATTAACCCATCTAGAACTTCGATTATATCCTTTGATATAGTTTGTATCACATCAAGAAAAAGGTTTAAAATGGCTAAAAATAAAAAAAATTGAAAAGCTATTGACTGAATTAGAAAGGATGCCTATGCTAAGGGACTATTTTAATACAATCAAGGATGAAATTGAGAAAAAATATTGAGAAAAGGGTTGAAATTTGCCAAAAATTAAAAATCCAAGGACCAAATTCAAAAAGGTAGGAAAATTAAGAGACCTATTTTTAAAAATAAAAATTATATTAAAAAAAATGATGCATTTTGATCAAACCAATATCATTTCACAACAAATAACAAAAAGAAAAAAAATGCATCGAAACAACATCATTTTTGTGTATAGGTGAATAATACCTTTTTTTTCCTATAACAACCTGCAATTGTTATTTTTTAGTTTTGGCACGAGTTTGGCCAATTGTTTTATCTCTCCATGTGTGCTACATTGCCCTCATATGCATGTGTAGTACATTCTCAACCAAAATACATGTTTTGACTTTCTAAGTCCGCTACAAAACTAGTGCAAAAAGGTCAACTTGAACATGCTTAACCAAAGTGTACAATTATAAAGAAGAGTTAAGATTAACCTAAGGAAACTAGTGACAACAATCAAGCTACCAAGAAGGTTCTAGAATCTTCATTCTTACCTATGGAAAAGTAAGAAACAAAAAGAGCAAAGCTAGAGAAAGAAAATGTCAAGTTAGAGAGAGAGAAGAAAATGAGAATTTGAGCTAATAAAAATGAATTTAATCTAAGCCAAATGGTATTAGAGGAAAAAAAAGAAGAAGAAAATAAAGAGAAAAGAAGCCTTCAACCTGAAAAAAAAAAAAAAGAGTTTGAGGTTGAAAATAAAAGTAAATAGAGGTGCTCTAAACGGACTAGTAGCAAAGGGGAAAGAATGAGAAGAAAGAAATAAAAAAATAAAAACAAAGAAAAAGATAAAAACCTAACAAAAATAGAAACCTGAAGTTGAGAGAAAAAACCACTCAAGAACCACACCATTGCTGACACACCACCGTCATTGTCACCAAAGCAACTCCTTCCTCATTTAGAATAAGCCTCATGGTAAGTCAAGTCCTTCTATTTACTATTAATAAATGCAAATAATACACATGTTGCTATTCATGCATGGTCACTATTCATCAATACATTTTTATTTTATTTTGATTTGATTTTTTTCATGTTGATGTTATTTAATTTTATAAAATTGCATCTTTTTCTTTTTACGTATATATGAGCACATAAATATTTGTTAAAAAATTAAAAATGATGTCGATGAGTAAAGTCATGTTTTTTTAATGAAATTTGGGTCCTAATAACCAGATCAATGTGTCTTCTAGTTTTTAGAGATCGACATAGACCTAACATGATATTTTTAACCTTAAAACAAGTTTAATAATGGGTTAATGAGTTTTGGTCAAGTTAGCATTAAGTTTTAATTAAGCTTAAATTTGGATTTTAATGGTTAGGTTGACATATCTTTAAGTTTTAAGAGTCCAAATGTGCCTAACATAATGTTTTAAACCAATAATAAGGTCAATAATAAGTCCACAAGTATCCTTTGAGTAACATCCGATGCGGAGCAACCATAATATTCTTTTCAACTTTGTTTTGTAATAAAATAAATAATAAATAATGATGATAAAAATCAAGAAATATATATATATATATATATATATATATATATATATATATATAAACACTAAAATAAATCATCAAGTTGCGACACTTATGATTTATGGTTCAACATTAACTTGATGAACATCAATAAAACTAAATGATATGCGAATAAACTGAAAATATAATTTAGACAGTAAATGACTTATAAAATTAATATAGGAGAAACACATAATTAATATAATATTTTCTCAGAAATGATATGGTAAGGATGATTTTTATCTTCCTTTAAGTATAACCAATATTTTTCTCAAGTTTTCTTAAAGAAGTAGGTTGTAACTTCATGTTTTATTTTTTCCATTAATTTTCAAAGGTCTCATTTTTATTAGATGAAACAAAATTGTTCAACTGTTATAACCTAAGATTCAATTGCAATGTCAATTTCTCCCTTTAATCCATGTTGCAATTGTTAGGCGAGTATCACTGAATTTTGTTTTCCATTTGTTTAGTTCATGTAGTTTCAAGAGTTTGCATCTTGGTCTTGAAATTTTATTTTTAAAAATTTTAATCTCTAATTATTAAAAGATGAGAGAAAAAATTACTCAATAAAAAGGAAAAGAGATAAACTTTTCAACTACCCACATTCTAGTTACTAATAAGGTTTATCTTTAATGTAAATTGATTCACTTTGAAAAGAAAAATTCGATGAAAGTTGTTTCTCCTTTAAATAAATTATAAAAAATATATTGATGCTCATAAAAGTTTTTTATTTGCTTTGATTTTTATTCTAAATTGATTAAAGGGTATTTTATGGTTGAAATTGGGTTTTTTTTTTTGTGTTTTCATGTTAAAATAATTTTAAAATTGAA
The DNA here is from genome assembly GCA_015852605.2 of Populus deltoides. Taxonomy (NCBI): domain Eukaryota; kingdom Viridiplantae; phylum Streptophyta; class Magnoliopsida; order Malpighiales; family Salicaceae; genus Populus; species Populus deltoides. Next base: position 12,729,032 of record CM027582.2, on the reverse strand, counting down.
TTTTTAAAATCTAAAAACTTAAATATTAATTTTCCGATCATTGGAGGTAATATAAAAGTAAATAGCTGACGAGACATTGTTTGTCCCATTCTATAATGTGTTTTTCATTCTATTTAAAAACAAAAAAACCTCAACCACATATTGTTTTCCTATTAAAAAGAAATAAAGAAATTAAAGTCCACCTATATATTTTTTTTCTATTAGGCTCGTCGTGTGGATTTGTCCTTCTAAGCCCAAGTTCCTAGCATCGTTTTAAATGACTCTTTAACTTTTTTGTAATTATTTATTTTAATTTAGCATAAAGTTCACTATAAATAAAATTATTAAAATTGTATTTAAAAAATTAACTAACTATTAGATCTTTTATGGTAATATAAATTAAATTTTTTTAAATAAACTCATGAATATTTAAAGGAAATAAATATTTATTTTTTAATATTTTATATAATTTCATCACATTAATTACTCTATTTGTTTTATACAAGTATAAAAATTATTGAGTCAAGATTATTATTTTTTTAATGAAATATGATAATTTAAAAAAAAAAACTATACCTCTAATAAAAAATACATTTTTGTCAAAAAAACCAAATACATTAGAAAGAGTTTTGATTGAAAAATACGAATCAAAAAGGAAAATTTGGATAAAAAATACAATTTTTTTCTTTATAACTTAATTTTTTATCTTTATTACAAATATCTATTCTAATTAAAAATTGAATTACTTCATAGTACCTAGTTCAATTTGAAATGTGTATTAGTGACCAGATGCTGGTTTACAATCTGCTTTTATTATTGAATTATAACTATTTTAGGCTATGTTTGTTTTTTTGTCAGCTTTTGTATTTGCGATGAAACAAATGTAATAAGATGTTTGATAACAAATTAATTTGTGTTTTATATTGTAGAACCCACTAAAAAATTAAGTTTGAAACATAGTTTTTGTGTAGCAGTTTTTACATGCTTTTTTTAATTGAGTTTCGTAAAAATTCCTAAAACCCTGTTTATTTTTGCGTTTTAAAAGCATATTTGAAAAAATTTAAAATTTTTTATTTTGCTTCAAATTAATATTTTTTTGGTGTTTTTAAATCATTTTGATGCGCTGATATCAAAAATAATTTTTTTAAAATATTATTTTAATTTATTTCCAAGTAAAAATCACTTTGAAAAACAACGACAACCATACTCTCAAACACAACTGATAACATTTTATATATGTTTTTTGCTACACATATACTTCAACTACAATTTTTACCAAATATGTATCTAAATCCAACTAACCATATCTAACTATATTTTTTAAAAAACTTATTTTTATCAAATCCCAATCACAAAAACTACTTAAAAAACAAACACAAACTTATAACAGGATGCACCTTACAGACTCCTCCTTAATGGTTTGCAAAACATTTAAACTCATAGAAACAATAATTGAAAGCAATTAGACGACAACAATAAAAATACTTAGGAGAATACAAGTTTAAACTATGGTGACTCAAAACGCTACGCAGTGTCTTCAAGGAAAGGATAATCAGTGTAACCAACAACGAGATCATGTGTATAAAATGTTTCTCTATTGTACTTGTTGAGAGGAGCATGAAGTTCAAATCTCCTCAGCAAATCTGGATTTGCCAAGAACAAGCGACCATAAGCGACAAGGTCTGCCCGGTTCTCTTCAAGAGCTTTGTTTCCATCTTCCCCGTCATAACCACCAGCAACAATGAATGTACTGTTGAAAGCCTTCCTCATAGGCAGCAGACTTTCAGAGAATTTTGTATTCCCTGCGCCTATCTTCATTCTTGGTTCAACCATGTGGCAGTTCGCAATACCGTGTTTATTCAAGGATTTAACCATGTGGAGCCCTAGTGCTTCAGGATCTGAGTCTTCTGATTCCATAAAGTTTACATGAGGAGATGGTCTTATTCCAACTTTATCTGATCCTATCTCATTCGCTATAGCCTCAACTATTTCCAAAGGGAACCGGCAGCGGTTCTCTAGTGATCCACCATATTGGTCTGTTCTGTTGTTTACTTGATCTTTCATAAACTGGTCAATTAGATTTCCGTGAGCCCCATGGATCTCAACTCCATCAAAACCTATAAAAAGCACAGAACAAGCTTTAAGTGATGGTCTATATTATTTATGAAACCCAATTTGCAGATGTTCTAACTTCATTTCCAACACAAAAACTTTACATTTTTGTTTCGGGTGGGATGAAGCTAAAGTTTCTAAAATGCTGTGCAATCACGTAATGGTCAGCTTGTTAAAATCCTGTAAGAAAATTCAGAGATTCCAGAATATCTGATATAGAAAGTTTACCAGCTTCTATTGCGTTCCTCGCAGCAATTCTGAAATCATTGACTATTTGAGGGATTTCATCAGTCCTTAGAGGCCTCGGAGGTGTGAACTCCGTGACTTCACGTTGAGAAGATATTGGCTTGTCTGTAGAAGAGACTGGAGTTTGCCCATCTGGCTGGAAAACTGCAAATGCCAATAATATAGAAAAAATAATTAGTAACCATATTAATCTTTTCATTTTTTGAAAATGACTTTGCTAATCACCTAAAAGCTTGACCCAATAGCCAAACAGTTTTAGATGATCTTATAACAAATTCATTACCCAACATATCAAATGAAACAGAAAAATCAAGAAGAAGGAAAAAGGAAAGGTCATATACTAATTTCTTCGTGTCATACATATCGATTTTTAATGATCAACAAGACTTCACGGAAGAATTTGTTTAAGTTCTGGTATTTTGTTGAAGAAGAAGAAGAAGAATATGATAGAAGAAATAAAGCTTGAATGTGCAGAGAAGTTTAATGAAGAAGTTCTGTATTTTTCTTATTACTTTTCAATTCTGTAGCCTTGCTTTTATACTTAATTCATGTAACTGATTCCTTTATTTTAGGAATCAAGATCATCTCACGTAAAACTGATTTACAATCAGTTTTGTAACAGTAAAAACAGAAAAACAGAAATAATGGTTTTAACTGCCTTCTTAACTGTTTTAACAGAATTTCTGCAACTTCTTCATCCTTCTTGCTGCAGTCTTCTTCATCGATTTTTATTAACAGTAATCAGCTTAGCTTTCAACAGCCTCTCCTAAGCTGTTTACTGATTTAACTCCAAGATCCAGTCTTAATTTCTTAAATCTATCTTTGGGTAATGCCTTTGTGAAGATGTCTGCAAGTTGTTCTTCATTCGAGAACTTGACATCAATTACTCCTTCTTGCAGAGCCTCTCTTATAAAGTGATACTTTCTGTTTATGTGTCTTGTTCTCTGATGAAAAACTGGATTCTTGGCCATCGAAATTGCTGACATGTTATCACAGAACAAGGGTGTTGCTTCAGCTTGCATTTCCCCAAAATCATCAAGCACAAACCGTAGCCAAATGGCCTGAGCAGTTGCTTGAATCTTTGAGACATACTCTGCTTCTGCGATTGACAATGCTACTGTGTTTTGTTTTACAGAAGACCAGGAGAATGCTCAACTTCCAAAACTGAATGCATAGCCCGAAGTACTCCTGCTATCATCTTCACTTCCTGCCCAATCTGCATCACAAAATCCAATGAGAGTTGCTGATTGCTCCCTCACATATTCAATCCCATAACTGAGAGTTCCTTGCACATATCTTAGAACTCTTTTTGCAGCTCCCATTTTAATCTTGGTAGGTACAGTCATGAACCTTGATAATAAACTTGCAGCATACATTAGATCAGGTCTTGTAGCTGTCAAATATAATAGACTTCCTACTATTCTTCTATAAAGACTTTCATCAGCCAACTCACTTCCATCTTTCTTCTTCAGTTTCTCTCCAGTGGCCAGGGGAATGGAAACTGGTTTGCAATCATCAAGTCCAAACTTCCCGGCGAGAGATTTGGCATATTTCCCTTGATGAATAAACACTCCTCGATTGGTTTGCAGTATCCCCATACCAAGAAAATGGTGAAGAAGTCCAAGATCAGACATCTCATATCTCTGCATCATTTCCCTTTTGAATTCATTGAGAAGCCTCTCACTGCTGCCAGTGTACACTATGTCATCAACATAGATTGAAACTACGATCAAATTTCCTTCCATGTCTGATCTTGTATATAGAGTAGCTTCACTTCCACTCCTTTTAAAATTGCACATAGAGAGATATGTATCAATCTCACTATACCAGGCTCTCGTTACTGTTTTAATCCATACAAAGCCTTTTTTAGTTTGTAAACTTTGTGTCCTGCATTCTTTACTTCAAACCCTTCAGGCTGCTCAACATATACTTCTTCTTCAAGTACACCATTTAGGAATGCTGACTTGACATCCAATTGAAACAACTTCCATCCCTTCTGTGCTGCAAGTGCAATGAGAGTTCGAATTGTATCTAACCTTGCTACTGGTGCAAAGGTTTCATTGTAATCAATTCCAGATTTCTGTGCATAACCCTTTGCTACAAGTCGAGCCTTGTGTTTCTGAACTGATCCATCAAGATGAAGCTTGGTTTTGTACACCCATTTCACTCCTATCACAGGTTTATCACTTGGTCTTTCCACCAATTCCCAAGTATTGTTCTTCTCTATCACTTCCAATTCTTCCTTCATAGCCTCCTGCCAGGCTTTATCCCCAGCAGCCTCTTGATAATTCTCAGGTTCTATGATGCACATGTGACACCTTGCATATATGTCTTCCAAGGTTTTCGGTTTCAACTTGAGTAGAGCTTGGTGAAGATTGTTGATTTTAACACTATCAATCTTCTCAGCTGACTCTTCAACTATAGGATTTTGATTGCAATGTTCAACATTGTCGGGTTGAATTTCAGAAGTGTGTTCCTCAAGATTCTCACCTTCAATTATACCTCCTTCATGATTGAAGGACAAGTGGATTTGGTTCATCAGTTTTCCCTTCCAATTCCATGCTTTATCTTCACTGAAAATCACACTTCTTGAGAGAACAATCTTCTCAGTTTTCAGATCATATATCCTATCCCCTTTTTCACAACTGCCATATCCAACAAACACTCCCTTTCCAGCTTTGCTATCCCATTTCTGCCTTAGTGATGCTGGGATATGTGTGTAACACAAGCAACCAAACACCTTCAAATGCTTGACTCCTGGCTTCCTTCCCGTGAAGGCTTCAAAAAGAGTCTTTTTTCAGCAATGATGTTGTATAACATCCGTTTCAGATATACACAACAGATATTAACGACTTCCGCCCCGAGAAGGTTCTTGGCATTCCTTTCTCTATCGGATAGATCTCCCCATCTCACAAATTGTTCTCGTTTCTCCTTTCTGCAACTCCATTCCTGAGGGGGTATGCAACATCAATTGCCTCTCCATTCCTTGCTTCTCACGAATTCTTCAAATTCTTTGGAAGTATATTCTCCTCCTCTGTCACTTCTTAGCTTCTTCAATTTGTGTCCACTTTGCAGCTCAACGAATGCTTTGAATTTCTTGAATACATTCAGTGCACCAGATTTATTTCTGAGAAAGTATACCCAGCACATTCTTGAGTAATCATCAATGAATGTGATGAAGTATATGTTTCCTCCCACAGAGTCATTCTGCATTGGTCCACACATCGGTGTGGATCAATTCCAGTGGATTGCTTGCTCTCCACACTTGCTCTTTGATGAATTTCTCCCTGTGATGTTTGCCTGATGCACAGCCTGCACAAACATCTTCTACTTCAGTCAGAGCAGGAAGTCCACACACCATCTCTTTCTGCTGCATCTTCTTCATGCTGGCAAAGTTCAAGTGTCCAAGTCTCCTATGCCATATCCAGGAATCCTCAGTCACTGAAGCTTTCCTTGCTGCAGGTGTAATACTTTCAAGTGAAAGTGGAAAGCATCGATTTCCTCCCATGATTACTATTGCTATAACATTGTTGAGGCTTTCATCATCAAATATTACTGCCTTGTTACCTCCAAACAGAATGTAATAGCCATGCTCCATCATCTGCCCTACACTTAGTAAGTTTTCATCCAATCCGGGAACAAGCAACACTTCTTTTATGTATCTCTTCCCATGCTGAGTTTCCACAACCAATGTACCTTTTCCAGTAGCTTGTACAAGGTCTCCTGAGCCCATCTTCACTTTGCATGTTACTGATCTATCAATGTTGATTAATTCAGATTCTTGAGAAGTCATGTGATTGCTGCAGGCACTATCCACAAACCATATCTTTTTGTCTTGCAAACTTGCAGCATGGCAAGCATAGAACATGGTTCCAGTGATGACTCCTTCTTCTTTAGCATAATTTGCAAGTTGTTTGTGATTCTGACTTTCACAATCTTTTGTAATATGGCCAAACCGATTGCATCTTCCACATCTTGGTTTTCCTTTGTGCCTGCACAATCCAAAATGATGTTTTTGACAAACTTGACACTGTGGTTTTTCTCCTGCTTGACTGCTCCCACCACTAGTGTTATTCTAGTTTGAGTTGCTGTAATTCAGAGTTCTGTTTGGATTCCAGTTTGATCCCCTCCTGTCTTGTGGTTGCCATTTTTGTGTAGGTCTGCCTTGGAAACTCTTGTGAGAATTGTAAGCTTGATTGTTTCCAATTTTAAAACTGCTAAAGGCTTTTTCTGTTCCTCTTAGCTTATCCCTTTCATCATGCAGATCCTCCCTCTTATCATATACTTTAACAGAAGCAATGACTTCTTCTTCTCTTAGAACTTCAAGATCACGTGTCTCTTCAATTATAGACACAATGGATTTATATCTTCTGCTTAAACTCATTAACAATTTCTGCACAATTCTGTTTTCTGATACATCTTCACCTAATGATTTTAGGTTGTTTATAGTTGCAAAGAATTTAGCTAGATAACCATCTAAGCTTTCACTTTCTGTCATTCTCAAATATTCAAAGTCTGCTCTTACTCCTTGAAGTTTCACAGCTCTAACCTTTTTATCTCCTCTGAATTCTCTGCTCAAGATGTCCCATGCTCCTTTTGCAGTTTTCTCATTTCTTATACGTGGGAATAAATCATCTGTTAATGCTCCTTGTATGAGGCTTAAAGCCTTTGCATTCTTGATTTTTTCTTCTTGGGATGTCGTGGATGCATGCAATATAATTTGATCAGCCTCACTCTCTTCATCGCCTGATCCTCCTGCAATCTCAGGTGCTTGATGAGACTTTATTCCATCTTCAACTACTTCTCATAGATCGAGTGCTATGAGGACAGTTTCCATTTTTACAGCCCAAAAATCATAATTCGTGCCATTGAACTGTGGAGTTCTTAAGTCTCCTCCAGCTGAGCTTAATCCTACCATTTTTGAGTAATTAACAGTTTAATCAATCTCTTTTTCACAGTCTACGCCCCTCTCAGGAATCAGTTTGCTGCTCTGATACCATGTTTAAATTCTGGTATTTTGTTGAAGAAGAAGAAGAAGAATATGATAGAAGAAATAAAGCTTGAATGTGCAGAGAAGTTTAATGAAGAAGTTCTGTATTTTTCTTATTACTTTTCAATTCTGTAGCCTTGCTTTTATACTTAATTCATGTAACTGATTCCTTTATTTTAGGAATCAAGATCATCTCACGTAAAACTGATTTACAATCAGTTTTGTAACAGTAAAAACAGAAAAACAGAAATAACGGTTTTAACTGCCTTCTTAACTGTTTTAACAGAATTTCTGCAACTTCTTCATCCTTCTTGCTGCAGTCTTCTTCATCAATTTTTATCAACAGTAATCAGCTTAGCTTTCAACAGAATTCTGAATACAAAAGCATTTTGCTGCTGAAAACAGAAAAGCAAACTGAGACCACAGCGTGTCATCTACATCAAACCATGCAAATTCAAGGAAATGGATAATATATGAAACCATACTGTACATTAAAGAAAGGGGAGATAAATCAAGTACCTGTGAGAAAGATTAAAACTTGCCCATCTTGTATGGGGTGAAAAGAGGCATCGTGGGAGTCACAGCATCCATTCTTTCTTGCAGTTGATTAATTGTTATTGTGGTGGTTCACTAAGAACTTGTAGGAGTGGTTATGGAGAGAACCAGGTTAGCGTCGTGGGCTATTTATAGTTTTATTTATATGCTTATTTTGACTTGGAAAGAAAAAGTGATGACGTTTGAAGGTACGTAATTACAGAGGAGGGAACAAATTTGAACGCTGCAGTCATTGATGATGTTGAATTCATGGTTTTTAAAAATAAAAAATAAAAAATAGTTTTTTTTAATTAATATTATTTTATATTTTTAAATTGTTTTAAAGTGATAGTTTAAAAATATTATTTTAATATATTTTTAAATAAAAAATAATTTAAAATACAATCATTATAATACTTCCAAACGCTAAAATCCATAAAAAATTTCCTTTAATTAATTGTTATTATAATTATATTGAAGGGTATTATTGAATTTGAACCTGAACGCAGAAATAGAAGAATTCCGATTGTGGGTCCTTCAGGCCACAGATGAGTTGCTACTGTTCTAATACAAAGGTCACTGGTTAGTTGCAAATGTGGTCCTTGTACTATTCAAGTTTGATTAATTGAGTCCCCCAACTATTAATTTCATGCATTGTCTGTCCCTCTACTATCTATTCCAATTCCAATTTGGGTCCTCCGTTTGAGATCCCATTAGCTGAGAATGGTGGAATTGTCTCAATAAACTCATCTTCGTTTTCAAAAAAGAATTTGTAACATGAAAATAAAAATCAGATTTAAATAATTCACAATTAAGAAAAATTCAAAGGAATTAAAAATGATTGAGAATTCCAAAAACATAAAATCAATTAATCAAAGCCATTAAAACAATCTTTTTTTAATTTTATAAATCAATTATTTTTTTTTTTTTTTATTAAGTTCTTTCATATATTTCTCATTATGATTTTAAATTTTTCCTCCTCATTTTACTTCCTTCTCAACGTGACTTATGAAGTTTTAGTTTATTTCTTTTTTTCATAATTTCTCAAATTTCTTTTGATTTTTAAAATGAATTTGTTATTAGTTTTAAATCATTTTTTATTTTTTTAATAATATATATTTTCTTTTATATACTTGTAATTATGAACGAAGTATGAACTATGTCGCACGTCAAAATACGCGCGGCGTCCGCTAGCGATTTTTTATTATTTGTGTTTTGCTTGGTTCGTTGGAGTCACCACCTAGTATTATGGTCACTAGGAACCTATGGTCTGCGAGAGTCTGAGTAAGGGACTGGTTGTGCAAGGGGAAGACGCATCACCCTGATGCACCCTACCTAAGGTAAGCTGCATTGTTGTTTGATTGTTTTTCTAGGTTGAGTTTCTATCCGTTGGTCTTTTCTAAGGTTCAAGGCAGATCTCCCTTCGTGAGGGAGTCTCTACCTTATTGGGTTAAATCCTAGCCGTTCTAAAGTCCGAATTTTAGGATTTGCATTCATTTACATCTTGTATGTTTAATATCCGAGGGTGTACTTTATCGTGTAATTTTACACCCCACAAATATTAAAGTTTACATCTGGATCCTAAAAAAAAGAGTTGAAAAAGGTTTTTGATATTTTGGCCAAACCCTAACGGATGATCATAAACTAGTTATGATATCCATTTTTGGATTTTTAAAACGTGAGAAAGATGTAATTTTTTTTTTTTTTAAACATAAAAACATGCTTGGAAAATTCTTTAGGACTTGGCCGTATGCATGAAAACAAAATATATTTTTGTTTTTTTGTTTTTTGTTTTTTGTTTTTTTTTGTTTTTTTTTTTGAAATATTTCGAAGAAAAACGAGTATTTTAATACCGGGTTTGTATTTTACAGTGTAAATATACAATCCGATATTATGCAAAATTGGTAGGAAAATATTTGAGAAAATCACAAATTTTTTTAAAGGATTTTTGGATTTTTTTTTTTTTGGATTTTTCATTTTTTTTTAATATTTTAATATTATAATATGTTATTATAAATAAATAAAAATAAATAAAAATAAAATAAAAATCTACATGGTGGCCGACCCAAACTAATCGGGCCGAGCTCGACCATAGAAATGGTTGGGCCGATTTTCGGCCCGAAATGGTTAGGCCGATCTCGGCCCGAAATGGTTGGCTAGACAGTTTGGAGACAGATAAGGAAAAAGGGAAGTTGGGAGAAGAAAGATATCAGATAATTGCTTTTGCCATCTTTGGGTTGGTTCTGTTTCCTTCAGAAGCCGCTGGAATTATTAGCCTTGAAGCTGCTAACGCCTTCCTCGAATTTGAAGAGACAAAGAATAACCCTACTTCAGCTGTCTTAGCTGAAACCTTCCTATCTCTAAATCATTGTAGATTGCATGGGAAAGGGGCGATGCGATGTTGTATTCCTCTCTTATTCATGTGGATAGTAAGCCATTTGGAAGCGTCAAAAGAAGTCTTCAATAATTTCTGGTGGTTTAACATGAGGCCTCTTGAGCTGATGCTGACTGAAGAGTGGAGTAATTTGGATGAAAAAGCGTGGGTAGAGAAATACCAAGAACTTCCCCAAAGTAATTTCAGATGGAAAGCTCCTTGGGTAAGTGGTTCATCTTACCTTATGAGTTGTGGCGACAAAGCATGGGTCCCATTAATTGGCTTGACTGGTTATATCAACTACTCACCCTCATTGGTGGCTAGACAGTTTGGAGGAGTACAATACGTACCAAGAACTTGGGGGTTAGCCGAATATACCGGTCCGTTTAAAGAAGCTAGTTCTTTGGATAAGTTAGACGCCATCAGAAATGATTGGAAGCGGCCTATTTTGGTCCACAAAGAGGAGCTTCAAAAAGAGTTCTCAGTTAGCCCCAATTATTCAATATGGAGGAGTGGCAATTCATTAAAAATACTTCAAGAGGTAACAAAGCTAGGGGTAACCCAAGATAAGTCATCCATGACATTGGAGCTCAAGAGAAAAAGGGTCAACAACGAGGAAGATCTCCAAGAAGAACTGGATAAGCTGAGGATTGAGCTTAGCAAGAGCAAAAATCATCAGAAATTCCTGGAAAACCAACTCTTGAAAGAAGATGAGATGAAAGCCTCTCTAGATCAGCAATTGAAAGAAAAAGATGAGCAAATTGTTAAGTTAAGAAAGAACCAGCACGAAGCAAATAAGCAACTGGAAGAAGGGAAGGTCAAGTATGATGAGTTGGTGAACAAGCATGTAATGATGGAGCAAGAATTTATGACTTTAAAAAGGGCCTCAAAAAATAGAAAGTCTGCCGACAAAGAAACAATAGCTTCTCTGAAGAAAAAAAGGGACCAGTATAAATTAAAATGGGAAGCTGAAAAAGAGAAGAACAGATTGGCAGAACTCACCATTGAAGAAGAAAGAAGTTTAAGAACTCGATATCAGGTCCAAGCTGATGATGAGAGAGAAGTAAGGAGGATAGCTGAGTCGGATATGAAGGAATACCTGGACAGAATAAATGGTATGAGAAACCAAGTTTCTGTGATACAAGCCGAGCTTGAATCCCGAGAGGAAGAAGCAAAGAAGATGCAAGAGCAGTTTGAGGAATGGCAAGACTATATTAGCAGCCTCGACGTACAACTAAACACTAAGGTGGCAGAGCTTGATATAGAGAAGGAAGAATCACAAAGGGCTAGAAAGCAGATTCAGCAGTTGGAAAAGATGGTTCAAATTTTGGAGACAAATAATGAATTATTAGCCGCCAGCAATGGAACACTGCTTCAAGATAACACCCTGTTCCATTACGAGATTGAACAAACTGACAGGCTAATTGACATGGTGGCTAGAAAGGCAAATGAGCTACGAATGAAGGCTGCCAGGATTGCCAACAACCGTCATGGATATGAGGAGTATTTGAATGAAGTTTCCTCTTTCATCAGGAATGTAGCTAATAGAGGAATATCATTTGAATGAAGACACTTTGTATGAACCATCTATATTATGTCTACTTTTGAACTTTTATAATGTATGGAATTTAATCAATCAAAGGAATTGGGTAAAACCTCTTTGTGTATATCAGACTTCGGATGCTACTTGTATTTAACAAAGGAAGTCACGGATTAGCTCTTTAATCTATATACATGCATTTTTCATTTACATCCATATTCATACATTCATTCATTATAACACACATGCATACGCCAAGTCAAAATATAGGTCCCCAAAGAGTCTACAACACCCGACTTCGAGCAAGGAGCATGGAAGACGAAGAGCGTGCTTACCGTGAAGCTCATTTCCAAGAAGAGTTGGATTCTCTAAAAGATAGTGTGGCTCGCCTCACCAGCTTACTCGAGCAAGCACTAAGGAATACATCTGGTGAAGGCCCTTCAACTAGACCTGCCACTTTCCCAAAGAAACCAACTCTAAGAAATAATAGGAGAACATGTACGGGAGCCCCGGCACAATCCAAAGATTTGTGCAATCAACAACACCAAGACTAACACTGCGATCGCAGATGCCTTCGTTAATGAATCCCATAAAACCAAGCCATCTGATGACATTGATCTAGACAAGATGGCAGCACTAGAGGCCAGGATCAGGGCTATTGAGGGAGTAGACTTATATGACCCTATGCGAGCCGCAGAAATGTGTCTAGTCCCTAATGTGGTGGTACCAAAGAAATTTCGAGTTCCTGAATTTATCAAATATACCGGAACTCAATGCCCTGTTACCCATCTCAAATCCTATTGCAATAAAATGGCGGAAGTAGTGCATGATGAGAAGCTACTGATGCATTTCTTCCAAGACAGTTTGAGTGGAGCGGCGTTGAGCTGGTATATGAGGTTAGATAATACCAGGATCCATACATGGAAGGACCTCGTAGATGCTTTCATCAAGCAATACAAATACAACATGGATATTGCTCCTGATAGAACCAGTCTGTCTAATCTGGAGAAAGGAGATAAAGAAAGCATAAGGGAGTATGCCCAGAGATGGAGAGATTTGGCAGCACAAGTACATCCCCCTCTCCTAGAAAAGGAAATGGTTACTCTGTTTGCTAACACGCTAAAAGCGCCATACTATGAACATGTGATGGGTAGTTCGGCTCAACAATTCACTGATGCCGTGGCAGTAGCAGAACGAATAGAGCAAGGAGTAAAGAGTGGGAGAATCTCTGCACCCATGGAGAAAAAAGGTTTTGGAGTAAAAAAGAGAGAGATTGATCATATTGAAAGTAGTTATAAAAGCAAAAAAGGCCAATTCCAAAGATATAACACTCAATCCTCTTCATCCCAAATTGCCAACACCAATTTCAACTTCCCAATCCCGCAAAAACTTGAACCCCAAAACCACCAAGTAAAAAACCAAGTTGAGAGTTTCCCTAAAAAGAACTACCAAAGAACCCAAGAACAATTGCCTCCATTGCCGTTACCCCTAAATGAAATGTACCAAAAGCTACTAAGTATCGGACAAGTAGCTCCCGTGCCCTTGACACCCCTACAACCACCTTACCCCAGCTAGTATAAGCCGGATCTCACTTGCGAATACCATGCCGGTGTAGCTGGACATAGCATCCATACCTGCAACGCCTTCAAGAGAAAGCTTCTGCAACTGATCAAAGCAGGATGGATAACATTTGAAGATGCCCCTAATGTGAATACGAACCCTTTACCCAATCATGCTTTAGGTAGTGGGTGCAGAAACATGTTGGAAATAGAACACTCAAAAATCTTGAAGGTGTCAATGGATAGGATCTACCAAATGATGGTAGATGTAAGGTACAAAGAGGGTAGCGAGAAGTGTTGTGAGCATCATAACATAAAAGGCCATGTGATCAGCCATTGTGAGGGCTTTCACAAAAAAGTGATGCAAATGATGAGTCGTGGGTTGCTACGAATTGAGAAAGCAACAAGTGAAGAGGTGTTCATGATGGAGGCACCAAATAAAGAGGTGTGTCGAGTAGAATTCACTACGGGAAGGCCACCCAAATTGGTCCTGTCCAAACCAGTAGTGGAACATAAAGGGAATTATAGTGCTTTACCTTATGATTATGGATATTCTTTCAAAAGCACTCAGCAACCGCCTATTTTTCAAGCAGAAATTGGGGGATTGACCCGTAGTGGCAGATGTTTCACCCCAGAAGAGCTGGAAAAACAAAGAAAAGCTAAGGGTAAAGAGGGGGTTGACGTGACTGAGGAAATAAACAAACCTGTCACGGAAGAGGAAACCAATGAATTCTTAAAGCTGATGAAACACAGTGAATATAGTGTTGTTGAACAGCTCAAGAAAACTCCGGCAAGAATATCATTATTATCTCTGATTCTAAGCTCTGAGCCACATAGGAAGGCTCTACAAAAGGTATTGAATGAAGCATATGTTCCTCAAGACATCAATCAGGAAGCCATGGAACATTTAGTGGGAAGAATCCAGGCCTCGAATTATGTATACTTCACTGAAGATGAATTGAGTCCTGATGGTACTGGGCACAACAAGCCACTATACATTACAGTGCGTTGTAAGGACATTCTGATCGGAAAGGTACTCATCGATAATGGCTCCGCATTGAATGTCCTACCAATGCATATGTTGAAAGAAATGCCTGTTGATGAGTCACACATGAAACCTAGCACCTTGATGGCTAGAGCATATGATGGTTCGCCAAGACAGATAATTGGGACCCTAGAAGTGGAACTATATGTGGGGCCACAGATGTTTTTGGTAACATTACAAGTAATGGACATTCACCCATCTTACAGTATATTATTAGGAAGGCCATGGATTCATGCAGCTGGAGCAGTGGCTTCTTCGTTGCACCAGTGTTTAAAGTATATCATGAACGGAATGTCGATAACCGGCCAAAGTCAAGAGACAGCTTCCATGATAAAAAATGTGGCCATACCCTTCATTGAAGCAGAAAATTGTAAAGATGGGAATATTCATGCTTTTGAAATTGTGAACGCAGAATGGGTTCCCAAGGTGCGATCTTGAGAAAGCCTAAAATCCCGAAAAACAAAGAAAGATGGTCGCTAAATGCTTTTTAAAGAATAGGGCTCCTTTTCAATGTAATCCCGAGAGATGGGGAATGCCCGGCCGATCAAGCTAAAGTGTGCAAATCAAAGATTTGGGCTTGGATATAAGCCCAAGAAAGATGATTACAAGCGGGTCACTCAGATTAAAAGAGAGGCAAGAATGGCGAAGATTGAAGGAAGAGAACCAGAAGAAGAGGAACTTGTCATCCCACCGCTCCAAGTATCTTTCCCAAGGGCTACAGAAGTGATTAGATCTGGCATAATGGATCTCCACATCAATACCCTGGAAAGCCAAGAAGAAAAACAGATAGAGGAAGCGGATTTGGAAATGAAGGATGAAGTTCTGCCACAGCTTTCCATTCACACCATTGATGAACCTCTTGCCAGATTTTTCGTGCGAAGGTTGGCTGAAGGAGAGGTGTACCAGAACTGGAAGATGGAGCCTGCTCCTATTGTGTTTAAAAAGTAATTGTTCTTGTTTGATCATGCTCGGACTTGTTTTGTCTTGTTTTGACTTGTGCTGATCTTGTCGGTATTTTAGCTCATGATACCGCAAGATTTTCTATGTTAACCGAGCACTTTTGTTTTAATGAGATCATGCATTTTCTTGTGTCCAATATGTGCCTGCATCTTTTTATCTTTTCACGAGTAACACTTACACGAGCACGCCTTGCACTTTCAGGAATCCTGAAAGTTCCATCGATTCACAAAACCATTGCACTAAGAATAATTGGCCAAACTTTGATAATATGATTGCAATGGATGATGAAGAATGGGGAGAGGAAGATATAAAAGAGTTTACTAAGTCCGGTAGAAAATTCAAAAAAGCACGGGAACCCTTAGTGAGAAACTAGAAGTCATTAACTTGGGAAACAAGCAAGAAAAGAAGGAATTAAAAATTGGCACTCTTGTTACAACTGAAGAAAGAAATAAACTGGTCTCTCTATTACATGAGTATGCAGATGTTTTCGCCTGGACTTATGCAGATATGCCTGGTCTAGATACTGACATAGTAGTACATAAGATTCCTTTAATAGAAGGAAGCAAGCCGATTAAGCGAAAAACCAAGTGAATGCGCCCCGACATATTACTCAAGGTAAAGTCCGAGATACAAAAACAGGTGGGATCCCGGGGTTTCTAGATGTAGTCCAATATCCTCAATGGGTAGCTAATGTGGTCGTAGTCCCAAAAAAGGATGGGAAGATTCGGGTGTGCGTGGACTATAGAGATTTGAACAAGGCGAGCCTAAAAGATGATTTTCCTTTACCCCATATAGATATTCTCGTTGATAACGCCGCAAGAAATGCTACATATTCTTTTATAGATGGATTCTCTGGTTACAATGAAATTAGAATGGCGTAAGAAGATAAAGAGAAGACCACTTTTGTCACACCGTGGGAGACGTTTTGCTATAAAGTAATGCCATTCGGGTTGAAGAATGCTGGAGCCACATATCAAAGAGCAATGGTTATCCTGTTCCATGATATGATGCATCGAGAAGTGGAAGTTTATGTGGATGACATACTTGCAAAATCAAAGGATGAGGAAGATCATGTGCAAGTGTTAAGGAGACTATTTGAAAGGTCGCGAAAATACCGACCCAAAGTTGAATCCTGCAAAATGCTCATTCGGGGTGAAAACAGGAAAACTATTGGGCTTCATAGTAAGTGGCCGAGGAATAGAAGTTGATCCTGATAAAGCTAAAGCTATTCAGGAGATGCCTGCCCCTAAGACAGAAAAGGAAGTAAGAAGTTTCCTTGGCGCTGAATTACATAGCTTCGGTTTATATCTCGATTGTGATGACTTGTGAACCAATTTTTCGTTTGCTCAGGAAGAAAAATCCTGGAGTATGGGACAATGATTGTCAGGAAGCCTTTGATAAAATAAAGAGGTACTTGCAAAACCCACCATTATTAGTACCTCCAACACCGGGAGGCCTTTGATCCTATACTTGGATAAGAATGAAAACAACTATGGGCATGTGTCTTTGGGACAACATGATGAGTCAGGAAGAAAAGAGCAAGCTATTTACTACTTGAGTAAAAAATTCAATGATTGTGAGTCGAGATACACAACAATTGAAAGGTTGTGTTGTGCCTTGGTTTGGAGTGCGAAAAGACTCGAGCGTATATATGCTATACTACACAACCCCGGTTGATTTCAAAATTAGACCCACTCAAGTATATCTGTGAAAAGCCTTACCTGTCAAGTAGAATAGCAAGGTGGCAAGTGTTGTTGGCAGAATATGACATTGTCTTTATGACAAGAAAAGCTGTAAAAGGAAGCATAATTGCCGATCATCTTGCGGATCATGCCATGGAAAACTACGAGCCTCTAAACTTTGACCTCCCAGATGAAGATGTGATAGTAATCGAGAATGAAGGTGGGGAAAGCGATCAGTGGACCCTTTACTTTGATGGTGCAAAGAAATGTATCGGAAATGGGGCAGGAGCCGTAGTAATTTCCCCGGAAAATAAGCGAGTCCACTGTTTCAACAAGGTTACTGTTTGAATGTACCAATAACACTGCCGAGTATGAAGCCTGCATCATTGGCCTGGAAGCTGCTTTAGAACTTAAAGCCAAGAAGCTTGAGGTCTTTGGGGATTCCTTACTAATCATCTGCCAAGTCAAAGGTGAGTGGCAAACCAAAGATGAGAAATTGAAATTGTATCAAAATTATCTCTTGAGGTTAGCCAATGAATTTGAAGAAATCAAATTCACCCATATAAGCAGAGATAAGAATCAGTTTGCTGATGCTTTGGCAACCTTAGCTTCAATGACACAAGTTAATGCTAAAAGCAAGATCCAGCCAATAGATATTGAAGTCAGAAGCTTCCAAGCCCATTGTTGCTTAATTGAAGACTCTCTAGATGGGAAACCATGGTACAATGACATCAAGAAGTTTCTCCAGCATCGAGAATATCCTCAAGGGATTTCCAAGACAGATGAAAAGACTTTGAGGAGAATGACCATGAATTTTTACTTAGATGGAGAAATTTTATATAAAAGGTCATTTGATGGGACTCTGCTCCGGTGTCTGAATGAAAATGAGATTGAACAAGCATTAAAAGAAGTTCATGAGGGGATTTGTGCTACACATGCCAATGGGCATACAATGGCGAAACAAATACAAAGGTCTGGATATTTCTGGTTGACCATGGAGAGAGATTGTATAGACTATGTTAGGAAATGCCATAAGTGTCAAATATATGGTGACAAGATAAATGCGCCTCCAACGCCTTTGTTCAATATGATCTCGCCTTGGCCTTTTGATATGTGGGGTTTGGATGTTATAGGGCCAATCAACCCTAAAGCGAGTAATGGGCATAGATTCATTTTAGTGGCCATCGACTACTTCACCAAATGGGTAGAAGCCAACTCTTACGCCCATGTAACGCAGAAAAGTAGTTAAGAGATTCATTGAAAAGAATTTGGTCCTGCGTTATGGTTTGCCGCAAGGTTGGTAACCCGATAACGCCGGAATTTCAATGGGAAGCTGATTGACGAACTGTGCACCAAATGGAAGATTAAACACCTCAATTCTTCCCCTTATAGACCAAAGATGAATGGGGCAGTCGAAGCAGCCAACAAGAATCTCAAGAAGATTATCCAAAAAATGGTGGTCACCTACAAGGATTGGCATGAGATGCTCTCATACGCACTTCATGCGCGACAGCCTCCGCAGTTAGAACTTCTACAAATGCAACCCCATATTCTTTAGTATATGGAATGGAGGCGGTTATGCCCTTAGAAGTAGAAATCCCATCACTGCGGATCTTGAAGGATGCAGAACTGGACGAATCAGAATGGGCAAGGTTAAGATTTGAGCAACTAAACTTGATCGATGAGAGAAGACTAGCAGCTATCTGCCATCATCAGTTATACCAAAGCAGGACAGCCAAAGCTTACAACAAGAAAGTCAAGCCAAGGGTGTTCAAGGAGGGGGATTTGGTGTTAAGGAAGATCTCACTAGCATCAGGAGAAGATCAAAGTAAATGGGCACCAAATTACGAAGGGCCATATGTGGTGAAAAAGGCTTTTTCTGGAGGGGCTTTAATTCTGACTAATATGGATGGAAAGGATCTACCAAGACCTGTAAACTCAGATGTTGTAAAGAAGTACTATGCCTGATGTATTTGCCTTTATCAATCAATAAAATTGAAGTTTGGCCAAGATTTCTTTAGTGTGTTTCCCCTCAAAAATTATGCATGATCCCATGTTTTAATGAAGATTTTTGGGAATTCAAAGTTTTAGTACAAAACTAAAATCAAATTGGTGCTTGTTTTAACAAACAGGTTCGGAAAATTCAAGTGATATCCTAAAACTTAAAAAACCTGAAAGACAACCCAAACACCATGAAATAACTTCAAAGCTGAGTTTTGACTGCATGAATAATGAGGAATCATTTTTGCATATTCACATGCGAGAAAGCAAAGCTTGTCGATTCTAACTGCATGCATTTGAGATGAAGAAAGGCCATCTTTGATAATCCTTTCACAAGGCTGAAATATATCCTTTGCAGTCCCCTTTTGAGCCTAATAAATTTTTCTTGAAAAATAACCTTGGCTAGGATCACACCCTACACTGGGGGGCAAGTGCCAAAAATCCTTAATGATTGAAAGTGCCCAAATAACTCTTGGGGGCATGAAAAAGTCATCAATGATTGAAAGTGTCCAAACAATGCTGGGGGGCATAAAAGAAAATTCTCAATCACCGAAGGTGCCCATACAAAGCTGGGGGGCATGAAGAAATATCCAAAGGATTCAAAAATTTTGAGCAAAAAAAAAAAAAAAGCCAATGCAATGATGCTCAAAATCAAATGAAGAAAACAAAAACAAAGAGAAAGAGCCCAAGCCAAACACTGGAGGGCACCATGGATCATTTTACAAATCAATTCCAAGGTCCAGAAATATATGAGCAAAAAAGTTTGGGGTACGAGCACTGGTGATTCTTAGTCTTAAAGTCCCTTAAACACCTTTTGAGCTTACAAATATCCTTTTCTTCATAACCAATAGCCCAACCCTACATTACGTGCCCAATCAAGCCCTTTCTGATCAAAGGCAGGCAATCTGGATAGATGGGCAATGCTTTCCCACGCGAAACAAGTCATTATTCATGCATTCAAAATGAAAACTTTGAAGACTGATTCTTTGAAACCCTCATATTGGATCTCGAACCCTTTTCAACCAACAAAGCATCACTTCACATTTTCACCAAAAATAACAATTATGCAAGCCTATCCATAAGAATCGCTTGAATTTTCAGAACAAGTTTGTTTTAAACAAATATCAAAATGATTTTTATTCGGAATAGCTTTGAAATTCCAAAAGTTCTTTATGAAAACAATTCCTCGTAAATAACCAAATTTTCTTTCAAAGTCTTACCCACAAAGAAAACCCCAAACAAATACTTGCGGGCATGATCAAGCTGAGAGGCAATCCAGCAAAACATATAGGGTTGGCTCCATAATTCCCTTTCTAAGAAAACAAGAGATATGGTGCAAAGGTGACTATCCTTCATATAAAGGTTTGTGGACAAAAAGGTATGTTGATGTCATATCCTTCCCAGGGGTTAAGATCACAAGATGCGACTCGAGTAAGCAAGAGTGAGAAAGCTATCAAAGCTCACTATCAAATAATCGAACTTTTGAGAAAATGAAAACTCCATGAAGAAAAGGGGACCTATATTTGTCAGGTAAGTATACATGCATATTGATCATGATGTATTACTCTCATTGTCACCTCTTGTTGAGTGAGTTGTTGAGGCTTTAACTGTCTCAGCTAATGCATTGTATGGCCCTACCTTTTTCCCTTTAAGTGCGCCTTCGAGCCCTCTATCATCTTAGGTTTTGTGCTTTACAGCCAACCTTTGAGTGCGCCTTTGAGCCCTCATCACTCGGGTAGTGCGTTTTCTAACCCTACCTCCTTTCGAGTGCGCTTTTCAGTCCTCGTCCCCCTTCGGGTCCCATCTATTTTTGAATACTCCTTTGAGCTCTCATCTCTTGAATAGTGCGCCTTCGAGCCCTATCATGTCTTCCCTTTAAGACATTTTATTTTATTTCACATAGGTAGGTCACCCATCATAATCAGACCTCTTTAAAAACTCTTTTCATCTTCCATCTGGGCCGGTTACCCATTACAATAAAACCATTTTGAGAAATCTTCGCATTTCTCACCACCTTCAAAATCTTCCATCTGGGCCGGTTACCCATTACAATAAAAACATTTTGAGAAATCTTCGCATTTCTCACCACTTTGAAAAAATCTTCGCATTTCCCACCACTTTGAAAAATCTTTGCATTTTTCACCATTGTAAAAAAATTCTTCGCTGGGTATGTCACCCATGACAATTCGACCATTTCAAAATCTCTGAATTTTCAAAAAAAAAAAAATCTTCCAGTTTTTACTCTGAGTGCGCTTTCGAGCCCTCAAAAGGATTCATTATTTCAATCATCTCTCATCCTTCTTTTTCTTCTTTACAGCGCTTACTATCTAAAGTCTCTTACGAGACTTTCTATCGTAAGCCTTGTAAAGAGGGGGGCAACTGTCATAACCCAATTCTGGGCTATTCCCCAAAATAAATTTTTTTTCAAAATAAAGACAAAAAATAATAATATAGGCTAGCAATGTGGAGAAAGCAGGCAGGGAAATCAAGTTGCAATTTTTAGAGGAAATTCAAGACCTAATTATGCCCCATTATGCCAAAAAATGGAGAAACAATGCAAATTCAAGGTTAAATTAAATGATTATTGGACGAATTTGCATAAAAATTAAGTCCAATGACATAATTAAATTTTTAATGGGCCAATTTGATTTAATCATAGGCCAAATTAAATTTTAATTATGTTTAAAAATTAATTTGGGTCTAATTGAAGGATTTAATTAAGTGCAAGGACTTAATTATACTTTAAATGGGTCAAATTAATTTTATTTGGGGCTTACTTGGTGAAAAATTAAGTTTGGGAGCCTAATTTGGGCTTAATTGAGAAGATTGGAATTTTAAGAGACCAAATTTAATTTTTACCAAGTTAATTGATTGAGATTAGGGGCCAAATTGCAAGAAAATTGAAGTTTTGGGGTCAATTAGGGGTTAAATTGACAAAATTCGCAGCCAAGGACTAATCTGCAACAGGCGCCAAAATTGGGGGGCTTAATTGACAAAATCCGGGGGTCAAATTGAAGAAATTGAAAGTTTAATGGTCAATTAGGGATGAAATTGCATAAATCCGAGACCAAGGACCATATTGCAAAAGGCGCGTAAATCCGGGGCTGAAGTTGAAGTTACGCCAGGACCAAATTGCATTAAATCAGAAGTTGAGGGTCAATTAGGGATTCTATTGGAAGAAATCGAAAGCTGGAGGACTTAATTGAAAATTGGTAAAAATCCCTATTTTTAACTTAAAACGGCGTCGTTTTTGCGTTAAAAAAAAAAAAAAAAAAAAAAAGACCACGCGACGCGTCGCCTGGTCACTGTTCATCATCTTCCCGTGAAGTCGCCGTGGGTGGCGATTTTGCGAGGTGCATTTAATGCCTCGTTTGGCCCCCAAAATTGACAAATCGTGCACCAAAATGGCCACCTAAAACCCCTCTATCCCCGAGCATTATCCTTTCAGGCCTATAAACATCAAAACTGCTCCGACGACCGGCCTAAAGTGGCTACCTCGGGCAGCCTTGGACTGTCAAATTTGGCAGTTCGAGGTGCACACTTTGAACGGACGGTCTGGATTCTTCCATTCAAATCAAAGGCTGAAAATTTTTCCCTCGTGAAGACGAGATTGCCCTCTTCCACCGCCTATAAATAGGAACAGCTTTCATGTTCGGAGTAAGAGGAAAATCGAGTGAAAAGTTGACAAAAAATCAGCATTTCTCCCCTGTTTTTATCCTTTTCTGCCTTCTCCTTCTCAGCCGCACTTTCGGCCACCACCACCGCTCTCACCACCGTCCTTTCCACTACAGCCTACATCACATTCAAACACCCAAAGACCTTGCGTGGTGGCTGCACCACCTCTCTCTCTCTCCTTCTCTTTCTTCCTTCCTTGTGAAACACTTTTCCCCCTTTACCACCGTGACTCCAGTAGCAGTAGCAACCACTATTTCCAGCGGCTTCCACCCTTACCAACAGCAGCGGAGGCGACGACTCTCTTCTCATCCGTTCCAACCGCCAGCGACCGCAACATCGACCGTGACGCGGAAGAAGACTTGTAACTCGAAGCAAAGAAGAACCCCGCGCTCAACTCCCCACCATTGCCACCGCTTACACCACGTTGTCCTCCTCGGTCGGACCACCCTCACTCCAGGTAACTTTCCTCTTCCTCTTCCCCTCCCTCTTCTTCTTCTTCTTCATACTGTTCACTGCGTGAACAGTAGGCGTGAATTATAATTCACGCCCTCATCGCTCACATGAACAGCGTGGCGTGAATTATAATTCATGCCCACCGCTCATCACGTGGACGTTGGGTCGGCAGACCGCCCGACCCAAATGTCCGGCTGGGTTCGCCCGCCCTAAAAGAAATAAATAAAAAGTGTTGGGCCGAGTTTGGCCCAACCATTTCGGGCCGAAATCGGCCCAACCATTTCTATAGTCGAGCTGGCCCGGTTAATTGGGCGACCAACTTTCATGTAGATTTTTATTTTATTTTTATTTATTTATAATAATATATTATAATATTAAAATATTAAAAAAAAACGAAAAATTCAAAAAAAAAATCCAAAAATCCTTTAAAAAAATTTGTGATTTCCTCAAATATTTTCCTACCAATTTTGCATAATATCGGATTGTATATTTACACTGTAAAATACAAACCCGGTATTAAAATACCCGTTTTTCTTCGAAATATTTCAAAAAAAAAAACAAAAAACAAAAAACAAAAATACATTTTGTTTTCATGCATACGGCCAAGTCCTAAAGAATTTTCCAAGCATGTTTTTATGTTTAAAAAGAAAAAAAATTACATCTTTCTCACGTTTTAAAAATCCAAAAATGGATATCATAACTAGTTTATGATCATCCGTTAGGGTTTGGCCAAAATATCAAAAACCTTTTTCAACTCTTTTTTTTAGGATCCAGATGTAAACTTTAATATTTGTGGGGTGTAAAATTACACGATAAAGTACACCCTCGGATATTAAACATACAAGGTGTAAATGAATGCAAATCCTAAAATTCAGACTTTAGAACGGTTAGGATTTAACCCAATAAGGTAGAGACTCCCTCACGAAGGGAGATCTGCCTTGAACCTTAGAAAAGACCAACGGATAGAAACTCAACCTAGAAAAACAATCAAACAACAATGCAGCTTACCTTAGGTAGGGTGCACTGGGGGTGATGCGTCTTCCCCTTGCACAACCAGTCCCTTACTCAGACTCTCGCAGACCATAGGTTCCTAGTGACCATAATACTAGGTGGCGACTCCAACGAACCAAGCAAAACACAAATAATAAAAAATCGCTAGAGGACGCCGCGCGTATTTTGACGTGCGACAAACTAGACCAGAACTAATTATGAACGAATTATGAACTGAGGGCTCTAATTATGAACGAAATAGATATCACGGGGACTCAATAAATCAAATGAATAGTAAAAGAACTTAATTGATCAAATGATAAAGTTCTAGGGGCATACATGTAACTAGATCGGTTGTCTGCAATAACTAGTAGGGTTTAAGCAAATCCCTTGAAGAAGCCCTAAGGCATAGTAGTATATAAAGGAGTGCAAAACAAGTATCGTAAGTCATGAAGGAGATGGTTGGGAAAGACGATAATGCCCATGGAGGAGATTGTTGATGAAGACAAAATCCAGATTGAAAAGGACGGCGTTTGTTGAGAGTTTTGACAAGTTTAAGGTCAAATCAACGGTTTTGACAAATTTAATCAAATTCATTTATTAGATTCACATGTTGAATGTATTTAGTAATGTTTCAGATGATTTTATATTTTTACAATTTATTAAAAAACATGTATTAATTAACAAAAAAAAAAAACTAAAAGAAGAGGGAATTGTAATATAGTACTTTCTCATCACAAAATACTATTTACTAGAACAATTTTTTTTTTTGGGATTTGTTTTCAATTTTTTATTTTAATTACATTGTTCAATATTATATTTATTGAGGATTGAAATTTATAATTTTTTTAATATAATTTTTATGAGATTATCTCAATTTCATTACCTGAATTACATAAGTTTGATAAGTTAACTTGAGTTTTTTTTTCTCCTTTTCTTTAATAATTTTTTTCTACAAGTTCATCCTTCAATATTGGGTAGATTGCAAATTAGTTTTTTTGATTTATTTTGATTTTCTTTCTATGAGGTTATCATCGTTTCATGAATCGAGTCATAGGTTTGGCGGGTAAACCCGGTTTGACTTAAGTTGTTTTTTGTGTTTTTTTAATTGATTTTTTAATTTAGATTCCATTCTTCAAAATATAGGGGGGATGGACTTCATATTGTTTTTGAAATTTAATTTTTTTTTTAAGATTATCCTAGTCTCATGATCCATACTGCGAGTTTAATGAGTTAACTCAGTTGACTCGAGTTTTTTTTACCCTTTTTCTAATTGATTTGTTTTTTAATTCTATCCTTACGCAATGGGTTATCCTCGTTTCTTGACTCGGGTCACGAGTTTGGCTTATTAACTCAAGTTAACTTGATTCATTTTTTATATCCATTTTTTAATTGAATCTTTATTCAATTTTATTTTGCAACATTTGGTTGATTGATAATTAAATTTAATAATTTGTTTTAGTTTGTTTTCTATTGGGTTAGCGGTCTCATGACCTAGGTTATGAGTTTGGTTGGTTAACCTGAGTTGACTCAAGTTATTTTTTTATATTATTTTAATTGATTTGTTTTTCAATTTCATCCTTCAACATTGAATTTATTGGAAATTGAGCTTCATAATTGGTTTTGATTTTCTTTTTATGAAGTTATTATGGTTTCTTGACCCGACATGCTGATTAACAAGTTAACTCAAGTTGATTCGAATCGATCCCAAATGTTTTAATCTCAATATTTAAAAATAAAATCTCATCTTGAATTTATATTTTTAGTCAAATTATATTTTTATCAATAATTTAGGTTGCTTTTAAATCTACCAAGTTAATTAGATCACAACATCAGGTCAATCCTCACACATTTAATTTTTGTTTTCAAATGAAAATATTTTACCTCGTCATCATTTCAATTTTCATTTGTACCATTCTCAGCTAGCTAATGGTATCTCAAACGGAGGACTCAAATTGGAATTGGAATAGGAATAGAGAGTAGAGGGACAGACAATGCATGAAATTAACAGCTGGTGGACTCAATTAATCAAACTGACATAGTACAAGGACCACATGTGCTTTGTATTAGAACAGTAGCAACTCATCCGTGGGCTGAATGACCACAGTCTGAATTCTTCTATTTCTGAGTCCAGGTTCAAAATAATTATAATAAAGATGGATTCTACCTTTCAAACTTGTTCCCTCCTCTGTGATACGTACCTGCAAACGTCATCACTTTTTTTTTTCAAGGCAAATGAAGCATTTAAAACTATAAATAGCCCACCACGCTCACCTGGTTCTCTCATACCTACTCCTACAAGTTCTTAGTGAACCACCACAATAACAATTAATCAACTGCAAGAAAGAATGGATGCTGTGACTCCCACGATGCCTCTTTTCACCCCATACAAGATGGGCAAGTTTAATCTTTCTCACAGGTACGTGATTACTTAAGTTATCTCCCTTTTCTTTAATGTACAGTATGGTAAGTTATCTCCCTTTTCTTTAATGTACAGTATGGTTTCATATATTATCCATTTCCTTGAATTTGCATGGTTTGATGTAGATGACACGCTGTGATCTCAGTTTGCTTTTCTGTTTTCAGCAGCAAAATGCTGCTTCTGTGTTCAGAATTCTTCTGTGAAGTCTTGTTGATCATTAAAAATCGAATTGTATGACTCGAAGAAGAAATTAGCATATGACCTTTCCTTTTTCTTTCTTCTTGATTTTTCTGTTTCCTTTGATATGTTGGGTAATGAATTTGTTATAAGATCATCCAAAACTTTTTTACTATTGTTGGGTAATGCTTTAGGTAATTTACCCGTATCGTAGTTGTTTGTTCTTTGATTTCCTGGTTTTCATCACCAACATGCCCAGGAAATATAATCATGTAAATTCCCAGGTTTAATAAATAGTTAATGCGATGGATATACTGCTTTCTTTGACTATCATTTTTATTATAACTACTTCAGTGATTAATTGCATGTTTTTTTCAGAATTGTCCTGGCACCATTGACTAGACAGAGATCTTACGATAATGTTCCTCAGCCGCATGCCGTTCTATACTACTCCCAGAGAGCCACGAAGGGTGGTCTTCTCATATCTGAAGCCACTGGAGTTTCTGACACAGCTCAAGGGTAATTCCATCAGCCATGCCTGATGCCATACTCAATCTAACTTTCTACTTTTTGTTGCGATTACTGGAATAGAGCAACGTAAATTCAATATTTGGTTTTGTTACACTGACACTTCAGTGTGTTCATAATCTTACATTTGAATATATATAGGTACCTGCATGCTCCAGGTATTTGGACCAGAGAGCAAGTCGAAGCATGGAAGCCCATCGTGGATGCTGTCCATGCCAAAGGAGGTATTTTCTTCTGTCAAATTTGGCATGTTGGGAGGGTGTCAAATAGCGGTGAGTTATTGCCTTTAATCTCATTGATGCATAGATTTTAATTTTGTTCCTAGCATGTTAAAGTTCTGTTTCCAGTATCTGTAACAATGATTAGTGTTGCTTTGTGTTCATGGGCCATACTTTCTTGTCAGTTAATATGATTAGCAAAGTCATTTTCAAAAAATGAAAAGATTAATATGGTTACTAATTAATTTTTCTATATTATTGGCATTTGCAGGTTTCCAGCCAGATGGGCAAGCTCCGGTCTCTTCTACAGACAAGCCAATATCTTCTCAAGTTGAAGGCATGGAGTTCACACCTCCGAGGCGCCTAAGGACAGATGAAATCCCTCAAATAGTCAATGATTTCAGAATTGCTGCGAGGAACGCAATAGAAGCTGGTAAAACTTTCTATCTCAGATATTTTGGAAACTCTGAATTTTCTTACAGGACTTCACGGCATTTTAGAAACTTTAGCTTCATCCCACTCAAAACAAAAATGTAAAGTTTTTTTGTTGGAAACATCTGCAAATTGGGTTTCATAAATAATATAGACCATCACTTAAAGCTTGTTCTGTGCTTTTTATAGGTTTTGATGGAGTTGAGATCCATGGGGCTCACGGATATCTAATTGACCAGTTTATGAAAGATCAAGTAAACAACAGAACAGACCAATATGGTGGATCACTGGAGAACCGCTGCCGATTCCCTTTGGAAATAGTTGAGGCTGTAGCGAATGAGATAGGATCAGATAAAGTTGGAATAAGACTGTCTCCTCATGTAAACTATATGGAATCAGGAGACTCAGATCCTGAAGCACTAGGGCTCTACATGGTTAAATCCTTGAATAAATACGGTATTGCGTACTGCCACATGGTTGAGCCAAGAATGAAGATAGGCGCAGGGAATACAAAATTCTCTGAAAGTCTGCTGCCTATGAGGAAGGCTTTCAACAGCACATTCATTGTTGCTGGTGGTTATGACAGGGAAGATGGAAACAAAGCTGTTGAAGAGGACCGTGGAGACCTTGTCGCTTATGGTCGCTTGTTCTTGGCAAATCCAGATTTGCCAAGGAGATTTGAACTTCATGCTCCTCTCAACAAGTACAACAGAGAAACATTTTATACACATGATCCTGTTGTTGGTTACACTGATTATCCTTTCCTTGAAGACACTGCGTAGGGTTTTGAGTCACCATAGTTGAAACTTGTATTCTCCTAAGTATTTTTATTGTTGTTGTCTAATTGCTTTCAGTTATTGTTTCTATGAATGTTTTGTAAACCATTAAAATAGTTATAATTCAATAATAAAAGCAGATTGTTGACCAGCATTTGGTCAGCAATACACATTTCAGATACTATTAAGTAATTCAGTTTTCAATTAAAATAAATATTTGTAAGAAAGATAAAAATTTAAGTTATAAAGAAAAAAATTGTATTTTTTATCCAAATTTTCCTTTTTGATTCATGTATTTTTTTTTATTTTGACAAAAATATATCTTTTTTTATTAGTAACATGTTTTTATAAATAAAAATTAAAGGCAATTAAAATAAAAATGTATAAAAATCTTAATAATTTAAACTAAGAAAAAATATGTATCTTTTCAATCATAACTCTTTCTATATTCATGTATTTGTTTTTTTTTTTTTTTTACAAAAATGTGTTTTTCATTTGTGGTATATTTTAAAAAAAAATGAAAAAACAATCATGACTCAATAATGTTTATATATGTATAAAACAAATAGAGTAATTAATGTGATGAAATTATATAAAATATTTAAAATAAAAAATAAATTTTTTATTCTCTTTAAATATTCATGAGTATATAAAAAAAAACAATTTAATGGCATGTTCTCTCTCTACTTCATGTTTTTATTTCTCTTAGATTTTTGCCTTTTTTTATTTTCTTTATTTATTTTCTTCTTTTCATTCTTTCCCCTTTTCTACTAGTTGTTTCGGAGTATCTTTATATACCTCTATTTTCAACTTAGAACTCTCTTTTTCTCTTGCTATCTTTTATTTTTATTCAAATTTAAGGTTTCTTTTCTCTTTATTTTCTTCTTCTTCTTTTACCTCTAGTACCATTTGGCTTAGATTAAATTCATTTTTACCGCTCAAACTCTTATTTATCAATAAACTTGAATCCGTCAATAATTCTGCCTATAAAAATAACACATCATTATATTTGTTAGATTTATTTTTTTTCTACTGTAATTCTCTCAGTATATATCAAGATAATATTTATGTCTGTGTTTATTAATAGATATAGCAAGAGTATATTCAATCGAAAAAATTTGTCGTAGTATACTAACAAAAATATTTTATTGATATATCTATTTATATTTGTTAATTTTCTAGTATATTTTGTTTACCGATAATGATGGCAAAGATGAAAAACTACACCTTTCAATAATTTAGATGACAAATAAAGAGCGTGTTTTGCAGTGTGGTTGCGGTTGCTTTTCAAATAGCTTTTAGTGCCGAAATACATGTCAATGATGTTTTTTTATTTTTTAAAAATTATTTTTGACATCAGCACATCAAAACGATCCAAAAAGTATAAATTGCACTCAATTTTAGCAAAAACAAATTCAAAATTTAATGAAACACAGTTACAAACGCAATGCCAAACAGACCCAAAACCCTCTACATTTTTTTAAAAATTTGAGTTGTCTATACAGGAGTTGATTGCATCTCGAACATATGGAATCGTCCATGAAAGATCCAAAATTATTAAATATTATGAATCTTCTCTATCAAGCTAGAAACAACCGTTGGACTTTAATCTAAAATTAGACAACCCCTGGTAAGTACGAAAAATACATAGTTAACATATATCTAAATACAAAGTCTAGATCTATAAACACATAATAATAATAATAATAATAATAATAATAATAATAATCACATAATTTAAAACCATGAATAAGGATAAAAAGAGAAGATGTTATCGCTAGTGATTCGCTAAATGACTGCTTTAGAAAAAAATAGGTTCTAAGATTTCTTTTTTTCAAGAGATAGAGAGAAGGGGGAGAGGCATATAAATTTAAAAAGTATTTGTAAAATAAAATAAACTATTTAATTAGCTATTGTTGATTTTTTTTTTAAATATAGAATCGTCTAAAAGTGTTGACATTATTTAAAAATGTCAAAACAACTAACATACTAATATATCTATTCAAATAACTAAAAGATAAAAATTAGAATTACAATAGAATAACTCTAAAAATACATATTTAAAGTAATAAAAATGTATTCATTCCAATTAGTATAAATGTTGATCATAAATTTCAGCCCAAAATTACAATTATAGTTGTTGAATATATATACATTGTGCTTATAAAAAAAGTAGTTGAGATTTAGAGTTGTTTTCCATTTTCTATAGTCATCACAAGTGTTATATATAACATTTGATTATAACTTATAACTTCAAAATACAATAAAGAAATCAATAAAAGAACTTTAATATTTTGATTAAATATTTAACTTGTTGTTCTAAGATTAAGGCAACAATATCTAGGAGGTGAATTAATTAGGGGTTTCAAAGATTTAAATTTTAAAATAAAAAAAGCTTTAAAATTTAAGTTCCAAAATTAAAAAGATTTGAAATTTAGATGGATCTTTTATTTTTTTTTCAATTAATAGCTACTGTATATATTACTATTTTAACATTTATGGAATTACAATGATACCCAAGGTTTATCTATTTAATTGGGGGTGCATGAAAATGAAATTTAATATTTTTCATAAACAAATTTGCACTTGAAACTTATGGAGTGAAGGGAGGACAATGAAAAATTTTATGGTGCTCAGAGAGTATTTAGTGGCATCCTTGTAGTTATTCCATGGACTCACCTTAAAAAAAAAGATAAATATAAAGTAGAGAGAGAA
Organism: Populus deltoides; assembly: GCA_015852605.2. Taxonomy (NCBI): domain Eukaryota; kingdom Viridiplantae; phylum Streptophyta; class Magnoliopsida; order Malpighiales; family Salicaceae; genus Populus; species Populus deltoides. The sequence goes on along the minus strand of CM027582.2, from coordinate 12,697,624 downwards.
AATAAAACTTATAATAAAAAAAAGAATAAAAATATTTTTATCTAAAATTTATCTCTCCTACTTGTTTCTTTAAAGTATGTCTAGAGAGTAACTAATTAGATATCACTAGTTAATTTTTAAGCACCATAAAATTTCTCAGATAACCATTATATTATATTCTCATTTAAGTTATTTTGTTTCTTTACATATTAAATTGAATTGTAATGGCATTTGATAGCGCATTAACAAATATACTATAAAATTTATGTTTTTCCTCGGCTAATTCGTTGTTCATATAAATAGTGAAACCCTTTTATCTTCTTTTATTTTTCATTTTCATCATTTTTTTACAAATTTCATCCTCGAAAGTTTTCTTTTGATTTAATCCTTTTATTAATGAGATAAAATGTTTTATTTACACTTATACCTTTTATTATGAAAAAAATACATATCAAAATGGTTTGTATAGTCAAGTTTTTTTTAAGAAAAAACAATTACCACCCATCACGCAACGCAAATCAAATCATATTATTATTTTCTATCTAATTAATGTTTTTATTTCACCCTTATTTTTCATTTTGTGCAATTGATTTTTTTTTCTTGATTTCATCTTTTGACTTTTAATTTGTTAGAGATTCGGCTTCATACAATTTTATCACTATGCATTTGTTTTTTTCTTAAAAAAATATTGGTTTTGTAATTATCTTTAATTTTTTTTCTATAAGTTTATCTCAACCTTATAATTTAGGTCACGAGTTTTTGCATGCCATTATATAAGTTTTTTTAGAGATGTTTTATTTGTGTTTGATTTTTCAAGATGTTATGTTAATTCATCTAGAATTGTTTTTGGGTTTTATACAAATGAGGTTTGTTTTTCAAAATAAAAAATATTTATTTTTAAATAATATTGTTGGTGTGTTTGGTCTTACATAATATTTTTTTAGGGCATGAGTTTATTTAGTTAGTTTCATTTGTGTTTATCTTTTAAGTCATGAGTTTTTAGGTTGTGGATTTATTTTTTATTGATTTTAATAAACAAGTTCAGTAAACACAATCAAGTGAACGTCTCATTTTGTTGTGTGTTGAATATCTTCATTTATATTCATCCCTCAATTTTATCAATTTGTTTTTTTTTTGTTATTATTAAAGATTTTTTCTGTTTATTTACATAAATGATTATTAATTTATTTAATGAGATACTCGCATGGGTTCAATTTATACTTTGAAACTTTTTTGTGTTAAAAAACCATATTAAAGCAACTTAAATAGCCGATATATTTTTTTAAAATAAAATTATGATCCAAGATGAAGCGCGAATTAAATGGATAGTTTTGTTCTAAACCATGACATAATGTGGGGCATGTTATCTGATTATGATACTAGATTATATATTAAAAAATCTCATCATTTTTTTATGCAATGGAGTTAACAATATTCGGATCTTCCTCTTTTAACATAACAAATTATCATCGTTTTGATAGTCAAATGACATTTCTCCTCACCTCCGCCCCAAATAATCCAAGGCAGCTGAATGATCTCGAAACATAATATTTATGCATTTTTAATTTCTTTTATTAAAGAATATTTTTCCTACTCAATGTTATTAAAGTTTTTTAGTTTTTTTTATATAAAAAATTATAATAGCTTTTTGATAAATAGAGACATATATGAATAAAAATTAAATATTTTAATTGTTTTTTATACCCGTGATGTTTTTGGTATTTGAAAGTTTTGACATGTACCAAACTTTTTTATTCTTTATTCTGGTTTGCATCAATGATTTTAATAAATAATTATTGATGATTATATTTTTATTTTATATTGTAGAATATGACCTACCTGCAAACGTCATCACTTTTTATGAGTCCAGGTTCAAAATAATTATAATAAAGAAGGATTCTACCTTCCAAATTTGTTCCCTCCTCTGTAAAACGTACCTGCAAACGTCATCACTTTTTTTTTTCAAGGCAAATGAAGCATTTAAAACTATAAATAGCCCACCACGCTTACCTGGTTCTCTCATACCTACTCCTACAAGTTCTTAGTGAACCACCACAATAACAATTAATCAACTGCAAGAAAGAATGGTTGCTGAGACTCCCACGTTGCCTCTTCTCACCCCATACAAGATGGGCAAGTTTAATCTTTCTCACAGGTACCTGATTACTCACGCTATCTCCCTTTTCTTTAATGTACAGTATGGTTTCGTGTATATCCATTTCCTTGAATTTGCATGGTTCGATGTAGATGACTTGCTGTGATCGCAGTTAACTTTTCTGTTTTCAGCAGCAAAATGCTGCTTCTGTGTTCAGAATTCTTCTGTGAAGTCTTGTTGATCATTAAAAATCGAATTGTATGACTCGAAGAAGAAATTAGCATATGACCTTTCCTTTTTCTTTCTTCTTGATTTTTCTGTTTCCTTTGATATGTTGGGTAATGAATTTGTTATAAGATCATCCAAAACTTTTTTACTATTGTTGGGTAATGCTTTAGGTAATTTACCCGTATCGTAGTTGTTTGTTCTTTGATTTCCTGGTTTTCATCACCAACATGCCCGGGAAATATAATCATGTAAATTCCCAGGTTTAATAAATAGTTAATGCGATGGATATACTGCTTTCTTTGACTATCATTTTTATTATAACTACTTCAGTGATTAATTGCATGTTTTTTTCAGAATTGTCCTGGCACCATTGACTAGACAGAGATCTTACGATAATGTTCCTCAGCCGCATGCCGTTCTATACTACTCCCAGAGAGCCACGAAGGGGGGTCTTCTCATATCTGAAGCCACTGGAGTTTCTGACACAGCACAAGGGTAATTCCATCAGCCATGCCTGATGCCATACTCAATCTAACTTTCTACTTTTTGTTGCGATTACTGGAATAGAGCAACGTAAATTCAATATTTGGTTTTGTTACACTGACACTTCAGTGTGTTCATAATCTTACATTTGAATATATATAGGTACCTGCATGCTCCAGGTATTTGGACCAGAGAGCAAGTCGAAGCATGGAAGCCCATCGTGGATGCTGTCCATGCCAAAGGAGGTATTTTCTTCTGTCAAATTTGGCATGTTGGGAGGGTGTCAAATAGCGGTGAGTTATTGCCTTTAATCTCATTGATGCATAGATTTTAATTTTGTTCCTAGCATGTTAAAGTTCTGTTTCCAGTATCTGTAACAATGATTAGTGTTGCTTTGTGTTCATGGGCCATACTTTCTTGTCAGTTAATATGATTAGCAAAGTCATTTTCAAAAAATGAAAAAAATACTATGGTTACTAATTAATTTTTCTATATTATTGGCATTTGCAGGTTTCCAGCCAGATGGGCAAGCTCCGGTCTCTTCTACAGACAAGCCAATATCTTCTCAAGTTGAAGGCATGGAGTTCACACCTCCGAGGCGTCTAAGGACAGATGAAATCCCTCAAATAGTCAATGATTTCAGAATTGCTGCGAGGAACGCAATAGAAGCTGGTAAAACTTTCTATCTCAGATATTTTGGAAACTCTGAATTTTCTTACTGGACTTCAACAAGCTGAACAATACATGATTGCACGGCATTTTAGAAACTTTAGCTTCATCCCACTCAAAACAAAAATGTAAAGTTCTTTTTGTTGGAAACATCTGCAAATTGGGTTTCATAAATAATATAGACCATCACTTAAAGCTTGTTCTGTGCTTTTTATAGGTTTTGATGGAGTTGAGATCCATGGGGCTCACGGATATCTAATTGACCAGTTTATGAAAGATCAAGTAAACAACAGAACAGACCAATATGGTGGATCACTGGAGAACCGCTGCCGATTCCCTTTGGAAATAGTTGAGGCTGTAGCGAATGAGATAGGATCAGATAAAGTTGGAATAAGACTGTCTCCTCATGTAAACTATATGGAATCAGGAGACTCAGATCCTGAAGCACTAGGGCTCTACATGGTTAAATCCTTGAATAAATACGGTATTGCGTACTGCCACATGGTTGAGCCAAGAATGAAGATAGGCGCAGGGAATACAAAATTCTCTGAAAGTCTGCTGCCTATGAGGAAGGCTTTCAACAGCACATTCATTGTTGCTGGTGGTTATGACAGGGAAGATGGAAACAAAGCTGTTGAAGAGGACCGTGGAGACCTTGTCGCTTATGGTCGCTTGTTCTTGGCAAATCCAGATTTGCCAAGGAGATTTGAACTTCATGCTCCTCTCAACAAGTACAACAGAGAAACATTTTATACACATGATCCTGTTGTTGGTTACACTGATTATCCTTTCCTTGAAGACACTGCGTAGGGTTTTGAGTCACCATAGTTGAAACTTGTATTCTCCTAAGTATTTTTATTGTTGTCGTCTAATTGCTTTCAGTTATTGTTTCTATGAGTTTAAATGTTTTGTAAACCATTAAAATAGTTATAATTCAATAATAAAAGCAGATTGTTGACCAGCATTTGGTCAGCAATACACATTTCAGATACTATTAAGTAATTCAGTTTTCAATTAAAATAAATATTTGTAAGAAAGATAAAAATTTAAGTTATAAAGAAAAAAATTGTATTTTTTATCCAAATTTTCCTTTTTGATTCATGTATTTTTTTTTGACAAAAATATATCTTTTTTTATTAGTAACATGTTTTTATAAATAAAAATTAAAGGCAATTAAAATAAAAATGTATAAAAATCTTAATAATTTAAACTAAGAAAAAATATGTATCTTTTCAATCATAACTCTTTCTATATTCATGTATTTGTTTTTTTTTTTTGTGACAAAAATGTGTTTTTTATTAGAGGTATAGTTTTTTTAAAAAAACAAATGATCATATTTCATTATAAAAAAATACAATCATGACTCAATAATTTTTATACTTGTATAAAACAAATAGATTAATTAATGTGATGAAATTATATAAAATATTTAAAATAAAAAATAAATATTTTATTTCCATTTAAATATTCATTAGTATATTAAAAAACATTTGCATATTAGGTTTATATAGTAATTTATATTCCCATAAAAGATCTAATAATTAGATAATTTTTTAAGTACAATTTTAATAATTGTTTTTATAGTGAACTTTATGCTAAATTAAAATAAATAACTACAAAGAAAGTTAAATAGCCCTTTAAATAGAGGCTAGGGTCTTGGGCTTAGAAGGACAAATCCACACAACTAGCCTAAAAAAATTCATAGGTGGGCTTGAATTTCTTTATTTGTTTTTAATAGGAAAATAATATGTTATTAAGGGCTATTTTAAATAAAATAAAAAAGACAAATAATGTATCATCAACTATTTACTTTTATGTTACCTCCAATGATAAAAAAAAAAATAAAGATTTAAGTTTTTAGATTTTAAAAATTCATTTTTAAAATTTTTTTAACCTAAAAATACCCTAAAAACATTAAAAGATTCTTAGTAAGCCTTTCTTTGACCATAAAATATCCTTTAATCAATTTAGAATAAAAAATCAACGCAAATAAAAAAACTTTTATGATCGTTGATATACTTTTTATAATTATTTAAAGGAGGAAACAATTTTCATCAAATTTTTCTCTCCAAAGTGAATCCATTGACATTAAAAATAGTCTTATTAATAACTAGAATGTCGATAGCTGAAAATTTTCTCTCTTCCTTTTTTTTTTAATTAAGTGAATTTCTCTTTTATTTCTTAACATTTAGTGATTAAAATATAAGGAAAATAAAGTTTAAAAACCAAGATGCAAACTCTTGAAACTACATGAACTAAATAAATGGAAAAATAAATTCAGCAATACTCGATTAACAATTGCAACATGGATTGAATAGAGAAATCCACATCACAATTGAGTCTTAGGTTATAATAGTTAAACAATTTTGTTTCATCTGATAAAAATAAAACCTTTGAAAATTAATAGAAAATATAAAACATGGAGTTACAACCTAGTTCTTTAAAAAAAAACTAAGAATCTTAAATTATAGATTGGTTATACTTAAAGGAAGATAAAAATCATTTTTATCACATCATTTCTGAGAAAATGTTACCTTAACTATGTATTTTTTCTATATTAATTTTACATGTCATTTACTGTCTAAATTATATTCTTAGCTTATTCACAAATCATTTTGTTTTTATAGATGCTCATAAAGTTAATGTCAGACCATAAATCATGAGTTTCACAACTTGATTATTTTTTTTAGTTTTTTTTATTTCTATATATTTCTTGACTTTTTTATCATCACTATTTATTATTTATTTTATTACAAATCAAAATTGAAAAGAATACTACGCTTGTTTCGCGTTGGACCCTACTCAAAGGATACTTGTGGACCATAGTTTTTAGACCCGACCCGGTAGCCGACCCTGTTTAAGGCCCGGGTTTCGGGTTTTGACTAGGTCGTCCGGGTCATTTTTTTTAAAAAAATCAAAACGATGTCATTTTAGTAAAAAAAAATAAAAGTCATCGGGTTGCAACCAGGTTTTTGATCGGGTCTTGCCAGGTCAACCCGTTGGATTAGCCGGGTCACACCGGGTTTTTCCTTCTCTTGTTTTTTCTTCAACCAGGCCCGATTCCAGCCCTGGATCGACCCGCCGGGCAGGGCCGATTTTAAAACTATGTTGCGGACTTACTATTGACGTTGTTATTAGTTTAAAACATCATGATAGGCCCACGTCGACCCTAAAACTTGAAGACACGTCAACTTAACCATTAAAATCCAAATTTAAGCTTAATAAAAACTTGACGCTAACTTGACCAAAACTCATCAACCCATTATTGAACTTGTTTTAATGTTAAAAATATCATGTTAGATCTATATCGATCTCTAAAAACTAGAAGGCACATCATCGATTTGGCTGTTAGGAGTCAAATTTAATAAAAAAAAAAAAATGACTCTACTCATCGACATTATTTTTATTTTTTTAAAAAATATTTATATGCTCATATATATGTATAAAAAAAGATCCAATTTTAAAAAATTAAATAACATCAACGTGAAAAAAATAAAAAAAAGACAAGAAAGCTAATCTGCTTTGTCTTTTCTTTCTGAAAGTTCCCTCTGGGGGGTCTGACCCTCCCTACCTAATGTTCCCAACTAACTGAATTCATCAGTCTATAAGGCTTGTTAGTCACTATGGTCTCTCTCATCTCGTCCCTTGACCACTACACCTTCTTTCTTATTTCTTCCTATGTTGGTAAAGATCCAAGCAATAAGAATTGTTGTTATCTCTAAAAGAGAATAAATCTATCTGTCTCCTCATGGGTCTCAGTATCAACAGTAGTACTGCTCATCTCCTTCCACATAGGAAGGTGATAATCTGGGTAGGTTGGGAGAGGCTGACCTTTTGTGATCGGCAATGCCGCCAAATGGTCGGCAAAATAAAATAAAATAAAATAACATGTATATTATTTGCATTTGTGAATAGTAAATAAAAAGGAAGAAATGAGAAAGAAGAAGTTGCTTTGCATTAAGGACTTGACTTACCTTGAGGCTAGTTCTAAATGAGGAAGGAGTTTCTTTGGTGACAATAATGGTGTGTGTCAGCAATGGTGTGGTTCTTGTTCTCGAGTGGTTTTCTCTCTCTATTTTAGGTTTCTATTTCTCTTAGGTTTTTGCTTTTTTTCTTTGTTTTTTTTCTTCTCATTCTTTCCCCCTTGCTACTAGCCGGTTCAAAGCACCTCTATTTGCCTTTATTTTCAACCCAAAACTCTCTCTCTCTCCCTCTCCCTCTCCAAGTTTAAGCTTTCTTTTCTCTCTATTTTCTTCTTCTTCTTTTTCATCTAATACCATTTGGCTTAGATTAAATTCTTTTTTATGAGCTCAAACTCTCATTTATCGATGGACTTAAATTCGTTAGTGATTCTATTTATAAAAATAACATGTCATCGTACTTATTATATTTTTTCACTGTAATTTTCTCGATATATACCAAGAAAATATTTATGTCGTTGTTTACCGATGGATACAATGAGGGCATATTCAATTGAAAAAATTTGGCGCAGTATACCGACACAAATATTTCATCAGTGTGTTTGTATGTATTTGATAATTTTCTAATAGTGTATTCAAAGAATTATATAGCTTGTTTTGATGATGATGATGATGATAATGAAAAACTACACCTTTCCATGATTTAAAAAGGTCCAGGAACTAGCTTGTTGTTTCTATTTGCATCGATTATTGTTATTCAAAATCTTAGTAGTGGGATCCATGATGAGACGGCCTGCATAAAGGTGCTGTGTTAAAGATTTATAATAAAATGACTCATACAAATATATTGTGTTTGAGACCCATGATAAGGTGTCCCACATAAAGTGTTAGGGACTTACGATAGGATGATTAACACACAAAATATATTTTTGATGGAGAGCAATTTCTAATTGAAAACTTAAGTTGATAACAAGTTCAATCCAACTCAAGAAAACTGATTCATGAACTTTTCTAGGAAAGTAAATATTTTCTTCAGTTAATTTAATTTTTTTTTAGTATGATATTTTTCTAGTTCTTTTTTCTTATTTAAAGGTAATTTCTTCCAAATTTATTTTTTCTGTTATGTATTATTATGGTTTTCTAGTTTATTTTTTTAAAATAAAAGGTTTTAATAACTTTTTTTTAAGTTGTTACATAAATGAAGAAATATTAAATGTTTTAGTTGTCCCTCCATGAAGTTACGATATTTTTTTATCTTTAAAAATTTTAACACGTATTAAACTCCTTTATTCTTTATTCTCATTTAAGAATTTTGTGATTTCTATTTGTTAGCACTGGATTTTATTTTTCTTTCTTAGAACTCAAAAAACTTCTTTATCCATGAAATTCTTACATCTATCCTCGTCTATCCTCGTGCCTGTGTTAAATCAATATTCTCTAACAATTGACACAAAAAAAAAAGCAAAAAAAAAACAAAATACCTGTGCTCTCACATTCAACGAAATATGTTCAATATGTAAATAAATATTCAAATCTTGGTTCAACATTTATTTAATAATTTTGTTCATGGTTAAGGACACAAAGGATATGGATTTAAATGAAAAATGAAAAATTTGAGTTATAAAAATCATTAAAAAAAAACAATTCAAACTTGAATGATAAAGAGTGCACCCAAGATATTTATCTCATAATTAAAGTACAGTAGATTGTTTTTGTAATTTAAAAATACTTTTAAAAAAAATTAATTTTTTTTATTTAAAATATGTTTTTAACGTTTTTAAATTATTTCAAACTTGAATCATAACGAGTGCACCTAAGATATTTATTTCATAATTTAAATTATTTTTATATTTAAAAAAATTAAAATTTTTATTCTTTTTATGTGATTTAATTTTTTTATGTTTTTAAATTGGTTTGATGTCCCCGATATTAAAAATAAATTTTAAAAAATAAAAAAATATTATTTTAATATACTTTCAAGTAAAAAACATTTTGAAAAATTATTTAATACCAAATAAACTACACACTAAATTTCTATATATCTTCAAATTTTACTTAAAAAAATCATATATAAAAAAAAAACCCGCAAAACGCATAAAATATGACCGAACAATAACATACCTCGTAGATGCAAAATTGGAAACCATGTTCGTTAATGTCAAAGTAGGTCAAGTTCTATTTAATTATTTTAATTTAGTTGATTTTTATTTTTTAGACTTATTTTAGAGTATTTTTTTGGGTTGGTAAATGATTTATGGAGATTTTTATGGTAGTAGGTGTTTTTAGGTGAAAATAGGCTGACAAACCCATGCTTGTATTTTTTTCCCTTAGAAATAGACAACCTATTTTGTCTTAAAACGAGCAACCTATTGTCAACCGAGCTACCTATCCAGAATCCAGCCACCACTATGGTGACCAAAAAAATCAGGGGAGAAGGGGTTTGGCGGGTCCAGGCTGCCAAGCCCATATGCCTATTTTGTTTTTAAGAGCCTAGGGTGCCGGTTCACCTAGGCTTGTACGTTTGGCTCTCTTTTTTTCCCTTTAATTTTTTTATTTATTTATTTTTATAATTTTATCCTTCAACATTGGGTTTTATTGAATTTTTTTCTTGGTTTTTCTCTTTTAATATTTGGTTGATTTTGAATCGGTTTTTATAATTTGTTTCGGTGTCCATTATATAAGGTTATTACAGTCTCAAATAAATATCCTTACATTTAGTTAGTGCTCAATTTTGTGATAATCTATTTTTTATCATATAATTAAATAGAAAGTAGCTTCAGAAAAAAATAAAGTTATTAAATCTAGTAGAGTCTATGACCTAGGTTACAAGTTAAGCTATGAAACCCGAGTCAATCTAATATGTCATTATCTCAATATTTAAAAGAAAGATGTTATATTGAGTTTTTTTTTTAAAAAAAATCAAACTATATTTTTACTAGTTGTTCGAATTGTCTTTAAACTTGTTAGTCAACTGAGTCATGTCGAGACAACTCTCACATGATTCAATTTAAAATTCAAGCTAAATAAAAAGTTAAATAAAGAGCTTTCAAAATTGCTCTACAAGAAAAAGGTTTAATAATAATGTCAAAAACAAATTGTGACTTAAGTATGTTTTTTATGTTTAAATTTAACAAAACTCTAAAACGTGTGGTGAATTCACTATAGTAATAGACACAGTTTATTATTGATCGCTACAATGAATTCATCTTTGTGCCCCTCGGTGGAAGAGTCGGAAGGCTAGGATACGAGGTATTTTGGTCCTTATGTTTTTATTGCTTAATTTTGTCCTTGGTTTTTTTAGAAAAGTTTTTGAATTTCAATTCAGTCCTTAAATTATAATTTGTTATATATTATTTTCTCCCAGTTGGTTTTTATTCTTTTGATTTGTCCTTTTTTCCCTCAAATCTTTTGTTAAAGTTTTATTAGTATTCAATTTTACCCTTCAATCAAAGTTTATGTTGTTTTTTTTTTAAATTTAACCCTCATTCTTTTGATTTTTTTTCTTTTTGTTAATTGTTTTTTTTCTTTTCGATTTAACTCTCCAATTTAATTTCTTAAATGCCCTCAAATTTATTTTTTATTTCGGTTTCCACCCTTATTTTTTAATTAAATTGTTTTATGGGGTTGATTTTCCCCCCGCTTACATCCTTCAATATTTAATTTATTTGGGATTGGGCTTCACGGTTTTTCTATATGTCATGCTTCTAATTTAATGACTCGAGTCTCAAATTTTAAGTTTTAATATAGTTAGGAAAATTTTTTTCCTCATTTTATTTTGCAATTTTATCATTCTATATTGTTTTAAAAAATTTATTTTGTGGATACCTTCATATTCTTTTCCACTGGTTTATCTCGATTTTAGTACCTAAACCACAGGTTTTGCAAAACTATTTTTGACTGAGAATCAAATTTAATAGATAAAAAATTTCAATTAAAAAATAATAAGAAAAAAGCAAATAACAATCATAAAAATAAAGACCAAAATTAATATAAAAATTAAATTTTAAAGGATAAAATTAAAAAAAATATTCAAAACAAAATACATATAACAATAAAAAATTTAAAGATCAAATTTGATAAAATTAACAAATAATATAATATTTTTAAACTTTTTATAACTTTAAAAAAATATTTTCCTTTCAAAATACTTTAACGTAAACATAAAAACAAATAGAATCTGGATTGCAAACATCACATCATCTCAAATCTTGATCAACAAGATTCGTTGTGGGTTGGCTGGCGTGACCTTGTTTTTATCATTAATTTTCTGACGGTGCACCTTGTCCAGCCTAACAAATGAACAATTCTCTGTTCTTTTCCTGTCATTAATTTTGATGCTACCCTCACCAGAAAAACAGACATTGCTAGGTTAGCTACCTTTTCTTTCCACCGCTAGAGTATATTGACTAATATATATATATATATATATATATATATATATATATATATATATATATATATATTCAAAAATCTATTTTATTTATTTTTAATCCCTGTATCAAAAAAGAGAAGAGAGACTCACTAAAAAAAATACTGAAAATATCAACTGATCATAATCCAGCGGTAAAAAGGAGAATCTTTATATTAATGAATTCTATTTGATTATTTTAATTCATTTTATTTTTATGTTTTAGGTTTATTTTAGAGTATTTCCGGGTTAATAAGTGATTTATAAATTTTTTTTATAATATTAGATTTTTTTTTTGTGAAAATAGATTGACAAACCCGTAATTATCTAGAATCTAGTCGCTATTATGGTTTTTTTTAAAAAAAGGAAAGGGGTTTGGTGGGTCCAGGCTGCCAGGCCCACGTGTCTTTTTATTTAAAACCACAACGTTTAAAATGTGACCGAACAATAATACATCTCGTAGATGGCAAATTGGAAACCATGTTCCTTAATGTCAAAGGAGGAGCTTTTGTATTTTTCCAGAAAATTCTCTTTTGCTGCCTCTTCACAAAAACACGAAAATTTGAATGATGTTCATGTATTAAATTAGAATTTATTTGATATTATTATAACATTTGTTTTTAAAAATATTTTTGAATTAGAAATATATTAAAATAATTATTTATTTATTTTTAATATTAATATAACAAATACAATCTAAAATTATATAAAAAAAAATTAAAATAAAAAACAAACCTAGCGTTAATCATAAGAATAGGAAATGTTGCTGCTTTGTAAAGATCCCTGCTAAAAAATGGGGATTCAAAGTTGCGTTTTCTTTATCTATTTGTGGTGTTTTTATTATTATATTTTAAAAGTATTTTGAAAAAATTAAGATTTTTTTATATTTTTAAATTAATTTTTTTTATATATTTATGTACTAATTTTAAAAATAAAAATAAATTATTTTAATATGTTTTTAAATAAAAAACATTTACCAGAACAGCCACCACCACCCACTACACTTCCGTAAAAATCCTCTTCTAGACGTCACGAATGATGCCACGTACAAATATCCAGGCGAACCACCTTCTTGTCATATTTTGAGACTGTGGGAGTACTAATATCCAGTCTATTAATAGAGGTGTTCATCAACAAATCATCCAGTCCTTCAATTTTCTGATTCTTGTTTAAACAGTAGTCTAAGGCGTAGCTGACACCGGATATGGAAACCAAAATGCATCAAGAAGAAGAGAAGTCCAACAATCATGCAGTGGCTGCTCCTCTTCTCACCCCTTACAAAATGGGAAAGTTCAATCTTTCTCATAGGTACGTGTGAATAGTATACCACACTCTCTTAATTTTTTTTTTAAATTTCCACAATTTTTATGTTCTTGAATTTTTGTCATTTATGATTTATATGATACACCTTTCTTTTAGCATCTACCTTTCCTAAATCACTTGTTTAGTTTTTATGTGATAAAAACTATCGAAGGCTATACAAAGAGTAGTATCAAATTATTTTATATGATGTATTTTGAATGAATAATCTCTTATGGTTTGTTTAGGTTGAGCCTGGCTCTCTTTTATCCATTCTTTAGTCTCCTTTCCTTTGTTGTTGTGATTTGAATTTTCACATTTTCTTCGCTTCCTTCCTCCTCCTCCTCCTCCCTGGTATGATTCCTTTTTAACTATTCCATTCCAAACAGGAAAGTTCACATCTTTTTTTCCATTTTTGTTCACTTTGTTTGACATGGTATGATGTGATGTTGCCATGTTGTTGGTGGGGTTCAAATCTTGGTTCTAATTGTTGGCTTTTTGAATTTTTATTGGAAAAACTTTGCATTTTCTTTTCCTTTTTAGGTTGAATGGACAAAAAATTTAGAAGGAACAGGTGTTTGTAGAAAACCCCAGTTGGCATTTTTCTTTTCCAGTTTGAACACTTCTTTTGAGCAATAAATCGTCAGATTCAAGAAATGTCTATTTTCAACGTTGTTGCTTTTCTTTTTTTCAATTTAAAATGTGTTATTGAGAAATAAAAATTAAGTTTTGATATGTTTTCAATGTGTAAATAGATGAATGAATTTACTAGTGAAGCTTGGTAAAATTAATTTATGATCTGCTGTCCATTTGCAGAATAGTACTGGCACCATTGACTAGACAGAGATCATATAACAATGTTCCCCAGCCGCATGCAATCTTGTATTATTCTCAGAGAACCACCGAAGGAGGTCTTCTCATAGCTGAAGCTACCGGAGTTTCTGACACAGCTCAAGGGTATTTTTTATTTTTATTTTTTATCGTCAGTAGCTTATCTATCTATTTTTATGTTTCATAATTTCAATGATATTTTGATTTGAACTTATGATTTCTTGTTAAATTACAGGTATCCAAATACTCCTGGTATTTGGACTAAAGAGCAAGTTGAGGCATGGAAACCCATTGTAGATGCTGTTCATGCCAAAGGTGGCATATTCTTTTGTCAAATTTGGCATGTTGGAAGGGTTTCAAATCGAGGTGAGTTGAATTGAATCTCCCATATGGATTATCTTCTATCCAGAATAACCTGAGCTTGCATTGAGTTGAAAAGAATTTGAATCCAAAATATGCCTCTCAAGCGGAGTATTTATTTTCCCCTTTCAAAACTTTTCATGATTGATACAATGCTCCTAAGTAAATCCCCCTCTCTGGCTCGAATAAAGGGCTCATGAGTTTGGTTCAAAGTGGATGCCAGGATGCCATCATCCAACCTATGCATGTTGAAATGGACCAGGCTGTTAAGGCTTCCTATTTAGATAGACCACTTGTGTAGATAAAGGGTAAATGAAACCATGGATGTCATTCTTGTTAATTACTGTTATAGATACTGCTGAGATATTTGAGTTATAGTTATGGTTTTGTTACCTTTGGATGAACTTGATATGAGAAGGCTTCTACCATTGGTTCAGCCTCAGCCAGTGTGTCTGGTTCTTTTGTAATAGTGATGCGTCCAACTTTTTTTCTTAGATGAGTTGACAGAAATTGCTTTGTTTGAAGAGAGTTAAATTGGAATACAGAGTTAAATTCTAGTTCTACTGCTGTTGAATTCACTAAAAGCAGCACGTTATCACTGTGTGTGTTAGTCAAAAGCATTAAGCCTATATGATGCAGGAGATTTTCCTCAAAAGTGTAGTCTTATATTAATAAATATAACTTTTGATTCAACGGTTGGATCATGCTGAAATTTTGTTAGGCAATTCTTAGAGAGCTTGTTTCCTATAGAATTAAAATTTCATAGTAATTAGAGATCATGAAAGTTTTTAGATAAGGCCTAAAAGTTACCGTTCAAGATTTGCAATATTTTCTTAATAGATTTAAGATTCTTTTTTTTATTTGGTTTAGAACTCTTTTATTATTTTTTCAACTTTATTTAGGATTTTCTTACTAGTATAAATAGTGTTATTTAGCTTGTATTTTAGGCTGTCACTTATATTGAACCTTCAACTTTCTCAAGGGCCATATTTACCTCTTGTTAATGCAAGAAACTCACTATGCAATTTGTTCTGGAGGGGTCCACAGTTTAGGTTTTGCAGAATGAGCATAGGGTCATCAGTATTCTACTTTTGTTTGAAGATTTTTTCCTGGTTTTTTACGAAGGAATATTCTGTTCAAAGTATCTATGAAGATCATCACCTAGTTTTTTTTTTTTTGTTTCTCATTGTTTCTAATTCTGTTCATCAATTTGTGTGATTGAATCATCTTTTCATG
The DNA here is from genome assembly GCA_015852605.2 of Populus deltoides. Lineage (NCBI taxonomy): Eukaryota > Viridiplantae > Streptophyta > Magnoliopsida > Malpighiales > Salicaceae > Populus > Populus deltoides. Next base: position 12,682,116 of record CM027582.2, on the reverse strand, counting down.
AAAGCTTCTATTTGATGTGATATGTTTTAGCCTCTATTATTTGCCTATACAGATTTCCAGCCAAATGGGCAAGCTCCAATCTCATGCACAGACAAGCCACTAGCCCCTCAACTTCGAGCTAATGGAATTGATGCTGTAGAGTTCACCACTCCAAGGCGACTAAGAACAGACGAAATTCCTCATGTTGTCAATGACTTTAGAATTGCTGCAAGGAATGCTATGGAAGCTGGTATGCTTTATTTTCCAAAGTGGAAGGCAGAATGTAAAAATGATCTTTACTTTCTACAGGATAAATCATATAAGAATACTTAACTCTCTAGGCTTTTCAATTGAGAAATTCAGTTAGAAAACTTGCAGAAGTAGTTCTATGAACAAGAGAATAAAAAACAAGAAGATGAAAATAAAAGAATACTGCAGTTCATATTTTTGTGCAATTAAGGATTGCTATTTCATCATAATACATCTCGCTGTGTTTGAGAACCATTTAAAAATGCATGTTTGCCCTGTTTGGGGAAGTAACAGGTGTAAGCAATTGCCCTGTTTCTAGCCAAGCTGCTTCATTTGAAAACCACCACTTTATTGCTTATTAGAAATCTGGAATTGATCATGAATCATCCATCTCCTGGTCATATAAATTTGATACTGGTTCAAATCAATCTTTCTTCTTCTCATTCAAGTTTCAGGATTTTAAACGTTTGTATTCAAAGTGGTTATTTGAATTCTTTGGTAACATGATAAACGATCTGGCTTTTTAGGTTTTGATGGAGTTGAGATCCATGGGGCTCATGGTTACTTAATTGACCAGTTCATGAAGGATCAAGTTAACGATCGAACCGACCAATATGGTGGATCTCTAGAGAACCGCTGCCGATTTGCCTTAGAAGTGGTTGGAGCTGTAGTCGATGAGATAGGAGCTGATAGAGTTGGAATAAGACTGTCTCCCTATGCAAATTACGGACAAGCAGGAGACTCAAATCCAGGAGCTTTGGGTCTGTATATGGTTGAATCCTTGAATAAATATGGGATTCTCTTCTGCCATATGGTTGAGCCAAGAATGAAGACAGTGGGGGAAAGAGTTGAATCCCCGCACAGTCTTCTACCCATGAGAAAGGCTTTCAATGGCACTTTCATTGTTGCTGGAGGCTATGATAGGGAAGAAGGAAACAAAGCTATTGCAGAGAACTATTCAGATCTTGTTGCTTATGGCCGTGTGTTCTTGGCGAATCCAGATTTGCCGAGAAGATTTGAGCTTGATGCACCACTAAACAAGTACGATCGCCGCACATTCTATACAACAGATCCTGTCATTGGTTATACTGATTATCCCTTTCTTGAATCCACTGCTTAATTCTCTCGCGGATTAGAATTGGATCTTAAATTGCTCAATCATTACAAAATTTGATATTTGCATTATATTTAAGCTGCTTGACTGCTTTACAATAACAATTATATTTAAGCTCCTTGGTGAAATCTAAGGACATTTGTCATACTTGTTTGGAGTCTCTTCTTGTAACTTTAAGCAGACACAGTCCCAACGCATTTCAGCGGGCAGTACTGCTTTCAGGCGAACTGGCTGAAGAGAAATCAGTTTTCTGCAAGTTATGCGAGGAATGTGTATATATTTCATACATATTTTGCATTACATTTACAATCAAACGCATGCATAATAGGGAAAAGAAACAAATAATGTATTAAAAATTAAAAAATAATTTAAATAATACTTATTAAACAAATAATCTTTTAAATCATTCGAAAAAAATCAAAGAAAAAAATTTTAATATTAAAAAAATTTTTTAGAGAAAAATCTTCTAAATATAGTTTGGATTACAATCCGGCAATAATTTAAGTTATTTCTGGCTAGAAAATAATTTGAGCATTCAATTAAATGTTTAATTGAAGAGAAATGGGGGAAAAGGGTGAAATTAGTCATGATTGAAGTAATTGAAAGACTAAGAATAATAATACAAAAAAAGGGGCACTCTTTGGAAGGATGAATAAAAAATTAAAACCAATTTGATAAAAATAAAAGAATTAAAGGTTAAAGGAATAAAATGAAAAGGCGTTGGAATTAGGAGGGAACTTTTGGTTTTAATTAGGGACCTAACTGAAAAAGAATATTAAACTAAAGAATCAATTTGGCTGAAATTGGATAATTTGAAAAGAAAAGTGATATCGTTTTGAAAGCTGTGAATAGAGCCTTCTTCTTCCTCATGAACTTAGTCATAAATGAGAAGGGTTTAACTTTTATGGGGGACCATTTTCTTCCTCAATTTTACCGTTGTTTTCCCTTCATTTAGGACAAATAACAAGCATAACTCATACTCTGACACAATACCCTTAATCCCAGCATAAATTACTTTTTTTTTCAGCTTCATAATCGCGACAACACCCAACAAGAACCCTTACCCAAACCAGCTAAGAACCTGCAAGAAATAAAAACATGGAAGTACCCAACTTTGCTGCCCTGCAAGTTAGGCAAAGACATGCATGAACTTTGACCAACAATGGTAATTTCTTCACAAGGATTAATGGTGATGTAAACATTGAAAATAAGAACCAACAACCTATAATCAAATTTGGGTCATAACTTCGGGAAAATCAAAATTAGATTTGATGATACCGACCGGTGATTACTCGAATAAAAAAACAAAGTTATAAATGTTGAACGCTATAGAGAAAGAATCTATGATAAGTTGTGAATAATTCAATGAAATGAAAAACCAAGAGCAAAAAAAATATTCTCCAATAATATTTTGAAAATCAATAAGTTATAGCAAGTTATAAACCAAAGAAAGTATTTATAGTTCAACATAATAAACTTTACTATAATTTAAGATGAAGTTAAAATCCAAACATAAACTAGTTTAAGAGTACTTTAAAATAAAATAACAAAGCACAATTCTCAATAAATAAAGTCCAATCCAGATAGTAATTTTTGGACTTTATTAATTTTTTTTTATGTTTGATCGTTATGAAATTTTAACCTTATTTAAAAATAATCCTTTAAAGTTGTGTAGTCAAACTCTATTACATGTTAAAAAACACTATCTGTTTCTTGGATCACATTAATGAAGCTTGATCCTTCCTTAAATTTAACTTCATGCTTGACTCTACCTTAGAAGTAATTTTATAAGCTTGCTCTTGAATTAGCCTATTGAATGCCTCTATGATCTTTTTGGCTATTATAAATATAATTACTTCAATCAACACATGCAATGAATCATGTGGTGTTGCTTGTTGATTCTCATGATTTACTTTTTATTTTAAAGGATTTGATTTTGAATCGTAACCTATATAAAAAAGACAAAGAACATAAACATTGAATGTAATATTAATATTATATTAACTTGGAAGATCAAACTTATATGTGTTATTGTTGACCTATTCAAGAACTTGAAATGAACCATCCCCTCTAGGATACAACTTAGATCTCCTATAGCATGAAAATACTTCATTCCTTATATGCACTCAAACCTAATCATCAGGTTAAAAATAACTCACTTACGACCTTTATTAGATTTAGATACATATTGTTCATTAATTTTCTTTATTTGTTGTCGTACACTTTCATAGAATTTCTTCACCATTTTTATACCTTGCACTAATAATATAGCTAAGAAAAAAAAAATCTCTATCCATACAAAAAGTACTATTCTTTGTGAACCAAGATATCATCAAAATAGACTACCACAAATCTGCCTATAAATACATGCAGTAAATGATTCATCAATCTCATAAACATGCTCAGTGCATTAGTGAGACCAAACAACATAACCAACCATTCATATAGACCATGTTTAGTTTTAAAAATAGTTTTTCATTCATCATTTTTTTCATTTTAATTTGATGATAACCACATTTCAATTCAATTTTCATGAGGATATATGAACAATGCAATTCATCTAACATGTCATATATTCTAAGAATTAGATGTCTATACTTTACTATAATATTGTTCACATCCTCGCAATCCACACACATCCTCCAAGACATTTTTTTGGGCACAAGAAACATTGGTACCATAAATGTTCTTATACTCTCCCTCAAGTACCCCTTAGCTATCAGCTCATCTACTTGCATTTGAAGCTCATTTGTCTCATTCAGATTACTTATATAGGTTAATCGATTGAGAATTATAGCTTTAGAAATGATATCAATTTGATGTTTTATTTCTCTTAATTGTAGTAAACCACTAAGAACATCACTAGGGAATACATTTTAATATTCACGTAATAAAGAAACATCAACATTAAAAAGAGGATGATCAATATCATTAGTGTTAAAACATGTCTCTTTTTACAAAAATACAAACATAGGCTGATTAATATAAAATGCACTTTTAATATCTCTCTCTTTTGTATAAAAACTTATTTGCCCTTTTGTTTTTCCCTCAAAACTCTTATTTCCTTTTTTTTTAATGGTCGTTCTCTCTTTTCTCTCATCTCACTACTTTTTTTTCCACTCTTATTAGCCACCTTTTGTTTTCTCCCCTCTTATCACTCTCGACCAATTATTGTTTTTCACTATCCTTGGTTGAAACTCTCGTTTCACTCCTCTTAACCTCACTCTTTCTTTTTAATTTCAATTGTTCTTTGTACACTTGTCTTGGAGTTAAGGGTACAAAGATGGTGGATTTTCCATATTTTATAAATAAATACCTCCCCATCATCAATAACCTTCTTATCAAACTACTATGGCTTACCTAATAATATATGACTCATATGCATAAAAACAACATCACACAATACCTAATCATTATACCTTCCAATCGAGAAAAATACCAATATTTATTTTTTCACTTCACCACCCCACACTCATTCAATCACTACAACTTATATAGTCTACGATGTTATGTAGGTGGAAAATTTAACTTTTCCATAAGAGTAATGCTACATTAGCATAACTTTCTCCATCTATAATTATATTACATATCTTATTACTGATATGGTATCTTGTATAGAAAATGTTCTCTCTTTTCCGCTCTAAATCATCTTTTTTTGACTTGAACACTTAATGCACTCCTAACCACAAGTGACTCACCCTGAACCAAATCCTTTACCGCATCCTCACTAGTATCCTTAAGTGATAACATTTTTTCATCATCGCTATCACTTTTAGTTTCCACCCTTCATGGTCACGCAAGATCATAACTAAAAAGTTATACCTTTTTTCTTCTAATTCGGCCTTTATAATGAAAAATAACCTGAATTTTTTAACTTGTCGTGAACTACTCTTTCTTTTGAGTTTTTATTCAATCTTTGTAGCCATATACACAATGTCTTCTAACTCTATATAGTGTTGTAACTCTATAATATCCACTATCTTATGGTTCAAACCATTCTAGAATCTAGTCATTGTAACTTCTTCATCCTCGTTTATATAGCTACCTCCATGTCTTTATAGTAGTTCTTTATACTTGTAGAATTTTGAGTTAAGCTTTGTAATTTCTGATACAAATCCCAATAATAATGACTAGGAATAAATTTCTTCATCATGATTGCTTTCATCTCAACCTAAGTATCAATAGACCTCTCATGATTTTTTTTCTTACTCAAAACAAGCTTATCCCACCAAATAATAGCATAATTAGTAAAATCAATCACAACTAATTTTACCTTTTTCTCCTCCGAATAGGTATGACAATAAAGAATCAACTTTACTTTCTTTTTCCACTTTAAGTAAGCTTTTAGATCATTCATTCATTGGAAAGTAGGAATCTTCATCCTAATATTCTCATGATTTTTATCCAAACCATCACGAAACTCAATATCTCTTATAAATCCTTTATGATTGAAATCCTTATGATGCCAAAATCTCTTGTCACAAAAACACAATGTTACTGAATTCTACCTTATTGGTTGAATAAAGCCTTATCAAATTCATATAAATTGTCATTCTATTATCATTAATAAACTCATCTACAAGTGTGATAAAACATCTCTCTAGTCTTCTGACATTAAGAACCTTTTGCGATGATCTTTTTTGCAAATTAGCAATTATGGCATCCTATTTATTCATTCAATTATTTACCTTGCTAAACAACATATCCATCTTGTCAAACTATTATTGCATGACCTTTAAAACAAAGAAAGTGTTCTCATTCTTCTTCTTAGGTGATGATTCGTGTTTGGAAGACATCATCAAATCTAAAACATTATGCTAATAAATAATCCTCTCCATTAATTTTTACTCTTAAAGATGTGTTATTCCATTTAGGTTTCACTTGTAATTTTGCTTTCCATGATAATTTTCTCATACTTTTTACCTTTTATCCCTTTTCAGTTCTATAAGGAACTAAAAAAAAAAAAAAAGAGATTATAACGTTCTACCAATGGTTTAAAAAACACAACAATGAAGAAAACATTAAGAAACCTAGGAATAAGGAAAACTCAACAAACAAACCTAAATAAATAAACAACATGAATTCAATTTAGAAGCAGACCAAACAAATTGATTGCCAATTGAAAAGAACTTAAAAACTTGAAATAAATATAGATTCAATCAACTCGAAATCAACTTGGAACTTTCAATTCAAACCAATCTCAATTCCATAATCTTGACAACAAACTGATTTTTCATAGCTATGATTTACAATTTCTTTATTTTTTTAGTAATTTCTAGCAGAAACTATATAGCATATAACTTTTTTACTTTTTTATTTATATATATTTTGACAGAATACAAGTTTAATAAATAACCTTTTATAAATAAAATCGCAAATTAGAAATTTAAAATAAAGCTAAAATCAAGAACATAAAGAAATTATAAGGTCAGAATAAAGAAATCAAGTAAACTGTAAAGCCAAAATAAAAAACACAAAGAAACTATAAAGCCAAAACTAAAAAGACAAAGAAACTAGGGTTCAATAATCTTGAGAGAAAACTAAGCCTAACAAAGAAAATAAGACTCAAATCATGAACAAAATTAAATTTAAAGATAGATAAATGAAACTTGATTTTAGAGTTAACTTCTAATATAAACAAATGTGAATCCTAAAGGTAATAACCCTAAAACCCATAATCATGATTGAATCCTAACCCAATAAAGCTAAAATCATATTTGATGAAATCCAAACCAGTGATTACCTAAATCAAATAACCAAAGTTATAAAAGTTGAACACCATAAAGAAAGATTATTTGATAAGTTCTAAGCAATTTCATAAATAACCAAAGAGCAAGAGAAATCATTTCAAATAATATTTTTGAAAGTCAATAAGTTACGAAAACTTACAAACCAAAAAAAAGTATTTATAGTTCAACAAAATAAACCCTACTGGAAAATTAGGCTAAATATAAACTAGTTTAATAATAGTTTAAAATAAAATAACTAAACCAAAGTTTTAATAAATAAATCCCGATTCGCAAATATAGACCTTATTAGAATGCCTTCCCATTCTTCGATTGCGATGAAAGTTTAACCTTATATGAAACAAGTCATTTAAAAGCTTCTATCAAAACGTGAGCTTGATTCAATGATTAGATTAAAAGTTATAACCGTTAATATAAAGTTATGTAGTCAAGCTTTAATATTTATTAAATAGTCCTATCTTTCGCTTGAATCACCTTTATCAAAGCTTCATCCTTATTTAAACTCAACTTCACGCTTGCATCCACCTTAAAAGTAATTTTCAAAGCTTGCTTGGCCTAAACATATTGAATCAACCCATTAAATGCCTCTTTGATCCTTTTAGCTCTTACTCTTGTAATTGACCCAATCAATAAATGTAAAGGATAATGTTGTGTTGCTTGTTGATTTTCATAAAATGGTCTTGATCGTTTTAGATCAAGAACTTCAAAACCTCATTCTTTTCCAACAGATAGCCCTATAAATCACACTCTAGAGAAACAAGAGGAAAAGGAAAGAAAAAAAATAGAAATAAAAGAGAAATAAGAGGAGTAGAAAGAATGAATGAAAGAAAAAAAAAGGAAAAAAAAGGAAGAGAGAAGAGTGGAAAGAAAAAAAGAAAGAAAAGGTTGAAGAAATAATATTAAAAAAATCCCTTGAAAAACCTACCTTTTGCAACTATAGAATTCCACCTACCACAACCCTTCTGACCTTTTTTGAGATAATTATAGACTTTAAAGACATGTTTATAAAAACCTAATATTATCTCAACACGACCACTATAGCTCCAGGAAGGGGTGGCCTTGTTTTGGACAACAATAGTGGAGACTAAACCTATAACAACAACCAATATTGGTACTCAAGCTTTTAGTTTTGCTCTTATAGTTTAGGGAGTTCTAGCATAGTGGGGTATCTTGAGAAATTATTAGAAATTATTAGTAGTGTTAACAATACTCACAAATTATGGTGGCAACTTGGGTTTTGGGAGAAATCTTTAAGAGATAGTAGTATTATTAGTCCAATAGTGCTAAATGAGTTTTCAAGCTTTATCTTTGTGTTAAATGCCTGGGTTCTTCCAATATAAAGTTTTTAGCGATTCAAGTTATCTAAATTAATAATAGATGTTAATTTAGGTGCCTTAATTTTAATGATACATGTTTTTTGGCTTGAAGGATGAAATTTTAAAATAATAATAATATATGATAAATTAGGATTGAAGGATAAAATTAAAAATAAATAAAATTTCTAAAAAAAGGTCAAGAACAAAAACTTAAAATCAAAATAATAAGAACTAAAGTTGAAATACCAATAACAAAGAAGGTCAAGCTATAATTTTCAAGGGATGAGAGAGAAAAAAGAAGAAAATAAAATGAAAAGTCTCCCACCAACAAACCACCATACTTTCATCAACACGCGTCACACTATTAGTAAGAGGGAGCGACAAGGCTTCTAATAACACAATGGATATGCATTTTTAATGGCTGAAGATGTTACAGATGTGCGTGGCCACTTCTCATGCGCCTTAACCTTTTCCCATTTAAATAATATTTAATCTATGCAAAAAGATACATTGTCTTTCATGAAACCGATAATAACAAAAAAAAAAAAAAACATGGTGAAAATACCATAAGGGTCCTAGTCACATGGTTTAATATTTTTATTTTAAGAAAAAAAGTTGTTATTTTAATGTATTTGAAAACATGAAAAGACTTTAATATTCATGTTTGCTAGTATAATTTGTTTTTGATAAAAAAACATGGTGAAAATACCATAAGGGTCCTAGTCACATGGTTTAATATTTTTATTTTAAGGAAAAACATTGTTATTTTAATGTATTTGAAAACATGAAAAGACTTTAATATTCATGTTTGCTAGTATAATTTGTTTTTGATATGGAGGATAATTAGATAATTTACTGAGTTTAAAAATTAAGAAAAGATATATATATATATATATATATATATATATATATATATATATATTTGTTAAAGTTTTAATGATTAATGAGGTTTATGAAAAGACTAAATTACTCCATTATCTAGCTAGTGATGCCATTTTTTCTTAGGAAAGCAAAGATATTATTACACTTTTTCGATGAAGCACGCAAATGTATAGGATGAATAATATATTTCAAAGGGTTTAACTTTGGTTAACATATAGAATCTTTTTGATTTATTTGGTTTATTGGTTCTTATGCCCTCACCTTTTCTTTTTCTTTTTTCTTTTTTTTGTAATTTTTTTAAGAAGTTCTTATGCTATATGTTTTTTGTATTTTATTACAAGATGGTTTTGGAATCTAGATTAGTTGAAATTATAATAATGAGTCTATCACACTTCTGTGCTGAATTTACTTTTAAAAAATAAATAAAGAACTTGAAACATTGCTAATTTACTTTTAAAAATAGGAACATGAAACATAAAAAATGAAAAAAACGTGGAAGCGAATGCTTGCATTACCATCATTTACTTTTCCTTTATATTTATTTATTTAAGAGTTGTATTGGATTTAAGTTGTTTTTGTGAGTGTCATCGACATGATGTCGAGAGAAATTTTTAAAATTTATTTTTATTTTTAATTATAACATAATTAAAATTAAAATGGATATTTATTAAAAAATAATAAAAATTTAAATTTTGAAGAAAAAAATATTTCTTCGTCTGAATTTCCATTTTTTATTCATGTATTTTTCTTTTAAATAAAAATATGTTTCTTTATTAGAAGCAAGGGTTTTTTTTAAACAAAAGCTAAATAAAACTAAAATAATTATTAGTAAAAGCTTTCAAGGATTTAAATTAAGGGAAAAAATATATCTTTTTAATTAAAACTCCATTTCTTTAATCATATATTTCTCTGTTTTTTTTTAAAAAACATATTCTTGTTTATCATGAATAATGTTCTTAAAATAAAAATAAAAATAAAAATAAATCATGATATAAAAAGCTAGTTTAAATTAAAAAAAAAAAATCATAACTCAATAAGTTAAGAGCAACCATATGAAAAAATAAAGACTAATTAATTTGATAAAATTATATAAAAAATTAATTTTTTATCATTCACTAAAATATTTTTTTATCACTTCCTATGATCAAAAGATGAAGATTTAAATTAACCCCATTTTAGAATCCAAAACATCTCTCAATAATTATAATTTTTTAGGGCATGTTTAAAGGTCAAAACCACTTTTATCTAACTCTTCTCTCTAAGATGAACCTATTGATCTCTCTCAAGAGTGGAACAACAATGGTCTATCGATAAATTCATTCTAATCATGGGCACTAAGATAATTTTTTTTTTTATGAAAAGCGATCAATCCAAAGCTTTATCTCTTCTCTTATTTTTAGATGGGTTTCTCACTCATCTTTCAATTATCAGGGATTTAAGTATAAATGAAATAATGTTTAGAATCAAAACATAAGCATATTCCCATTTTGTGAGCTTATTTTTCCAACCGTTAGATTTTGTTTTTGTTAATTCTAACGGTGGATATTTGTCTCGTTTTTTTTTCCAATTTGAAAAATAACATATTTTTAATTTTTATCCTCTTTCGTGCTTTTTTTCCCATCCACAAAGAAATTTAATCCCATCTCTAGCTATTTCTGGTGGAGAAGTTTAACATCCAAGTCTACATTTCGACCTAAAAGTTTTTTCTTATAAATTAATAAATATCCAACACACAGCATGATACCTCATAATCCTGAAACTCCACAGATGATGCGTGGTGGTTCAGTGGTAAGAGTTTGGGACTAAGAGGTTTGCTCCCTCTGTGGTCTCAGATTCGAGCTTGTGGTTGCTCATATGATGACCACTAGAGGCTTATATGGTCGTTAACTTCAGGGTCCGTGGGATTAGTTGAGGTGCGTGCAAGCTGGCCCGGACACCCACGTTAAACTAAAAACAAAAAAATTACCTTTACAACAATCCAATCATCCGAAATCACTACCAAATCCTATCATAAAATCTACTTATTTTTTATATAACAATTATGTTGAATAAAAACAATGGCATGTAATTTTTTTTATTCAATGGATAGTAAATGTCATAACACAATTTTGAGTTTCTCTAAAATAATAATTATAATGATAAAAATATAATCTAGATTAATCAGACATGCATAATTATTCAGAACGACAGGTGAATCAATAAACTAGAGTCTTGTTGAAGAAACATTGAAAAAGATTTAAGAATGTGGTCAAGACAACACAAATTGAAAGTTTGAGGACTAATAATGATAAAATTATAAGTTTTGTCGCATGTGTGCGACATTGCGGCGATCGTCCTCTCTAGGATCTGAAAATTGAGAAGACAAAGATTTCTTGTCTTATCAGTGGAAAGAGGAAATGAGAGTCGCTACCTAATATTTTGATAACTAGAAACCCTAATTGGTCTTAGAGATCGGGCACATAGACTGGTTGCATAAAGAAAATATATTAGTGCCCCAAATACGTCATATCTAAGGTAAGCTGCATTGTTTAATTTTCTAATATAAATTAAGGTATTGTCGTGTTTTCTAATGGTTGGTCTGTTTAAGATTTAAAAACAGTCCTCTTCGGTAAGAAGATTCTTATTTTATCGGGTAAAACTCAACCGTTCTAATATCGACAAAAAGAAGAATTAACTTTTATTTAATATTTGGAATACGTCTTACGTATAAGTTTGTAATCCCAGATATTAAAAAAATATTTTTTTGGTATTTTTGAAATATTGACCTAATTCTCATAATTTTAATAAATTGGTTATTAAACCTCAAAATGCATGCCAATACATATTTTTTTGGAAATTTCTTACAAGCTTAAGAGACTTGGCCATATGCATGAAAATAAAACATCTTTTTTTATATATATAATTTTTGCAACATTTTGGAGAAAACTGGGTATTTTAATACCAAAATTATATCTTTACAGTATAAAAATACAAACCAATATGAATCAAAATTGGTAGAAAAATAAACGGGAAAATCACAAAGTTTGAAAGGATGTTTTTGGATTTTTTTTTGTCTTTTTTTAATAAATAATATTATATTATATAATGTTATTAATATATAATGGGATGGGCTGGCCCAAATATATGGGTTGAGCGCATCCTGACTGGGCCTAAATTGGTCCAGTAGAAGTTGGGCCGAGGTTAGCCCAAAGGTGTTGGGCTAACATCGGCCTAAAAGAGTGTTGGGTCGGTGTCAGCCCAAAGATATTTTTTTTTCTTTTTTTTTCGGACTGGGCTGGACCAGAGCTAGCCATTTTGGTCAGGCTGGCACTAGCTGACCTAGTGAATAGTAAAAAACTCTTCACTGTTTACATGAACAGTGGAGAGTGAATTAATTCACTCTCCATTTTTCACTTGTAGAATAGTGGAGCAACCGAAGAAGGAGAAGAAGGAGGAGGAGGAGAGGGGAGGCTGACTTGGCAGTAGTGTTCGTGGTGCAGTCATTTACGGTGGCAGTGTTGTGGTAGCAGGTGGTGGTTCGCGGTTATTCTTCCTCTTTTCTCCTTCTTATTTCTCTTTATTTCTCTCTCTCTCTCTCTCTCTCTCTCTCTCTCTTTTCTTGCTTCTTCCCTTTTCCTTTCCTTTTCTTTCATTCCTCTTTCTTTCATTTTCTCCCTTGTTTTTTGTTTTTTTTCTCTCTCGTCCCTTTTCATTCTTTTCTTCCCTCTTTGTTTTCCCCTATTTCTTTCTCTCTTTTTTTCTCTTCTGTTTCTCTCCTTTTTTTCTTCTTTTTTTTCTCTGTTTTTCTACGTCTGTTTGTCTCCCTTAATTGTCCTCTCTTTTGTCCCCCCTCTTTCTCTCCTTTCTAATTGTCGTCCCCCTCTCACCGCCTGGTAAGGGGGTATTTATAAAGGCAGGGGGAGCGGGAGCTACCCTAGCCTTGTCTAGTCATGGTGACGGGGTCGGGTGGCTAGGGCGGCCTTTGTGAAGCCATCCTAGATTCGCCCGTAAGGCATGACTCTCATGGTTTTTTCATCATTGTGGGAGGCCATGAGGGGGTGTGGGTTATGTCGAGGTTTTTGGGCAAATGGAATGGGGGGAAAGAGAGAGAGAAACAAAAGCTGGAAAGGAGGGGAAGAAGTTCTGCCCCTGCCTTTGCGTGTCAGGGGAAGAAGATGGCGTACAATACTGTTTAAAATGACACCGTTTCGTCTGTCTCTCTGATTTTTTATGAATAAAGCATGAAACGGTGTCGTTTTGTACAAAACACGTTGTTTCATTTAAATAAAAAGGCATCAAATATTGTCAATCCCAAATTAGTCCTTAATTTTTTAAAAATCAATTCAATTACATCCTTGTCAAATTCAAACGCTAGCCCTGAATTTGGCCGCCCTTTTTACTTTGGTCCTTCGTTTTGAATTTGTGCATTTTGACTTTTAATTAATCAACAAACTTTTAATTTCTTCAATTTATCCTTTGATTTGGTCAATTCCAACCCTTATATTCATGCGCCCTTTCCAGTTTGGTCATTGGTTTTGGATTTCCTCAATCAAGTCCCTAATTGCCCATCAAACTTCAATATTTATGCAATTAAGCCCCTGATTTGACCAAATTAACTCTTAAAAATTGTAATTCGACCCCCAAACTTTTATTTTTTCTAATTAAAGCCTAAGTTGACTAAAAAATCAATTTTTCTTGCAATCAAACTCTTTATAAACTCAATTAATCTTTCAACAAAATCTAATTGAGTCCTTTTACTTTTAAAATATAGGTACGAGATCTAAAAGAAAGATAAAATATAAATTGGAATTTGGCCTATTTCCTCTTACTATGCAATTTGTATTTTTATTTTAAATAAAATATCAACTTCACACGAGGACATAAACTTTTTAATGATTTTATAATACTTGAGTCAATTCTTTAACAAAAATAAAATGTCATATATTTTTTTTTCTAAAAAACCATAAAATTTCAACTTTTCAAGAACACAAACTTTATAAGGATTTTAACACTCACAACTCTTTAATGAATAAAAAAAAATTACAGTTTTTTTTTGGGGAAAAACAAGATTATGTTTTTTAATGACAAAATTCAACTTGTTGACAAAACCTTTTAAGTATTATACCATTCAGAAGCTGATTTTCAATGGAGAAAAACAAAATTATTCTCACATCATTTAGGAAAATTAAATCACATCCTTTAGACGACAAAATTCGACATCTCACAACAAAGTCAGTCCATATAAACACAAGTTACAAGATAAAGAATTACCAACAATCAAACATGTATTCGAGAATCAAAATCCAATATATATTGCAAAGAATTCTGGGTGGCGTGTGGACCTACTGATCATCTACTTCTCGTCTTCTCTTTCCACACTATATGGGCGGTGTAATCCATCTCCTTCGATCAAGAGAGATCGCTGGTGAAGAAGTTTCTATTGTTGTTTTCTTCACTGCTAATGATACACTGCTGATTTTTTCTGGGTTGTGTTGTCCCTACTGTTGTCATTCCTGCTAATGATCAAGCAATGTTGTGTAGGGAAGAGAAGGGCAGTAGATGGCCAGCGGTGGCGGTGATAATCGTCGAAATCCGATTATTGTGGGGCTGTAGCTGGACTATTATGGAGAACGACATTTTTATATATATATTACTAATTAATTAAATTTTCTATTAACAAAATAAATACTGATTGAACTTTATTGAAAACATATTTTTTCAAAACTTTTATTTTTGAAAATACATGAAACAATTGGGGGTAAAAAATGTGTTCTGAAAAATAATATCCTAAATATACTTTTAATTTATTTATTTTAATAAATTTAAATTTAAATTAAGAAAAAAAAATTAAAAACCAAAAATATACCATGCATCCAGGCCTTGGTGTCAAAACTTAAAAAACCACTTCGAGGCCTACGCGCTTAGCCTTTTCATTGTTTTTTGCACCACTAAAAAAAAAATAGTTGCAAAATGAGGTTAAGTTTTTTTATTTAAAAAAAATTATTTTTTAATTTATTTTTATTTAAAAATATCTAATAAATATAATTTAATATCTAATAAAATCAAACAATATGTTCTAAAGAACCTATGCTGCTAGGAAGTTAAAGAACCTCTCCGAAATTGGTGCTCAAAAGCAAAGAGAGTGCATCGTCGATAGTGGAAGCCAAAAGGAAAGGAAAATAAAATAATTTTCTTGTTTTATTAGAGACTCTCCACGTGGATGGATGGTAGTGGAGTAGTACTGTTGTCTCGAGAATCTGCATTTTCATTCTTTTTTTCTCCTATATGGCCATGCACTCATGCTCCCTTCTCAAGTCCTGGATGAGTTTTTACTGTTCTAACTATATACTATTGTTGTATAGTTTTTAAAATGTTTTTATTTCATTAATTTGTTTTTTAAAATAACTTTCGTTTAAATTTATTTTATTATCTAATGAACAAGATTAAGTTTAAAAAACGATATATGTTATATAGAGTAGTAAACTTGATAAAAAAAAAAACTTACAACTTTTAATTCAACCATTAAATCATGCTTAAATTTTATTAAAAGATTTTACAGTTTATTTATGCAAAAGGTTATCTAGCTATAACCAGCCGTGGTTTGTAAGCCTTCAAATCAAGACTAGAAGATATTATTTATTTTTTATTTTATCTTTATTTTTTTGATTTCCTAGTTTGTTTAGGAATTTATTACATTTTCTTTTAATTTTGGATTTTTTAAATTTATTTAGTATAGTTTTCTAGGTTTATTTAAGGATTTTTAAACTAATAATTTTCTCTTCAATTATGCCATTAACTCTTAAAAAGCTTTAAATTCTCTTCAATTAAGCCGACTTTCTAAAAGGTTTAAGAATTTTTAAACCTTTTAAAAAAAAATTATTATTTTTCTTGTATTGTTTTATTATATCACATATAATAAGAAACCTTAATGCTCCACACTTAATTATTAATAAGCAATAACCCCAATAATTTGAAGTTAATTTAAAATAGGTTTTCAGAAAATAATTTCTAGCTATAAGCCAAGAAGCCATATTACATGTCTACGAGAAGAAATTTAATCTCAACGATTAAAACAAAGTCAGTGGCTTGTAAATAGAAAACACATCTAATTCTTCATATATAGCAATCAAATATCTTACAAGTGTAAAAAAAAAAAAAAAAAATTGCTCGTCCGGAATTCAAATCTTTAGGTAAGTTTTTCAATCAAATTCAAAAAGATTATGATAGCACTTATAGATAGCGTAATAGATCATGATGTGAACATGAATATGATTTTAAAATGGAATTTTAATTTAATTTCTTTCCCCGCAAGGAAGGACTTGAGGTTGAACGAAGAATCACTGCCTAGAAGTGGGAAGGGATGCATGTTTTTATTTTTATTCTTTTTTCTTTCCTAAAACAGAAGGGAAAGAGCATCCCTCTATTAAACTAATATATAGATTGAGAAGGTGTTTAAGAATATAATAATGGTTGTTTTTTAAAATATTTTTTGTTTAGAAATACATTAAAATAATATTTATTTATTTTTTAAAAATTATTTTGATATCAATAAATCAAAATGATCTGGAAACATAAAATAAAAAATTTAAATTTATTTTAAAAATATTTTTAAAATACAACAACAAACATATCCAGAAACACAAACCTAGATACCATAATCAAATACTTCACATTTTTATTTATTTATTTTCCATCAACTGCTAGAGTGAGCGGTCCCGAGCCATAATTCTTTTTAGAATGAAACTTATATTTTACTAAAAGCTCTTTCATAAATCACTTTCTAAGAATATCAGCTGTAAAATTTTTGAAGAAACAATACTAGTTAAACTTTATTACCATGTATGTATATAAATTGAAGAAATAATACTAGTTCTGGAGATTTACATGATTGTTAATTTCAAGACCCGTGAAATTAGTTGAGGTGCGTTTAAGGTGGCCCGGATACCCACGTTAAAAAAAAAAAAAAAAAAAACAATACTAGTTAAACTTTACTACAATTCAACGCTGTCCACTCTCATATATGGAATCATACAAAATAAAAATAAAAATTGCAGAAATAGAGGAATCCATGAACTTAAGCTTAGTGGTCCACTCTCATCTCTGGAATCAACTTTATTTAGAAGATAGACACGTTAGGTGGTGCCATTTTTAGCAGCATCCCTTTGACTGGAATCCTCCATATATGTTCATCATTGAATGATCTTCATGTACTGTTCATCTCCATGCTGTTTGCTCGGTGATATGATATCTAGCATATATAACACTCTCAAAGGAAAATAAAAATAAAGGAGATTTAATTATATGGTTTCCAGAATGTTTCATGTTAAATATTTCCAAATCAATCCTCCTAATTTAAAACATAATGCAATTTAATGGAGTACACGTACACACACATATCTTTAAATTTCTACGTGTGTGTGTGTTCTACTTCTCACGCGCAAATCTAAAAAACCTTAAATATAAATCACTATTTTTCCCAATTTATTGCAAGTAGAAAAGAATTTCATATTGTTTTCATTTTTTTTTAATTTGGTCCTTAAAGTTTTTTTATTAAAACTTAATTTTTTTAAAAATTTAATCCCTCAATATTGGGTTTAATGGGTATTGCATTTTATAATTTATTTTGATTTACTTTGTATAGGGTTTTCTCGGTCTTATGATCAGGTTTAGTAGTATTTTTCTTCTTCTTTTGACATGTGTTTTTTTTAGTCATTGTTATCACATTTTATTTTTAAATTGAATTCATTTATTATCATTTTATTTTTATCATATAATTAAATGAAACTATTTAATAGATCTAGTAATCTATGACTCGTTTTGAGGATTTTTTTCTTTTTTTTAAATATATTTGTAGTATCTAGACATGATTTTATTTGTTAATAAAAAAATCAAGCCACAGTAAAACGCAAACCACCTATCTAGTTTTAGTTAATTTTCATCATCCTTAAATTAGGGATGCTCAAAATTTGGATCGTGAGTCCAAGTAATTAAGAGTGTGTTTAGCAGTGTGGTTGCGGTTGCTTTTCAAATAGCTTTTTGTGCCGAAATACATGCCAATGATATTTTTTTATTTTTTAAAAATCATTTTTGATATCATCACATCAAAACGATCCAAAAAGTACAAACCGCACTCAATTTTAGTAAAAAAAAAAATTCAAAATTTGACAAAACACAGGTACAAACACAATGCCAAACGCTGCAAGCCTTCCAATGAAAACTAAATAACACAAATGGAGTATACTCGTGAACACCATAATTTTAACATGCTCCATTTTTAACAGGCAGCATGAATCACAACAATTGTATCTTCCAGACGATTTCTTCCCGCATGCGGACCATTCAAATTAAAAATTGACATCTTTTGACAAGAGCCTATTTCCATTTAATCCATAAAATTGAGTTACATCATTTCAAAGATAACGTGGAACCTCACCTTTATATCACAGATAAAAAATGTTAATCATAGAAGATCGACAAGAGAATATCCACGTGCCAACTGCTTGAGCCTCTCCAAGCAGCCACAGACATCAAAGTGAAGTTCTCTTTATGGTTTCCGATTGAGTGCAAGTGATTTGACAAGATTCTTGTCTTCAGAGTTAAGATGAATGAGTGGTGGGCGGTGCTAGCTAGGGTTTTGTTTAATGTTCTGGCTCCAAAAAGAGGGAGTGTAGGGTGCTAGGGTTTTGTTTAATGTTCTGGCTCTATAAAGAGGGAGTGTACTGTTTCTGAAGATCGGAAAGGCCTTGAAAGCAGAGAAGGTGTATCTTTGTTACAAAGACAAAAGGTGAAAGGAGAGAAAAGGCCAGGAAACAAGGAAAAGTGGTGGGGGAAATGGAAAGCAACCAACAACAATGGGCACCAAGTCTTGTGGAGTTAAAAACAATGGGTTGCATGTGAAATGTGAAAGCTTTTATCTGCTCGGCCACGCCTCATGTGCACCAAGTCTCCTGGAGTTGGGAATGCATTATGGTTCATGCTGTCAGCCAGTCATCCTGATCTAAAAACATCTTTAACTTGATAGATAAGATTTGGAAATGATTTTATAATAATTCCTTTAATATGAAAGTTTTTAAAACTTTATATTAGTAAATCTACTATGATTTAAAGTCTTTAATATTATGATAGAATCATTTTAATTTAAAATTTTAAATTAATAATACTTTTTTATCTTTTAGAATTTAATTTTGATATTAAAATTTCAAAACAATTCAAATTTTAAATTTTTTTAAAAACATGATTCGACAGGACCCTAAAACACCCTGAATAAATAACTTAGTGAAGAATAAAGGCAGCTGCACGACATGGATTCCCATTCTCTTTTGAGAATATATAAGTTTTGAAGCGGCCATACTAGAGAAGCAATTGTAGGACGACAACTCCTTGAGAGAAGGGAGGATTGCAGCAACCTTAAGCTAGTCCAAACTAGTGTACGGTTGTCTGTTTGGAAGCTTTCGAAAAACATCCAATAATTAAAAAAAAAAAAAATCAGAAAAGAAGATCAAGAATGGCTCGCGGAAAGGTTCAGATGAAACGTATTGAGAACTCTGTGCACAGGCAGGTTACCTTCTGCAAGCGCCGATCTGGTCTCCTTAAGAAGGCTAAGGAGCTCTCTGTGCTGTGTGATGCTGAAATTGGAGTTTTCATTTTCTCCGCCCATGGAAAGCTCTATGAACTAGCCACCAAAGGGTCTCTCTCTTCCTCTCTCTCCCCTCCCTCTCCCTTTCCATTCACATAAACAATATTGCATGCATATACATGTGTGGTCACACTCATAAATTTACTTGCACGAACGAAAAACATGTGTCGATTTATGCATGCATGTAACCTTACATGAAATTATGGACATTTTTCCTCATGAGTGACGCGTTAGATATGATATAATTTACTCTTCATAAGCTTTTCTTATAGTTTTTACACATCTCTTGAGAGTTACTTTTTCTCTTTCTTTATTGTTTAAGAACCATGCAAGGGCTTATTGAGAGGTACATGAAGTCCAGCCGAGGGACCCAACCTGAACCAGCTGCCATTGAGACCCAGCCTGATATGGTATGTAATCTAATTAACTCTCTCTTAATTATACAGATAAATAACTATATTGAATGCATGCAAAAGTAGATAACAAATAGACAAACATAATCTTCGTATTCTTATTCAAAAGCTTCCACAGCATCAGATGCTGGTTCTAATGGTCGTAAAAGCATACTTACAGAAACATACCCTTGTAATTTATGCGCAATGTTGGTGATGAAGATATTCCCATTCTCATCGTAGCTTGACGACCAAACATCCTGATTTACACTTTTGAACCTCTTTTTTGATATGTTATTTAGGTTAAGCCATGTTGTCGAGATCTAGCTCGAGTTGAGTTACTTAGATCCATGTCTCGGTTTTGATTCCTGACTTTATTAGATGAAAATAAATCCATGCTTAGACTTTATGGCAAACTCTAAGCAAGATTAGTGAGTGGAAGGGGTTGTGTCATGGGGTAATTTTTCGCTCCGCGAATAAACCTGTACGGCAGTTTAGTCCCCCCACTAGACTCAGCATTTCCTTGTCAATGCCACTCGTGTTTACCTAGTAACTAAGTATTTTCCTCACCTGAGAGGTTTCTCCACTTTCCCAAGTTAAAAGACAAGCGGAATATATAAGTAGATTGCACAACACAAAGCAAAGCACACTGAGAATACAAGAAGGACTCTTAACCTTTATTTATCTCGTCAACAATGGATTACACAATGAGTGTGTGTGCTATGCACAGAAATCACATGCTACTCAGCCATGCTTACACACGTTATTTCCTCTCTATGCATCTTATCTACAACCAAGAGCTGCAACAACTATTTATAGCCAAGTATGTGAGCTGAAAGTCACATTCATGATCTTATTTTTCAAGAAATAGTGAGGCACTTTCTCCCCCATGATCTCCATGATCTTAATGGCCTATTTTCCAGCATGTAGTGGACATTACTCTCCCATGATCTCATGATCGCATGATCTCAGCAGCTTGTAGAGCAATCCTCTGATCAGGTCCCACGTTTTGCCCCATGATCCCATGATCTAGGAAGTCCATAACTGCCACTAACCCACGTTATGCATCCCCACCTGGCAGCCCTAACTGCCAGTTCTTGCCGGGTCAGCTGTTGAGTCACTCGCATGCCTTAGACAGTTCTTCGTTCAAGTTTCAGATCGTGCCAAGTCGAACCCATGACTTGCACAAGCTACTGTGCGCTGCCGAATTCGCATCTGCGTGCAGACTACCAATGTCGTTTCAGATCATGCCAAGTCAAACTCATGACTTGCACAAGCTGTTGTGTGCTGCCAAATTCGCATTTGCGTGTAGACTGCCACTGTCTGCGCTGTTGAATCCGCATCTACGTGCAGGTTGCCAATGTCTTTGCTGCTGAATTTCGTAACAGCCCCTGTTCTCGAGCCTATCCCCCTGACGAGTTTTCCCGCCTGGCCTGGACATTCCATCGTCCAGCCCTTTTTTTCAACAATCTGTGCTGCTGATTTTCCTTTAACGAACCTACAACTACACAAATCTGCGTTGCCGATTTATCCCACTATTGGCATGGCTACTAGCACCCTTAGGCACTGTTTTGGACAGCTTCCTGAAGTGTACACCTCGTACACATTTGACACTGTTACAGGTTGTATGCATGGAAATTGGAAAAGAATAGTCGAGTCAAGTTGTCTAAATACCTCTAATATGAACTATACAAGTGTGGATGATGTAGGGGTGATGATCACTGGATTCAATTGATAGTACATCAACTAATTGGATCATGGTTTTAAATATCATTCATAATAGTTACTCATTTAATGAATTTGGAGAACCCTAATATCATTATTTGGTGTTACGATGTTCATAATAGTGATTCAAAGCAATGATAGCTATAATGCCCCACCATTATTAATGTCGTAGTCATTGTCTAATTTTTTTTATAGTAATCAAAGAAATATTATTAGGATTTAAGAGCATTAAGGGGATGACAAACTAGAAAATAAATGAAAAATTGTCTAGGTTACATAGAAATTAAAAAGAATAAAGCAAAACAAATAAGAATGTTCTAAACAAATCAGTTCTACATGTAGGTCTATTTTAAAATTATCTCTAAACCTTTAAAAAGATCGAAACTTGTATATATAAAGTTAGCTTTAAAAG
Organism: Populus deltoides; assembly: GCA_015852605.2. Taxonomy (NCBI): domain Eukaryota; kingdom Viridiplantae; phylum Streptophyta; class Magnoliopsida; order Malpighiales; family Salicaceae; genus Populus; species Populus deltoides. Next base: position 12,659,685 of record CM027582.2, on the reverse strand, counting down.
TCTTTAATCAAAGAGCAAGAGAGTAAAGAATTAATTCAAATATTGAATCCTAATCTGACAATTGATCATTAAATACTATCTTATTTCTTTCTAGTCAAATACCCCTAAATATTCCATAACATGTAAAAGTAATTGCTCAACTTTGAATTTTTTTCTTTCACAATACCACTCCACTAGTTAACATCTGACAAGTACTTTCTGGCATACGCCATTGAATACCTAACTAGTTCAAAAACTTCAGTTTGTTCCACAAAATCCAAATATATATGCAATGTAGAAAAAGATGACCAATCAAATTTGTTTCAACAATACAAAAAGAACAAATTGCACTCTCATGGCCAATTAAATTTCTATTTGCAAGAAATCTTTTTTACATAGTTTGTTTTGAGCTAATACTCAAAGAAAAATATCAATTTTTGATGGGACATACCCTTCCATATGATTGTACTTCCTAATTTCATTGAACAACAATCTTTTGGTTCATTCCTCCAAACTTTCATGTCAGAATTATGAGGCAATAGAAAAACCTCCTCTAAAGTTGAATGAGGACCTTTTATAAGAAACTGCCACTAGTGTTTTTGAAAGAAGAAACAAATGATAGACTAATTTGAAAACATAACAACAATGGTGAATATTCAGTTAAATCTCTAAGTTTCTTACATGCCCTACAAGGTATTGCAAATAACTATAACTTTTTATTAGGTTTTGGAAGGGGCTAGTTCCTCCTAAGGTTGAAGTCTTCTTTTGGATGGCCATTCTTGGCAAAATTAACACAAGGAGAATTTTGGTTAAAAGAAGCATTCTTTATTCTAATGAGGCTAATTGTCCATTATGTATACTTTGTGAGGAAACCATAGATCATGCTCTTTTACACTGCTATAAATATTAGAGGGTCTGGTCCAGGTTTACAGATTGGTAAGGGGTGTCCTAGTGTTGCCCAAAAGACATGTCATCTCTTTTTAATTAGTGTGTTGATTTAGTTTATGGAACGTTTTAAAGGAAGGTATGGATCATGATATTCTTTGATATTTCATGGTCTCTGTAGATTCTATAAAATGATAAGGTGTTCAATAACAGAGTACCTGATTATGATACAATTTTTTTTTATATTAATCTTAATAAGATTATGTGTTTGGTCAAAATTATTTATTTAGATTTTCATATTCTGTAATAGATTTATTAACCTCGGCTGGGGGATTGGTTTGTTGGAAAAATGTCAAGAGTAATAGACCCTATTTATATTGGGTTCCTCCCGATAATAACTCCCAAAAATGGAATATTGATGGCTTTTCTAAGGGTAAACATGAGTCTACAGGTATTAGAGGGGTATTAAGAGACCATTTTGGAGTTGTAATAAGTGTCTTCTCTTATTCAAAGGGTAATAAAGACTCTAATCAAGTTGAATTGTTTATGGTTGTAAAAGCTATAAAATTGTCTTCTTCAATGAATGATTTTATTGGGAAAAATTTCTTAATGGAATTTTACTTTTCTTCCATGGTAAATTGGATGAATAAACCTTATTCTAGACCGAGCTTCTAATTGGTATTGGATTTGAGCTCTGAAGATTTCCTTTTAGTCGTGAGTGTCGTCCTCCTAAAATAAAAAAAACTAGCATATCAAATTCCATGATTTATTTATTCAAGCTTCTCGGTTTGCTTCTGTTTTGGGTAATGTTTCTTTCTATCATACCCTTTAAGAAGTAAACTTTTGAGAAGCAAACTTCATGGCTAAGTCCCTTGCAAAATAAAGAGTAAATAAAATGAAGGAGCTTATGGCATGGATTTGAGATTATAAAAGGTTTGATCATCTGAAGTGTTATAGTGGATGGTATGATCTTACCTGTGATTTTCTTATTTGATCAAATAAGTATGGTTGCTTCTCCACCTAAAAATATGTTTCTCTTATTATGCCTCGTTTTGGTCAAGTTGTTTCAACCTCCATTCTCTTAATCTTTGGCCTCTACAAATTTATAAAATAGATGCTGGAATTTTAAAGTCTTTGAAACTATTGGGTTGGTGATCAGGAGAAAGCAATGGTAGGGGTTGGAATTTTGATTGTTTTAGTTGTAGTCAAAAGATTCTCATCGTCCTGTTGTAAAAAAATAGGCATAAATTGTTTTTCTTATTAAAAAAATATCACTAACTAGATTTATTTTTATTTGTTGTAATCTTCTTTTTCATGTGTACTGCTAAGCAATAGTGTTACTATCCATAACACATAAATCAACAACTTGTTCTTAGATCTCAAGACAAAGCAAAAGGCTGAGGGAATAAGAATTTTAGAGGTGTCTCAGCTAACTAGCAATCTAACCAAAATAGAATTATTATCCCATCTCCTAGTTTGAAGTAATAGTTTTTTCATAAGGAATTTCAAATAGGGTCAGAAGAATTAACAATTGAAGAGATGCCTGCCCATGTCTCTAATAAAGAACAATCAAAGATAGGAAGGCCATTAATAAAGGTAGGCTTATACTTCTTATTTAAATACACAAGAGAGCCTTATGTATGTGGTTCTCCTAGTTTCCAAAGCCATTTGAAAAGCATGCCTTTTTTTTCAATCAGAGAGCCCACACTAAGACCACCCCAATCTTTCTCCTTAACTATTTGCTTCCAGTACACCTAGCAAAGCTTTCATGATATCAATTCTCGCGGGGCGACGTCAAACAACATGTTATTTGCCTCCTGAGAGGTATTATGTTGGGAAAAGAAAGGAGTTTTGGATTTATTCATCAACTTATGATTATAAGGTTCAAGAGTCACCACCTAATACTATAGTTACTAGGAAACCTATAGTCTGCGAGAGTTCGGGTAAAGGACTGGTTGTGCAAGAAGAAGATGAATCACTTCTAATACACCCTACCTAACATGGGTCTAACCCAACTCAGGGGATAATTATTTTGCACCCTGCATGCATGCAAAACAAATTTTTGTTCTGTATGCAAGGTGATGATGGCTGGAGGAAAGAAAAAGGAGGAGAAGGGGGGAAAGTTACCTAGCATGGAGGCGTCAGCTGTGAGGAGAAGGTTCTGCTAGCGATTAAGGAGGCATTGGTGGAGGTACCAGTAGGCAGTGTTGGCTGCTAGAAGAACAAAAAGAAGCAGTCAGTGTGGTTGGAGCTATTGCTACTGCCGATGACTAGAGATCGAAGGTGCAGGGGTCATTGCTAGTCTAGAAAGAAAAAGATTCCAGAAGTTATTATGTAGGGGAAAATCAAGGAGCTCACAATGGCTACTCCTATTGCCGGTGAGCTAATGGAGTGGCAAGGGTGTTGGGCCACTGACGATCACGTTGTTGATGAGGTAGTGGTGGCTAAAGGAGTCAAAGTCATGACAATGTAGCAGAAGAAAGAAAACGATAATGGCAGATAAAATACTGGGGGAATTAAGACTGGTTTTTTTTTGTTAGCTTTGGACCCGATTTATAAGGAGTGAAAGGGGGATATTTTATCTTTAATGGTGTCAAATCTTGACCCTTGATTCGACCTAGAAGGAACCCAACTGTTGGCTCAAAGTAACCATCATGGCTTGACAAAATTACTGGAGAAGGGGGTTGGTCGGGTTGGCTACTTTACAGTAGTGTCGTAACCATTGTAGTGTCAATCAGCTAAAATGGACCACACTAGGGTGTAGTCAGATGTCAGACCATCATTTGCATCAAGTTTTACCCAATTTGATGGAGAGATAAAGCATTGAATGCTTTAAAAAGGAGATCACTCGAGCAGCTTTTCCTGACTTAACTGAAGAAGATGATGAACAAGTCACTAGACGATGCATCATCTGGTCCTTTTTTTTTACTGGTCAAATTGGTGTCGTTTTAGTCAAAACATGCTATTTTATTTAAATAAAACTGTGTCATTTTGACTCATAGGTTTTAATTTAGGGATTTAACCATAGTTTAATTTGGTCCTCCATCTTTTAATTTCTTTCAATTGCACCCTTAATTGACTCTGAACTTTTAATTTCAAGCAATTTTTCCCCTACTGAACTTCAATATTAGCCCTAAATTTAGCGTATTTTTTTTTATTGTGGTCCATGTTCTTTGATTTGTGCAATTTAATCCTTAATTGACTATTAAACTTTTAATTTTCTTCAATTTCACTCCTGATTTCAATTAATTGAATCCTCAAAATTCAACGCCTTTTGCAAAATGATCATTGGCTATAAATATCTTCAATTTAGTCCTTAATTGACCCTAAAACTTTAATGTTCTTGCGATTTTACCCCTGATTTGAACTAATTGACTTGGTAAAAATTAAATCTGATCTCCTAATATTCCGATCTTCTCAATTAAGCCTAAATTGGGCTCCCAAACTTAATATTTCACCAATTAAGCACCTAAAAAATTAATTTGACTTATTTAAAGTATAATTACGTCCTTGCACCTAATTAAATCCTTCAATTCGACCCAAATTATTTCTTAAATATAATTAAAATTTAATTTGGCCCATGATTAAATCAAATTAACCTATTAAAAATCTAATTATGTCTATAAGCTTAATTTTTATGTAGATTCATTTAATAATGATTTAATTTGACATTGAATCTATATTGTCTCTTTAGTTTTGGGTAAAATAGGGCACAATTAGGCTCCTAATTCCATCCAAAATTACAGTTTGATTTTTTTCATTTGACATCCTGCTAGCTTGCTTTGGTCAAAATGCGAGTTTTCTTGCTATTCATATTTTATTTTATTTATTTTTATTTTGGAATGAAAAAAGGGTGAATTTGGAGAATCACCCAGAAATAGGTTATGGCATCGGTTACAAAAATTCTCTTTTATATCCAAAATATTTTTAATATTTTTTTTATATTAAGACAATTTTATTATTTTCTATAACATTTTAATTTGGAGCTTTTTCTCTTCTATTTTCTTTTCTTGTTAATCTTTTAGTTGTTGTTTTAATTTTCACCAAATAATTGGAAACCAATTTGCATGTTAATTATATGTTTTTCCATCTTTGAACGCTCCATAAGTTATAAAAATTCTACGATTTGACTTTATATTTTTCTAAATATATTTTCATTAATGGGAAAATAATCTATAATCAGGATGTGAAGGAAGAGATCAACATGTTGAAGCAAGAGATTGAAATATTGCAAAAAGGACTGAGGTTTGTATCAATTATATTTATAGTTCTGCTTGTATAATGGATTATTGAAGTGACTTGTACTTAACATGAATTAGCTGCATTGAAAGCATATAGAATCATGCGCTTGATTTTATGGTGCAAATACTTTTAAAAATGAATTTCAATTTAAAATGCATAAAAAAATTTATATATATTTTTAAACTTTTTACATTTGTATATTAAAATCATATAAAAACATCTAAAAAATATCAATTTAATATTTTTTCAAACAAAAAATAATTTAATAAAAATTAAAAATAAATAAATTATAATGTAAAATCAAACACTCACGTATCATGTCGATACATTTACAGTGAAAAAAAAGTTATATGTCATAGTTCTTAGAATAGATGTAAAAGATGAGTATATTTATAATATATAATAATAAAAGAAAAATTGCCTCACATATCCATTTTATATGTTTAAATACATCCCATTTATCTTTTAAAAGTTGTTATACTTGTAATATATCCTTTAGTGAGATTTCACCATCAAAACTAATATATAGAAGTGTATCATATGACCAAGTTTTGATTTTATATATCCAAAATAAAGTTAAATAAAAAAAAAACTAGAATTTTTTTCTCAAGAATATATAGATCAAATGCAATTGAATATAAAAAAGGCTAGAATCTTTTTCTCAGGATAGATTGGGTACAACTCCTAAAATAATATGTGAGGTCATTTCCTCTAATAATAATAATAAAAAAGAGCTCATAAAAACAACCATATTGCACTGTTTATATATATATATATATATATATATATATATATTATATATATATATATAACAGTGCAATATGCTTGTATATATGAAATAATATGTGAAGTCATTTCCTCTAATAAAAACATGCTTTTTTATTATTTTTTATGTTAAAAAATAAAAAAAAGCATGTAAAAAGAATATTTGTATGAAAGAGATATAACATCTTGAAATTAATTTGGATTACAGGTACATGTTTGGAGGGCGTGCTGCTGAAATGACCTTAGATGAATTGATCGAACTTGAAAAACATCTTGAAATTTGGATTTATCAAATTCGTTCAACCAAGGTGTAAATACTTCTAAGCCAAATTTATTATTCTTCGAGCATTTAATAATTACATTTGTCATAAGTTTAACTAATTAATTAATGGCACACATGCAGATGGACATCATGTTTAAAGAGATTCAACAGCTGAGGAACAAGGTTAGTACTCAGTCATCCATTTTCTAATTAACTATAGGTATTAACATAGCTATTTAGCACTTAATTTCCAAAATTACTTTTTTGCTATATATTTAGTCAATTTATTTACATATAAAATGTGTTTGCGTGTGAGAGTAGTGGGAAAACGGATTTAAAACCTTTTTTTTCTTGAGATTATTATATGTGAATTTAATTTTATAGGAAGGAATATTGAAGGCTGCAAATCAATATCTTCAAGACAAGGTTAATGAAAAAGATTATTAACTTTCTTATCAGAATTGTTTTCTTTTTTTGAGCTTTTTGGTCTAACAATGGAGAGTTTGTTGTGCAGGTAGAGGAGAACATCGTGACTACTAACTTTGCACCAATTACCACTAATATTCCGTACCCACTAACTATGCAAAATGAAATATTTCAATATTAGGAATAGATCATATATGGGTTATGTTTAGATTATAAGCAATGATTGGTTACATAATCCTGCAGTGTGTTGCATAAGGAACAAACTTGAGAAATTGTTACGTATTTATTATCAATTGTATGGTGAGTATGTACTAATTGATTACAATATTAACTTAATAATATGGTTTTCTATTGATTGTTGTGTTTGCATTTTACTTTCTCCTTCTTATTACGAATTTATCAAGTACAATTTATTCTCCACATACAATATATTAATTATGTCTAGAACTCCTTCACAAATATTTATATATTTTAATATTATTAATCAATATGTTGTAGATTCTAACCTTCTCTTAAGTTATCTACTAGCCAAAGAATCATATAGAGAGCTCAATTTTCTATACTTCTCCTATACCACAAGCTTTTTCGACAAGGTTACTCTGATCGATTGAAGAATTTAGAGTGTTTAAGAATATAATAGAAATTACAGTTTAAAGTGTTTTTTGCTCGGAAATACATTAAAATAATTTTTTTATTTTTAAAAAATTATTTTTAATATTAACATCTTAAAACGATTTAAAAACATAAAAAAATATTTTTTTTAAAATACAATTTCAACAACGTTTCCAAACTCCGCAATTAAAAATGAAGTAGTGGCAGTCTTGCTATCTCTTTTATGTGCTGGCTTTGTCATGGATCCGTGATAGATGTTTTACATGCATTGCATACTCTATTCTTTCTATGTTGTCATGAATCACTTGCCTTTTACTCTACTTCTCGACCATAGATATGTCCATCTGTCACATTGTTTTTATATCACCTAGACCTCCCCTCTCACTATAGGCAGGGGCGGAGACAGGGGGCTGGCAGGGGCTCCTGCAAGGAAATTGTTTTTCCAGCCAGCTCCCTTCAAGTTAATTCTTAATATTCCGTACAAATCACAGTATTTTAACCCTTTAATTTTATGTTTTGGCTCTGCCCCTGACTGTAGGATTAAAAAAAGTTTAATATTCAAGCCATATCCTGTCATAAACTATGACTTAACAAGGTATTTTCTTCATTATTATCTAATGATCCCATGTTGTGAATGTATAAGTATTCACTATATATATATATATATATATATATTAGGCCAATGTCAACTATTCAAAAGCTCCTATACTTGCTTGAACTTTGTGGACATATATTTGAAAAAAAAAAAAGAGATTTGTAAAGACAAAGACTAGAGTTAAGATCGACTTGTTTATGTCCATCCTAGATTTGTTTTCTAATAAATCAACAACTGTTGTTTTTATGGTAAAACAAAACCATTTGATGTATAAGTTGTTTCAATAATTAAAAGAAATAGTTTTAGTTTCACAAATCACATGTATAAAATTCACCAATTAAATTATATATTAGGGATTAAACTCTTGAAGGATTGTTTCATATGACTAAAATATTATCAATGATAAATCAAAATATATATTTTGTAGCCATTTTAATTCCATAAAGAAAATATTAGAGTTTGCTTTCATGAAGTGGGTGAGAACTATCATCATAAATTGATGAATGATTCATGTGTACTGCATCTAAAAGAATAAGAATATCATTAAAAAAGGCATTATTTAAATCAAATTGCATAATTTTCCACCATTAACACACTATAATGTCCAATATCGCTCAAACAATAATACATTATTTTGTAATGTACCTTTAATTTGATTGTTGAATCAGGTTATTATTTGTCTAGAAGATGTTAAAGACATTATTTTCTATAAAATTAAGATTTTGTTACAAGCAGACATTTGAAAGGCCTTCTAATAAGGTTTAAAATTTGTTAATTAAGAATATGCGAGTTGGGCTTTTATTTATACAAGACTTAAGTTTTGTATTTTATTTTATCCATATTCTTAATTTAGTTAGTTATTTGGGTTTAATTTTCAGCTCATGGTTAATTATGGTTTATTTTTATTTAAGTCAAACATATAAATACCTTTTATATCAAGATGTGAAAAACATTTTTTTTTTAATAAAAATTATGTAAGCACTCTTGCTTTTGTTCTTGCTTTTCGCTTATAAAAGATTATGTATGGCTTCCTAACTATATACCTTTGGTTTTTATTAAAGGAATTAGGTAAGTATTTCAATTTTTTATTATGGATTATATGGTTTTATCCACCGGGTTCGCTTTAGTTGATGTCAAAGTTTGACTCTAAAATCATTTTTTTTATTTTTAAATTCTATTTTGTTCTTTTTTTTTTACTTATTCCTTGCATCAAAATCACACATATAGAGTTTAGATTCATCTTGTGCGCATGTTCAAGATAGTTAGTGCAAATTTATCTTTTTCTTGAATTAGATTTTCTTTACTTTTCCAATTTATGATCTAATTAAAAAAACAAATTATCTACTAAATTGTGATCCGTCAAAATTTAAAAAAAATCAAATTAAAAGTCCATATGAAATTCAGATCTATTATGTTATTCTATATTGAATATGAGTTTCTTGAGTCAATTCCATATCGAACTAAGATTTGTTGAGTTATTCCTAAATTCCTTTTCATTTTTTGTTTGTCTTTGTTGTTTTGAATTTGGTGGCTTGAACTCTACGATCTGATTTATTTTGATTGATTTTGTTTAGTTCACTAAAGAATTGAAGAAGGTAGTTAAGACTGGAAAAAAGGCAAGATGATGTGAGAATAACATCGATAAATGCCAAGTTAAGAATGAAACACGAGTGACGTGACACATCTATGGGTGTAAACATGTAAAGGAGTATATGATGTCTATTACTAACATTTTTTTTCATATTTGAATATTTTTTTTACAAAGGTGAATTATCACCCTAAGAAGAAGAAGACAAACACTTTCTTTGTGTTACAGGCAATGCAACGGTAACATATGAATGTGTTGTTTGATAATGCGAGGGATCAAATGGATATATGAGATATTATGATTGCTAATTAGTAAGATAGAAAATCCTAAAGGGTCCCTAACACCGAAAAACAAGAGAGACATGCTCTTACACCCATAGATGTGTTTGATGTTGAGAATAAGGATGAAAATACGAATGAATTTGATCAAGCATCATTCAACAATAATTAGATATTTTAGCCAAACCATTGAAAAGATAGAGCATTTAGATAAGATTTTAGAGATTGTGATTGTATAGATAAAAACCTTAGAAGTATTAAAATAAAGACTCATTCTTTCTAATGAAAGAATAATCCAAAAACTTACCTAGAGTGAGAGAAGAAAGTAAGTTAATCTTTGATTGCCATAACTATTTTGAGGATAAAAAAGTTAAGTTAGTTGTGATGGAGTTTATTAATTATGCAATTATTTGGTGGGATTAACTTGTGTTAAATAGTTGGCGAAATAATAAGGGGTCTATTAAGACTTATGATGAAATGAAGGTTGTTATAAGAAAAAAAAAAGTGTCCTTAGTCATTACTATAAGGACTTATATCATAAGTTTTAAAGCCTTATTAAGTTTCTAAGAGCATAGAGGATTACAATAAAAAAAAAAAAAACGATGGTAGCTATGATTAAGGAAAATATAGAAGAAGATGGAGAAGTTACCATAACAAGATTTTTGAATGGTTTCAACCAAGAGATAACAAATGTCATGGAATACAATGATGCTCAAAACCAAATGAAAAAAAAAACAAAGAGAAAAAGCCCAAGCCCAACATTGGGGGACACCATAGACCATTTTGAAAAGCTTAAAAAAAGGCGAGAAACAAGCACTAGTGATCCTTAGTCCTGAAATCCCTTGAAACACCTTTTGAGCCTACAAATATCCTTTTCTTTATAACCAAGAGCCCAAGCCTATATTACATGCCTAATCAAGCCATTTCTGATCAAAGGCAAGCAATCTAAATTGGTAAGCAATGCTTTCTTATGCGAACCAAATCATTATTCATGCAAATAAAATGAATGCTTTGAAGACTGGTTCTCTGTAACCCTCAAATTAAATCTTAAATATTTTTTACCAACTAAATGTCACTTAATATTTTTTACCAAAAGCAAAATAAAAAGTTTTCATCACTTCTGAAAACCTCTCTATAGGAATCACTTGAATTTCTTCAGAAGGAGTTTGCTTTGAATCGATGTCAAAATAATATCTGTGTCTGGAATAGCTTTGAAATTCCAAAATTTTTACGTGAAAACAACCCCTTGCCAAACCTTCCTTCACATAAACTTATCCCTGAACCCGAATTGAATACTTGGGGGGCATGATCAAACTGGGGGGGCAATAGAAAATACTTGGTAGGGTTGGCTCAATGATTCCTTTTCTGAGAAAAATATCGGGCAAAATTGGCGACCCTTGAGATAAAGATTGGAGGACAAAAGCATGATGATATCAAACCCTTCCTAAAGGTCAAGATCACAAAATGCGACTCGAGTAAGCAAGAGCGAAAAGGCCATCCAAGTTTGCTATCCAAGACTCAAACCTTTAAGAAAAGGAAAGACTACATGAAGAAAAAAAGGACCTATATTTCTCAAGTAAGTATACATGTATATTGATCATAATGTATTGCTTTTAAAAATTGTCAGATCTGTGTTTCACCATCAACTTTTGGATAGCGTGTTTTCTAACCCTACCTCTTTTTTAGTGCGCCATTGAGCCCCCACTTCCTTTAAAGTGCACCTTTGAGCCCTTATCTCTTGGGTAGTGCGTTTTCTAACCCTACCTCTGTTCAAGTGCGCCTTTGAGCCACCATCTCTTGGGTAGTGTGTTTTCTAACCTTACCTCCTTTCGAATGCGCCTTTGAGCCCTCACTTCCTTTTAGTAGTGCGTTTTCTAACCCTACCTCCTTTTAAGTACGTCTTTGAGCCCTCACTCATCCTTTTTTCTAGGTAGGTCACCCATTACAATGAGACCATTCTTCCATCTGGGTAGGTCATCCATTACAATGAGACCACTCTTCCTTTTTTTTCACTTGGGTAGGTCACTCATTACAATAAGACCATTATTCCACCTGGGAAGGTCACCTATTATAATGAGACCACTCTTTCCTATTTCCATCTGGGTAGGTCACCCATTACAATGAGACCATTCTCCATGTTTTTTTATGTGGGTAGGTCACCCATTACAATGAAACCACTTCACATTTTTCATTTGGGTAGGTCACCCATGACAATTCGATCATTTTAAAAAACTTTGAATTTCAAAAAAAAAAACAACCTTCTTGTTTTTTCGTTGAGTGCGCTTTCTAGCCTTCACTTCAAATATTTTCAAAACAATTCATCATTTCTTGATATGGTGAGTCTGTTATCCTTTTCTTTTTCTTCTTTACAAAGTTTGCTATCTAAAAATAGGCAATTGTCATAACTTATTTTTGGGTTATTCCCTAAATTCACCTTTTCTCTTTCAAAAAATCAAAAAAATATTCGAACTAAAAAATAAAAAAATCCAAAAAATAATAGCAGTGAGAAGAGGATGCCGAAGCGCCCTGAAAATGGCTAAAATTTGGTTGAGGAGGTTCAAAAATACCAAGATTGGAATTTAACAGTATATCATTGACCGGTAAGAGCCTTGTTGATGAAGAAAATTTGATTCGAGGAAGAAAAGTACAAACTTAAATGTTTATAGACTCAATTAAATTTTATTGAAGGTTAAATTGAATTTATGGAGGGTTTGATTACAAGAAAATTGATTTTTAAGTCAATTTGGGCTTTAATTGGAAGTAATTAAAGTTTTTGGGTCAAATTAAAATTTTTTAGAGTTGATTTGGTCAAATCATGAGCTTAATTGCATAAATATTGAAGTTTGATGGCCAATTAAGGTCTTGATTGAAGAAATTCAAAACCAAGGACCAAACTGAAAAGCGTATAAATTGAAGGATTGATTTGAAATCTGACTCGTTTTGGCGCCAGTTTCCATTTAAATGAAATGACGCGTTTTGGGAAAAACGACATCGTTTCATACACTCTTCATTAGAAAGAAAAAAAAGAGAAGCCCGAAATATTGTCGTTTTAAACGACACTATGGGTCTTCTTCTTCCCCTAGACGTGCGAGGCAAGGGAAGAAGAAGCAGCAGTCTTCCCATGCATTTCTCCTCTCACTCTCTCTCCCGAAACCCAAAATAACCTGACAAAACACCCCACTTGCCCGAACCCTGACCCATGGCTTACCACAAGATGAAAAAACAGAGGGGACAAGCCCCTGTTGGTGCCCCTAAAACAGCTGCCCAATGGCCACCTAGCCACCCCCTACCCCTGTGCCATGAACTGACATGGGTAGTAGCCCTCTCTCCCCTTTTTCCTCTTTATAAATACTAGGGGAGAGAGACGAGAAAGTGGGGGGAGAAGGGTCTGAGACCGAAAAAAGGATAAAAAACAGAGGCAAATAAAGAGAAAGATAAGAGGAGAGAAATCGAACAGAACACAGAGAAATAAGGAAAAATAACGGGGAAAGAATAGAGAGAGACAAGAGATTAAAAAAAGAGAGAGAGAACGAAGGATAGGTATTGAAAAAGAGAGGAACAAACTAAAGCAGACGGGGAGGAGGAAAAACAGAGGACGATGCCTCTGCATAGGGAAGAAAAAAAGAAACTACAGCAGCGCTGCCTGGAACCACTGCCACTAGCGCGAGCACCACCGTGAGCCTCCACAGCAGCTACCACAGGTCAGTTCCCTCACCTCTCTCTTCTTTCTTTCTTCTTCTTCGCTGTAAAATGAATAATGGAGAGAGAATTAATTCACTCTCCACTATTCACGTTGCATGTGAACAATGAAGAGTCTCTTCACTGTTTGCTTTCTGTTTTCTAGGTTGGACAGCACCGGCCCAACTCAAAATGATTAGGCCAGGTCTGGCCCAATCCAAAAAAAAAAAACTTTCAAAAAAATATTTTCTAAAATTTGTGATTTTCCCATGTAATTTTCTACTGAATTTTGCTTAATATAGATTTTTATTTTTTTATCATAAAGATACAAATCCAGTATTAAAATACCCGGTTTTCATCAAAACGATAGAAAATGTTTTTTTTTTTAAATGTTGTTTTGTTTTCATGCATACAGCCAAGTTTCTCAAAGCTAAAAAAAATAAAATCATAATGTATTTTCATGCAACAAACAAAATTCAAAAAATAGGTTTTAGCATGCATTTTGGCTTTAATAACCAGTTTATTAAAGTCACGAGAACTTGGCCAATATTTCAAAAAAATTCAAAAAACTTATTTTGTTTTCTTTTAAAATCTAGGATTACAAACTTACACGTAAGACATACTCCTAATATTAAAATTAGTTTTTTGGTTGATGTTAAAATGATTAGATTTTACCCGATAAGATAAGAATCTCCTTACTAGGAAGGATTTTTCTTAAACGTAGATAGACCAACAATTAAAAATACGATAAAAACATAGCATGTATCAGACAATAAAACAATACAGCCTACCTTAGGTAGGGCATATTTGGGGTGTTAATACCTTCCATTTACGCAACCAGTCCCCATACATAATCTCTGAGACTAGTTAGCGTTCTTAGTTACCAAAATACTAAGTGGCGACTCTCATTCCATTTTCCACTGATACGAGACAAGAATTCCTTATCTCCCCATATTTTCCAGATAGATTGACACTTACACCTGAGGGTGGACGATTGTTACGACGCCACATACATGCGATAATAGCTAGCACTACTTTAGTTGAGAAGTTAAATTTTCCTACTTCAAAACACCATAGACCATATAAGTCATGTCATAACCTGATGTTTTACTCTCATTTTCAAAATATCTTTCTAAAATCCAAAGACAGCAAAACAATTCAAAAAACATGTTTTCGACACATTTCGACCATTTGCACACCCTATTGATAATTTAAAATTATTTTTTTCTTGTTGACATCTTTAAAAAAAATCAAATTCAAAAAAATATGTTTTTGATACATTAAGCCCATTATGTATTTCTTAATTGAATCAATATTAATGTTATTTTTTGAAAAAAAATACAAAGAAAATAAAAAAATCAAAAATCAAAATAGAGAGCAAAACGTACAAAGGGCTAAAATGCAAAACAAGAAAAAATAAAAGACCAAAACAAAATTGAGTTATTGTGGATCATATAACTATAAAAAAAGATGACATAGTTTATGAGTTATAAATAGATAAGTGAATTGTCAAGAAAGGGGGTTACTAAAAAAAAAAAACAATATTCATCATCTTTTCCAACAAAGCCCTAACCACCATAATTTTTTATATGAGAATGTGAGCTAAAATATGAGGAAATAAACCCTAGAAAAACATTATTCATTTTTTTCTTCCTTTTTCCCAAAAAAAAATCCTAACATTGTCTTTCTCTCTCTAAACCTGAAATTTCTTTCCTTGATTTCTCTTACCTTCGACCTTTATTTTTTATAAGACCATCACTATTTTATGCAACTCAAAGCCCTAAAAAATCCCTTAATCAATTGAAACCAATAGCCCGTGCATCATCATCAATAAAATTAAAACTTCTCTATTTAATTTCTCTCTCCTTTGACCTCCAAACCAGCGAGTTCATCACTATTCTTTTTCTTATTAAAGGGTTCTACACGATCATATAAACCCTACAATCTAATAATCTCAATGTGAACAGATCTAAAAGTTAAAAAATGAACCAATATGAAGAAAAAAGACCATTGTGGCTTTCCATTGTTAGATCTCCCCCACCACCAGAAGGTGGCCTACGACGCCATCACATGAAGGAGGATAGCCTAGCACACCCTATAGAGTCATCCATGCACTAGTCAAATATTAGTGGCATGTGAAACAACACATCAACCATGACAACTCCTTTAGGAGTGTTTTAGCCACACGCTGCTATTGCTTTTCTTCTTTCCATCAGGTTTTCACCACTATTTCAACTCCTCCTAGTCATCCTCAATCATTCTAAAAGTCTATTTTAAAACCTAAACATCTATTGAATAATTATTTTGCCTATTCGATGCTTTTGATGTGTTTTTTTATAAGGTTTTGATTAAGCATTATTCATTGAATGGATATTTATGTTGGAATGAATACAATCTTGCATTTTGAGATTATTATTGATTTTAATATGTTGTGATGAGGTTTTAAGATTGAACAATATTTATGAAATTGATGGTTGTGTTTGAATGCATTCAACTAGATCATTTAATCATCATCCTTAACATCACAACACGTTTTTTATATAGATATATATGGACATTGATTCAACAATATATATTGACATGATCTTTTGCTTTAAATAATATAAAATCAATGTCAATTCATATATGCATTCATGTTGGGGTTTATAAACTTTTTTTTTATAAATCTCATTAAGGTTACGATCCACGTTAAAAGGCTTATCAAACTGACATTCCAAGCCTTTTAAAACCCATCTTTATTTTCATAAAAATTGTTTTGCTATTTACTCTTAGTATTTAAGGTTGCCTTAGATATTAAGAGAAGTAGTGCATCATCTTTATTTTTTAAAAAACAAAACTTTCAGTCTAGTATTCATCGGTGACAAAATTGAGAGTATTAATAAATTTCCAGTCTAGTATTCGCCGATAACAAAATCGTGAATATTAAAAAACTTTTAAATCTAATATTCACCAATCACATCTAAGTATAAATCGAGATTATTAAGCCTTTATTCAATAAATATTGTGAATGAACCCAAGTGCTATAGGATAAGTGAATTTCATTGAGAAACCTTCCATGAACCTTTTTTAGGATTTGGGTTGAGTTCTACGACATCAATATAAACCCATGGATCGTTCATTAATATGACTTGATTGAAAATTAGTCATAGGTTATGATTTGAAGTTACCAACCTTAGAATTGAATAGGTAATAACTAAGAGTGAAAAAAATAAACTAGATTTTATAATGGTTAGGAATAAACCAACAAAATAGGGTTTAACTAAAATTAATAGACTTGCTATCACCAATAGATTACACTTAACAAACTATTAGGAATAAATGAGAAGATTAGCAATACAACTTATTTTAAGTAGGATGTTTTAGGATGATAGTATCTTTTCTTTAGCATAACCAATCTCTTAAAATAAGTCTACATTGATTAGTTAGGTTTTTCTAGTAATTATAATACTATGTGACAATTTTTTTTATTATTTTTACTCCATTCTCAAACAAGTTTTTGTTTTTATAGGTTTGCTTGTGATGTTGGGTGTGACAAGATGGAATGGTTGAATGAGTGTGGAAAAGAAAAGATTATAAAACAAGTGCAGGATGAAAAAAATGTACTTGCACTGATTTTGCCTAGACTTTCATATCCAAATAGTTGCCATATATTTACTGACTTCCCAATGTTATGCAATCAGATTACTCAATTTACTCAGTTCGTCACCTTCCTCTTCTAAATGATTCCATCTCTGAAATTTATTTGCCAAATAACAAAGTTTCCTGACCAGGTTTAAATTGTTAGGACGCTTTGAGTAGCATTGACCCAACAATTGATGAAACGGAAATTAAAAATGACATTTCAGAGAAAGGTCTCCAACCCTAATTCTGAGCTGATGATCCTAGAACTAACTGGCAATGATCACATAAAACCTCGAGGGTGGCAAGTCAAGACTTTAAGATTGTAAGTTCATCCCATAGAGTACTCTTTTCAGTGACTGTGTTTGCAGCGTAAACCCTAACTATTTCACAATGAAACATTTTTGTAGCGTAAGAACCAAAAAGAAGTATTCATTGTCCACCAAAAAAGCAAATGCGGTTTAATGAGTCAACTAATGGTTATCTAGGGAATACCAATATCGACAAAGGGAAAGTTGAAAGTTGAAACTACAGAAGAGGAATTGAATGAGCATCTGTCTGTCTGGGGTCTGACAGGACCCCTTCAGTTTCCTTTCACATGCAAATGCCATCTTGCTCTAAGAACACCTCTCTGATTTTTAAGACATAACTAGACTAGTATTATTATTACCTTACTAGCTAGCTCAACCTTTGTTGACTTTTGTTGCACAGTAAATCCTTGTCTGAGTGATATTGGGAAGGAATTCCTTTTATTCTCAACCCCAAGAGGATCTTGTATACAATTCCAAGGAGTAGATAAAGTTCCCAACCATTTCCACCCATCGATTATAAACTGACTTTATTTCTTTTTTTCCCTTTTACAAGAATTAAAATGACTTGGACCTTCTGATTCTTTTTCCCTTGTGTATTCGAGGTGTTATCAAAATGAAACATGATTGCAGTCGATCAAGAAATTCCACTTTTTGCTTAGCTTTATTCGCCCATCAAGTTGTGAAATCTCCAAAATCAGGTTTTTGATAGCTTACCGGTTCAAATGGCTCGGTTTGGACCAAAAGATCCAAAGTGGTAAGCTTGGAATTCGATTTTATATTTTTAAAATCAAATAACTTCAGTTTAATTCATACACTTTTTAGTTAGTTGGGTTGTTTTTTCATAGGCTTTGATTTAATAGACCTTTAGTTTATATTGTGTTTTTTCATTTTGGTTTTTTTTTTAAAAAAACTTAAACCGAATTGAGCTAAGTGAATTTTTTAAAAATTTTCAAATGAAATTATCCGCAAAAAAAACTTGAAAACCATTAGTTAATTTCGGATCTATTTTTATCAATATTTTGGATAATTCGGTTAATTTTCCCACCCTATGGATACCTTACTATAGAATCATCAAGCAAATGTGGATTATAAAAATAATTAAAGGGTTTGTCTAGCTCTCGAGTGTCCAAAATCTACTTGTTAAGGATTATTGTGAACTTAAAATATATATCATGGAGCTACATGCATTAATGTTCTTTGTGTTTCAAGAAATTTCGAGTTCGAATATCTTTTTTATAATAATAAAAAAAGTATATGACATTATAATTAAGGTACATCAAATTAAGTATAGAATGCAAAGTTAAAACTATAAATAAATTAATTATTGCGCAGTTAGTAGACATGGGGACCATAATCCATTATCGGTCTCTGGTAATTTGCATGCCTCAATTAAATCCTGCAGAGCCGCTTGTGTTGTCAGATTCGAGCTTCCATTTGAGTACTTGAAAGTAAACCAAATTATATACTATCCAAAAAAACCTTGCTTAATGCAATATAATCAGTATTGTTCGACATTAATGCCTAAATTGGAAAGAGGGAGCTTCAAAGCTGATGTATGAAAGCAAAGGGGGGCATAAGATTGTTAGTTCCAAAGGTATAATTTTATCACGTGTACCATTTCTTTCTTTATTACGGAGTATAAGTGTCTCAAATAACCATTTTAACCCAATAATTTAAGCTATTAGATGAGGTTTTAAGATATGATTTATATTATTTTCTAATACATCCCCTCAAGTGAAAGCCTTTTGAGTTTAAAACTTGCACAGACCCACATTATCTCATACTTAATTTTTATTAAATAAATGGAGGTGGTGAGATTTGAACTCATAACTACTTAGTCATTAAGAAGATTTTAATATCATGTAAAAAAATCATTTCAATTTAATAACTTAGATAAAATTTTAAAATATAATTTATATTATTTTCAATAAAATACTCCGTTGCAACATTTTTGTTCGGGAAGAAATTATCATGTACTAATGCATGGACAAAAACGCATTTATTCCAAAACTTCGAGTCATGAAACTTTCATGATATTTGTATAATGAGATTTCAAGGCTTTCCTTCAATAACATGAGTGGTTCGCTTGGTTGTTTAGGGGGGCAGCATGCTCTTTCTTTGTTAATGGCTTAATGCCACCCCTATTAGCATTGTTTTCCCCAGATATTGCCACCCTTGTTGTTTTAGGTTAAGAAGATACAATTCGAATTCCAAGGAAAAACAAGATTTGGAGAATACATTGGTGATATTTGAATCAATAAATTTGAGGTTTTTTTTAAAAGTTTCTTTTTGTCAGAAGGGAAAAATTAAGAAGGGACCAAGATGACAAGTGTGAAAATGCCTGCATGTATTTGGGCGCCATGCACATACCAGAGAGTAATTACTGCAATGGAGAAAGCAGATGACTACATTTACTAGTTCTGAACTACCCACCTTACATCCTGTATTAAAGCTCCTTTCACGATTACAAAGATCTCAACTCTTACTTTACAACTCTTCAATTATCACTCCTACTGTCTTACTTCCTCTCTTTAGCTAAAGATCATGGCTACCTTCAAGCTGCCTTGCATGCTGGTGATTTTCTTGGTGCTGGGTGTAGGTTTAGGCCAAAATGTGGATCCGTTTGGATCACAAGTAGGAAGGAGAAGGGAGATGGTGCCTGCTATGTTTATATTTGGAGACTCACTCATTGACAATGGCAATAACAATAACCTTCCTTCTTTTGCCAAGGCCAACTATTTCCCTTATGGTATTGACTTCAATGGTGGTCCTACTGGTCGTTTCTCCAATGGTTACACCATGGTTGATGAAATTGGTAAACCTCTCACTGCCCTCTTCTTTGGCTTTCCTTGCTTTTATGTTAAGCTTTCATGTAGTATTTGAGTTCAGGATGCCATGCAGACATAAAATATATTTTTTCTTCATGGCCATTGTTTCCTTTCTTTCATCTTCTTTGATAGTCAGACGAAATATTGTTTATAGGAGACAGACCTCTATATTTTTTGTACTTACTTTAAACCACTTGGAATATTGAGACAGTAGTTTGATGTTTAGCACACTCTTTTCCATATTATTAGGGTCGGTTTTTACACCTTTCATTTACCTTTTCCTTTGGTTTCTTGAAAGGAAAAGTCATTTTTTTCATTCTCCAAATGATAATTACAAATATTGCAATGCAGCATTCTCTATGAAGTTGGCTAAGCACACACATTTGTGATTGTTAATACAAGGCATTTGACCAACAGTATGATGACACCATAATGCAGTCCTGTTTTGATCTCCTGTTTGTGATTACCAAATTTTGCTTTGGTCCATTTTCTTCCGCAGCTGAACAACTAGGACTTCCTCTGATTCCTGCTTACTCTGAGGCATCAGGAGATCAAGTGCTTAATGGTATCAACTATGCCTCTGCGGCTGCCGGAATCCTTGATGTCACAGGCAGAAACTTTGTAAGCATATCCATTCATACAGACAGAATTAAGTAGCATGCATCATCACACATATTAATGAAGCCTTAAAGATATGCAAGCATGGTTGCTGAATCATTTTTCGAGGGGGTCATTTGATACCAATTTTATGTTTTTCAAACCTATTGGATTTCTTTACATGGTTCATTATACTTGGACCATTGATCTAGTTATTCTGGGACCTTCTTGTGTATTTACAGTTTCTGTATTTAATGCAATATAATTCTACGTTGCCTACGAGAGCCAAGCAATTTACAGTGTCTGTGGCAGACATTAAATGACCCTTTCGTATTCGCAGGAATAGAATATAATCAAGTAGATGTTTGGTTGGCCATCACACATGACTAAATTAAACTTGCATACTGGTATTGATATAACATGGACTAATTTTTTTGGATGTATTATTGTTTTGATCAGGTTGGTCGCATACCATTTGATGAACAGATAAGGAATTTTCAGAACACGCTCGACCAGATTACAGATACACTTGGAGCAGATGATGTAGCTAGGCAAGTTGGACAGAGCTTATTTTTTGTAGGGATGGGCAGCAATGACTACCTTAATAACTATCTCATGCCTAACTATCCAACGAGGAATCGGTATAATGGCAGACAATTTGCAGATCTCTTGACTCAAGAATATAGCCGCCAACTAACTAAACTTTACAATCTTGGAGCACGTAAATTTGTTATTGCAGGGTTAGGAGTGATGGGGTGTATTCCTAGCATCTTGGCCCAGAGCCCTGCAGGAAATTGCTCTGATTCAGTTAACAAGCTAGTTCAACCTTTCAATGAAAATGTGAAGGCTATGCTCAAAAACTTCAATGCCAATCAGTTGCCAGGAGCAAAATTCATTTTTATTGATGTTGCTCATATGTTCCGAGAAATCCTCACCAACTCCCCAGTATATGGTATGTGCCTCTTGGCTCTAATAAATTGTGTGTATTGTATCTTGAGTAGTTTTTTTTTTTTTAATTTTCGCTGATATTTCTTTGTAGGATTTAGTGTTATAAACCGTGGATGCTGCGGCATTGGGAGGAATAGAGGTCAAATTACATGTCTTCCATTCCAAACACCTTGTCCTAACAGAGAACAGTATGTGTTCTGGGATGCATTCCACCCAACAGAAGCTGTGAATGTTTTGATGGGAAGAAAGGCCTTCAATGGGGACTTGAGCAAGGTCTATCCTATGAACATACAGCAGCTTGCCAATCTTGAAATGGAATCCAATTAACAGGAATCCTTGTTTCATTCATGCCATCATAATTTTTATTGCATCACTGATTTATGAGAGTCGTAGTTTATTTTGTATTTAAAAGCAAAGAACTGGTGTGCATGTGCATGTTCTAATTGCTACCATTAATGCAACTACTTTGATTTGGTTTTGTTCCCTATCCCTTTCAAAAAAAAAAAACCTCTCTATCTTGGATACATTTCTCTTTTGGTGTGATTGTCTATGTTTCGGAATAAGTGAGAAAGAAAGCAGAACGAACAGGCTGCCCCGCAGCCTAGTTCTTGATACTGAGCAGTAATTAATGCAGTTGAAATAATTTCAACAGAAATGTTGCCTTTTTTAATTTTTCTGTCTACAAATATGTTTGCAGTAGTTTCACCAGTGCATTTTGTATGGTGAGTCTTAAATTCTAAAATCAATATCTTCAACCAAAATCTGCAAGCATTGTAAGCTGATCACTGGTATTGCTATGTGCTCTGACACGCAGTGGAACTATGCTCCCTCAAGCTCAAAACTAGTGCCCCGCCCCAAATCGTATCCTGGCCCTAGACGTCTAACTTCCAACTGCGGTGACTAATTGCAGCAAGTGTTCACTACAAGACATCTTGTATTTGATCAATCAAATAGGAACCCAGCTAACACACAGACTCCTTTTCCAGTGTCCAAAATAAGAGGCCTAGCTGTTTTTCATTTTGTTTTTCCTTGCACATTTAATAACTTTTCTCTGCTACAATGAGACTTGAACTTCTAGAGACACATTAGTTTTGGCGATTCTTGGGGACCATGTTTGGAGACTTTGTTTCAAGGAAACTCAGCCTTGAAAGGAAAGATACTTGCCTTGGATTCCCGAAAACGTGTTTCCGTTGCTATAATGAAGCAGTAGGAAATTTTAAATTGCTTTTATTATCTCAATCTCACCACATTTATTACAGAAGGAATGGAAGGTGGTAGCACTGAATTGGTGTTAAGAAACAAGGAAACAATTACACCATCTTCCACACATTAACATTAAGCGCATTAACTCAATAGCTGCGAACAAGATACTAAAAACCAACCAAACATATGTAGTGCTATTACAGGAAGACGGGCATAAAGAGTTGAATTTGATCCCTCTCTCATAGCATTGTCAATTGTTGTATACTCATTGGATAAGTGTAAGTCTGTGAATTATATGTTACTTGAGCGAGAAAGATGTTTGCCACTTCTGTCGGGTGAAAGGCATCCCAGTATAAGTATTTACTGCGATCCTGGCATATCTGTTGAAGAGGAAGACATGTTATCTGCCCATTGTTCCTCCCCACTCCACAACATCCCTTGTCTATGACTTCAAATCCTGTATATCATTCTCACAATTCAAAACATGCATACTTGTAGGTAATTAAGCAGGATTTTGAGGTTTCTATGACAAATTAACGTGCAACTAATAATTACCCAAGGAGGTTCCATTGAGAGACAGATCATTAGAGCTTTTATACGAATCGAGGTAAACAAACTTGGCTCCAGGCAATCGGCCATTGTTGAAATTTTGAACTAGCTTGAGGAGCCCCGAGTTGAATAAAGAAATAGCATTGTTGATTTTCTCATTGCAGCGGCTGTTGGTACCATTATACCTGGCGAGCTCGTATGGAATGCAGCCAATTTGGCCAATTGCAGTTACAATCACCTTCCGAGCTCCCAAGGCATATAGTTGCTGAGATTCGAAGGAGAACATGTTCATTCTCTCGGAGAAAAATATTTTGAAAAAAAAAATTTGATAATCGATCTACTTACGGTCAACTGACGAGTGTAATCCCGAAGAAGTACAGCCGCAAAAGCATTTGAAGTGAAATCACGGCTAGTTGAGTAGAAGTCGGACATGAAATAGTTGTTGAGATAATCATTACTTCCCATCCCAGAATAAAAGATGCATTTGCTTAAATAGCTAGTGAGTGCATTGTTATCTCCTCTGAAATATCTCCTCATTTGTTCCACTGTCATGCCAAAGTTGGCTACTTGCTGGTTCATTGAGGTGTGACCCCCCTATCAAAACATGCACATAAGGTTAATGAGCTCTTTTTATTCAAACTTATTTACTAATCATATTGTCAAATTATGCTCCATCTTGCATATGCATCAAGAGATTAATGGTAAGAATGTGGCCAAGTACCAGATTGTTTCCAGTTTCATCTCTGATGCCAGCCGCTCCAGATGCATAATTCACTCCCCTTAATAGCGCTGGGCCCCTGGTTCTCGCATAGGGTGGGATGTAATTTCGAAACCCAAAAAGTTGAGCTGCAAAAATACATGCAATATAGTTAAGTTAGATATATATACATCTTCACGCTGTGGGCATAATATAGCAACCTCCATGGTTGTTTTTTCTTTTCTAAAATTCCAAGTGCATATCATAAAACGAAACTTACCCAAGGCATCGACATATGTTCGACCATTGGTAAATCGACCAGTGACACCCTGCGGAAAATCAATGCCATAAGGCCTGTAATTGGCCCTAGAAAGTGTAAGCAACCTGTTGTTGTTTCCATTATCTACCAATGAGTCCCCAAAAATGAAAAAACAAGGTACTTGGCCTTGCTGTGGCTGTGCACAAGCTCGAGTGGCTAACAACACTAATATTAAAGTGACTGACAAAACCAAATCTGTACTGAAACTCCTCATGTTTCCCCTTATGCTTGATTACGATATGAAGGTACGTATCCTCATGGTGATGGTGCTCAATTTATAGTCCACCAAGATGGGTTCGGATTCGAATTCGCTATTATTGGAATCACAGTTGCTGTTGCTTTAAGCTATTCGACATAGCATATATCATATGAGATAAAAACGATCATACAAAAGCAATTGGAAGAACTTTTAGTTGTAGTCATGTGTTAATTGTTAAAGTATGAACCAATGAAGTTGCGGTGATAGGGGAGATGAATCTCGTGATCTATCAAGGCTACAACATACTTCCAACTGTCAACTACATTGTTATATAGGTGTAAGCAGTCAAGTAGAATTAAAAACATGCATAGATGTGATGGTCAACAGTTTATGAGAAAATACATGTACTTATTGGCAATTACTCGTAATATTGCACCAAAAAAACCAATATAGCAATGCCAAGGCAAGGCAGGGCAGGGCTACAATGTAAAATAGATCGTTGGCTATAGATGGTTTTACTGAGATCATATAGAAGAAATGCCAAACAAACTTGAAGTTATATGAAAGCTAACTCATAATACATGACTTGAAAAACAAAAAACAGTGGTACGCACTCGTGACATGAAGTCATTGAAGAAACAAGATATGAAGTGGACATTTCTACTTGAACCAATTGTGGTCAGCAGCTTTGTTATATAAGATCTGTATAGATATACATGGAAGTAAATAAACACAATGAATTGCAAGAATGATCACAAGATAAGATCCAGTAGCTCTAGTCAAGGAAGCGTTTTGCAATTGTCATGGGATTGTTTTGCAGCTATAAAGGACCATGAGATGTTCCTTTCCTTGCTAGACTATTTCTATTATTGGCACAATTTTCTTGACTGCATATGTGGGAGTGATATTTTCTGACACCCTCCCTCATACTCTATGGGTAGAGAGATATGTTGAGTTTGTTTTGAAACCGAGATGAGGACAGGACTTAGTAAATCCATCTACTATCTGATTGTCACTTCCAATAAATTGAATATGAAGAGCTCCTCGTGCTTGACATTCTCGTATAAAATAGCAATCAATTTCTATATGTTTTTTTTGCGTGCATGCAGTATTGGATTGGGAACAAGATAAGTAGTGCTCATATTTTTACGAAACAGGGTGGGAGGATTAGCCAAGAACACACTTAGATCACAAAGTAAAAATTGTATCCAACATAAATATGTTATAACAACAGCAAGTGCTCGATATTCAATTTCAATAGTAGAGTGTGAAACTGCTAATTGTTTTTTAGAGCATCATGATAGAGGTTAGGACCAAGAAATAAACTACTTGTTGTTGAACGATAATTATCTAGTAATCCAGCCCAATCCGAATCAAAGAATACATTAAAAGAGAACGAAGATACTGGGAGAAAAGTGATACCGTAGCCAACAATACCTTTATGATAACGTGATATATATACGTTTGACAGCCTCAAAGTTTACTATTATGGGAGAACGTGTGTATTGATAGACTTGATTTACATCATTGGATAAATATGGTCTTGTCATGGTGAGTTATTGTAATACTCTAACAATACTATGATATGATGTAGCATTATTAAGAGAATCATCATAAAATTTGGACATTGTAGAGCCACACACCACCGATATGAAAACTGGTTTAGCACAATTCATAGAACACTCTAAAATCTCCATATCATACTTTATTTGAGTGATAGTGATGGATTTAGAATCATAATAAAAATCCATTCTCATGAAAAATTTAAGGATCCCATGAAAAATTTAAGGAACCAAGATCCTTCGTATCGATGTTAAGTACTAAATAAGACTCTCAATACCCTTTGTATCACTACCAAAAATAAAAATATCATCAATATGGAGAAGTAAAAGTATACATTTACTTTATATATGTCAAACAAATAGTTAGAGATTGACAATAAAATCAGAGGTTTCTCCAAAATCAATGCCTTGTTGTTGATAAAATTCCTTTACAACAAGGTGAGCTTTGTGCCTATTAATAGTCCCATCTGAATGATGTTTGGTCTTAAATACCTATTTGCAACCAATAACATTAAGATATGGTATAGGTGGAACGAGGGACAACATGCCATTTCAAATCAAAGCATTAAACTCTTCCAACATTTTTGTTTACCAATGAAGATATTTAACTAATTAGAAGTAACAAATAGGATTTGGTGTAGTAGTTAATAAAGAGGAGTAACATTCTATAATTAGATGTTTTATAGCTATCAAGACTTTAGGCTTATAAATGCCATATTTTAAACAAGTTATCATAGGATGGGTTAGTTATTTAAATGGAGGTTCAAATGTTTCATTCGGGGAGGCTATAAATAATGGATTTTGTGTATTTATTGATGAGTTTGCATGTAGTCATAGGGCATGCACGACGTCGAGTGATGGCGGGTCTGCCTTTTGAGAGGTGTGTTGAAAAAAAGGTTTGGAGGTAATTATAAAATTATGATTATGAGTTCAAGAGTCACCACCTAGTATTCTGGTTGCTAGGAAACCTATGGTCTGCGAGAGTTCGGGTAAGGGATTAGTTGTGCAGGGACAAGACGCATCACACCAGTGCACCCTACCTAAGATAAGTTGCAATGTTGTTTGATTGTTATTCTAAGTCACATTTCTATCCATTGGTCTTATCTAAGGTTCAAGGTAAATCTCTTTTTGTAAGAAAGTCTCTATCTTATTGGGTAAAAGTTTAGTTGCTCTAAAGCCCAAATTTTAGCATTGCATTTATTTCTTAAATATAACTAATTCCTAACATTTCGAACAGAATAATTTGTATTTTTTGTATTTAGATCAAATCCTAATGGATAATCATAAACCGGTTACGATATTCATTTTTGTATTTTTAAAACATGGTAAAAATGTGATTTTTTGTTTATTATGAAAATATGCTTGGAAAACTTTTAGGATTTAGCCGTATGTACAAAAACAAAACAAAAATTAAATGAATTTTTTTAAAAAAAAGTTTTGGAGGAAACTAGGTATTTTTAATATCGAGTATATATCTTACAGTGTAAGTCTACAACTAGATATTATGCAAAATTATTGAAAAAACTTACAAAAGGCCCATAAATATTTTTTTAAAAAAATGCCCTTTGAAAAGTTTGAAATTTTCCTTTTTTATATTTTAAAATTATTCAAAATTATAAATTGAGCTGAACTCGGCCTAGCCATCTGGGCTAGACCGAAACAGGTCCACCCTGACTTAGTCGGGTGGGCTAACTGGCGGCCCAACAAACCATTCTTTTTTTGGGTGGGCTAGACCCGACCTGCTATCTGGGTTGGGTCGAAATAGGTCCAGTCCACAGCCCACATGGTTGTTAGCAACCATGTTAATTAATTTTGTCTCCTACATGCAGAATAAATTCTTATTTTGCATGCAGGAGTTGAACTCATAGTGGAGGAAGAAAAAAAAAGGAGAAGAAGAGAGAAGGGGATTACCTAGCGTGGAAAGAGAGGTCGGCTGGTCTTGCTGTCGACTGGTGGTGGTGTTGGCTGCTGGAAGAAAGTTTATGGCTACTCTTGATGTGAGGGTGGCCCGCTAATGGTTGAGTGGGTGGCTCGTGACGAAGATGTTGGTAGAGAGGTTGGTGTCGAGTCGTGGTTATCATAACTCATTTCTAGGTTATTCCCCAAATTGATCTTCTTTATTTTCAAAATAAAAAAATTAAAAAATAAATAATAATAGCAAAAGTCTAGTATTTTGGCAAAAACAAGCTGAGAGGATTTCAAATATAGAGGAAGATCAAGCTGCAATTTCATATGGAATTGAGAGCATAATTACACCCCTATTATACCTAAAACTAAAGAGATAATACAAATTCAAGGTCAAATTAAATCATTATTGGACGACTATGCATAAAAATTAAGTCTAAGAACATAATTAGATTTTTAATAGGTCAATTTGATTTAATTATGGGTCAATTAACATTTAATTATGTTTAAGAATTAATTTTGGTCCAATTAAAGGATTTAATTAGATGCAAGGACTTAATTATACTTTAAATGAGTCAAATTATTTTTTGAGGGGCTTAATTGGTGAAACATTAAGTTTAGAAGCCTAATTTGAGCTTAATTGAGAAGATTGAAATTTTAAAAGACCAAACTTAATTTTTACAAAGTCAACAAGTTCAAATTGGAGGTAAAATTGCAAGAAAATCAAGATTTTGGGGTTAATTAGGGGTTGAATTGAAGAAATTCGCAACCAATAACTATTTTACAAAAGGCACCGAACTATAGAGACTCAATTGATTGAATTCAGGGGTGAAATTGAAACAAATTAAAATTTTAATGGTTAATTAAGGGTTAAAATGCATAAAATCAAGATCAAGGACTAATGTGAAAAAGCGCTAAAATATGGGGTTGGCATTGAAGTTCGACAGAGGCAAAGTTGCATAAAATTGAAAGTTTATGGTCAATTAAGGGTGAAATTAAAATAAATTAAAAGTCAAAAGACCAAATTAAACTTTATCCAAATCCTTAAATTAAAACACTAAAAATCAAAATGGCGTCGTTTCATTTAAATGAAAATGCGTGTTTTGACCGAACAGGAAAAAAAAAAGGACAAACCAAACAACGTGTCATCTGGAACTTTTCATCTTCTTCATCATTGGTTTTGCCCAAAAGCTACTCGGGTGACCTCTTTTCCAAAGCATTCAATGCTTCATCTCTCCACCAAGTTTGAAAAACTTACACGCAAACGATGACCTAACATCTGACTACACCCTAATATCATCTTTTATGGCCGATTGACACCATAGTGGCCTCGGCGCCGCCCAAAAATTCCCAACCCAACCAACCCTTATGCAGCAACTTTTTCAGGTCATGATGGCAATTTTGAGACAACGGTTGGGATCCTTCAGAGATGAATCAAGGGCCAAGATTTGGCACCATTAAAGACAAAATGTCCCTCTTCCACCCCCTATAAATAGACGTGGATTCCATGGCTAGAGGACGAATAAAATCTGGTGTATAGTTGACAAAAAACCAGCTTCCCTCCCCAGTTTTTTTCTCTCCATAATTAGTTCTCTCTTTTCTTTCTCTCTCTTTACTGCCTCCTCAGCCAACGCAACCTCAGAACCACCATGAATGACTATAATACAACCTCCTCCTCCAATTTATCTCCTCGTCAGCAACAGAGACAACCGCTGCTAGCTTCTCTCCTCTGCAAGTTTTTTTTTTTTTCCTTACTCGCCAATTAATATCGGTCACCATTTCCTCCACCAACTACTCCTCAGCCACCAATAAAACCTCCTCATTGTAGTTGGAGCCCTTATGCTAGGTAACCTTCTCCTTTTTCTCCTTTTTCCTTTACATCCCTTTTTCTGCAGCAAGGTTGTTGCATGCAGAACAATAATTCATTCAACATGCAGCACAAATAATTAACATGGTTGTTGGGTTGGGCAAGCAACCACGTGGGTTGTAGGCTGGACCCATTTTACCCCAGCTCATAAAGATGGACCGGGTCAAACCTAACACATAAAATAAAAAAGCTAGGTTTGTTGGGCCATTGTCGGCCCAACCCATCTTGAATGGGTCTGACCTAGATGGTTGGGCCAGGCCAGCCTGTAAAAAAAAAGGAACAGGTTTGCTAAGCCACTATCGACCCAACCTAACTCGCCTAGGTCCCAAGGGTCATTATTAATAATAATATAATAATAAAAAAAAATTCCTAAAGGTCATTTTTTAAATATTTGTAGGCCCCTCGTAAGTTTTTTCAATAATTTTTCATAATATCGAGCTATAGACATACATTATAAGATACAGATCCGGTATTAAAAATATCTGGTTTCCTCCAAAATCTCAAAAAAAAACAAAAAAAATTCAAAAAACTTGAAAATTCAAAAAAATAAATTTTCATTTAAAAAAATGTTTTGTTTTTTAATACAGTCAAATTCTAAAAGTTTTCCAAGCATATTTTCTAAAATATAGAAATCACAACATTTTTATAATCTATTATTTAAAAAAAATGGATATCATAACCAATTTATGATTGTCCAATAGGGTTTGGCCAAAATACAAAAAAAAAAAACCCATAACAATTATTCAGTTCGGAATGTTAGGAATTAGTTATATTTAGGAAATAAATACGATGTTATAATTTAGACTTTCTAACAAAGGGAGATCTTCCTTGGACATTACAAAAAGACTAATTAATAGAAATACAACCTAGCAAAATAATCAAACAACAATGCAGCTTATCTCAGGTAGGGTGCATTAGGGGTGATGCGTCTTCCCCTTGCACAACTAATCTCTTACTCAGACTCTCACAGACTATAGGTTTCCTAGTAACTTTAATCATAGGTGGTGACTCCTAAACTTCATAATCATAACTTTATGATTATACTCGAAACCCTTTCCTTTCCCAACACCTCTTAAGAGGCTAGCCCGCTATTCGATGTTGCTCTGCGACGAGATGGCAACTCCACTAGGGATGTATTGTCTGGTTGGATTAAGCTTTGCTTGTTTGATTGTTTGCCTGTGTATTTTTGTTGGTCTGTTTAATTTAATTTTAGAATGCCTTTTTACTTCATGTTCATGCATAAGTACATCAGGTATAGATTAATGCCTTCATGCATTTTAATTTTGCTAATAGACTCAATTCTAGGTTAGATGGCGAGTAACGGTTTGCCTCATAACTTTCAATCGGGGTTTAAATTCGTTATACATTAAACTATTAGTTGAGTATTTACTCGATAATGGTGATCACACCGTACCTCAATCATTTCTTGTAAACCCCTATAATGTCTTCATGTAAAGTAGTCACTAGGCAGTTCATAGACCTTTGAGACAGTTAGAAAACTTACCCCTCTTGTAATGACCTAAAACCTACCTTCACGGTTGAACTCCTTAGTAATTCACTTTGCATTAAGGCAAACCTAATTAAAATCTTGAACTCAACAAGATTTTTGAGCTAAGACCATGACTTTCATGACCTTTTCAGAATACAGGGAAAGATCCGAGATGATACAACTATCGCTCAAGAACCAAGGTGGAGGAATTACCACACATAACTAAAGTATACTACTCTCTAGAAAATATGAAGAAGTTGATGCCAATTCTAGGGTGCATAGATGAGAATATATTTGAGAAACAGTATGGGAGAATTGCTCGTTTGATAAGGATTTGATGCACCTCTAGGATCCGAGCTACAGATGTTTCACCTTCAAGGATGTTGATATGACCCCTACCATTGAAAAGTATGCTCAGGTCTTGAGTTTCCTAAATGACCCTCACAAAGTGTATTTTAGGTAAAGAATAGAGAGTACAGTTGTAGCGGTTGCAAAACCACTACATCGAGACCAAGTTGATCAGTACATGACATCTAATAGAGGGTTTAAGTGTAAGATGATTGAGAATAAACTGAAGACAAATAAAGAAAAAGGAAAGCTAGTTGAAGTAAGGTATCAGATGGTTGTTTTTGCCATTTTTGGGTTAGTTTTATTTCCCTCAAAAGTTGCTCGGATTATCAACATTAAAGCTGCTAACATCTTTATTGAGTATGAACAGGAAAAGAATAACCTCACTTCAACTATCTTGGCTGAAACTTTCTTATCTCTAAACCTTTATAGACTACATGGTAAAAGAGCAATGTGGTGCTGTACTTCTCTATTATTCATGTGGATAGTTAGCCACTTAGAGACATCAAGAGAAGTCTTTAATAATTTTTTATGGTTCAATATGAGGCCTCTTGGGTTGGTTTTGAATGAAGAGTGGAATGACCTAGATGAGAATGCATGGGTAAAAAAGTACCAACTCAGAGTAATTTCATATGGAAATCTCCTTGGGAAAACAGCTTGACTAATCTTATGAGCTGTGGTGACAAAGCATGGGTTCCACTAATCAGCTTGACTAGTTATATTAGCCATTCACCCTCATTGGTAGCCAGACAATTTAAAGTAGTACAATACATGTTAAAAACCTGGGGGTTAGTAGAGTTATCAGTTTGTTTTAAAAGGCTAATTTTTTGGTCAAGCTAAATGCCATTAGAAGTGACTAAAGGCAACTTGTTTTAATCCACAAGAAGAAGCATCAAAAGGAGTCCTAAATTAGCCCTAATTACTCAATATGGAGGAATGGTGGTTTGTCCAGGTTGCTCCAAAAGATGAAAGAGCAAAGTCAGATGCAAGATAAGCTATCGATTACCATGAAACCCAAAAGAAAAAGGGTCGCAATGAGGAAGACCTGCAAAAAGAGTTGGACAAGCTGAGAATTGAGCTCTGCAATAGCAAAAGTTATCAGAAATTCCTGGAAGACCAACTCCTGAAAAAAGAAAAGATAAAAGCTGCTTTGAACCAACAGTTGAGAGAAAACGATGAGTGGTTGAAAGAAAGAAAGATCAAGTATGATGACTTGGTAAATAAGCACGTGATGATGGAGGAAGAATTAGTGACTCTAAAAAAGGCCTCAAAAAGTAGAAAACATACTGACAAGAAGTTAATAGCTTTTTTAAAGAAAGATAGGAATCACTATAAATTAAAATGGAAAGCTAAAAAAAAGAACAAATTAGCTAATCTCACCATTGAGGAGTAGAGAAGCTTGAGAGCTTGATATCATTTCCAGGCCGATGATGAAAGGAAAGCAAGAAGGGTAGCTGAGTTAGATATGAAGGGATACCTGGACAGAGTAAATGCCCTAAGAGATCAAGTTTATACAACACAAGCTGAGCTTGAGTCCTGAAAGGAGGAAATAAAGAAAATGCAGGAGAAATTCAAGGAGTGGCAAGACTACATTAACAGCTTTGATGTATAGCTACATACCAATTGAATTGTAGAGAAAGAAGAACTGTAAAAGGCCAGAAACCAAATCCAACAACTAGAAAAGATGGTTCAAATGCTGGAAAGGAACAACGAATCATTAGCCTCTAGTAACAGAACACTACTTCAAGATAATATTTTGTTCCACTACAAGATTGAACAAATAGACAGGCTAATTGATATGATGGCCTGCAAGGCAAACGAGTTATGGATGAAAGCTTATATGATTGGCAACAACGTCCACAAATATAAAGAATATTTGAATGAAGTCTTCTTTTTTATCAAGAATGTAGCCAATAGAGGAGTAACATTTAAGTAGAAAAGACTCTTTGTATGAAAGACTTGTTGTTGATAAATAAAATAAGATAAGACCTATTTTTTGAATACTTTCTAATGTTTATGGAATTCAATTGATCTAAAGACTTGGGTAAAACCTCTTTAAATTTATCAGACTACAGATTCTACCTATGCTTAATAAGGAAGTCATGGATTAGCTCTTTAAACAGGTTAATCCATACCTGATGTTCATGTGCATACATTTGCATCCACACGTATACATTAATTCATTGTAAGGTCCTCAAAAAGCTCTAATCTGTAAAGTCTATAACACTCGAGTCCGATAAAGAAACATGGAAGATGAAGAATATGTTTATCATGATGCTTACTTCCAAGAAAAGTTGGATTCTTTAAAAGTTATTCTATAATGGAGGCACCTAATAAAGAAGTGTGCCTAGTGTAGTTCACTGCAGGTAGGCTGCCCAAGTTAGTCATGTTCAAACTAGTAGCAACACATAAAGGAGATTACAGTGTCCTACCACATAACTATAAGTACTCCTTCCAAAGCACCCAACAACCACCTGTTTTTCAAGCAAAAATTGGAGGTTTAACTCGTAGTGGTAGATGTTTCACTCCAGAAAAACTGGAAAAACAAAGGAAAGCCAAAGAGGTGGTCGACGTAACTAGAGAGATAAATAAACTCGTCACAAAAAAAGAAACCAATGAATTCTTGAAGCTAATGAAACACAGTGAATACAGTGTTATCAGTAGCTCAAGAAAACTCATGTTAGAATATAACTATTGTCTTGGATTTTGAGCTGCGAACCACACAGGAAGGTTATGCAAAAAGTGTTAATAAGGCATATGTGTCTCAAGATGTCAATCAAGAAGCCATGGAACATTTAGTAGGAAGAATCCAGACCTCAAATTACATGCATTTCACTAAAGATGAAATGGGTCCCGATGGAACTATGCATAACAAGCCATTGTACATCATAGTGTGGTGTAAAGACATTTTGATCAGAAAAGTACCAATCAATAATGGTTTTGCACTAAACGTGCTTCGAGATATATGTTGAAAGAAATGTTTGTTAATGAGTCATATATGAAACCCAGTACCATGATGGCGAGAGCATACGATGGTTTGTCGAGGCAAATAATAGGGACTTTAAAAATGAAGTTATATGTAAGGCCATAGATGTTCCTGGTGATGTTGCAAGTAATAGATATTCACTCATCCTACAATATATTATTGGGGAGGCCATGTATTCATACAGCTGGAGCAATGGCTTCTTCACTGCACCAGTGTTTGAAATACATGATGAATAGGATAATGATAATTGTCAAAACTGAAGAGATAATTTCAATAATTAGAAATATGGCCATACCTTTCATTGAAGTAGAAGACTGTAGAGATGGGAATATTCATGCATTTGAAATCATGAATGTCAAATGGGTTCCTAAGGGTGCAGCGCTGAGAAAGCCAAGAATCTCAAAAGCAACAAGGATGGTGCCAAATGATTTTTAAAGAATGGGATTCCTTTTCAGTATGATCCCAAGACTAGAATGTCTGGACAAATCAATGTGATGAAGCTAAAATATACGGATCAAAGGTTTAGGCTCGGATATAAGCCCAGGAAAGATTATTACAAGCGGGCTGCCCAGATTAGAAGGAAAGCAAGAATGCAAGGATTGAAGGGAAAGAGCCAGAGGAAGAGGAACTTGTCATCTCACTGCTCTAAGCATCTTTTTCAAAGTCTGTAAAGGTGATTAGATCTGGTATAGCAAATCTTCACATCAACACCTTGGAGTGCTAAAAAAAAGACAGATAGAGGAAGCAGAGGTGGGAATAAATGATGAAGTTCTGCCATAGCTTTCTGTCCACACACACAGACATTCTAGTTGATAATAGTGCAAAGAATGCCACGTATTCATTAATGGATGGATTCTCTAGCTACAACCAGGTTAGAATAGAAAAAAAAGACAAAGAGAATACCACCTTTGTCAAGCATTGGGGAACATTCTGCTATAAAGTGATGTCATTCGAATTGAAGAATACAAGGGTTACATATCAAAGAGCAATAATCACTCTATTTCACAATATGATGCATCGAGAAGTGAAGGTCTATGTGGATGATATACTTACAAAATCAAAGAAAGAAAAGGATCACGTATGAGTATTGAGGAGACTATTTGAAAGGCTATAAAAATACCATCTGAAACTAAATCTTGCAAAATGCTTGTTCGAGGTAAAGATAGGAAAACTACTAGGTTTTGTAGTAAGTGGTTAAAGAATAGAAGTTGATCCAGATAAAGCCAAAGCCATCTAGGAAATGTTGGCACCTAAGACAGAGAAGGAAGTAAAAAGTATCCTTGGGCATCTAAACTATATAGCTTGGTTCATATCTCAACTAATGATGACATGTGAGCCAATTTTCTGCTTGCTCAAGAAAATAAAATCCAGAAGTATGGGACAACAATTGTTAGGAATTCTTTAATAAGATAAAAAGGTACTTGCAAAATCCACCATTGTTAGTACCTCTAACACCAGGAAGGCCTTTGATCCAGTATTTTACAGTGATAGAAATGGCCATGAGTTGTATGTTAGGTCAACATGACTAGTTAGGAATGAAAGAGCAAGCCATTTACTACTTGAGTAAAAAATTTAATGATTGTGAGTTCAAGTGCACAACAATTAAAAGGTTATGTTGTGCTTTAGTATGGAGCACAAAAAAACTCAGAAAGTATATGTTGTACTACACAACTTGGTTGATCTCGAAGGTGGATCTATCTATAAAAAGCCTTACTTGTCAAGTAGAATAGCAAGGTGGCAAATGTTGTTAGCGGAATACAACATTGTCTGTATGACAAGAAAAGCTGTAAAAATGAGTGTAGTTACCAACCATCTCACAGATCATGTTGTGGAAGACTACGAGCCATTAAATTTTGACCTCCCTAATGAAGATGTGCTGGCAAACGAGAATGACAGTGAGGAGAGTGATTAGTAGACCCTTTACTTTGATAGTTCAGTAAACATATCAGGAAATGGGGCTGGAGAAGTAATAATTTTCCCAGAAAAAAAAAAAAGCAATACCCTGTTTTAGTAAGGCTATAGTTCGAATGTACCAATAACATGGTTGAGTATGAGGCCTGTATCATCAGTCTGGAAGATGTTTTAAAACTCAAAGTTAAGAAGCTTAAAGTCTTCGGGGATTCTCTACTGATCATCTGCCAAGTAAAAGAGGAATGGCAAACCAAGGATGAGAAGTTAAAGCCATATTAAAATTATCTCTTGAAGTTAGCCAATGAATTTAAAGAGATCAAATTCACCCACATAAGCAGAGATAAAAATTAATTTTCTAATGCCTTGGAAACCCTAGCTTTAATGACACAAGTTGTTACTAAGGGCAGGATCTAACAAATGGATATCAAAGTCAGAAACCTCTAAGCTCACTGCTGCACAATTAAAGAATCATTAGATGGGAAACCATGGTACAGTGATACCAAAAGGTTTCTCTAGCACCAAGAATACCTTTAAAGGGCTTCTACGACAAATGAGAAGACTTTGAGGAGAATAATTATGAACTTTTACTTGGATGATAAAATCATATATAAGAGGTCATTTGACGGGACTCTGCTTAGGTGTTTGAATGAAAGATTGGGCAAGCCTTGAAGGAGGAGGTCCACGAAGGGATCTGTGCCACCAACGCTAATAAACATATGATGGCAAGGCAAATGCAAAGATCATGGTATACCTGGTTGACCATGAAGGCAGACTATGTCAAAAGGTGCCATAAGTGTCAAATACATGGTGATAAGATTAATGCACCTTCAGCACCACTGTTCAATATGCCCTCGCTTTGGCCTTTTGATATATGGGGTTTAAATGTCATAGGGCCAATCAATCCTAAAGCGACCAACAGGCACAAATTCATTTTGGTGGCCATTGACTACTTCACTAAATAGGTAGAAGCCAACTCTTACGCCCATGTAATACAGAGAGTAATCAAGAGATTCATTGAGAAGGATTTGATCTGTCGTTATGGTTTACTAGCAAGATTGGTAACTAATAACACTCAAATTTTCAATGGAAAGTTGATTGCGGAACTCTGCACCAAATGGAAGATTAAACATCCCAACTCTTCCCCAAACAAATCAAAAATGAATGGAGTGGTCGAAGCAGCTAATAAGAATCTCAAGAAGATCATTCAAAAAATGGTGGTCACCTACAAAGATTTGCATGAGTGCTCTCGTACGCACTTCATGCGTACTGCACCACTATCAAAACTTCCACAAATACAACCCCGTAATATTTGGTATATGGGATAAAGGTGCTTATACCCTTAAAAATAGAGATTCCATCACTACGAATTCTGAAAGATGTAGAGTTGGATGAATCAGAAGCAATTAAACTTGATCAATGAAAAGAGGCTAACAGCCATTTACAACAAACAGATATACCAAAGTAAAATGGCAAAAGTATGCAATAGAAGGGCCAGGCCAAGGGCGTTTAAAGAAAGAGATCTGGTGTTGAAGAAGATCTCACTAGCATCAAGAGAAGATCAGAATAAGTGAGCACCAAACTACAAGGGACCATATGTGGTGAGAAAGGCCTTTTTGGGAGGAGCCTTAATTCTAACCAATATGGACAGAGAAGATATACCTAGACCTGTAAACTTTGATGTTATAAAGAAATACTATGTCTGATATATTATTCCTATCAATCAATAAAATTGAAGTTTGGCCAAGAATTCTTTAGTGTGTTTTTCTTTTTCTTCAAAAAGTGTGCATGATCTTATGTTTAAGAATCTGAGCAAAGTCAAATGACGCGCATTTGACTTTTTGTCAAAAAAATTATGCCCGATCTACTAGTAAAAAAAATTAAGGCCCAAACATGCAAGCCCTTACTAAATGGACCAAGCACTCTCCTGGCTAGCCAATCCCAACAACACCTAACATTTTCTTTTTTTGCTATTTTTTTTTTACTTTATGCCTTTTTGGATGTCTTTTTTTTAAATAATTTTTTAATTTATATTTAAATTATTACCTTTGCTCTTTTGTTTTGTTTATTTAGACTCTTTTAAATTATGTTTTTTTAATTAAATGTATGCTTTTAATGTTTTTGAACAAATTATTCAAATTCATCTATAACATTTTATTTTTATGTTTTAGATAAATAGAAAATATTTATTTTTTCATAATATTTCTAACATATGTACCCTTACATAATATATTTTGTTCTTTTTTATTTTATTCAATCAATTTCATGTGTGTTTATTTTTTGTTTGATTAAATAAAAATTTGATTTTGATAAACAAAGTCAGTCAAAAGTATGTGTTGTAAGGTCAAATATCTTTATCTATATATGTCTCTTAATTTTTCTATTTTTGTTTTTATTTATCATTAATGAGTTTTATTTTTTATTTATTAACATACATAGTTTTGAATTTATTTGGATACATGTATGTATAGGTTTTTTTATTTGCACTTATAATTTGTTTATATATAAAAACATATCAAAAAAAAGATGCATATATAATTTTTTTTAAAAAAGCAAAAATACCTTAAATGCAACAGTGGGTCAAATGGATAGCATATAAAAATATACTAAAAAGGAAGGAGGGTTTTAACAGTGTTTTTATTGTAGCTTTAGAGATATTTCACTATGGACTACAACAATGAAATTATTAATTTGCGGCTCATTCAAATAACAAAGGGCTTTGCTTAAAAGGATATTATGGTCTTTTTGTTTTATATGAACAATGAAAATACTATCTTGTCCTTGGAGAGAAAAATTATATGCCTTTAGTCCAAGGGTAATATCGGTTTTTTTTCTATTTTAGATTACTAAAATGTCTTTTAAGTCAAAACAATCAAAGCTTTCGATCAAGTGGTATTTATGTATTTTCACATTGGTTATGTCATTATTTTTATGTTTTATCAAGGGAATTATCGCATTTTAATAGAATAAAATAATATTAGATTTCAAAATATTGATGGCGCATGCATTGTACGCGCCAACACATGGGAGGCACTCTCACACTTTGGGCAGTGCATGCGGCGCCTCCATCTAGATAAACCTGACCATCTGTCGTGTAGTTAGATACACAATCGCTTTCTCTTTCAGCTGGTGTGGTGCGTATCATTAATGGGTGGGTGGTTTGTCATCAGCAAACCTTTCTTTTTTAATCTTCTTTTCTCTCCTCTCCCTTACAAATTGCTGATTGGTTTTCTTTGTTTTTTTATATTTGTGATTCAGTCTTTCTTCCTTTGACTTCTTATTTTTGTCCTTGACTTTTTAATAGGAGTTCTGTTTCATTTCAATCTAGTCATCCGATTTCAATTTGTTATATATTATGCTTTTTAATTTGATTCTTATTCTTTTGATTTTTTATTTTTTTACTTGACCCTTTTATATAAGTTTTTTTTCCTCAACTTCACCCTTCAATCCAAGTTTATTTTGTGTTATTTTTTTCAATTTGATCCTCTACTTTTTTTTTCCTCTTTTGTTGGAGTTATTTTTATCTTCAATTTAACCCTCCAAACAAAAATTTATGTCTTTTTTCTTTTAATTTCTTTTTTTCATCCTTTGCCCTCGTGTTATTTCTTTTTGATTTACTACTACAATTTCAATTTTTCATATATTTTTTTTATTTGGTCCTTATTTTTTGAATTTCTTTTTTTTCCTTAACTCTTTTATGAAAATAATTTATTGGTTTCTAATCTCACATTTCAAACCAAGTTTATGTTTTTTTTTTAAATTTCTTCATCATTATTTTATTTTATTTTTGTTTTAGTTATTTTTTTTCAATTTAACTCTCTGTTAAAAAAAATATTTTTCTTTTAATTTATTTTTTTTATTTTTATCCTCATTATTTTAATTATCATTTTTTATTTTAAATTTTTTTTGTGTAGTTAATTTTTTTTCTGTTATGTTTTCAAGTGTTTATTGACTCAGCCCAGTTTTTTTATCCTTTTATTATTCAATTTCGTGGTTCTATTTTTTTCTTTTCAAGATATCATGATATTTTTTAAAAAAAATTATCTGATTAATATCATTAATTAAAATAAATCCGACATATTAACCTTATTTACTCTTCTTTTTTTTTTTTAATGCATTTGCATTGCCGACACGCACTGTAACGCGGGACGTGCCTAGTGTGTCTATAAAAATCCAATTGAACACGATGTGAATTGTGATTGCTCATGCATCCGGTTTAACTTGTAGCGCCAATAAATCCAATTACAACAGAAAAGGAATCTATTCGTTTAGACTCTAGAGTATGAGTGATGGAAGTGAAGCTTAGCCATAGACGATTCTCTGATCTTTCTCTTCCCAGATTCCATTTTCCAAATCCTAAAACTACCTTCCCATCTCCAAGGTTTCTTCATTTTTCTTCTGACCCATTAATGCACTTTCATTGTTTTCTCTCTTTATTCGCTAAAGATTTGATCCTTTTCTTTTCTTTTTTGTTGTTGTTGTTGTGTGTGTTTCAATTGCAGTTTGAAATGGTGGGTTAACAGTAAGAAGCATTTTACCGTTCTTGCAGAGGTACAATCTTTCTCTCCCTGTTATTTTGCTTTGTTTGGTTGCCAAGAAATTTGTACAAAAGAAAGAGAAGTGATGACATATTTCTTCTGGTTATGTTGATAAACTTTGCATCTTTTTGGAATATAAGAGATGGGTTTCAAAGTTATGCAAGTCCATGTCTTCTCTTTTTTATCAGATTGCTGTTCTTGCTACTTAAGAAAGAAGAATAAGAGAAGAAGCTTATACTTGGTTTCAGTCTCGCATTTTGCTTATTTTTGTAGTGAGCCATTAATTAGTTTTGTGGTTTCAGAGATGGAGATTTCATATTCAGGATATTTCAAAGGGTCAAAGCTCCACCAATCCCTACTTGCTCCATGTGGTCAAAGAGTAATAACTGAAATAGTAATTTGTTTATTTATCTATTTGCTGCACATTGCTGACAGTTAGCTAAGTAGATGTGAATGGCATGCTTCATATATTTTGTTTGTAACTGGTTTCAAAAGGCATGGAGATTTTCCTTTTCATTTGCTGGGAAGTTGAGTTGTGTACTTTTTTCTTTGATTGGGATAAAACATACAAAGCTAAGGGCAATTTTTTGTTTCTTGAACAATTTTAACTGCTGATTGACCATTCACCATGAAAATGTGTGTGTTGAAAACATGGATGGTTGTTGTGGTTCTACAATACTGGCCCATTTACTCGAAGAAATTTTATGGCAGGGGTGAAACATTAACTTCAATTTCCAAGCAGTATGGGGTGTCTATATATTCTGTTGCTGCAGCTAATAAGAATATATTGGATGTTGATCTTGTTTTCGAAGGACAGCTTCTTAACATTCCTGCATCTGCCCCTGCATACACTCAAGTGGTGAGCAGAGTTACATTATCATTTACAAATGGATTAATTACTGTTTAGACAGACAAAAAAAAGAAGAAAAAGGAAACTGTTTCTTTTGCAATCATGCTCTGCAATATATATCTAATAATTAAACTTGTTGTAGACATGATATTTGTGGCGTGAATACATGTATGTTAGAATGCACTTCTTGGATCATTCAAATTCGTGTCCTATTTTTCCTTAATGCTGGAGGTACCATTGTATTCCTCCTGCATTCTAGAGCAAGATTTTGCTTTAACGTTTTTGTTTTAGCGATGAGATTGTCAATTTAAGTCATTTGTGAAATAGTTGCCACTCTACACTTAATGAGAAGCCACTCGGAAATATATATGAAATACCACGTACTCAGAAACCACTTTCCTTTTAACTAGCTTATGATCTATTGATTGTTCATTATGAGTTGAGGCTATTCAATGCGACACAACTGTACAGAATGTATTTAAAAAGTTCAATCTGCAAGTCATTTTTCTTCAGTTACGACTCCAGGAGAGCTCAAAGACAGGGAAACTATAATTTTACTCTTACATGAACGACTTGCAGATAGCTCGTAACACAGGTTGTCTTGTTTGTTGACATATGATATAAATAGTTAAGGAATGAATTCACCATTGCAGCCGTAACTATACAGTAAAGTTTAATCCAAGTTGACTTGCACGCTTGGAAGTCATAAGCTGTGTTTTGTGGAGTTTTGATTTGTTTTCTGGGTTCTAAAGGTACTTAGTGTTTGTGCCTCAATCAGTATCAGATCAAGAAATGTGAATCGCCTAGCTTTGATCAACTGGAAAGGCTTCAGAACTTTATGAAGATTATGGATGGGGTTCTAAACCAAAAGCCCTTCATCACAGTAACCGCCCTCCGTTTGCCACATGTAAGCTCAGTACTAAAACACTTTCATATCCCAACTTATTTTGTCTTATAAATTCATCAATAGTAGTGACCTCAACAGCCTTGTCCACTCTATTATCAGGCTAAAGCCACTGGTTATTTTCTAGTTCTGGTTCCTGCATTAGCATTTTGCATCAGATGCATAATTGGTGCCTTTCACACTAGAGCTCGTAGAAACTTGGGATGCCAAGCTTCGAATGAATCAAGGAGGCATCATGATGTGCCCGAGAGTAAGCGTTGGAAACATGCTCTCAGTGACATAAGGGAGCCAGATAATTTGGATGG
This sequence comes from Populus deltoides, assembly GCA_015852605.2. NCBI lineage: Eukaryota > Viridiplantae > Streptophyta > Magnoliopsida > Malpighiales > Salicaceae > Populus > Populus deltoides. The sequence goes on along the minus strand of CM027582.2, from coordinate 12,616,444 downwards.
TGAACCATTACTAAATTCCACTGTAAGCTCATCGCTTTGGTTTTAATTTCATTTGCCATCTTCCTTTAACAGTTACGAGTATGTCACATTATTGATGGAGTTATGATGATGCAAATTATTATGGTTGAGGTTTGATGGATACCCTAAATCTTAATATTCTACTTTGGTTTTGTACTTGTTTCTTTCTTTTTTTCTTTTCAATTCTATTACATGTTGCAGCTCGTGTCATGCTGTGAAATTTAGGATTATTGGACATGAGTATTTGATATGACAAAGCTTAACATCCTGGTTATGGTTGGTTATTCAATGACCATCCCCTCTTTCCCCAGCTACAAATGCACTGGAGAGAGAGGGGGAGAGAGAGAGCATTTAGGACTTTGAATGAAGAAAGTATCGATATACTATATAAAGATCATTGATGACTTTGATTTCATTTTCTTTGAAGATGCATGTTTCTTGTCAAATTAGATGCCTTATATCAAGATTTTTAATTGGAGTTGTTTTGCCCTCATTAAGTTTTGCTGAATTTGCATTGATTTGTTTGCGTTGTTGCCATCTTGTGTCCTTTTTCTCTTGCTCATAGGCTGCCAACATTCTGTTGCTTTATAATGATGTACTTTTATCCTATCAAATGAATACTGCACAAGTTTGATTACCAATTGTGAAATGGAAACTGCAGGAGTGAATACAGAAGAATTCGTGATTGTGTAAATTATTTTTTACCATAGTAATATTTACGATCTAAGATTATTGATATGATATTTAATTTATTTTATATTTTATTTTCTTGATTTATTTACTTTGCATAAGCTTCTCTTATCTTTACAATCTTATTATTATTCTCTTGATAAATGGTTCACGTGGCTTGATAATTTCTTAATTGGACCGACATGGAATTTAACAAGTCCTAAATTCCTCATCAAATAGATCTTATTCTTGGAATTGTCAATAGAAGCTTAATTTGAATGCCTCAAAAAGGAAAGAAGGAAAAAAGAGATTGTGCTTGCTATGATGGTTTCCATCTTGTGCAGGGTACTTCTGCAGATCAAGATCAAAATTCATTTGAAGAAGTCTCTCATGCAGACGACAAACTTGAACATGAATATCAGAAGTTTTTATCAGAATGTGGAATTAGCAACTCGGGATACTGGCGGGGAGGTTCTACCGACTAAAATCAATACAGTGCTGTTCATCCTTCTTGGTACCAAAATTTACCATACAATCTCATGGTCATCTGCAATGATTGAATCCTTTGTACAGTTCTATAAGTTTTTTTGTTGTTGTTTTGAGTGTTTAAGAATGTAATGAGGCTTGAAGATTATGAATCATATCTTTCGGACTAGTTAGGCTTCATTTCTGACTAGTTTGCTTGCAATGTGTGATTATCCCTTCCAGGGATAAGAGGAATAGGAAAAGGCACGGCAAAAGATTTACTACAAAACCTGTAAATTTGACTGAAACAGCTTGTTTAGGTTTTACATGTCATGTATAAAAATTGTTGAAAGCTGCTCTTTTTCCCATCGCTGCAGTCTTTTTGCTTACGCTAGAAATAGGCATCCATGACTACCATTCCTGCAGGCAAAACAACAGATGTGTTCAACAAGTGCCGTGCTGTACTAGCCACAGCATAAATTTCTGTCTCATGAAGTTGAGACAGCACAGGATTGAAGATTTAGCACCTCCCTCTGAGGATTCATTTTCCTTTCTGGAAAGCAATATAGAACCACTCAAGCTTATAGATGATTGATTAGCTGGGAACGTTAATGCGTTGCTCAAACTGAAATGTAGAATTGCCGAACCAATCAATCTCAAAATGCCTTCGTCTCTTAAATTGACTTCTGGCAGGGATTCAAGTGGGCTATGTTCTGATAAACCATCGCAAAAGGAGCATCTTTCTAATAATTTTGTTTTTGATTCCACTTGCCTCTGAAAAGCACTTTGCATCTGACCAGCAGTTTCTGCTGTCATATGCTTAGGGCTTGTGAAAATTAAATTGATCCACGAATTTCTATCTCAAACTTTCATTATGAACAGAAAGCATGACTACTGGTTTTCCTTCGTGTTTGGAGCTTTGGTTGAGGCATTTCTCACATTAGAAGTCAATAAAAGATAGGATGGTGTTTGGTTGTATGAATGACTAAATCCTACTTTGTTTTCATTTGTGGATGGAATGGGAATCGGCCCGGTTCAGGATCTCCCCACCCCGAATTACTTTTATTTTATTTTTGATAAGCGACAAGCAAACAGCTTTTTCTTTTCTTTTCTGTTTCCGATAAACTTTTTTTTTTCACGTTTAGATGCACTCCTACATAATTTACCCATGCTAAGTTATGGTTTATTTCAGTTTTTTTTAAAATGTTAAATATTAATATTTAAGTATTGGTAATGTGTTCTAAAGAAATAAAAATAATTGTATAGGTATTGATATAATATAACCCAGTTAATTTGATAAATTTAAAAACAACTTGAAGAATCAGAAGAAAAAAAAACATAGTTTGAATAATAAAAAATTCAAGAAAATATTTTAAAAAAATTAAAACTATAATATATTTGATCAATCCGGATCAACCCAAATTAACATGCAAAATTTATAACTCGAATCATGAGACTATGATAACTTTATAGAAAGCAAATTAAAAAAAAATTGATTGATCAATCAATTCAATATTAAAGAATAACATTATAAAAAATCAATTATAAAATGACATAAAAAAAAACTAGAGTCAACTCGGGTTAAATATGAATTATGAAATCATGATAACCCAATAAAAAATAAATAAAAATAAATTATAAAGTTCAATTCCTAATCAATCCAACATTTAAAGATGAGATTGAAAAAAAAATCAATTAAAAAAAGGACTTCAATCAACCCAGGTTAACCCACCAAACCCTTGTCTCGGATCATGAAACTGTGATAACCTCATAGAAAGTAAATCAAAATTAATTATAAAAATTAATTATCAATCAACCCAAATAGTAAATGAAAAAATTGAAATAAAAAAAATTTAATTACAAAAAGAAAACAAAAAACTCAAGTCAATTAAGTTAACCCACAAAACTAGTGACTCGAGTTATAAAACTGCAATAACCCCATAAAAAAATCAAAATAAATTATGAAATTCAATTCATAATAATCTAATGTTAATTAATGGAATTGAAAAAAAAATTCAAAAATTTCAAAAAAATAAAAATTATTCCAATAAATATTAATTCATGGGGAGGTTAATAGTGTTTCCCACCTCAATTAGTTTTTTTTAATTACCTTCTACTATCCCAAATGGTTTTAATGTTATTCCTAACTATTCGATAGTTTTTTTTAATTCAGTTTATTGTTTTTTTTTTAGATATTATAATAGTTATGGAGATTTGAAATAAAGAATTATAAAAATAAGAAAATAAATGAATAAATAAGTATGAAAAAGTGAGTTTTTTATTAGTTGCTTTGAAATAAAAGACAAAAATGAAACTTCTTCAAAATTTTAGAGATAAGATTAGGAAATTGTAAACGGGGAGAAATGTAACATTGATGAAATTGTGAAGACAAAAATAAGTTTACTCTCAATTTAAAAAAAAAAAAAAAAAGTTGCTGCCCCGTGAATTGAACTTGAAATTAATATTAAATTGCCATAAAATGGGCAAACCCATTTTCCAAAAAGGTAAGAAATATTCTAAATATTTTTTTGATTAAGAAACTAATTATAAATAATTCACAAAATATAGAAATTCTTCCTAAATAATAAATAAATTTTATTTTATTTTGTTAAAAATTATAATTAAATATTTAAAATAGGTAGATTAAACCTTTTTAGCAACTGAAGTAAAAAATTATAATTGTTTAAGATTTTGATGATAAATTAGGAGTGAGTTTTCAAGTGACCCTTCTAATAATAAGTTAGATTCACTATATTAAAATAATAATAATTTTGAAGTAGTGTAGATTGTAAACACCCGGTTTTAAAAATAAAATAAATAAATAAATTTTTAGAATAATTATTTTAAATATTAATCGAAATAGGATATCCGGTTAAATGAAAAACACTCAAATTAATTAAAAAGAAGCATTGTAGTAATTTTGGAGGAGACAAAGGGGACGGGTAAAAAAGGCCATTGGCTTCCTTTGAAAACCAAGGTGGCCGGCCATTAGAAAGGAAAGTAGAGAGGAAGATTTCATATATTTTTTTCTTGAAAAATCTCATTAAAAACACTTGAGAAGGGATAGATTAAAGTGTTAAAATGAGATTTTGAGTGATCAAAAAACCTAAATTAAGTGAATTAGGAAGTTTTAGTGTTTGAGAAAGTTCTTGGAAGCTAAGAGGAAAAGGTAAAGAAAAACTTGAATTTTTTATGTGATTTACTCTAAATTTCTAGCAAGGATTATGCTTAACATGATGGATTGTGATTTTTCCATGCAATGAGCTTGAATTAGTGTAATGTATATTATGGAATTTAGAGTTTTAATGCATTCTGTCATAACCCAATTCTGGGTTATTCCCCAAAAATCAATTTTTTTCAAAAAAAATAAAATAAAAAGCTGGCAACGTGGAGAAAGCAAGCCGGGAAATCAAGCTGTAATTTTTGGAGGAAATTCAAGGCCTAATTGTACCCCATTATGCCCAAGAATGGAGAAAAATACAAATTCAAGGTCAAATTAAATTATTATTGGACGAATTTGCATAAAAATTAAGTCCAATGACATAATTACATTTTTAATAGGCCAATTTGATTTAATCATGGGCCAAATTAAATTTTAATTATGTTTAAGAATTAATTTGAGTCCAATTGAAGGATTTAATTAAGTACAAGGACTTAATTATACTTTAAATGGGTCAAATTAATTTTATTTGGGGCTGAATTCGTGAAAAATTAAGTTTGGGAGCCTAATTTGAGCTTAATTGAGAATATTGGAATTTTAATAGACCTAATTTAATTTTTACCAAGTTAATTGATTGAAATTAGGAGCCAAATTGCAAGAAAATTGAAGTTTTGGGGTCAATTAGGGGCTAAATTGAACAAATCTGAGGCCAAGGACCATTCTGCAATAGGCGGCAAACTATGAGGATTCAATTGACAAAAACCGGGGGTGAAATTGAAGAAATTGAAAGTTTAATGGTCAATTAGGGGTTAAATTGACAAAATCCGAGACCAAGGACCATATTGTAAAAGGCGCGTAACTTCGGGGCTGCAATTGAAGTTCATCAGGGGCTTAATTGCATTAAATCCAAAGTTTATGGTCAATTAGGGGTTCAATTGCATGAAATTAAAAGCCGGAGGACGGAATTGAAAATCAGATTAAATCCCTAATTCAGTCAAAACGACGCCGTTTTGTATAAAAAAAAAAAAAAGAGGGGACCAGACGACGCGTCGTCTAGTCACTATTCATTGTTTTCCCCGTTTTACCCAAAAAAAACAGCGTTGGAGCCTTGTTTGCAGGTGCATTTAATGCTTGTTTTCTCCATCAAATAGAACAAAACTTGAACGTAAAGGATCCGCTGCAGTTCTTCTACAACCCCATGTGAACGGTTCAGGATGAATGACAGCACAGCGACGCCGGCGACGGCGTGAAGAGGTCAACTCAGGCAGCCTTTTCCTGCAGATTTGACAACGCAGGGAGGCTACTTTGAACCAACGGTTGGGATCCTTACCAACAGAATAAAGGGCTAAATTTTTTTCCCTCATGAAGACAAGATTGCTCTCTACCACCGCCTATAAATAGGAGCAAATTTCATGTTCGGAGGAAGAAACAAATCGAGTGCAAAGTTGACAAAAAAATCAGCCTTTCTCCCTTGTTTTTCATCATTTTCTGCTTTCTCCTTCTCAGCCACCGTTTCTACCACCAACCGGCCACCAAGCAGCCACCGTGGCCTTCTTCCTCTTCTCCTTCCAGTGTTTCTCTCTCCTCTGCAACTTCTTCTTCTTCTTCTTCTTCTTCTCTGCTTCCACTGCCACCGTCACCTCAGCCGAAGTCCCCTGAGCCGCCGGACAGACATCCCCAGCACGACCGCAGACCCTCACCACCTCATGTGGTTCTCCTCCCTGCGTCGCCTCCTTCTTTTTCGTTGAGGCCGTTGCATGCAGAATTCATTTCTGCATGCAGCGGCAGAATAATTAACTTTGTTATTGGGCCGGGCCAGTTTTGGCCTAGCCCAAATAGCTGGGCTGGTCTGGCCCGGCCCCCTAATGTTTTTTTTTTTTGAAAAAAAAAATCCAAAATTTTTTCAAAAATCATTAAAAAAATTCATGATTTTCTCAAATATTTTTCTATCCATTTTGCATAATATCGGGTTGTATATTTACACTGTAAAATACAAATCCGGTATTAAATTATCTGGTTTTGTCAGAAATATTTCAAAAAAATTTCAAAACATTTGCAAAAAGAAAAAATATTTTATTGCATACGGCCAAATCCTAAAATTTTTCCAAGCATATTTTTCAAACAAAAATTGCATCTTTTTCATGTTTAAAAAATCCAAAAATGGATATCGTAACCAGTTTATGATTATCCATTAGGATTTGGCCAATATGTTAAAAATCTTTTCACAATCCTTTTTTAGAATCTAGATGTAGACTTTAATATTGGCGGGGTGTAAAATTACACACTAAAGTACACCCTTATGTATTAGAGATACAAAGTGTAGAAATGCGATGCTAGATTTTAGAACGGTTAGAATTTAACCTGATAAGGTAAAAACTCTCTCATGAAGTGAGATATGCCTTGAACCTTAGAAAAGACCAACCAATAGAAACCCAACTTAGAAAAAACAATCAAACAACAATGCAGCTTACCTTAGGTAGGGTGCACTGGGGGTGATGTGTCTTCCCCTTGCACAACCAGTCCCTTACCCAGACTCTCGCAGACCATAGGTTCCTAGTGACCATAATACTAGGTGGCGACTCCTAAACATTAATCATAAATTTATGATTAAAAACCATTTTTAACACACAACACCTCATCAGGAGGCACGATATGAGCCTCCGCCGTCGCCAGATGACGTCGCGCCCCCCGCGACATATTCAATGGTTTGAATGATGATATTAATGTTTATTGATGGTTAGCGACATGAAAAATCGATAAGTAAAGTATTAATTATTGGAGATTTAAAGAAATTTTATACCTTCCCTTGTATATGGATGAGATTTTTTAACGCAATTGATTAGGAAATCTTATTAGTAAGTATTAATACAAGTGTTTAAGAATATATAAGAATTAAATTGCTCAAAATTTTAAAGAAATATCATAACTCATATTAGGTGAAGGTTTTGGCTAGGAAGAGGGAATATGACATTGATAAGAATGATGGAATTAGTTCATATTTTCGTATAAAATTGGGTTATATTAGAGTAGATGAACTTGACTAAGACAAATTAAATTTATTCTTGTGAACATAATTTTCAGACCCAGCCCGGTGGCCGGCCCGGTCTAAGGCTCGGGTTCCGGTTTTTGACCGGGTCGGCCGGGTCAATTTTTTTTTTCAAAATCAAAATGATGTCGTTTTATTAAAAACAAAAGTCAACGGGTTGCAACCGGGTTTTTGACTAGGTCTTGTCGGGTCAATCGGGTCAATCGGGTCACCGGGTCAACCTGCCGGGTCACACCGAGTTTTTTCTTATCCTATTTTTTCTTCAACCTGGCCCGGTTCCAGCCCCGAGTCCTGGGTCGACCCGCCAGGCTAGGCCGGGTTTCAAAACTATGCTTGTGAAAGGAAAATAAACAAACAAGAAATAAAAGGAAATTTGATGAGGTAACGGGGAATCATGGATAACTAAAGGAAGATGATTGCGTAGTTAGAATAAGAGTGTCGTATTAAGTTAAGTGTTGATTTTGTGATAATTTAATTAAGGTTCCCAAGTTATTAAAAAGGATTAGTAATATATAGGTCTTATATTCATAAGGGATATTATTGCAGCTAGACCCCGAGCACAGAGCAAGAGCAAGAGCAAGCACGTCGTGATTGACAGATAGGTGTATATAATTTATTAACTTTTATTTATAATAGCTTGTAGTGTCAAAATGTGAACTTATTATATGGATAGACCATGTATTTAGTTTGAAAGAGTAAAAGGAGAAAGAAATGGAAGAAAAGTGAAATTGATTAGCTGTCCCGATTAATGGGAGCTAATGATGTCGATGAAATTAAATCTACATCGGCGTTTACTGGAATCTTGATTACCTACTCTAAAGTTGAAAGGCTAATGATATCCATGTGGCACATTAATATTGGCAAAACCATGATAAAATAAATTTTTACAATGACTTGATTAGCCAAGCCAATTATTAGGGCTAATGATATCAACGAGGTTGCTTTGGTGTCGACAAAACTATTACTTGATTAGTTGTTCCAGTGATGTGGGCTAATGATGTCAATAAGGTAACATTGACATCGACATACACTTGATTTGATTAGTAGCTCAAGGTGGTGGTAGCTAATGATACCTAGAGGAAAAGGTGTCGGCATATTCTGATCAGTCATCTAAGTGTTGATGGCTAATGATATCGGTGTTAGAAGCGATATCGACATTGATTGGTCTATCCGGATTAGGGATGACCAATGATATCAGGGCATCTGATATCAGCATTTACAAATTATAATAAAAGATGATAATGACATAGCTATCCAAAGACAAGAAAACAAAATAATAATAAATCAATAATGCAGATGATATGTGGGAAAATATATAAAATGTAGTTGTGTATTGATGGAATATAATAAATTAAATTTGAGAAAGTATATAAAATATAAATATATTTGAATTTTTATTATGATTTCTTGTTTTTTTTTTTCAGGGCCTTCATCTTCCTGACTGGAGTAGATCTATTTAGTTATACTTATGTCCTTATAGACTAGATGTATTTTATTTTTCTTTTGGATATGTAATAAATTTTCAATAAAACATGTAAACCTTAATATTAGAATCTAATCTATGTATAAACGTTTGGATGATAATATTTTTATTACTTAACTATTTCAAATTGATATTAATCATTTGTCTCCTTTAAATTCTCTAAATAGTTTTATTTTCTAAATAGTTTTATTTTATGGTTGTGAATCAAGGATTAATGAAATTAAAAAGTAATATAATTTATCTTATCTTATTTTTATGAGAATTATGCATAAACAACAATGTAATTGATATACATTGCCTTATTATATTATTAAGACATTATGCTTGAGGTATTGTTGTTGTGATGATTGTTTTGATTCGGAATGATTGGATCAAAGGTTGAAAATAAATTTAGTGTTAAACAAGATTTTGTTGATAACTTGAAATATTTTAAATATAAGAGAAATTCTGCTGAAATTTTGATAGAAATTTCTTAATGAGAAATTTCAAAAAAAAAAACTTCGGTATTTTGCTATGTTTAAAGTATTTGGTGTTTTGAAAAAAAAAATGGGGATGTTACATATATAATTATTAGCTATTTGACTCGCGTTTCATCGTGGGTCATAAATTTCTTTTTAAGAAAAAAACCTAAGTATACAATCTATTTTGATATTTTGTTTTACGTAAAAAAATCCAAAGTGTAAACTGAAAAGCTTATCTAGACATCCAATCAAATAAATTGATAATCATCTACGTAAATAAAAAAGAAGTCATTAACAATAACTAAAAGAGAAACTAGAAAAATTGATAGAGGGATATAGATCAAGATATTTGATTATGTAAAATGAGACATTTACTCATTGTTGTCTACTAGATTTCTTTATTAAAATCAATATAAGATAATAGAATTAGAAACACATATGAAAGTGAGTGAATAAAAGAAAAGGAAAAAAATATGATAGAAAGTTGGACATATCAAAAATATTTTTTTGAAATAAATATTTTTTTTAAAAAAATAAAGCTTATCTGTATAAAATTAAAACAAATCTTCAAAAATCAAATACAAAACAAAACATATTAAAAAAATCTATATCCAAAAAAGTTCTGCAAAACTCATGGTTTAAATCATGAAACTGGGATAAAACTAATAAAAAAGAAATTTAAGATAACCAAAAAATAATTTTTTTATAAAAAAATAATTAATGTGGAATGATAAAATCATAAAAGAAAATGAGGAAAAAATGGATCCCTAACTGTGTTAACTCTTAAAATTCATGACCCGTGTTATTAGATCAGAAACATGACAAATAAAAAAATTACAAAACCTAATCCCGAACAACTCAAATGTCGAAGGATGAAACTGGAAAAAAAAAATCAGTTGCATAAAAATATGTAATTAAGAGAATGAGGTGAAAATCAAAATAAAAAGTAAATTAGAGGGTATAAAAAATTAAATTAGAGGGTTAGATTGAAAAGAAAAAAAACTTTAACAAAAGGAAAAAGAAATCAAAAGAATGAGGGATACATTGGAAAAAATAAAATAACATAAACTTTGATTGAAGGATGAAATCAAAAATCAATAAAATTTTAATAAAAGAATCAAGAAAAAAAAATCAAAAATCAAAATAATAAGGAGCAAATTGAAAAACAAAATTATGACAAATTATAATTTAAGGACTAAATTGAAAATATAAAAAAAATTTCTAAAATGACCAAGGAAGAAAATAAGCAATAAAAAACATAAGGACTGAAATTGAAAAACAAAAAGAAATGAGGACAGACATGCACTTTCTCTAGTAGAGAGAGAAAATAAGAAAAAACAAACGACCACCTGTAACAAATTGTCCATCAACCTCCACTACGCACTGTACCAAGATAAAGAGGATATTGTGGCACTTCTAAAGACACAGTGGAATGCCAAGTTTGGTCATCGAATGGCGCCGCACATTATGTCCAAAGTGTGCAGACGTCACCTACACGTTGGCTCCTATTGAGTATGCACTAGTAACTTTTCAGAATAAAAAATTCAAAATTCAAAATAAAAATATCAAAATGCCCCTCTTAACCTTAGAAATCAAATAAACTCGTGTGAAATGACAAAAACATTTCTAAATACATACCTTATTTTTTTGTCTTTTCTAAAAACAAAGTTTGTATTTTAATTATAGCCTAATAAGGAAAAAACCAAAAAAACTCTTGGTGAATAACTCCAGTTTTTTTTACTTTAAAGGCAAAGAAGAATACTTATTGTTTTAATGTTTGTGAAAAGACAAAAACATAATTGGTCAATAATTATATTTTTTTGTTGATTTTGATAGTAGAAACATAATTTTACCGTGAAAAAAAAAAGACTTGGATATACTTGAACGATCTTATAATGATTAATGAGCCACTAAAAAAGATTAAATTACCCTACAACTAAGAGCATCATTTTTTCTATCAAAGGATAAAATAATAATTTTACTGTAATAATTCATAATAAATTATATACAGTAATACAATAAAAAAAAACTTGCACTATATATTTTTGTTAAATGTGTGCATGTGTCCTATCATTACTCAACGTTTTCCTTTTATACTTACTTACCTTAGATTGTCCTTTTCCCTCTAATAATTATGCCTTAGGTGGCCTTATTATAGCCATCTATGTTTTTTCAGGGTATATATTATATGATTTTTTTAAGCTATGATGCGGGTGAGAAAAATTCTTTTGAATGTAAAAAAATGAAAATGACTTAGATATTGTTAATATGTTTTCTTGTAAAAAAATTATTTAAATTATATAGAAATTGATTTGATGTGATTCCATCTACATGATGGGTCCAAAAGCAACCCAGATAACTAATATAAATATAATTTGACTAAAAAAATTGAAAATAATATTCTTGTAAAATATTGAAACAACAACATATTGAATTAACTCGGATTAACTCAGGTTGACATTTTAAATCTACAACCTGGATAATAAGACTTTAATAACCTCATTGAAAACAAATCGAAATAAATTATAAAATTTAATTTCTAATTAACTTAATATTAAATAAAGACATTGAAAATATTTCAATTAAAAAACATATTAAAAAAATGATATGAATCAGCATAGGTTAACCTATCAAATTCATGTTCCAGATCATAAGATTAAAAAAAATAATATTTTATATGTGTTACCGATTTAACCAAACTCTTTTTGGTTAATTATTGATTGACTTTTTTTAATTAATTTCTTTTTTTTACTTTAAGTTAAGTTGATAATATATTAAAATTAGATAAATTAGTTATTTGCTAACACAGACTCATGTGACAAGGCTAATATAAAAAAGTTTATAATACAAATTATTTACTGTAAAATATATTCAATTAACAATAACCATCATTTACTCATTACTATTTCAATTTGATTTATTTGGTCTTCTAAAAAAACCGCTGCAACAATCAACAATATAAAATACATATATGAAAAGAAAAAACCCTTTGCCCAGAAATTTATATTTTATATGACAAGAAACAAGATCATGAGAAACAATAACAACAAATCTAAGCAGAAAAGAGAGATGAGGAACTCTAAGGACAAAAAGGTCTGCCCGAACGAGTTCTATGACTAGGAATGATGAAATGCCTTAACCTCCCTTCCTGCTCAGTCAAGTATCCTTCACAAAGAAAAGCCTTGGAGAATTTATCCTCCACAACTCTATCAACATCATGCACAAACACATCAGTCTCTCCATTCTCTCTATTCCTAGCCATCAATCCAGCCGTGTAGATTGCAGTCATCCTCCCTGGTGCCTCGTCATGATACCCAGTGGGTGCATCCACCATGATCAAGTCCCATTCCATGTCATAAATATCACTAGGGAACCCTTTAAGAGCAAGCTGGCACTTGGAGAATCTGGGGTCGCTTACAACTTTGCATTCATCTCCCATTCCTGTCTCCATGAGCCCATCTGCCTGATGCACTCTGGTGTCGTACGTCACATGGTAGGACTCTAAAGAGGGCAGTTTCTCTGTGATCTGCTCAATCCAAGCCTTGTCTTCTTCCAGGAAAACAGTTCGGCCACCATGATTTAGAGATGTCCACATTAGACTGTCATGACCAAGACCAAAGACTAGGAAATTGCAAGGTGACTTTTTCTCCAGGACCTTTAATGTGACCGAGATTTCTTTGAGGGTTTGTTGTGGGGTGATGTTCGTTGTAACGTAATGGACAAGAGCATTGGCTAAAGAAGGTGGCGTTTTGGTGCATGTTGGTGTCAGGGGAAGAGTAGGGCAGGCTGGTGTTGATGGTTTTGGCTGATCTTCTTCATCAGTGGACAGACTTGATGATGGGTTTGTTAGGTCATCATTTTCTGCTTTGGGGGATGGATTTGATCTCGGAGATGAGAAGCTTGACCAAGCTACCAGCACAAGGAAGAGAAGAAAGAATAAACTGAGGGTGATGATCTTGATGTTAATGGGAGATTGGTTTTTGTTGGGTCTCATGGTTCTTGATGTCTCTGGTTTTTCTTTGGATAGAGAGAGAGAGAGGAGGGAGAGAGGAAAAGGCTCTTGTGGTGGGTACTTGATGATGAACTGAGGCCATCCAAGTCTATATTGATGAAAGGAGCTGACAGGAGACAAGAAATTATTTCCTTTTGTTTTCTTAGAGAAAGGTATAGGTGATAAAATAATGTTATATGTTCTTGTTCTTTTATGTGAAGATATAATAATCATAGTTGTGATCTCAAAATGTAAAATCAATTAATTATTTGTAAGGTCAAAAGTAGCACCAACCATGATAATGGAGATTGATTTCTGGCGACATTTCATTGGAGAAACAAGAAGGGAAGTGACATGAAAATGGAGGGTGGGTCAATTATTTTTTCTTGGATGTTAAGCTGTGTTTGGTGCGGGGGGTAATGAGTGATTTCCTAATATTTTTAATTTAAAATAATATTTTTTATTTTTTAAAATTTATTTTTTACATAGCTTTTTTAAAATAATCTAAAAATATTAAAAAAAATAAATGGAAAAAACAATCTTAATCTTCGAAATGAAGCAAGGAAGGTAGGAAACATGGAGGGCTTGATAGTGACAAGAAAGCAAATAACATGCAGGGTTGGTGTATCTGTTGGTGTGGTTCAATAATTATATGTTTATTTTATTTTTATTTCTTATTTTCTTATAGATTCATGTGAAGCAGTTGGAGGAGGCTTATGATGATACCAAGATTCTTTCTCCCACATAAAAAAAAGGGGTATATGTGCTGTCTTTAAGCCCTTTATTATCATATTTCAAGAGTTGAAGAGGATTTTTTGTTTTTTATTTGTTTGAATTCCTATTTGTTTTTAAATTTTTTTATTTTTTTTAAATTAATACTTTTTTAATAAAAAACACTTTAAAAAAAATATTTCTTCACTCCTGTGTCTGCTTTAGAGCGTGTTTGGCAGTGTGGTTGTAGGTGCTTTTCAAATAACTTTTCGTATAAAAATGCATGCTAATGATATTTTTTTATTTTAAAAAAATTATTTTTGACATTAACACATTAAAACGATTCAAAATATATAAATTATATTAAATTTTAATAAAAAAAAATTTTTTAATTTTTTTAAAAACACATTCCCAGCCACGTTGCCAAACATTTCCTTATTCATTACCGGAGGTTGGGATGAAATGCAAGTAAAGTAATTATACTCGGATTTCTAGGCTCGGTCTCATCCATCAATCTCGGAGTAATTGATGATGGATGAAAAGGACGAAGAAATCTATAAATTAATAATCTTGATTGTATAATATTTTTATTTGATTTGAATGATTAATTAATAAATTTTCATGAATATAAAAATATTAACTTATAAAGATTTAACTGTGCGTGTTATGCACCCTCCAGCAATATTTAATTTGTCCAATTCTGTTTGAATTTTAGGAGAGCCGTTTTTCTTTATTTATTTAAATTATATTTTATCAAATTAAATTGATATTTTTAACTCATCCAAGAGCATATAGCATATAGTGAAGGTGCGCGCGGGAGCAATGTATATGACAATTGGCATTTATAATGGTTAATGTTTTCATTTTTTAAAAGAGTTTTTTTATTTAGAAATATATTAAAATAATATATTTTTATTTTTAAAAAATTATTTTTAATATTAGTATATTAAAACAATTTAAAAATAAAAAAAATAATTTGAAATAAAAAAATAAAAACAAATTTTTTAAAAATATTTTTGAATTGCAAAAGCAAAGCTCTTAAAATTTCTCTTTCCACTAGAATAGCTAGGTTCAGAGGTCAACGTCTCCCACTCTGAGGAGTTAGAACTTAGCCCTCCAATATATTTTTTTTAAAAAAAATTATCGAATATTCCCTCGAACAAAAACTATAATCATTCTTGAATGAGACGACAAGTAAAAGATTTGGAATTTTTCTTTGAAGGTTTCAAGCTTACATCCATGAAAGATTTGTGGGAATATAGAAATTGGGAGAGACTACCTTCCACTGTTCAATTCGAAACTCGTAGGAGTTAATCAGGAGGGAAAAAAGAAAAGAAAAGAACTAAATTCAGAAGATAATAAATGAAGGGGGAAAAAAAGTGAGAAAAGTTCCCGAAAGGCCTTCTTGGCCTTTTTATACTGGGCTTATTGAGCCCAACTTAAAGCAAAACAATCCAGCCCATATTTAAATAAGAGGCCGCTTTAGGCCTGGTCCAATAAAATTCTCGATCCCTATTGTTAACCATTTCTCACATATCGAATCCAGTACTCCAAGTCTTTTCAAACACGTCCTTAAACTTTCAATTTGAACAACAAACGATCATCCGCCCAAGCTCGTCCAAAACGAGTGTTATTCTTAGAAATTCTGCGTGATTCTTAAAATTATTATTCGACTTAGTCCAACAAGAAAGGATGGATGCATACAACCTTCAAAACTTGAGATCTGAGGCACCGTTATGAGGTGGGATTGGTTTTCAAAAAAAATTGATTTTTTTTAAAGCCTCAAAATAATTTTTTAAATATTTTTTATTATTTTAATGTGCTAATATTAAAAATATATTATTTTGATATATTTTCAAGTGAAAAAAACTTTAAAAAAGATCATAAACAAATAACCACAACCACCTCAAACACGACCTCCCGACCGCGCCCCACTAAATTTGTGGCTTGCGCTCTGATGCGGGCAAACCAAATATTTTTTTTAGAGGTGATCATTTTCGGTTTTTACCTATAAAAACCAACCAAACCAAATTATTTTAAAAAAAACCGAAACCGAGTCAAACCGACCAATTTTGGTTCAGTTTGGTTCGGTTTTTAATGTAAAAAATCGAGAAAACCTATAATATATTTTGGGCTGTTTGTAATGGGTTTTTTGATGGGTTTTTAATTAAATTTCTAATGGACTTGTAATTAATGATAATATTGTCTACTTTTCTTATAAGATTCTTAACCAAATCAATTCTTTTTTTGGGTTATTTTTTGCAACTGAATATTCATTTGTTGCCTTCCTAATAATTTTTCATTTGTTTTGTTTGAGTGAGCAGGACTCCTGCTGCAGATAAATTTAAATAACACATACCAATAAGTTCAAATACAAATTACAAAGCATTGCCTTCAAAGGGCTTAAAAAAACAACAAATAACATTATCATAAAACACTCCAATAGTCCAATTGTTGCCATCAAAACCTAAAATTAAAAATATAAAATTATAACTTGATGAAATTAAAATAGAAATAATAAAAATAAAAATTCCACATCAGATTTGGGCAATTTTCAAGATAAATTCTAAGCAATAGAATGAAAATAGAAAGTTGAACAGGGAAACAAAAATCCAAATAGAAGTAGAAACAATTTTTCATATAAAAAATAAAATCAATATGATTTTCCAGCAACAAGTACACTGTAGATCAAAATACAGATAAGAAATCTCTTATTTCCTAATTATCAACGAAAATAAAGCACCAAACATGGGTTTTCAATATAAAAATTTGGAAATTTAAATCCTATGGTTGTTGTCAATCCGACTAATTTGAAGAAATAAAAATAATTGCAAAACAAAATAATTTGCAATACGCAAGCACAATCAAGATATATACATTCCTTTGGGGACTCAAAATGGGTTTTCAATTATCAATTAAAATAAAGCACAAAAATGGGTTTTCACCTGACATATGGTTTGGAAAACGTTTTTACATATTCCGCACTTCCTCATATTGTTGTTGTCAATCCCAATAATTTGAAAAAACAAAAATAATTAATTTGCAATACCAAGCTAAGTAATTTTGCAATGCCGCAAGGACTAGATCAAGATATATACATTTCTTTCATTGCTCAAGAATAAAAAACCCAATTAAAGCAATCACAAACATTTGGAAAGTGATTTTCTAAAATAAAAACCCAATAAAAAACTACAAATGGTTACCTTAGATATGGATTTTTTAGCATTCAAAACAACAACGGATGCCTCCGAACCTTCACATTAAAAAGCAAATACAATAAATATAATTGAGGATAGGCTAATTAATTAATTAAAAAAAAAGGAAAGAACATGATTAAAATTAGCCTTAAAATCAAACTTTCTTCTTGAATCTGGGGGGTTGAGGCGTTTTTAGTCTTTTTAGACCCAACATCTTGTTCCCAACCACATAAAATAAAAATAAAATCGTGAAGAAATTCAGCAAGGTCATTAATCAATTATGATATTGTTGTAAAGAAATGAAAAAAAATGACAATAGAGAATATTATGGGACGCACATGTGAAATGTTATAGAGATTCAGAGAAGTACCATGTGTCTGTGATCTTGTATAGATGAAGAGGAAAGGCCAACTAGATAGGTTCTGCCGTTTTGGAACATGTTGATCTATTTTTGAGACTTGAGAGGCTTGATTGGTTTCAACTTTTAAATTTCAACGATGTGATGAATATTTGTGTTTAAGAGTCTAAGACTGAAAGGAAAAAGCCCGAGCTAGTGTTAGGATTTTAGCAAGGGGCCCCGGTGTTTGAGAGTTTAGGGAGAGGCGGCGATCGCGGGTGCTAGGATTAGGATTTCAAGACGGTTGAGAGAAAAGAGGGAAGAAGTAAGAAAGAGGCAAATATTTTTTTTCTATTTATAGTATTTTTTTTATTAGAACTGGTTTGGTTCGGTTTGGGTTTACCGGTTTCAACAGTACAAAACCAAAAACCGAACCGGAAGTTTTTCTAAAAATTCTAATCGGTTTAATCGGTTTTTTTTCTCGGTTCGGTTTTTCGATTAATTTTTGGTCGGTTTTCTCGGTTAAATCGGTTTATCGGTTTTTTTGCTCACCCCTAGTTTTTTTCAACGTAAAATTATAATGCTAAGGAAAAAATCTAAGACTCTGGTTATTAGTTTAATTGGTAATTCAAATAATATGAATAAAAAAATATAACGACAATTAATAAACTGATAAAAAAAATTACAATGAAAGAAAGGTAAAAAAGAACCTAACTTGAGCCTTTCCGGATTATTAAACAACTCAATATTGAAGGGTGAAAACATAAAAAAATAATGCTAAGGAAAAAAATCTAACTTGAGTTATTGGTTTAATTGGTAATTTAAATAATATGAATAAAAAAATACAATAACAATAAATAAATTGACAAAAAAAAATTAACAATGAAAAAAAGGTAAAAAGAACCCAACTAAATCCCTTCCGGATTATTAAACAACCCAATATTGAAGGGTGAAAACATAAAAAAATAATGCTAAGGAAAAAAAATCTAACTTGAGTTATTGGTTTAATTGATAATTTAAATAATATGAATAAAAAAAATACAATGACAATAAATAAACTAGCAAAAAAAATTAACAATGAAAAAAAAATAAAAAGAACTCAACTAAATTCCTTCCAGATTATTAAACAACTCAATATTATAGGGAGAAATTAAAAATAATAATAAAAAAGCAACAAAAAAAAACCCCAGTTAGACCGGATTAATGTGCAAACTTCTCCACCATGAACTTGATAACTCCAATAAAAACCAAAATCAAAAGAAAATAGTTGAAACTCAATTTTTATTAAATAAAATATTGAATGATGAAATTAAAGGGGTTGTCTGAAATCTTGAAGGGTTTGGTGTGGAATTCAAGAAGAGAAGAGAGAAGAAAAAGAAAAAAAGAAACAGTTCCAGTGTCAAACCAGAAACGATTTTAGCGCAAACACAACTCATCATGGAGGGAGTGTGAAGACCTTTCGAACAAACAATCTTGGAAAAGTAATTTTATTATTTTGAAAAAAATATTAATAAGTCAAAATTGCTAACTAACCCTCCACTTGATTGAAAGGCAATCTTTTTTTTTATTCTAGGGTTAAATTAGTAATATCACCTAAAAAAACAAATTTACTACCTTAACCTTGTATAAATTGTTAAAAACAATTGTATGACTTAGTTAAAGGATGTTTTTTTTTGGGCTGAGGGCAATTTTATCAAATAACTATTCCAATAAATAATGATTTATTTATAGGGCACAGTAAAACCTTCTCTTTATCTAGGTTTTTGTTCAAAAAAATTTTTATTACAAGATATCCCATTTAAGTTAACAGGTATTATAAAGACACTAATTAAGGAATTAATTATTATACGTTAAATATTACAGAAATTAAAAGAAAAAAATTTACTGTGCAGAGATGTTGAGGATTTAAAATTATGAAGGAAAAGCTCATCTCAAAAGTGAAAAAAAAATGCAGAGATGTTGAGGATTTAATGTGCACAATGCATAATTTGTTATAGTCAAGTAATGGCATAAATTTCATGATCTACGAGAGATAAGAGTAATGCAGTGGAATGCTGGTGTAGCAAAATCTTGTGGCTGTAGCAGGAGTTCAGTCATCATCAAGAACAAGAGAGTAAAGCTTGTTAATGCTTTTCTGCTCCTAACAATGATGCTCGTTATGTGCTTTATCACCGTGAATCTGCTCTATAAACAAAGTTTTGCTGACCCTGTTCATGTTATGCTAGATGATCTTTTCATTGGAGTTCATGATTTTTATTTTTTTTGGTTTTTTCTTTACTTTTATAAAATCTTCAGTAAAGGTTTATTCCATGGATCCAATTTGGATTTTGATGATGTTTACGATGTAGAAAAAGACTACTGATTATCAACCACCGAGGGTGTTTAGCAGTGCGATGAAAACATTATTTGTTCAAATTTTGAATTTTTTGAAATTGAAACACGAGTGTTTGCGCTAGCGTCTATGCAATTACAGGCAAAAAAGAGGAAATAAGAAATGCGACAGAGCAGGACTCAAAACCAGCAAGCTTCACGCTTGAGCTTCAATGATGCAAAGGTTTGAAACGAAACCCCATGGAAAAAAGGGAGGCAATCTTCATCCAAATGGCATGGTGTGTAATTAAAAAATGTTTGCATTCCAACAGTTGAGTTCCAATCTTATGAAAAGATGCACTTAAAAGCTGATCAGAAGTAGAAGATGCACTTGATCCCATCACATTTCAAATATGGAAACAGAGGATTCTCCACATCAAAACAGAGCACAACACAGCACAGGGATTCAAGTTTTTATTATTTATTGACAAGAGAGGAACCCGAAAGCAAAAGAAGATTCAGAGAGCCTTGAGCATATCCTCAGCTCCACTGGAAGTAAAAGCTCCACCTTCCTCCAAATTAAGAACCTTGACAACCCCATCTTCAGCCAACAATGCATACCTCCTTGACCTCACTCCTAGCCCAACTGGCTTGTCACTCAAATCCAACTCACACCCTATTGCCTTTGTAAAATCCCCATTCCCATCAGACAAAAGCAGCACTCCATCATCTTTTATCCCCAAATCCTCCTTCCATGCTTTCATCACAAACGCGTCGTTCACTGATATACACGCGATTGTGTCTACCCCTTTTGACTTTAGCTCTGCCGATTTCTCCACGAAACCTGGAAGGTGTTTCTGGGAGCATGTCGGGGTGAAGGCGCCCGGGACAGCGAAAAGGATTGATTTTTTCCCGGATGTTAGGGAGGAGATTGTGGTGGTTTGGAGCTCTCCTTCGGAGTCAAAGTAGGAGAGGGTGGCTTCTGGGAGTTTGTCCCCGACAGAAATGGTGGCGGAGATAGTGGAGAATTTTCTGGTGGTGGTTCTCAGGGGCTTGGGTAGGCGGTTGGGTTTGAGGGGGAGAGATGAGAGGAAAGATTTGGCGGTGGCCGCGGTGGTGGATATTTGGGTTGGAGAGGAGAGGATGAGTCTGGAAATGGAGATCGAGGCGGCCATTGGACGCTCTGTTAGGGTTTGGTTGACGAAAGAAGTGTTTGAGTTTGAGTGGTTTTGATTTGACTACGATTATGTGTGTATATATATGGATTTGGTGCTGTGTTGGGCGGAGGATACAACCAAGGTGGTGAGGTGGGGGGACACGACCAAAGTATATATTTGACCCTATAGTTTAGAAAATTCTACACTTCGATCCCTACTTCTTGAGATTTCTTAACACTGTCTCTCCCTTATGTGTGGAACCTAAAGGTTCAATGTGTAGCATGATGGTACTTCGCTGAAATTGTGTTCGTTCTAGTGCCTGACTAATGCGTTTGGCAAACCAGTGAGAGAGGAGTACTGGATTGATTATGGATTCATCTAACCTTCCAGCCTAGGATCGATCTTTATGTTGTTTAAACCAAGTTGTGATTCACATGATGTTTCGACAAGTGATGAGCAGATGCCAGAGCTGCAAGTGAACGATTTGATTATCTTATACTACTACATGGGTGCATATACAACCTCTGCTGGAACCAAGTTCAATGGGTTCTACTCGTTTGTTGGTCCCATCTACCTTGCATATTCAGCACAAAATTGATGCGGAAGAACATGATCTCTCTCTCATCTCCGTACAATAAGTTTGTGGGTCTCGTTCTATCCATGTAACAACTTCTTTGTAGCTGATTTTGTTTCGTCTACACATGCGCAGCAACACTGGCTTGTCAATTGTGAAAAAGCTCCTCTTTCTCACATTCAGGACTCTGGTGTTGAACTTGAAACTATGTTGCTGCTGCTGAATATGTTTGGAACAAATAAGCCAGTATCTTCTTATAGTCACCGATTTCCGCACCAGTGTTTGGGTCAATCAAGTAAGGCACCTGTATGATACAAAGGGGAAAGAAAATTTGTGTATTTATTGCCCGGTCCCAAATAATATATGCAAAGAAAGATAAATGAATACTTTTTGTTAGTAATCTTTTCATGGCATAGGCAAATACTCAATAGATCATGCATGTGAAGCACTTATAATGGCTATGCCAGGAGGTAAGCAGTAAGCACTGCTTCCAAGTTAGGTTCAAGAGCCTTGAGCGTGTTGTAGGGCACTGCAATCATTAACTAATGCAGGCAGCAGGCATATGATGCAGCATTATGGCAAGCAGAAAAATACATTTCTACACAAACAAAAAACAGAGACTGACTGACTAAAAAAATTGTAAATAACGTAGATATTCTGCAAAGGCTGAAGCTGACCTCTTGGAATCCAGATGCATCACCTAGTAACTTTGTTCGCTGAGACCCTGTCCCGACATTTTGAAGGATATATGGAAGCTCCAATTCACATAGTGCCTCACGCACAAGTCTTGCATACTATAAAGAAGGAAAAGTCAGGAAGATAACATATTATATACAGCACAAAATTGATGCAAAATTCTTGCTTATTTTGGCCGGGTATTAAAAGGTAAAAAATGTGAGTATACTGTATATTACAACATGTGCTTTTGAGAATTAGCATTTATTTTGGCCCAATTATCCATCTGATAGTTGCAAAACTTGCAAAGTTAATCCATAAAACTGTCATCTCATGATAGCAAAATTGGGAGCAGGAATGTAGCTCTTAATTTAAGCATACGAACAAAGGTCAAGAAAATGTTTTTGGAATAATATTGCTCTAATTTCATGATAACTTCTCCTCGTTACCTTTCCTTAGTAAATTAAGTTTTTCTTTCTGTCAAAAACACAGTTCTTAATGGAGCTTCAATCAACAATGCAATCTGAAACTGCTAGGGTTCTGAATCAAGTTTGATAATCACTAGATTTAAATTTCTTTTGAGTTTTGAAATCCATGAAGAGTTCATCATGTTTCAGGAAACCAAGTTTTAAAATATGAACCAAATAGGTCCTAGCACTTGCCGTCTCAAACTCAAGAGCAGGGAACTAGTGTTTCAAGATACCAGTTACCGCAATGTCAGTTTCATTACTCAGTCATATGTCAACAGTGAATTTAAAACCATTTGCTTACCGGATTGTTCTCGAATGAGAAAAGTTCCAGCTTCTTGGATGGTGGATCTAGTCTGGCCTTTTCCCACAAGGTCATTCCTCTACCTGCTCGAAGAATTGTTGGCATCCATCCCGTAAACAATGTGCTAGAGAGAATAGCCAAGTTAGACAAGCGAAAAGAGAACAGAACCATGACCAATTCACTAATTTTGGAGATCATTACCTTTCCAAAAGACCCATTGAGGGACTTCTACCTTTACCATATTGCTGAAATAGGTATTTCACAATGTCACCTATCAAAACGAGTATGAAAATAATGTGTCATACAACTAGGCTGTGAAAATATGTAACATTCTCCCATAACAATGACGTTGATAACACCACCAGGTTCGTGTTACGTCCCCTCACAAAATTTATTACATACATTCAGTGCTCATAACCAATGACAATGGTGAGAAGATTAATTTCATATTTTTTTTTTCCCTGCCCAAAGATTTTTGCATTTTAGCGCCCAAAAACACAAAAGAAACTTTAACAGGAAAAAAAAAGATAAACAAAACAAAACAAAAGGGAAAGGAAAGAAGGATCTCTTAGATATACATACTATATCCATTAATTATGTTTCCTTCTCAATTCCTAAGCAATTTATTCAAACTCCAAACAAACCCAAAAAGTAAAACATAAGATGGTCAATAACATCAGCATTTTAAGCAGAAACCTGATCATCTTTTAGATGATTGCACCTATTCTATGCAAAGAATTTACCACAGTTGAAGGAGTAATCATTTAAAAGGTAATGCAAATAGGACTCTCGTAACATACCGGCCTGACTTCTTAAAGGAATATCTATTTCCAGATCTACTATACCGAAAAACCTATTAGATGGACCTTCGAACAAAAATTCAGTTAATGCATGAGGCATAGCCAATAGTTACAAAACCGCTCTACATGGGATCTTTAGATCTCTGGGCTGCCTGTTATCCTACTTCACAGCCCTAGCATACACGATGATAATTCCTCTTTATGCAATCCCCAGGAGAGGAAACGAGTTCACTTAAATATTAATGTGTAAATTTTTAATCTTGCTGACCAAAGAGACCTATAGTTTGCAACAAATTAATTGATAAACCACAGATTGAAATACAGGGAGAGGTAAGCTTTTTTCCCATAATTAATCACTTTTTTTTTTTTATTGTCATGCATCATTGAGGCCAACTATTTAGTATTGGCAATTGGTGAAGCAACAATACTTGGAAGACCAACTATTTAGTAATTTATTAATCTAGGCCCCATAACTTGCACAAAATGATGCTTCATCACTTACCACTTTCATAAATTGAAACACCAGTGTTTGGGTCAACAAGAAAAGGAAACCTGCATGGAAAAATTTAGTGACTAAAGCAATTAGAAGCAAAAAAAAAAAGAGAGGAAATAATGCAAACAAAACAAGATTCAAACAAATAAGCTTCATGCCTGAGCTTCAATAACACAAGTTAGAAATAGAGATTAAGAAATCAACCCCATGAAAAGGCAACCTTCCACCAAATGGCATGTTAAATATGTGGTATGTAATTAATTTTTGCATTACTGGCATTGATATGAATAGCCACGACTCCAGACAAAGGATCAAAAAAGTCCAGAGACCCATTGTGACTTAATGCGACTGCAATACAGCTTATCACAAATTCACATAAAGCACAAATGCATAATATAAAATCTTACTGAAGGAATCACATACTGCTCTTTACCACCAATTTTTCTGACTATTTCCCTATGCCTTACAGAGCCTTTTGGACAAGGATATACCTGTACATACATGTCAAAGGACTAAATGAGAAAAACTATATGAAAACCATTTTTCAAAGAGTTCATATTTAAGTTACCGAAACATGGAAGGGACTTGAGATAGAACAAATAAATTCAACTCCATGTCTATTTTGCTTTTTAAAGATGAGTGCTAGGTCAAACCTGCACTCTGTGATAGCAAGGCCTAGACTTTATCATTGTGTTCTGTCATTTTTCTGGCCTTTTCACTTTCTCTACATAGAAAGTATTCAAGGCTGAAAATGAACAAGATTCACTATAATCTGAGGTGCAATTGGATCCAACCTGATGATATGACCTTCTTCAGAAACAAACTACTTTAAAATCCAACTGATTTTATATCATATTTTCAATATCATAACTACATTATTGTGGTATACCAGGGCAACTCAAAAGGTTAAAGTATCACACCACAAACATAGACTTATTATATGATAGGCAGATGGTGTATGATACACTGCAAATGCACATTTAATTAGTTGAAGGGGCTACAGCACAAATTGGATATGTTCAAGACTCCATGCTGATTGTCAGTGTCGCCCAAAAATCTAGGAATTGATTTTTAGAAACAGCATGTTTATTTTATCTTGATTTTCTTTTGGAGCCTAGAATGTAAAATGATGATAACTGAGTTCAAATCTTATGAAAAGATTCACTTCCTATTCTTAATCAGGATGATAATATGTTCACCAGAAGGAGATTATGAAAAATGCCATGATCGTCTTAGCCTCAAGGCAAATCAGCTCTTGGGTATTCAACACTGAAAGGTGGGAAATACCAGGAAATTGGGAAGGAATGTGTGCTTAGCTCATAATAGAAAGATAAAATGTGAACTATGAGACTTTATTGGGATAACAAGACAGCAATTAAACTTGCCTACAAGGCTACAACCTATATCAACATCACAACCAAGCCATCCTGAAATAAATAGAAGGTCATTCCTCACCTCTGTGGAAAGATCTAGCTCAGTCATTGCCTCTCGGACCCTCCTGCAAAAGGGGCATGCTTCTGTACAAAAAGAACATTCGATTTTAATTTGAAAATCCCAATCCTAACAAAACAAGCAATAACCCTTTTCAAAATATTAAGCCATCACTAATCATAAATGTACCACATAGCATAAAAACTGAGTTAGAAGCATGCAAGTCCTAGCACATACTAGAATCTGATGTGTAAATAATTTGCTACTTAGTCATGGTCTATCGATTATACACTACAATGGCATAGATCATATGGTTAAATATTGTTGATCCACTTAAAAAGAGGAAGAAAAGGTACATTCTCTACATATCATGCAGTATGAACAACAGTGTTATTGGAATGCTGACCATGCACCTGGAACGAAACATACCAAATTCATACAGTTGCAAAGGTTTAGGAGGATCTGAAATGGTTGTCTCCTGGTTGTTCAAATTCTCTGATAACGATCTTGATCCCCATGGAAGTCGTGCCAAGGTAGACAAGGAAGACGTTGCTACCTACTATTAAACAACAAATACGAATAAATAAAATTGTTCAGGAATTTAAGCATTTCCTAATCATGCATTCAATTCCTACACTGGAAAGTTCCATAAAAAAATTTGAGACTATGGTGCATGTCATTTCAAACACTTCTAATACAAATTGAGCAGGAATATCGACTGAAACCAACAATAGCGACGGGGCTAAAAGAGAAAATTATTGTTAATGAACTGTTAACAGCAAGCAATGGATGCTAAAACAAGGGAACTGTCCGAAGAGATTACCTCTAAAGTATAATTCCGTTCTTGAGAAGGATCACCTCCCTGCAAGAAAGAACCAGACCCTAATAAAATGAAGCACAAAAAGATCATTTTAAACCCCTAAATTTCTGAATGATTATAAGGATTATGCCCATACACGATAAAATTTCAATCCCAACAGAAGTATGTATTGCATACACTATAAAAACACAAGTTTTCTTATATATTGCACATGGACCAACAAAAAGAAAAAGTTTCAACCTTCATAGCCAAGATCAAAACTTTCATGTTCCAATCCAGTTTAGTAAATAACATGAGAGTTTCAGCATAATCCATGTAAAATGTTGAACAAGTGAAACGAAAATGTTGATATCTTTAGTTAGGAGCTGTTGAAGACACTTACAGAAAAGAGCTTGAGAAGAGGGCAAAGAAAAGACAAGAAACTAGTAGTACTTGATGATGATGATGATGAGCCATCACTTGAAGCTGAGACACTTTCAGTTGTATCAGAATCAGGAGATTTGACATGAAATCTTTTTCTGAGAGAAACCCAGTTCCTATTGCTGAAGAATTTAAGTGGGTGTTTGTGGTTTAGTGTGGAAACTGGAATTGAAGTGAGTGGGAAAGAAAAACTATTGTTTGGGGCGGGTGAAGTGGTGGAGGGATGGAGGGAGAAAGGAGAGGATTTTGGAGATAACAAGGACATGATTTTGTGTGGTGGTTATGCTGAAAGCGGACCAAACATGGAAGAAAGATACTCACGAAGTAGGCCCAGGTGAGAAGATTTTTATGCAGAGCAAAAACCAGCCATGGAAACAAGAAAGTGCAAATGAAACAACGAAAAACTTGGATTGTTATTGTCCCGAAAACAAATCAGATGTTTCATTACTGGTTTAAGGAACCAAATGCATTTGACCAACGATCACTTTTATGGCAAAACAATAGAAATCATGAATTCAATTGATTAATACTAAAAATTCTTAATAGGTTGAAATGCTCTTAATGCAATTATCACTTTTCAAATAAAATCCTTCAAATTTTCATTTTTATAATATACAGTTTCTGGTAATTAAATTTATGCCATGTGACGAACACCACCTGGGTTCAGGGTTAATTCAGTTTTATTTTTAAAAAAAAAGAAGCAAAAAATATGTTTTTTCACTGACTCGCCGTGAGCCACTCGCCACAAGCCGAGCCTTAAGTTACCGGATTGACATGTTAAGCCAAAGCCGAATCTTATAACTAGGGTGGTGTATGAGTGATAAGTTGATATTAATTAGCCTTTAATCTATATGATTTCATTAATTAATATATCGATCTAATTGTTATTCATTTTAATATTTATAATCTTTATATCACTTTAAAAGACCTGGTTAATGATTCTTAAAATGAAAATTTTATCATAAAACTAACTTAATTTCTAGAGTAACTTGAAGCGTATAATATATATATATATATATATATATATATATATATATATATATATATATATATATTTTAGTTACACAAAATAAACATAAAATATTTTAGATGAATAAAGCTAAATTGCTAAAAAAAAAAAATTAAGAGTGACAAGGAACCTAATAACTTGCTATTTTCTTTATTTTAGTTGAAAAAAATGAAATACATTAAGTAGAAACTCATAAACAATAAAACAATAACAGTTAAAAAGACATACAGTAACAAATAAAATTTAATAACAACGCTTGTATTTTTTCTTGTTTTATTTACACAAAATAAACATAAGATATTTTAGATAAAAAGTGCTAAATTGCTAAATATTTTATAAAGGCGATAAAGAACCCATAACCTTTCATTTTTCTAGTTTTAGGTGAAAAACATGAAATATATGAAGCAAAAACATTTAAATAATAAAACAGTAAAAGTTTAAAGGACAGATAGTAACAAATGAAATTTGATAGCAACGCTGATATTTTTCTTGTTTTATTTATATAAAATGAGCATAAGATATTTTAGATAAATAATATTAAATTGCTAAATATTTTATAAGGGTGGTAGGGAACTATGACTTGCATTTTCCTTGTTTTAGTTGAAAAAAATAAAATACATGAAGAAGAAACCCTTAAAAAATGAAACAATAAGAGTTCAGAAGACAGAGAGTAAAAGATAAAATTTGACAATAATGCTTGTATTTTTCCTTATTTATTTATATAAAATGAGCATAAGATATTTCAGATAAATAGTACTAGATTACTAAATATTTTATAAGGGTGATAGAGAACCCTATGACTTGCATTTTCCTTATTTTAGTTGAAAAAAATAAAATACATGAAAAAGAAACACTTCAACAATAAAAACAATAAGAGTTCAAAAGACAGAGAGTAACAGATGAAATTTGACATTTTCCTTGTTTTATTTATATAAAATGAGTATAAGATATTTTAGATAAATAGTGCTAGATTACTAAATATTTTATAAGAGAGACAAGAAATCTCATAACCTGCCATTTTCTTTCTTTTAGTTGAAAAAATTAAAACACATGAAGTAGAAACTCTTAAGCAATAAAATAGAAATTGTTCTAAAAACCGATAGTAAAGGATGACATTTGACAATAACAGTTTTATTTTTTTTTATTTTAGTTACACAAAATGAGTATAAGATATTTCAGATAAATAGTGCTAGATTGCTAAATATTTTATAAGGTTGACAGGGAACCCATAACCTTTCATTTTCCTTGTTTTAGTTGAAAAACATGAAACACATGAAGTTGAAAATCTTAAACAATAAAACGGTAAAAGTTCAAAAGAGATAGGGTAATGAATAAAATTTGACAGTAATGCTTTTACTAGTTAGATAAAATGTGCAAAAGATATTTCAGATAAACAATGCTAGATTGCTAAATATTTTATATGGGTAACAAAGAACCTAATAACCTACCATTTTCCTAGTTTTAGTTGAAAAAAATGACGCATATGAAGTAAAAACCCTTAAATAATAAAAAAATAATAGTTCAAAAGACAGACAATAACGTTTATATTTTCCTTGTTTTAGTTACAAAAAATAAGCATAAAATATTTCAAATAAACAATGCTAGATTGTTAAAAATTTTATAAAAGTGATAGAGAACCCTATAACCTGCTATTTTCCTTGTTTTAGTTAAAAAAAATGAAATACATGAAGTAGAAACCCTTATACAATAAAACAATAACAATTCAAAAAACAGACAAGAACGAATGAAATTTGACAGTAACACTTTTATTTTTTCTTGTTTTAGTTACACAAAATGAGCATAAGATATTTTTAGATAAACAATGCTAAATTGCTAAAAAAAAAATAAAGGTGGCAAGGAACCCAATAACCTGCCATTTTTCTTGTTTTAGTTGAAAAAATAAAATACATGAAGTAGAAACCGGTAAATAATAAACAGTAAGAGTTCAAAAGACATAGAGTAACATATGAAATTTAACAGTAATGCTTGTATTTTTTTTTTATTTATTTACATAAAATGAGCATAAGATATTTCAGATAAATAGTGCTAGATTGCTAAATATTTTATAAGGGTGATAGAGAACCATATGGCCTCCATTTTTCTTATTTTTAGTTGAAAAAAATGAAATACATGAAAAAGAAACACTTAAACAATAACAACAATAAGAGTTCAAAAGACAGAGAGTAACAGATGAAAATTAACAGTAACAATTGTTTTTTTCCTTATTTTATTTATTTAAAATGAGCATAAGATATTTTAGATAAACAGTGTTAGATTGCTAAATATTTTATAAGATTGACAGGGAACCCCTTAACCTGCCATTTTCTTTGTTTTATTTGAAAAAAATAAAACACATGAATTAGAAACCCTCAAACAATAAAACAGAAATTGTTCTAAAGTCCGACAATAAAGAAAGAAATTTGACAATAACGCTTTTATTTTGCCTTGTTTTAGTTACACAAAATAAGCATAAGATATTTCAGATAAATAGTGCAAGATTGCTAAATATTTTATAAGGTTGAGAGGGAACCCTGTAACCTTTCATTTTCCTTGTTTCCGTTGAAAGACATGAAATACATGAAGTGGAAACCCTTAAACAATAAAACAGAAACAGTTCAAAGGACAGAGAGTAACAGATGAAAATTGATAGTAACGCTTGTATTTTTCCTTGTTTTATTTATTTAAAATGAACATAAGATATTTCAGATAAACAATGCTAGATTGCTAAATATTTTATATAGGTGACAGGAAACCCAATAACCTGTCATTTTCCTTGTTTTAGTTGAAAAAAATGAAGTACATGAAGTAGAAACCCTTAAACTATAAAAAAGTAACTGTTCAAAAGACAGACAATAATACTTGTATTTTTTCTTATTTTAGTTACAAAAAATAAACATAAGATATCTTCATATAAGTAATGCTAGATTGTTAAAAATTTTATAAGAGTGACAGGAAACCCCATAACCTGCTATTTTCTTTGTTTTAGTTGAAAAAAATGAAATACATAAAGTCGAAACCCATAAATAATAAAACAGTAATAGTTCAAAAGACATACATTAACGAATAAAATTTGAAATAATGCTTATATTCTTTATTGTTTTAGTTACACAAAATGAGCATAAGATATTTCAGATAAACAATGCTAGTTTACTAAAAAAAAAATTAAGGGTGACAGGGAACTCAATAACCTGTCATTTTTCTTGTTTTAATTGAAAAAAATGAAATACATGAAGTAGAAACGAGTAAATAATAAAACAATAACAATAAAAAAGACATACAGTGATGGATAAAATTTGATGGTAACGCTTGTATTTTTCCTTGTTTTATTTACATAAAATAAGAATAAGATATTTAAGATAAATAGTGCTAGATTGCTAAATATTTTATAAGAATAACAGGAACCTATAACTTGCTATTTTCTTTGTTTTAGTTGAAAAAAATGAAACATATGAAGTGAAACCCTTAAATAACAAAATAGAAATTGTTCTAAAGACAAACAATAAAGGATGAGATTTGACAATAAAGCTTTTATTTTTCCTTGTTTTAGTTACATAGAATAAATATAAGATATTTCAGATAAAGAGTGCTAGATTGCTAAATATTTTATAGGGTTGATAGGGAACCCATAACATTTCATTTTCCTTATTTTAGTTGAAAAACATGAAATACATGAAGTAGATACTCTTAAATAATAAAACAGTAGTAGTTCAAAAGACAGAGAGTAACAGATAAAATTTGACAGGAACACCTCTTTTTTTCCTTGTTTTAGTTAAATAAAACGAGCAGAAGATATTTTAGATAAACAATGTTAGATTACTAAATATTTTATATAGGTGACATGGAACCCTATGACCTGTCATTTTTCTTGTTTTAGTTGAAAAAAATGAAATACATGAAATAGAAATCCTTAAACAATAAAACAGTAATAATTTAAAAGACAAAGAGTAACAGATGAAATTTCATAGTAGTTCTTGATTTATTTGATTTGTTGTATGTATAATCTTTTTTTTCACTTAGAATTTTTTAAATACAAAAACATGTCAAAAAAGTTTGAGTATAAAGTTTTTTTAAAAAAACAATATCTAAACTATGGTGAAACGCAAGTTAAGTATCTAGTAATAACTAATTAATAACCTACCTGTGCTAAAAACATCTCTACGTGTTCCGTCCATCACCTCCATTCTATTACAGCTTCCATCCCATCACCTCTGCAACGTTTTTATTTTTCAATAGTCGACGTCTCCCAACTTTTCCCTTCACCCAAAAAATTTCATATATTATTTCTTTTTTTTTTCTTCACAATGACTAAGTAACACAACAATAACAATAATTAATAACCTATCTGTGCTAATAACATCTCTACGTGTTCTCTTCATCTCCTCCATTCCATTACAGCTTCCATCTCATCACCTCTGCAGCTTTTATTTTTTAATAGTCAGTGTCTCTCAATTTTTCTCTTAACCCAATAAATTTCATATAATATTCCACACTTTACATAATGACTACAGAACACAACAATAATAATAAGAGAGCATGATTAGCAACGATCACAAGAAATCTAGGATGATGAGCAAAGTAATTTTTTCTATATCACTGTCTATGTAGAGGTGTTATATAAAGAGTGGCGAACTTTTGTTTTGTCTTGTGAATCTTTCCTTTTATATGTTATCGATTGTGTTTTTTCAATCTTTTCTCACAAGAAATTTGAGCTTTTATTTTGTCTTTATCTGAATCCAAGTTCAGGCGCGACAAAGTGGTGTCTTTTGTAATTTCAATTCATTTGAATTCAGATTATATTATTTTCAAATGGAAGAAGCTTCTTCTAGTTTGTCTACCGTTTTTACTAAAAGAAAACGTATGATTTGTTTTTACAATGCAGAGCTTGAAATAAGCAATGAAAAATGCTTGATAAGAGGACATGTGACAATCCTACTTGAGAGATGTCTTAGGAGCATCTCATTGTAAACATTCTCAGAACAAGAGTAAGTTGCTGTTGTTTTTCTTCTACTGGTATGTTGTTTATGTTACTGTAATTTTGCTTCTATTAATTAATGAATTTGTTTTTATTAAGTGCACTGATTTCATCATTCCAAAAGAGGTCCTGATGAACATGGCGGATCTTGACATATATGTTATTTCCCCCCCTCTCGCACTACCTACTTCACCTCCAAGTGCACAATAAAAAGGCCCACCAAATTATGGGCAAGCATCCATCCTTAAATATTTTAACAAATAAATTTTATAATATGAATTTCTGTGAATTTTCTAGGAATTTTGAATTAACATGTTGTATTTTTTATATTTTCTCATCCCTCACTATTCACTTTACATATATTTTCTGAATCATACAGAATAATAAGAGAATAAAAAAAACTAAATGAACTACATAAAATGAGCATAAAATACCATTTTCCATGTTTTAGTTGAGAAAAAACAAATACATAAAATAGAAACCCTTAAACAAAAAATCAGTAATAGTTCAAAAGACGGATGTCGTGTACACTGGTCTTGAATATGTTCCCTGAGTTTCTTAGAAATGTTCACGCTTATTTTTATTATTCTTCTCTTCAATTATATAAAAATTAGGATTTAATAAAAAAAAGGAACAAAGGGGATTGCTATTACACGCAAGTCGTAGTCGATGTTAATGTGTTTAGTACATCTACACAATGAGTTCATTGCAAAGCCTACTTTAGTGTTTCTTGTTTAGTGATTTCTTTTAAAACGTCCACCCTACTTTCTCTGTTACTTTTATTCTTTTCTCTGATACACTATTGTTAGTTTTTATTTATTTCTATCCTCAATGTTAGAAAAATTATTTTACACAATGAGCTCATACGGGTGATTCATGAGCCTGGATCATCTGGCAGAAGTTGTGTGCGCTGGTATTGAATATGTTCCCTGTGTTTCTTAGAAATGTTCATGCTTATTTTTAACTTTTTTTACGTTCAATTATATGAAAATTTGAATTTAATAAAAAAACAAACACAAGGGGATTGCAATTACACGAAAGTCGTAGCCAATGTCAGTTTGTGTAATGCATCTACATAATGAGTTCATGGAAGAGCCTACTTTAGTGTTTTTTTTAGTGATTTCTTTGGAAAAGTACACCCTACTTTCTATGTTAGTTTTATTCTTTTCTATCCTTAATGTTAGAAAAATTATTTTACATAATGAGCTCATGCGGGCTTTTCATGAGCCTAGATCATCTGGCGAATGTCGTGCGAACAATTCTTGAATATATTCCCTAGGTTCCTTGGAAATGTTCACGCTTATTTTTATTTTTTTATCTTCAATTTTATGAAAATTAGGATTTAATAAAAAATTAAACACAAAGGGATTGCAATTACATGCAAGTGAGATTCGATGTTAGTGTGTTTAGTGCATTTTTATAATGAGTTCATGGCAAGGTCTCATTTAATGTTTATTGTTTAGTGATTTCTTTGAAAACATACACCATACTTTCTGTGTTACTTTTTATTCTTTTCTATCCTCAATGCTAGAATTTTTATTTCATACAATGAGCTCTTGTCGGCGTTTCATGAGTCTGGATCATCCGATGGAAGTTGTGTGCAGTGGTTTTGAATATGTTCCGTGAGTTCCTTAGAAATGTTCATACTTATTTTAATTCTTTTTATCTTCAATTATATGAAAATTCGGATTTAATGAAAAAAATTAAAACATAGGAGGATTGTTATTGCACGTAAGTCATAGTCGATGTTAATAGGTTTAATGTATCTGCACAATCAGTTCATGACAGAGCCTCCTTTAATGTTTATTACTTAGTGATTTCTTTTAAAATGTCTACCCTACTTTCTCTGTTAGTTTTTATTCTTTTCTATCCTAAATTTTACAAAAATTATTTTACACAATGAGCTTATGTCAGTCTCGACCTTTGGGCATTTCATAAGTCTGGATCATCCGATTGATGTCATGCGTATTGGTCTCGAATATGTTCCCTTAGTTCCTAGGAGATGTCCACGTTTATTTTTATTCTTTTTATCTTCAATTATATGAAATTATGATTTAATAAATAAAAAATTGGAACACAAGGAGATTGCTATTACATGCAAGTCGTAGCCGATGTTAGTGTGTTTAGTGCGTCTCCATAATGAGTTCATGGAAAAGCCTACTTTAGTATTTATTATTTACTAATTTATTTGGAAACTAGTTACACTTATGTTGAACCTGACTTTAATGTGTTTAGTGAGATTACACAATGAATTCATGGCAGGGCCTCCTTTATTGTTTAGTGATTTTTTTGGAAATGTTCATACTACTTTATCTATCAGTCTTTATTTTTTCAATCTTAAATTTTACAACAAATATTTTACACAATGAGCTCATGTCAATCCTGACCAGCAGGTGTTTCATGAGCTTGGATCATCTGGTTTATATCGTGTGTATTGGTCTTGAATATGTTCCCTGAGTTTCTTGGAAATGTCCATGCTTATTTTTTTCTTTTTACCTTTAATTATATGAAAATTAGGATTTAATAAAAAAATCGAACATAGGGGGATTGCTAATACATGCAAGTATAGCTGATGTTAGTGTGTTTAGTGCATCTACACCATAAGTTCATGGCAGGGCCTCCTTTAGTGTTTATTGTTTAGTGATTTCTTTGAAAACGTACACCCTACTTTCCCTGTTAGTTTTTATTCTTTTCTATCCTTAATGTTAGAAAAATTATTTCACATAATGAGCTCATATGGGTGTTTCATGAGCCTGGATCATCCGGCGGAAGTCGTGCACACTAGTCTTGAATATGTCCCTT
The DNA here is from genome assembly GCA_015852605.2 of Populus deltoides. Taxonomy (NCBI): domain Eukaryota; kingdom Viridiplantae; phylum Streptophyta; class Magnoliopsida; order Malpighiales; family Salicaceae; genus Populus; species Populus deltoides. The sequence continues at coordinate 12,580,672 of CM027582.2, read as the reverse complement.
GAGTTCCTTGAAAATGTCCCACTTATTTTTATTCTTGTTAAATTCAATTATATGAAAATTAGGATTTAATTAAAAAAAAATGAACAAAAGAGGATTGTTATTACATGCAAGTTGTAGCCGTTGTTATTGTGTTTAGTGCATCTATACAATGAATTCTTGGCTTAGCATTCTTTAGTGTTTATTGTTCAGTGATTTCTTTGGAAACATACATCTTACTTTCTCTGTTAGTTTTTATTCTTTTCTATTCTCAATGTTAGAAAAATTATTTCACACAATGAGCTCATGTGGGGCATTTCATGAGCCTAGATCATCCGGCAGAAGTTATGCGCATTGGTCCTGAATATGTTCTTTGAGTTCCTTGAAGATGTCCACCCTTATTTTTATTCTTTTTATCTTCAATTATATGAAAATTAGTATAATAAAAAAAATTCAAACACAAAGGGATTGTTATTACATGTATGTCATAGCCGAAGTTAGTGTGTTTAGTTCTTTTATACAATGAGTTCATGGCAGTGCCTCATTTAGTGTTGATTATTTAGTGATTTCTTTGGAAATGTACAACCTACTTTCTTTGTTACTTCTAATTCTTTTCTATCCTCAATGTTAGAAAATTTATTTTACACAATAAGCTCATACGGCCGTTTCATGAGCATAGATTATCCGCTGGATGTCATGCGTGTTAGTCTTGAATATGTTCCTCGAGTTCCTTCAAAATGTCCACTTTTATTTTTATTCTTTTTATCTACAATTATATGAAAATTAGGATTTAATAAAAAAACTTGAAAATAAGAGGATTTCTATTACACGCAAGTCGTAGTTGATGTTAGTGTGTTTAGTGCATGTACATAATTAGTTCATAATAGAGTCTCCTTTGGTGTTTTATTGTTTTGTGATTTTTTAGAAACATACACCCTACTTTCTTTGTTAGTTTTTATTCTTTTCTATCCTTAATATTAGAAAAATTATTTTATAAAATGAGCTCATGAGGGCCTTTCATGAGCCTGGATCATCTGGTAGATGTCGTGCGCAATGATATTGAATATGTTCCCTCAATTCCTTGGAAATGTCCACTCTTATTTTTATTCATTTTATCTTTAATTATATGACAATTAGGATTTTAAAAAAAATTGAACATAGGGGGATTGCTATTTCATGCAAGTTGTAGTTGATGTTAATGTGTTTATTGCTTCTACACAATGGGTTCATGACATGATCTCATTTAATATTGATTGTTTAGTGATTTCTTTGGAAATGTCCACCCTACTTTTTGTGTTAGTTTTTATAATTTTCTATCCTAAATTGTACAAAAATTATTCTACACAATGAGCTCATGTCAGGTCCAACTCGTGGGCATTTCATGAGCCTAGATCTTCCAGTGGATGTCGTGCACATTGGTCTTGAATATGTTCCCTGAGTTCCTTGGAAATGTCTACTCTAATTTTTATTCCTTTTATCTTCAATTATATGAAAATTAGGATTTAATAAAAAAAAATGAACACAAGGGGATTGCTATTACATGCAAGTCATAACCAGTGCTATTGTGTTTTGTGCATCTACACAATAAGTTCAGGACATGACCTCTTTTAGTGTTGATTGTTTAGTGATTTTTTTGAAAACATACACCTTACTTTCTTTGTTACTTTTAATTCTTTTCTACCCTCAAAGTTAGAAAAATTATTTCACACAATAAGCTCATGTGGGCGTTTCATGAGCGTGGATCTTCCTGCAGATGTCATGCGCACTAGTCTTGAATTTGTTCCCTGAGTTCCTTGGAAATGTCCACTCTAATTTTTATTCCTTTTATCTTCAATTATATGAAAATTAGGATTTAATTAAAAAAAATTGAACACAGGGGGATTGCTATTACATGCAAGTCATAGCGATGCCAGTGTGTTTTGTGCATCAACACAATGAGCTTATGATATGACCTCCTTTAGTGTTGATTGTTTAGTGATTTCTTTGGAAATATACACCCTACTTTTTTTTGTTACTTTTTATTATTTTGTATCCTTAAAGTTAGAAAAATTATTTCACACAATGAGCTCATGTGGGCGTTTCACGAGCCTAGATCATCTAGCAGATGTTGTGTGAATTGTTCTAGAATATGTTCCCTGAGTTCTTTGAAAATGTTCATTTTTATTTTTATTCTTTTTATCTTTAATTATATGAAAATTAAGATTTTTTTTAAAAAAATTCAAACATAGGGGATTGTTATTTCACGCAAGTCGTAGCCGATGTTAGTGTGTTTAGTGTATCGACACAAATAAGTTCGTGACATGACTTCCTTTAGTATTTATTGTTTAGTGATTTCTTCGGAAACATCCACCCAACTTTCTTTGTTTGTCTTTATTCTTTCTATCTTAAATTTTATAAAAAATATTTTACATAATAAGCTCATGCCAGTCTTGACTAGCTGATATTTCATGAGCCTAGATCATTTAACATATATCGTGCATATTTGTCTTGAATATATTCTCTTGTTCCTTATAAATGGCCATGCTTATTTTTTTATTTTTTTTACCTTTAATTTTGTCCATTTGTTGGTTCAGTGGACCGAAAACTTATGCATACTCTCGTTGCAACACAAATATACAAAGAGTTTGAGAATTCAAATGAAACATTTTAAAATTAGCAAACTCATTTAAATTCTTAGTTTTATATATTGTTGATAGCTAGTAAAATAAGTATGAGTTAGATGGTATGTTATTGTAGTAATAATTATTTTTTAAAGTGATCTTTATATAAAAATATATTAAAATATTTTTTTAAAAAAATTAATTTTGATATCAATATATTAAAAAAATTCAAAAATAATAAAAAATTAATTTAAAAAATTAATTTTTTTTAAATATAAAATGAGCTTTTAATAGATTTATTCCAACTAAGTTTTAATAGAAAGTTGAGTGCACTGATTAATATTATTTTTTAAATTATTTTTTATTTATCAATATGTTAAAATAATATATATTTTTTTATTTTTAAAATTTATTTTAATATTAATATATTAAACAATATAAAAATACAAAATAAATTAATCATATTTTTATTGAGGTTTTTGAACCTTCAGTCCACACACATTAGCTTCTGAAACTTAAAGAAAATGAGAGGCACCCCGTCCCTGTGTCAGAGGACTTTAGTTCACATTAGCTTCTGAAACACCCCGTCCCTGTGTCAGAGGACTATAGTCCACATTAGCTTCTGAAACTTAAAGAAAATGAGAGGCACCCGGTCTCTGTGTCAGAGGACTTCAGTCCACATTAGCTTCTTAAACTTAAAGAAAATGAGAGGCACCCGGTCTCTGTGTCAGAGGACTTCAGTCCACATTAGCTTCAGTCCACATTAGCTTCTGAAACTTTAAAGAAAATGAGATTCCCCCTGTCTCTCTGTCAGAGGACTTCACAGTTGCTACTTAGAGGAAGAATATCAAGGTGTGCAAAATGAAATTTACTGCATTTGAAAGTAGAATTAAAGAAAAAATCATTCATAAACACAAGTGTAAGCAAGAATTTCAGAGTTTTGAACTTTTATTGTCTGATTGTAAATGTCAATCTGTATTAATATATTAATACCTCAACCTCATGCATTACAATCTCAACCTGATCAGTTACCTTTTCAATTTCATATGTTACTGTATCATTAATTATGTTACAGTCTACACATTCATGCAGTTTTCAGTTATATACTTAGAGCCCATGGAAGAAAAAGTTTTGTTGTTGGGTGTTCAAAAAGTTGTGGAGCTGTTGGAAGAAGAAATGTGGCGCAAGCTTTTTTTCTACTGAACATGAGGATAAGAAGAAAAAAGAGATAAGAGAGTTGAAATGTGAAAATCAGAAATTAAAAGATCAACTCAAAAAGACTGAAGAAAAGGTCAAGATATTTGAAAAGAAAAAGGATTTCCAAAATGCAAAAATTAAAAAGCTACGATGAGAATATATGGAAATCATAAAAGCATTATACAAGAAGAATGAGTTGAAATGTGAAAATCAGAAATTAAAAGATCAACTCAAAAAGACTGAAGAAAAGGTCAAGATATTTGAAAAGAAAAAGCTCAAAAGGGCCGAATAAGAGGTCAAGAGACTTGAAAAGAAAAAAGGATTTCCAAAATACAGAAATTGAAAAGCTATGAAGAGAATATAGGAGAATCATAAATGCATCAAGGAGAATGCTCAAATAAAAGCAAAGAGGAAGGACTTCGAAGGCCAGGTAACAAAAATAACTTTTGAAATGGCAAAAAAAGAAAAGCAAGCTGAAAAAGAGTTATCCCTAGAAGTTCCTAAAACTAGATCAATGGTAAATCTTGTTAGAGAAATGAAAAGGAAGGAAAGAAAAAAGAGAAGCTAAAAAGGATGAAAACGTCATAAAATCTAAGCTACCATAACTGAATAATGATCTGTAACTAGTGAAACTGTTGAAGAAAAATGCATTGAATTTAATTAGCAAAATTCAACAGGACAAGTACAAAATATGGTAGCAAAATCTGAATTGTTACTATCAATAATGTCTGACTTTTAAAATGTTATTATCTTAATTTTGAACCTATACTCTTTTAATTTTGATCTGTTACTGTCTATAATATCTGACTGTTAATGTCTTAATTTTGAACTGTTACTGCCAATAAAATCTAACTTTTGAACTATTACAGTCTTAGTTTTGAATTGTTACTGTTTATAATATCTGACTTTTGAACAAGTACTCTCTTAATTTTGAACTATCTTATTGTCTCATTAAAAATGTTGCGTTACAACAATTGTTTATGGATGAGAGAAGAAATGTAGAAGAAATTCTTATCATTGGAAGACCTTTTCGACGTCTTAAATGAAAAATCCATCGCAAATAGTGTATCACTACTTAAAACCTGTTTGTTACTTAAATGGAATATTCATGGATAATTTACGTACATCTGTGCAGGTCATCGATATATTTTGTTATTTCTTGTTAGAAGATAAAGAAAGAAAATGGGTATCAGCTCCAAGAAAAGTAACCATACATGACAACATGATTTGGGTAAGTTATTAAATTATATGAAAAGACAAAATTAACAAAGTATTACGCAAGCTAACATAAATTATTATTCTTTCAGACACGAATAATTCATGAAGACACGAGGAGTGAAGTAGACCTACACCTGCAATAATGTAACAACCCTGATTTTCTACATCGTATTTTTTGTGATATATTGGAAATTTTCAGTAATTTTTTTTTATATAAGTTCCACTGAAATTTCTACCAAAATTTCAGCATAATTTTTTCTATACTAGGTCTCAAGTTATCGACAAAATTATATTACATTTTCAATTTTATTTCACAACTCGATCCAATCATCTTGGATCTTAACCCAACTCATAATTATCAACATAACACGTTTTATTCAATAACATTATACAATTTAAATTCACAAAATAAACAATGCATAATTCAATTGTTATAATATCATTATATAAACTATATCTTGCATAATAACATCATATAATGTAATTCAAGTGAAGGATTTGATTTCAACTATAAACATGCATGGCTAAAGAGGTACATAGAATTACAAGCATTAGATTAAAGTCATATATCCAAATTTACATGTTAATATTACATTTCAAGTTTTAGGAGATAAGTTTCTTAATTTAAAAATAATTACATGGTTGAAAGCAAAAACTAACTAAACTAAGTTTACTTCTAATGTGACCTTGATGGATTAGAAATATAGAAATTAACATGGCCATATAAAATATAAAACGGTAGTAACAAATAATGATAGATAATAATTTTCATTGAATTTCTTTTGATATATAAAATTAGGCATAGATCTCTTTTATTACATACATTTTCAATCTATTACCAATATCCATATAATATTCTATTTTATTTGTTGAGAATAATTTCATCTTGAAAATCTCATCACAACTCAATGGTTTCAAATACCATCTACTTATGAATCAATTCTCACTTGATACCAAGATTTTCCTCTCTTGGTATTATTAGTTTATCTCATTCCTTCGAGATAACTAATCAATACTTTCTTTCTTATTTTTCAGAAGGTAATTGCCGATACTAATGAATCTCATTAGTATTATTAGTCTTCCAATATCGGGTTAGACAAATCAATTTCATTCAAGTGCCGATATCAATAGAACCGATTGATATCATTAACCATTCTTACATCGAAATAATTAATTAATTCTTATTCATATTTGGTTTACCATCAAAGTTGTCAATGTCAAGAACCATTGACATCATTAGCTTCCTTACCTAGAGTAGCTAATCACACCAGAAATGGTTGTTGATATCATTAATTACTCTTAATCCAGAATAGTTGATCAACTTATCTTTTTCATTTAACCAAGAGAAACTATGCCAATGTTAGAAAATTTTACAAACATCATTAGTCACTTAATTACTCGGGATCGACTAATCAATTTAAGAAATGTTGGCACCAATGGAACCCAAACGATACCATTAGCTATTCAAATCTGGATAGCTAATCAATGTCTTCTCAACCTTCCATTCATACCGATCCCTTTTTATTTTTCTTATTAACATCATATACATTGTAACCACGGTTGCTAGGTATCATTCACACACAACCTTAGTTACCGATACTACGGTCACTAAGCATCATTCACATAACCTTGGACACCCTCATCACAATGCCAAGTAACAATTTATGTTGTTAGCCACCCTCATCACAATGCCAAGTATCAATTTATGCCGTTAGCCAACCTCATCATGGTGCTAAGTATCATCGTAATGTATTCTTAGCAACTGACACTATATTGACTAGTTATCTATCATTTCTACTCTAATATTTGAGTCATTGTGTATAACCAATCCATATCAAGGTATGTAAGATAATCATGTCTATTTCAAAGTTATCATGGCTAATTCGATACCTATCAATGTATGCAAGGTAATCGTACCTATTCTAAAATAACATAATTAATTTGATACATAACAATGCACACAAGGTACTCATATTCGTTCAAATATTAACCTAACTAACTTGATCCATATCATTGTACCCAAGATACACATGTTCATTCAAACATTATCCTAATTAATTGATCTATATTGGTGTACCTCTTATTCATTCCAATAATATCATCACAAGTTTGATACATATCATTGTACGTAAGGTACTTGTATCCATTCCAATTATATCATAATTAGTTGATACACATCAATATACACAAGGTACTCATATTCTTTCTAATATTTATCAAAACAATAAAACAATAAATTTTGAAATTTATCAATAAGTTTACAAAAATTAAAAAGACAAGGTGCGATGCACCTACCTGTTTCCCCAACTGACTGAGTCTCTTCAACTACTAACAACCCTGCTTTAGACATCTTTTCTATTTGAGAATCAAGAGATACAATCAGTATCCTTTTATAATTTTATCAGAATGTGTGTTCTCATACTATTGCAATATCATTCACATGAATTCATCACCATATTTTCATTTCATTCTTGCTAACCCAATTTAAACATACGTTTCAGTAAGGTTAAAGTTTCTCCTAACTCAATTAGAACTAATACAATCCAAACGATAAAGTTAACCATCATTATATCATGAGACATATACCAACAAATAAGAGTATGTTAAGGGATAGATCTTCATAGATCGAAACAAAACAAAACAGAATTGAAAATTGACAATATACTGTTTACCAATGAATAACTTCTCGTAGGATTTTCTAATCCCGATCTCCACTGTGTAGAATGTAGAGCTCATCAATATGATCAAATATCCAAAATTGAGTAGGATCTAACGGTGGATGAAGAAGGAAACCGCCAACGATCATGACTGACCCGTAGACAAGTTTTCCTTGAAATGTTACGAGGGTTATATCTCTCACTAAACTAGAGCCTTCAAATCCCAACAGTTCGATGTTAGAGGGTGGTGAGGAGCATAATATATTGAAACCCTAACTCAATTCAACGGTGAAATACATAGATATGGCCGTTTGTGATTCTACTCTCAAGGTACTCTCTCTCTCTCTCTCTCTCTCTCTCTCTCTCTCTCTTTCTTCCTTTCATTCGACCGTCCTAGGTATTTTCATCATAATTTTGCTATTTATATAGCAAATCTATCCATATTTACTACAACACCCTTATATCAAGTTTGGGTATCTTTTTTGTTCAACCAAATGCCTTTTCTCAATCCGCTTTTAAAATACCATGCGAAAAATCTCTCTCTAAAATTTCTTTTCTAATAATTCAATACTATTTCATTTTATTTTATTTTATTTTAACTAACCCATCTCATTTCTGGTTCTAAATTTTCAATAATTTTATTAACATTATAAAATTTGATCGGGGCTTTACAATTTACCACCATTTTTATTTTATTTATCGCTATTCAATTCGTCACGGTGAAGTCTTTTGTTGGGGTTTCACAAAGTTACCACCGAGTCATCCGTATATTTAAATATTTAAATTATAAATTTCTGGAGTTTCATAGCCAAAGATCGCCCTTCTAATAGTGTCTGAAGCCACCTCTGCTGCTCCTATATGTCAAGTAATGTCTTCCCCTAACTATGAACCCATTGCATTCTCTAATGCTGACATGTATGAGGCTTGGCATGGTGCTATGCGAGATGAAATTCAAGTCTTACACTCTAACGACACCTGGTCCTTGGATTCTTTACATCCTTTAATGAATGTTATTGGCAGTTGGTGGGTGTATAGGATAAAACGCAATGTGAATGGCAACATTGAGCAATATAAGGCAAGATTAGTTGCTAAAAGTTTTACTCTGCAAGAAAACATTGATTACTCTAAGACTTTCAGTCCTGTTATTAATTAAGCGACCGTCAAATTAGTTTTATTAATTTCATCGTAAGTTAAACAACTCCTATCACTCAATGACATGAAGTAGAAACCTTTAAACAATGCTAGATTTGACAGTAATACTTGTATTTTATCTTGTTTTAGTTACACAAAATGATTATAAGATATTTTGAGATAAACAATGCTAGATTGCTAAATATTTTATAAGGGTGATAGGGAATCCCAATAACCTAGCATTTTCATTGTTTTAGTTGAAAAAAATGAAATACATGAAGTTGAAACCTTTAAACAATAAAACAGAAACAAATCAAAGGACCGACCATAATGAATGAAATTTGATAAGAACACTTGTATTTTTCCTTGTTTCAGTTACACAAAATGAGCATAAGATATTTTAAATAAACAATGCTACATTGCTAAATATTTTATAAGGGTGACAGGAAACCCTATATAACCTGCCATTTTCCTTGCTTTACGTGAAAAACATGAAATACATTAAGTAGAAACTCTTAAACAATAAAACAATATCAATTCAAAAGACATAGAGTAATAAATGAAATTTGACAATAACACTTGTATTTTTCCTTGTTTTATTTACATAAAATGAGCATAATATATTTCAGATAAACAATGTTAGATTGCTAAATAATTTATAAGAGTGATAAAGAACCTCATAACCTGCCATTTTTCTTATTTTAGTTGAAAAAATAAAATACATGAAGTAGAAACCTTTAAACAATAAAACAAAAATTGTTCAAAAGACCAACAATAACAGATGAAATTTAATAGTAACGCTTGTATTTTTCCTTGTTTTAGTTACACAAAATGAGCATAAGATATTTCAGATAAACAACGTTAAATTGCTAAATATTTTATAAAGGTGACAGTGATGCGAATCCTAGCAAAATTAAATGGAATTCACGAACCCAAGATCTATCTAATCCAAGTTTGCTAAAAATAAGATGAACTTATCACAATGGAAGACATGCTTCAAGGCTACAAGACTATATACCAACTCAACCACAACGCCTACACCTGGAGACGAGCAAAAGGAATATAAATTCACAACAAAGATTGATCAATTCTTTGTAGAGTTTAAAGTTCAATCAAGAACCAAGATTGACAACCAAAAGTCGGCAAAATCATAATATTATTAGCCAAAAACTAATCTGAAAATTATTCTCAAGAATATTTATACCCCAAGCCAAAAACCTTAGTTTTCCTAATGGGTCACATATAAACCCAATTTAAATAATAATCAACCCATGTTAAAACTAGCCTAAACTAATTAAAATAAATAAAATAAACAAGTTTGAAACCCAAACAAGTGTTTCCTCATAAAATAAAGAAAATTTAATAGACCATCTAATTTAATAAGACACGTTTGGTTATTTTTGTATTCTGTCAGGCAGCAGCAAAACCCAACTTCAAATGGATGGTTCCCTCTCATCTTAAAGAATTAGAAGGTGTGCCACCCATATTTAATATCGTTGAAAAGATATGAAAGTCTAGTTTCCATCCCAATTAGAATCACCTCAAAATTTGACATGTAGCTCCAGTTATGATAAAAAAAGGTATCGAAAGGTCAAACTGACTGAATTTAGTCTTCTTCTCCCAATCCTTGTGTAATGATCTTGGTTCCACCAACAAGCCCCTCTTAAACATGAATCAAATTAATCACGGCTTGCTCCTCATTATTTAATATCCTCTTGAACTCCACCTTAGCCCACGAATCTTGAAGAAGTCCATTGAAAACCTCTTTGAACCTCTTAGCTCTAAGCCTTGTAACTAGGCCAACTAGAACCTCCAATGGATCTTTTGGTGCTTGGATCGCATCAGATGAGGAAACTTATAACCTTCCATTTTCCTTGTTTTAGTTGAAAAATAGGAAGTAGAAATCCTTAAACAATAAAACAGTAATAGTTCAAAAGACAGAGAGTAACAAATGAAATTTGACAGTAACGCTTGTATTTTTTCTTGTTTTATTGACATAAAATGAGCATAAGATATTTCAGATAAACAATGCTAGGTTACTAAATATTTTATAAGGGTGATAGGGAACCTCATAACCTTTCATTTTCCTTGTTTTAGTTAAAAAACATGAAATACATAAAGTAAAAACCCATAAACAATAAAACAGTAACAATTTAAAAGACAGAGAGCAATGAATGAAATTTGACAGCAGTTCTCAATTTATTTGATCACATATATGTATATTTCTTTTTCATTTAGAATTTCTTAAATACAAAACCGTGTTGAAGAAGCTTGAGTATAAAGTTTTTTTTTAGAAAACAATATCTAACCTACGGCGAAACCCAGGTCAAGTATCTAGTAATAACCAATTAATAACCTACATGTGCTAATAACATCTCTACGTGTTCCATCCATCACCTCCATTCCATTGCAGTTTTCATCCCATCATCCCTGCAGCTTTTCCATTTTTTAATAGCTGGCATCTCCCAACTTTTCCCTTTACCCAATAAATTTCATATATTATTCCTCAATTTTTATTTACAATGACTAAGCAACACAACAACAACAATAAGAGAGCAATCATCAATAACCTACATGTGCTAATAACATCTCTACATATTCCTTCCATTACCTTTGCAGCTTTAATATTTCAATAGCCGGTGCCTCCTAATTTCTCCCTTAACCCAATAAATTTCATATATTATTCCCAACTTTTCATAATGACTAAGGAACACAACAATAACACTAAGAGAGCACAATCGGTAACGATCACAAGAAATCTGGGACGATGAGCAAGGCAATTTCTTCTGTATCATTGTCTGTGCAGAGTTGTTATAGAGAGTGGTGAGCTTTTGTTTTGCCTTGTGAATCTTTCCTTCTTGATGTTATTGATTGTGTTTTTTCAATCTTTGCTCACAAGAAATTTGAGCTTTTGTTTTGCCTTTGTCTCAATCTAAGTTAAAGCCCGACAAAGTGGTATCTTTTCTAATTTCAGTTCATTTGGATTCAGATTATATTATTTTCAAATGGAAGAAGCTTCTTCTAGTTTTTCTACCGTTTTTATTGGAAGAAACAATTTGTTTTCACAATGCGGAGCTTAAAATAACCAATGAAAAATGCTTGATAAGAGAACATGTGAGAGGCCTACCTGAGAGATGTCTTAGAAGCATCTTATTGTAGACATTCTCGGAACAAAAGTAAGTTACTGTCATTTTTCTTCTATTGGTATGTTTATGATTTTGCAATTTTGCTTCTATTAATTGATGAATTTATTTTTATTATCCAGTGGTGCAAAGCGCACTGATTTCATCATTCCGAGAGAGGTCCTAATGAATGTAGTTGATCTTGACATGGATTTTACCCCCCCTCTAGTTGTCGCCGCCCCCCATGATGCTGCCTTTGCCTCCTGTGCTGCCTACTTCACCTTCAAGCACACCAGGAAAAGGCTCATCAAGAAATTTTTTTGGCAAACATCCATTCTTAAATATTTTAACAAATAAATTTTATTATATGGATTTTTATGAATTTTCTATGAATTTGAATTGACATTCTATATTTTCTATATTTTCTCAACCCTCACTCTTCATTTTGCATATATTTTCTAAAGCATATAGATTAATATGAGAAGAAAAAAGAAAATAATGAATTCCATAAAATGAGCATAAGATACCATTATCCTTGTTTTAGTTGAAAAAAAATAAAATACATGAAGTAGAAACCCTTAAATAATAAAATAATAACATTTCAAAAGTCAGACTGTAATAGATGAAATTTGACGGTAACAATTATAATTTTTCTAGTTTCAGTTATACAAAATGAGCATAAGATATTTCAGATAAACAATGCTAGATTACTAAATATTTTATAAGGGTGACTAGGAACCTCATAACCTACCATTTTCCTTGTTTTAGTTGAAAAAAGTTAAATACATGAAGTCGAAACCCTTAAACAATAAAACAGAAATAGTTCAAAGGACCAACAGTAACAAATAAAATTTAACAGTAACAATTGTATTTTTCCTTGTTTTAGTTACACAAAATGAGAATAAGATATTTTAGATAAAGAATGCTAGATTGCTAAATATTTTATAAGGGTGACAAGGAACCCCATCATTGCTATTTTCCTTGTTTTACGTGAAAAACTTGAAATACAGGAAGTAGAAACCCTTAAACAATAAAACAATAACAATTCAAAAGATAGAGAGTAACAGATGAAATTTGATAGTAACGGTTGTATGTTTTCTAGTTTTATTTACATAAAATAAGCATAAGATATTTCAGATAAAGAGTGCTGGATTGTAAAATATTTTATAAGAGTAACAGGGAACCCTATAAACTTGCCATTTTCCTTGTTTTAGTTGAAAAAAATAAAATACATGAAGTAGAAACCCTTAAACAATAAAACAGTAACAATTCAAAAGACATAGTAACTGATAAAATTTGACAGTGCATTTGTATTTTTCCTTGTTTTAGTTACATAAAATTAGCATAAGATATTTAAGATAAACAGTGCTAACTTGCTAAATATTTTATAAGGGTGACAAAGAACCCCATGACCTGTCATTTTCCTTGTTTTAGTTGAAAAAAAATGAAATACCTGAGTTCTTTGGAAATGTCCATACATATTTTTATTCTTTTTATCTTCAATTAAATGAAAAATAGGATTTAATAAAAAAAATTCAAACACAGGGGATTGTTATTACATGCAAGTCGTAGCCGATGTTAGTGTGTTTAGTGCATCTACACAATAAGTTCATGACAGGGCCTCATTTAGTGTTTATTGTTTAGTGATTTCTTTGGAAACGTCCTCTTTACTTTCTCTGTTAGTTTTTATTTTTTTCCATCCTAAATTTTACAAAAATTATTTAACACACTGAGCTCATGTTAGTCCCGGGCGTTTCATGAGCCGGGATCATCTAGTTTATATCATGCACATTGGTCTTGAATATGTTATCTGAGTTCCTTGGAAATGTCCACGCTTATTTTTATTCTTTTTATCTTCAATTATATGAAAATTAGGATTTAATAAAATAAATTCAAACGCAGGAGGATTGCTATTACACGCAAGTCGTAGCCAATGTTCGTGTGTTTAGTGCATCTCTGTAATGAGTTCATGATAGGGCCTCCTTTAGTGTTTATTGTTTAGTGATTTTTTAGAAACGTCCACCGTACTTTATCTTTTAGTTTTTATTCTTTTCTATCCTAAATTTTACAAAATTTATTTGACACAATAAGCTGATGTCAGTCCCTACCAGCAGGCATCTCATGAGCCTGGATCATCCGATTTATATCATGTGCACTTGTCTTGAATATGTTCCTTGAGTTCCTTGGAAATGTCCATGCTTATTTTTTTTTCTTATTACCTTCAATTATATGAAAATTAGGATTTAATAAAAAAATTCGAACACAAGGGGATTGCTATTACACGAAAGTCATAGCTGATGATCCAGGCTCATGAAATGCCTGCATGAGCTTATTGTGTAAAATAATTTTTCTAACATTGAGGATAGAAAAGAATAAAAAGTAACAGAGAAAGTAGGGTGTATGTTTTAGAAAAAATCACTAAACAAGAAACATTAAAGTAGGCTATTGTTTTAGAGAAAGTAGTGTTTTATTGTTTAGTGATTTCTTGGAAACGCATAATGTTTTAGAGAAAATAGTGTTTATTGTTTAGTGATTTCTTTGGAAACGCACACTCTACTTTCTTTATTACGTTTTATTCTTTTTTATCCTCAATGTTAGAAAACTTATTTTGCACAAAGAGCTCATACGAGTGTTTCATGAGCCTGGATCATCTAGTGGATATCGTGCACACTGGTCTTGAATATGTTCCCTGAGTTCATTGGAAATTTTCACGCTTATTTTTATTCTTTTTATCTTTAATTAAATGAAAATTAGGATTTAATAAAAAAATCAAACACAGGGGGATTTCTATTACACACAAGTCGTAGCCGATGTTGGTGTGTTTAGTGTATATACATAATGAGTTCATGGTAGAGCGTACTTTGGTGTTTATTGATTATTGATTTCTATGGAAATGTGCACCCTACTTTCTCTGTAAATTTTTATTATTTTGTATCCTCAATGTTAGATAAATTATTTTACACAATGAGCTCATGCGAGCGTTTCATGAGCCCGGATCATCTGGCGAAAATCGTGCGCTCTAGTCTTGAATATATTCCTTGAGTTCCTAGGAAATGTCCAAGCTTATTTTTATTATTTTTATCTTCAATTATATGAAAAATTAGGTTTTAATAAAAAAAAATTTAAACACAGGGGGATTGCTATTACATGAAAGTCTTAGCCGATGTTAATGTGTTTACTGTATCTACACAATGAGTTCATGGTAGGGCTTATTTTAGTGTTGATTGTTTAGTGATTTCTTTGGAAATGTACACCATACTTTCTTTGTTACTTTTTATTCTTTTCTATCCTCAATGTTAGAAAAATTATTTCACACAATGAGCTCATACGGGCGTTTCATGAGATTGGATCATCCGACAGATGTAGTGCACACTAGTCTTGAATATATTCCCCGAGTTCCTTGGAAATGTTCACACTTATTTTTATTCTTTTTATCTTCAATTATATTGAAATTAGGATTGAATAAAAAAAATTGAACAAAGAGGGATTGCTATTACACGCAAGTCGTAGCCGATGTTAATGTGTTTAGTGCATCTACACAATGAATTCATGATAGAGCCTCTACTTTGAATATGTTCCCTTGAGTTCCTTGGAAATGTCCACGCTTATTTTTATTCTTTTTATCTTCAATTATATGAAAATTAGGATTTAATAATAAAAAATTCAAACACAGGAGGATTGCTATTACATGCAAGTTGTAGCCGATGTTAGTGTGTTTAATGGATCTACACAATGTTTTCATTGCAGGGCCTCCTTTAGTGCTAATTATTTATTTATTTATTTTGAAACAAACATCCTACATTCTCTGTTACTTTTTATTCTTTTTTATCCTCAATGTTATAAAAATTATTTTATACAATGAGCTCATGTGGGCATTTCATAAGCATGGATTATCCGGTGAAAGTCGTGCACACTTGTCTTGAATATGTTCCCTTAGTTCCTTGAAAATGTCCATGCTTATTTTTATTATTTTTATCTTTAATTATATGAAAATTAGGATTCAATAATAAAAAATTCAAACACAAGGGGATTGCTATTACACGCAAGTCGTAACCGATGTTAGTGTGTTTAGTTCATCTACACAATTAGTTCATTGCATGGCCTTATTTAGTGCTGATTGTTTATTGAATTCTTTTGAAACAAACACCCTACTTTCTCTGTTAGTTTTTATTCTTTTATATCCTCAATATTAGAAAAATTATTTTACATAATGAGCTCATGCAGGCGTTTCATGAGACTGGATCATTTGGCGGATGTCGTGCACATTGGTCTTGAATATGTTCGTTGAGTTCCTTAGAAATGTCAACGCTTATTTTTATTCTTGTTAACTTCAATTATATAAAAATTGGGATTTAATTAAAAATTTTGAACATAGGGGGATTGTTATTACACGCAAGTCATAGCCGCTGTTATTATGTTTAGTGCATCTACACAATGAATTCTTGGCATAGCCTACTTTAATGTTTATTGTTTAGTGATTTCTTTGGAAACATACACCCGACTTTCTCTGTTAGTTTTTATTCTTTCCCATCCTCAATGTTAGAAAAAGTATTTCACACACTAAGCTCATGCGGGCGTTTCATGAGCCTGGATCATCCGGCGGAAGGCGCGCGCATTGGTCTTGAATATGTTACATGAGTTCCTTGGAGATGTCTAAACTTATTTTTATTCTTTTTATCTTCAATTATATGAAAATTAGGATTTAATAAAAAAAATTAAACGTAGAGGGATTGCTATTACACGCAAGTTGTAGCCAAAATTAGTGTTTAGTGCATCTATACAATGTGTTCATAGCAGGGCCTCATTTAGTGTTTATTGTTTGGTAATTTCTTTGGAAACGTACACCCGACTTTCTCTGTTAGTTTGGATTATTTTACACAATGAGCTCATGTAGGCATTTTATGAGCTTGGATCATTCAGTAGATGTCATGCGCGCTAGTCTTGAATATGTTCCCTGAGTTCCTTGGAAATGTCCACTCTTATTTTTATTCTTTTTATCTTCAATTATATGAAAATTAGGATTTATTAAAAAAATTCAAACATATGGGGATTTCTATTACACACAAGTCGTAGACGATGTTAGTGTATTTAGTGCATCTACATAAGTAGTTCATGGTAGTCTACTTTAGTGTTTAGTGTTTTGTGATTTTTTTTTTGCAAACATACACCCTACTTTTTCTGTTAGTTTTTATTCTTTTCTATCCTTAATGTTAGAAAAATTATTTTACATAATGAGCTTATGCAGGCATTTCACGAGCCTAAATCATTTAGCGGATGTAGTGCGTACTGGTCTTGAATATGTTCCCCGAGTTCCTTTGGAAATGTCCACTCTTATTTTTATTCTTTTTATCTTTAATTATATGAAAATTAGGATTTTTAAAAAAATCAAACATAGAGGGATTGCTATTTCACGCAAGTCGTAGCCAATGTTAGTGTGTTTAGTGAATCTACACAATGAGTTCATGGCAAGGCCTCCTTTAATGTTTATTGTTTAGTGAATTCTTTGAAAACATCCACCCTACTTTCTTTATTATTCTTTATTCTTTCTATCTTAAATTTTACAAAAAATATTTTACACAATGAGCTCATGTCAATCTCGACCAGTGGGCGTTTCATGAGCCTGGATCATCCAGTATATGTCAGGCGCCGGCTATTGAAAAATTGAAGTTGCAGAGGTGATAAAGCCCTCTATCATCACTACAGCTTCAATTTTTCAATAGCTGGTATCTCCTAATTTCTCCCTTAACCAATAAATTTCATATATTATTCACCACTTTTCACAATGACTAAGGAACACAACAGTAACGCTAAGAGAGCATGATTAGTAATGATCACAAGAAATCTGGGACGATGAGCAAAGTAATTTCTTCTGTATCACTGTCTGTGCAGAGGTGTTATAGAGAGAGTGGTGAGCTTTTGTTTTGTCTTGTGAATCATTCCTTCTAGATGTTATCGATTGTGTTTTTTCAATCTTTTCTCACAAGAAATCTGAGCTTTTGTTTTGTCGTTGTTTCAATCTATGTTAAGGCGCGACAAAGTGGTGTCTTTTGTAATTTCAATTCATTTGAATTCATATTATATTATTTTCAAATGGTAGAAGCTTCTTCTAGTTTTTCTACCATTTTTATTGGAAGAAACAATTTGTTTTCACAATGGGGAGCTTGAAATAACCAATGAAAAATGCTTGATAAGCGGACATGTGGTAGTCCTACCTGAGAGATATCCTAGGAGCATCTCATTGCAGACATTCTCGGAACAAAAGTAAGTTGCTGCTATTTTTCTTATATTGGCATGTTGTTTATGATGCTGCAGTTTTGCTTATATTAATTTGATGGATTTGTTTTTATTGTCCAGTGGTACAAAGTGCACTGATTTCATCATTTTGAGAGAGGTCTCAATGAATGTAGTTGATCTCGACATGGATGTTGCCCCCCCTTCGGCTGCCGCCGCCCCAATGATGTTGCCTCCACCTCCCACGTTGCCTACTTCACCTCCGAGAACACCATGAAAAGGCCCACCAAGAAAACATTTGGGCAAGCATCCATCCTTAAATAACTTTTGAAATGGAAAAAAAAAGAAAAGCAAGTTGAAAAGGAGTTATCCCTAAAAGTCTCTAAAACCATATCAATGGTAAGCGTTGTTAGAGAAATGAAGATGAAGGAAATAGATAAAGGAAAAAAAGGAAGGAAGGAAAAACATAAACTAAAAAGGATGAAGACATCATAAAAACTAAGCTACCACAACTGAATAAAGATCTTTAACTAGTGAAACTTTTGAAGAAAAACACATTGAATTTGATTGACAAAATTCAACAGGACAAGTACAAAACATGGTAGCAAAATATGAACTATTACTGTTTTAATTTTGAACTTATACTCTCTTAATTTTGATCCGCATGCTTTTTAATATCCGATCATGTAATGTCTTAGTTTTGAACTGTTACTGCTAATAAAATCTAACTTTTAAACTATTACAGTTTTAATTTTGAACTGTTACTCTCTTAGTTTTAAACTATCATTGTCAACTTTTGAATTGTCTTATTGTTTCATTAACAATGTTGGGTTACAACAATTGTATATAGATGAGAGAAGAAATGTGAAAGAAATTCTTATCATTGGAAGACCTTTTCGACGTCCTAAATGAAAAATCTATTGCAAATAGTGTAAGTGTATCACTAATTAAACCTGTTTGTTACTTCAATGGAATGTGCATGGATAATTTACGTAAATCTGTGCAAGTCATCTATGTATTTTGTTGTCTCTTGTTAGAAGATAAAGAAAGAAAAGGGATATCAGCTCCAAGAAAGTAATCATACATGGCAACATGATTTGGGTAAGTTATTAAAATTGTATAAAAAGACAACTAACAAAGTATTACTCAAGCTAATATAAATTTTTATTCTTTCAGACACGAATAATTCATGAAGACACGAGGAGTCAAGTAGACCTACACCTGCAGTAATGTAACAACCCTGATTTTCTACATCATTTTTTCACGATATATTGGAAATTTTCAATAATTTTATTTTTATACAAGTTCCATCAAAATTTCTACAAAAAAATCAGCAGAGTTTTCCCTATATTGGGAGGTCCCAAGTTATCGATAAAATTATATTACATTTTCAATTTTATTTCACAACCTGATTCAATTATCTTGGATCTCAACCCAACTTATCATCATCAACATAACAAGTCTTATTCAATAACATTATACAATTTAAGTTCACAAAATAACAATGCATAATTCAATTGTCACATAATATCATCATATAAACTATATTTTGCATAATAACATCATATAATGTAATTCAAGTGAAGGATTTGATTTCAACTATAAAATGCATGGTTAAATAGGTATTTAGAATTACAAGCATTAGATTAAAGTCATACATTCAAATTTATAGGTTAATATTACATTTCAAATTTTAGGAGATAAGTCTCTTAATTTACAAATAATTACATGGTTGAAAGCAAAAGGTAACTAAACTAAGTTTACTCCTAACTCAACCTTGATGGATTTGAAAATAGAAATTAACATATACATATAAATATAAAACGATTGTAACAAATAATTATAGGTAATAATTTTCATGGAATTTCTTTTGATACATAAAATTAAGCATAAACCTCTTTTACGACATACATTTTTCATCTATTACCAATATCCATATAATATTCTATTCCATTCGCTGAGAATAATTTCATCTTGGAAATCTCATCACAACTCAATGGTTTCAAATACCATCTCCTTATGAATCAATTCTTACTTGATACCAAGATTTTCCTCTCTTGGTATTATTAGCTTATCTCATTCCTTTGGGATAACTAATCAATACTTTCTTTTTTATTTTTCAGAAGGTAATTGTCGATACTAATGAATCTCATTAGTATCATTAGTCTACCAATATCGGGTTAGACAAATCAATTTCATTCAAGTGCCGATATCAATACAACCGATTGATATCATTAACCATTTCTACCCCGAAATAGTTAATCAATTATTATTCACATTTGATATACCATCAGAGTTGTCGATGTCAAGAACCATTGACATCATTAGCCCCCTTACCTAGAGTAGCTAATCACACCAGAAATGGTTGTCGATACCATGTGACTCATTGATATCATTAACTATCCCTGATCCAGAATATTTGATCAACTTATCTTTTTCCTTTAACCAGGAGAAGCCATGCCGATGTTAGAAATCTTTACAAACATCATAAGAAACCCAATTACTCGGGATTGACCAATCAATTTAAGGAATGTCAGCACTACCAACCCCAATGATACCATTAGCTATCTAAACTCAGATATCTAATGAACGTCATCTGAAATGCTGGTACCAATGAAACCTCATTAATACCATTAGCTATCCAAACCCCGATAGCTAATCAATGTCATCTGAAATGCCGGTACCAATGGAACCCTATTGATTCCATTAGCTATCCAAACCTGGATAGCTAATGAATATCTTCTCAACCTTCCATTCATACCGATCCCTTTTCATTTTTCTTATTAATATCATATATATTGTAACCACGGTTGCCAAGTATCATTCACATACAACCTTAGTTACTGATACTACGGTCACTAAGCATCATTCACATAACCTTGGACATCCTCATCACAATGCCAAGTATCAATTTATGTTGTTATCCACCCTCATCACAATGCCAAGTATCAATTTATGCCGTTAGCCACCCTCATCATGATGCTAAGTATCATCGTAATGTATTCTTAGCAACTGACACTATGGTGACTACCTATCTCTCATTTCTACTCTAATCTCTAAGTCATTGTGTATACCTAATCCATACCGAGGTATGTAAGATAATCACGTATATTTCAAAGTTATCATGACTAATTCGATACCTATCAATATATGCAAGGTAATTGTAATTATTCTAATAATAACATAATTAATTTGATACATAATAATGCACACACAATACTCATGTTCGTTCAAATATTAATCTAACTAACTTGATCTAATTTTTTACGCAAGATACACATGTTCATTTAAACATTATCCTAATTAATTTATCTATACTGTTGTACATAAGATACTCTTATTCATTCCAATAATATCATCACAAGTTTGATACATATTATTATACATAAGGTACTTATATTCATTCCAATTATATCATAACTAGTTGATATATATCAATATACGTAAGGTATTCATATTCATTCTAATATTTATCGAAGCAATAAAATAATAAATTCTGAAATTTATCAATAAGTTTACACAAATTAAAAAGACAAGGCGCGATGCACCTACCTGTTTCCCTTCAACTATTGACAACCCTACTTCAGACATCTCTTCTATTTGAGAATCAAGAGATACAATCAGTACCCTCTTATAATTTTATCACAATGTGCATTCTCATACTATTACAATATCATTCACATGAATTCATCACCATATTTTCATTTCATTTTCCATTTATTTCATTCTTTTTAACCCAATTTAAACATACATATTAGTAAGGTTAAAGTTTCTCCTAACTCAATCAGAACTATTACAATCCAAACGGTGAAGTTAACCATAATTATCTCATGCAACACATACCAAAACATAAGAGCATGTTAACGGATAGATCTTCCTAGATCGGAATAAAACAGAATTGAACTGAAAATTGACAATATATTATTCACCAATAAATAACTACTTGTTGGATTTTCTAATCCTGATCTCCACCGTGCAAAACGTAGAGCTCATCAATATGACCAACATATCCAAAATTGAGTAGGATCCAATGGTGGACGGAGAAGGAAACCGCTAGAGATCGTGATTGGCCCGCGGACAAGTTTTCCTTGAAATGTTGCGAGGGTTATATCTCTCACACTAAACCAGAGCCTTCAAATCCCAACAGTCCGATGTTAGAGGGTGGTGAGGAGCATAATATATCCAAACCCTAACTCAATTCAATAGTGAAATATAGAGATATAGTCGTTTACGATTCTGCTCTCAAGGTACTCTCTCTCTCTCTTCATTTCATTCAGTCGTCCTAGGTATTTTCATCATAATTTTGTATTTATATAGCAAATATATCCATATTTACTAAAACACCCTTATATCAAGTTTGGGTACCTTTTTCGTTCAACCAAATGCCTTTTCTCAGTCCGTTTTTAAAATACCATATGAAAAATCTGCCTCTCTAAAATTTCTTTTCTAATAATTTAATACTATTCCATTTTATTTTATTTTAACTAACCCATCTCATTTTTTGTTCTAAATTATCAATAAAATCAAATTGAAAATAACTATGATCAATCTCTTAATCTCCCATCAATGTCCAAGAATATATGTCAAGAATATATGCATTATAAACAAGAATACAATCAAGAAGGATAGAGAGAATAGATTTTCATGAATTCATTTACATGCAAACTTCAAAACTCAATTAATCATTGGGATTTAAATGAATCTATGTCATGCCAAAGTGAT
Organism: Populus deltoides; assembly: GCA_015852605.2. Taxonomy (NCBI): domain Eukaryota; kingdom Viridiplantae; phylum Streptophyta; class Magnoliopsida; order Malpighiales; family Salicaceae; genus Populus; species Populus deltoides. The sequence continues at coordinate 12,557,818 of CM027582.2, read as the reverse complement.
AGGTCCTCTCATTGATATATACTCCAACACTCACGTGTTTAGGGCTTATGTATTTAAATCTCTCAAATGCAATCAATGAATATGTTCTACCATAAGCTTGCTTTTCAATCTCATCTCCATTATTAAAATGTTACAAGCAATGCATGAATCAAAAGGTCTTACTTTTCAGTTGTAATGGGGCTAAGGTTAAGGTGAGGTAAAAGAAAGGAAAACAAAAGGCTAAAACCAAAGGAAGTAAAGCATTCTAAAAAAAATTGATTTTTCAAACAAGATATCCCATCAAAGCACATAGATTTTCCATCTTTAAGCCACAATACTTAACTTCATTTGATTTTAAGAACTAAAAGGACCACTTTTTTTCTATTTTTTTCTTTTCTTTTTCTTTTTCTTTCACCTTTAGCAACTTTGCCCATCTTTTCATCAAGCATCACTTTTTTTTTTCACATAATTTCCAACCATAATCCATGAGATATCAACAAGTATATGCTCTATTAATCCTTAGCCAGGGAAAAAGAAAAACATATAAAAAGTTAAGGCTTACACATGGGTTAAGCAAATAAAAGATAAACAAGGTCAAAAGGGGCTCACTAATGATAATATGCTTTAGTTTAGCTTTTTGGCTCTATGGTTAAAATTCCTAATATCCTTTATCATCTTCATGCACACATGTAATGTGAATGTAATATCAATAAGATACAAAGCAAGTTCTAAAGATACATATCATTAAAAGAATGCACAATCAAAGAATATAATGTTAAAGGCTCAAAAGTTTACATTGGTATGACACTATAAAGTCAACATGACATATTTTCAAAGTCAATCCTTAAACCAATTAAACGTTAAAACTTGCATGCACACTCATTCATTCAATTTATATCTTCATCTATCTCAACTAATTCTCATACATAATACTCATATTCTCATAAACCAATGGGAGTTCAAAAAGATCAAACATAGATTTTTTTTTGTTTTTTTTTACGCAATAAAGAAAACCAAGATTCTCTCAATACCCCCACACTTTAAACACAACATTTTCCTCAATGTTGAAATAAAAGAAAAAGAATATAAGAGAAGGATAAAAATAAAGTAAAATGTGAAAAATATAAGATAAGGGAAAAAGAAAGCAAATCTGATTCTTTTTTTCTTTTTGTGCTGTGTTACCTCCTAGTATGTGCTTTTTTATTTATTTCATTGGCTCAACATGTGGCATGCTCATTCTTCATAGATTGGTTCAGCTCACTCCACAGAAGTGGTGAGTTCTGTCGTCCAACCTTCATAAAAAGGTTTCAAGCGATGCCCATTGACTTTAAGCATTTTGTTTGTTTCTAAACTCATAATTTCAACTGCACTGTAAGAAAAAAAATTAGAAACAACAAAGGGTCCAATCCAACGAGAGCGCAACTTTCCAGGGAAATAGTTTCAAACGCGAATGATAAAAGAGGACTTTGTCTCCAACATGAAACTCTTTTCTCGTATCATTTGATCATGAATACTCTTAGTCTTTTCTTTGTAAATCATTGCATTCTCATAAGCATCATTTTGTATATCTTTTAACTCTTGCAATTGCAACTTTTTCGCAATCCCAGCAGCATCATAATCCATTTTATATTGTTTAATGGCCCAAAAAGCTTTATGTTCAACCTCCACGGATAGATGGCATGCTTTTTCATAAATCATCATATAAGGTGACATTCCTATAGGTGATTTGTATGCAGTCCGATAAGCCCAAAGTGCATCACTAAGTCATAGACTCCAATTTCGTCGGTTAGGTTGCACTGTTTTCTCTTAAATGAACATAATTTCTCGATTTGAAATTTTAGTTTCACCATTCGTTTGAGGATGGTAGGTTGTGGAAGTCTGATGAGTCACATGGTATTTGCGGAGTAATGCTTCCATTGAATGATTGCAAAAATGAGTGTCATGATCACTAATGATACCTTTAGGGATTCCAAACCTGTCTAATATGTGAGTCCTAACAAAATCTAAAACAAACTTAGCATCGTTAGTTTGTGCAGCTTTTGCCTTAATCTATTTGAACACATAATCAACAGCAAGAAGGATATAAAGATTACCAAAGAAGAAGGAAAGGGACCCATAAAATCAATACCTCGAACATAAAAAATTTCACTTACAAGAATATTCGTTAAAAACATTTAATTCTTATGAGTGATATTACCTGTTCTTTGGCATTTTTCACATGATTTGCAAAAGTGATATGCATCTTTAAAAATAGAAGGCCAATAAACCACTTTTAAGTACCTTGTGGGCCGTTCTTTTTGCTCCAAAATGCCCACCACAAAAATAAGAATGACAAAAATTAAGAATGGAATGAAATTCATCTTGTGGTACACATCTCCTAAATACTTGATCCACATAAAATTTCTACAGATAAAAAGTGTCCTAAAAATAATATTTAGCATCAGCTCGTAACTTGTCTTTTTGGGATGTAAACAAATCTGAAAGGAATTCTTTGGTGACTAAATAGTTTACCAAATCAGCATACCATGGTCTTGTAGAGGAATGTAACACATACAGCTGCTCGTCGGGAAATGTCTCTGTTATTGTTTCAGTGGGTATATCCTCGGTCCTCAGTCGGCTCAAGTGATCAGCCACATGGTTTTCGACACCCTTTTTGTCTTTGATATCAAGATCAAATTCTTGTAAAAGCAAGATTCACCTAATTAATCTTGGTTTGGACTCCTTTTTCTTCAAAATATACCTTAAAGTTGCATGGTCAGTGTCGCACGGGTGCGGCGTCGCGGCGAAAATATATGTCCCACTTTAAATCTAAAATGTAAACCTATTTGGCAAATATGGGGAGACAAGAAATTCTTGTCTTTTATCAGTGAAAAATGGAATGAGAGTCGCCACCTAGTATTTTGGTCACTAGGAACCCTAACTGGTCTCAGAGATCGGGTACGGGGACTGATTGCGTAAAGGGAAGGTATTAGCACCCCAAATACGTCTTACCTAAGGTAAGCTGCATTGTTTGATTGTCTGATAAAAAGCTAAGGTGTTATCGTATTTCTAGTTGTAGGTATGTCTATGGTTTAAGAAAAGTCCTCCTCAGTAAGGAGATCCTTATCTTATCGGGTAAAACCTAACCGTTCTACTGTCTACATAAAAAAATATTTTTAATATCAGGAATACATTTTAATTTTACGTATAAATTAATAATCCAGATACTAAAAGAAGACAAAAAGATTTTTTGAGAATTTTTGAAATATTGGCCTAGTTCTCATGGCTCTAACAAAACATTTTATATATATATATATATATATTTTTGATGTCTCGACGAAAACCGGGTATTTTAATACTGGATTTGTATCTTTACGGTATAAAAATACAAACCAGTATTAAACAATTTTGATAAAAATATGCAGGAAAATCAACAAATTTTTTTAAGGATTTTTCAGAATTTTTTTAATTTTTTTTTATATATCTATAAATATATAAATAATACAAAAACAATATAATATATAATATATAATACTAGGTGGTTGGGCGGCCCACTAACGGACTCATTAAAAGGTTGGGCCGATCTCGGCCCAACGAATCTCTCTTTTTAGTGCCGGGCGGTCCGCCCGGAGATAAGGGATGGGCCGGAATCGGTCCGCCCACAAACACATCGAGGCGGGCCGGAACCAGCCCTAGCCCAAATAAGGAAACCCAATCGGTCTTTGGGCGGCCCGGCTGCCCGAAGATCAAAATCCAACGGGGGGGGAATTATTTTCCCCCTCCCATCCCTCTGCATGCATGGGACCAAATGTTCCGCATGCGAGGGGAAACGCAGGTAACGAAAGAAATGCAGGGGGGAGAAGAGTTTACTTGGCGCGGAGGAGGCGGTGCCTTCTTGGTCGGATGCCCGCTGGCCGGCGGTCTTGTGGTGGGAGACCGGTGGCTGTGTCTTGGCTCACGGACGGCGACTCCCAGCAACGGCTACTGTTTCAAACGGCGGTGCTACTGTTTTTCAGTGGTTTCCCTTTTATCCTCTCGGTTTTGTTTTTTAAAAAAACTTCCCTCCCCGGTTTCAAGCTTCCCCTTACTCTTTCCTTTCTCTCTATATTTCATTTCTCTCTTTGGCTCGTTCTCTCCTCCCTTCGGTTGGTTCTGTTTTCTCCTGTGTTTTCGTTTTTTTTTCTCTATGTTTTTTCTTTTTGTTCTCCCAGCCTCTTTCTTTTTCTCTCCTCTCTCCCCCCGCGTGCTGGCGTTGTGTTGGAGTATTTATAGGGTAAAAGGGAGCGGGGGCGTCCCTATTGCCACCCTATAGCAGCGCCTGGGAGGCGGGCTTTCTTTGCCACACAAGACCGGGTTGGCTGGCCAACGGGTGGGGCTGGCAGGGCGCGGCTCCCTTGGTTTTTCCATCATGAGAGTGCATGGGGGGGTCGGTTTTGGCAGGCATGTGGTGTGAGAGAGAGGCAAAAAAACAAAACTTTTCTTTCTTCCCCTGCTGCACGTTCAGGGGAAGAAGAAAGAGGAACAGTATCGTTCAAAACGACGCCGTTCTGGAATTTTTTTTTAAAAAAAAAACATGAAACGGTGTCGTTTTGGACAAAACGCGCCGTTTCATTTAAATAAAACAAGGCGCCAGAATGCGTCAAATTTCAAATCAGCCCTCAATTATCTTTTGTTTATTTCAATTGCATCCCTTTCAATTTCCGTCTCCGCCCCTATAGTTGGCCACATTTTTCACTTCAGTCCATGGCCTTTGATTTATGCAATTGGACCCTCAATTGATCAATAAACTTTCAATTTCTTCAATTTGGCCCCTGATTTTGTTAATTATAGTCCCTATATTTACGCGCCTTTTCCAATTTGGTCCTTGGTTTCGGATTTTCTTAATTAAGTCTCTAATTGGCCATTAAACTTCAATATTTATGCAATTAAGCCCCTGATTTAATCAAATCAACTCTCAAAAATTATAATTTGACCCTAGAACTTTAATTTCTTCCAATTAAAGCTCAAATTGACTTAAAAATCAATTTTTCTTGCAATCAAACCCCTTTATAAATTCAATTAAACCTTCAATAAAATCCAATTAAGTCCATAAACATCCAATTTTGGACTTTTCTCTTCAAATTAAATTTTATTTTCCCACAAGGCTCTCATCATTCAAGTATATACTGTAAAAATTTCAATCCTTGTATTTTTGAACTTCCTTAATCAATTTTTTCTGATCCTTTTCTGAGCGCTCCAACCTCCCATTATTTTTTTAAATTTCTTCCAACTATATATTTATATATTTATTTTTATTTTTGTGTGGGGACCCAAAAATGGGTTACAACAGTCAGTATATACAACAACTTTTGTACGAAGTAAATATGACCTAAATTTTTCAAGAGCAAACACCACAGGAAAAGGTTCATTTTCAGTTGTATGGCAATTGCATTGCACTCTGTCCAACATGCGGGACGCATATGCGATCACAAGCAAATTCTTCCCAGTTCTTTGCCCTAACATAACCCTTATCACAAAATCACTCGCATCGCACATTATTTCAAAAGGGTCATCCTAATTTGGTGGTTGGATGATAAGGGCAGATGTGGCACGCCTCTTAAGCTCATCATGAGCATTTTTACATGCTTGATCAAATACAAAATCCATTTTTTTTCGTTAATAATTTGCACAAAGATGCCGTAATCTTCAAGAAATTTTTGATAAAGCATCGATAGAAACCTACATGGCCTAGAAAAGAGCAAACTTCCCTCACGCATGAAGGGTAAGGCAATGATGAAACGAGACATCTATTTTAACTTTATCAACCTCTAATCCACGCGAAGACACAATATACCTAATAACTATTCCTTGTTCTACCATAAAATAACACTTCTCATAGTTCAAGACAAGGTTAGTTTCAATGCATCTTTTCAAGACAATAATTTACACAAGGATGTCGTAATCTTCAAGAAATCTTTGATAAAGCGTCGATAGAAACCTGCATGGCCTAGAAAAGAGTGAACTTCCCTCACGCATGAAGGGTAAAGCAATGATGAAATGACATCTATTTTAGCTTTATCAACCTCTAATCCACGTGAAGACATAAGATGCCCAAGAACTATTCCTTGTTCTACTATAAAATAACACTTTTCATAGTTCAAGACAAGGTTAGTTTCAATGCATCTTTTCAAGACCAAAGATAAATTTTCTAAACACTTACAAAAGAATCACCATACACCGTGAAATCATCAATGAAAACCTCAATTATTCTTTCAACATAATTAGAAAAAATACTCATCATGCATCTTTGAAAAGTTGCAGGTGCATTACAAAGACCAAAAGGCATTTTCCTATATGCATATGTACCAAATGGACATGTAAATGTAGTTTTTTCTTTATCTTTAGGATTAATAACAATCTAATTATATCCACTAGATCCATCAAGAAAGCAATAAAAAGACTTACATGTCAGGCGTTTAAGCATTTGGTCCATGAATGATAATGGGAAATGATCTTTACATGCAGAAAGATTAAACTTTCTATAATCAACACACATTCTTCATCTTCTCGAGATGCGAGTAGGAATGAGTTCATCATTTTTGTTCTTTACCAACGTATTTCCGGTCTTTTTGGGCACCACATGGATTGGCGTCACCCATTTACTATCCGTGATGGAGTAAATGATTCCCGCATCTAATAATTTCAAAATCTCAGCTTTCACTACCTCCATCATAAACGGATTCAACCTCCTTTGCATTTCCCTCATTGCTTTCGCATTGTCCTCCAATAGTATGTGATGCATACACATCGAGGGACTAATGCTCTTGATGTCGGCTAAAGTCCATCCAATGGTTGTTTTGTGATCGCACAACAACTTCACAAGTTTTTCCTCTTGGGCATTTTTCAAACCTTTTGCTATGATAACGGGAAGTGTATTATTGTCGCCAATGAATACATGCTTCAAATTATCGGACAAAGATTTCAATTCTAACTCGAGGGCCTGTAAAATATATGGCAAAAGCTTTTTATGTGAAAGTATTAAATCAACAAAAACATTATCATGGGAACAATTTGCAAAGCTTGCAAAGCCAATGCTGATTCGTGCATATTTTGGGGAACATATATGTGTCTTTCCATCTCTTAAATCTCAGTAAAATCATAGTCATAGCTCAAAGTCATGCTTAATCCATCCTCGCAATCAAAATCAAAAACTTGTTGCACACATTTATCAACTTGGTCATAGCATGTGATAGAATAAACATTGCTATAAGGATATTTCATTGCATCATAAAAATTAAATTCAATCTTTTCATCTTCTACTTCCATGGACAAAGTATCCTTACCACAATCATAGCCATAGCTCAAAGTCAATGCTGATTGACACGATCAAAGAGTTGATGTCTTATCCCAAGTGCAGGAGTGTCACAGTAATAAATAACCCGGCAAGACCAGGGTAGAACCATAGAGAGGTTAATTGTATAAATTATAATTAATAAAACAACAACAACAACAACAATAATAACAACAATAATAGTAACAGTAATAATAATAATAATATTAATAGTAATAGTAATAATAATAATACTCAGTGCGTGGCGTTGTTATACCTGAGAATGATCTCAAAGATCGGGTCCACGGTTTCCGACCTATATCTTGAGTTTATGAAAAGATCAAAGAGATATATTATATAATATAAACAGATTTCTGATGCGAATGAACAAGGCAAGAACAACAATGTCAGGATCCTTGATCAAACATAGAGCATACTTAAAGTGCATAAAATATAACAAGAATAATAATAATAATAATAATAATAATAATAATAATAATAATAACAATAACAATAACAATAACAATAATAATAATAATAATAATAGTAGTAGTAGTAGTAGTAGTAGTAGTAGTAATAGTAGTAGTAGTAGTAGTAGTAGTAATAGTAGTACTAATAATAATGAAGAAGAAGAGGAAGAAATTAATGAGAACTTTGAGATGGAAGATTAATGTAAAGATTAAATAATGATAAAAACAAATGTCAAGGTTAGAGGATCCACTAATAGTATTAGAGATAAGTAAAGTATAAACTCTTTATAAATTATCAACATAATCATATTAATCATCTTATTTACGTAACACCATACTTATAAATTTTATCAGGTATTCATGATGCTAACTTATGTTGACAACAAATCAAGTTCCTCTCATAATAACGATATCGGCCGAAAACTATGAAGGATCAAGTATTTGATGTACCAAGTGTTATACAACACAAATCTAGATTAACCATTTAACAAGCAAGGTATTAAGGATTGATAAGATAAAAAAGATAAGACATGTTAATAGCAAATTGTTTAGGATTTAAGCATTGAAGTCCATGTTGAGTTCATATTATACTTATTCTAACACCATTAGTGAAACCTTGTCACCTTGACATAATTAACTTAGCTAGACATTATAAAGAAGAAAAACATAAATAAACAATATAAGAACATAAACATGATATAAGTTAACTAAGTATATTAAAGGAAATGAAAAGCATGAACAAGAGATTAATGAAAATAAAACTTAAGCATTACAACAATAAAGAGAGAGCAAGAACATGATCTTGATCTTAGAACCAAGCTTCTTAAATGAATGGCAAATGCCTCCTTTTATAGGCTAAAATTCAGAACTATTCATTTGGTAATTGATTATTGATGTAGTGGCCAACTATTGATTTAGTGGACTTGGTGGACAGCAGCACTCAAGCACTTTGGCTGGATGAAATGAAATTGATCCATTCAGAATTTAGCAAAGTGTTCCTCATGAAAGTTGTTGGCAATCATCTTATCTTTTTACCCATAAAATTTCAGAGCATTTGGATCACTAGAGCTCGAGATATGGCTAAAATACTGAGTAGTGCTGTTGGTGGACGTGGTGGATAGACCTCAAGCTCTTGTCTGGACGAAATGTCATTGTTACCATCCGAATTTGAGAAAATATGCTTCATGAAAGTTGTTGCAAAATGGTCTTTTCCTTCCACCCACTAAATTTCACGTCATTTGGCCTTCTAGAACTCCAGATATGGGTAAAATTCTAAGCAGTGTTTGGGTTGGATTACAGGACAGATTCTGACTTCTCTTTTGTGGCCAAACTTTGAATTTGAAAACGGCAGATTTGGGTCTTACACTATTCATGAACATTGTAGGCCTATTTCTTAGCTTTCCATCCATATAAATTAAGCTGAAATCCAAGATCTACTCGGATATGACCCAATAACTGAACAGTGTTTCAATTTGAATTGAATCAGTATCTCCTTTCTAATCTTAGCCGTTTCTTTGTCCTTTCACTTTCAATAGTTAATCACATCAATCAATCCTTTGAATTGTGAGATATGCCTGCATTTAAAATGAACATTTACCATAAATTAAAGCTATCTTATATTATCAGATCTATTATTATAAAACATGCTCTAGTTAAGGAGTTATTAATACTTTAAGTGCAAAATGATGATATAAAACCTTGATAAAAATGCACTTTTAAGTACTAATCACACCCCCCAACCAACTTATTACTAGTCCCTAGTAATCAAAGCGTTAAAATAGAAAAACAATTTGCAAGTTCCACAAAGCAAGGCATTCATCATTTAACTTCCATTAATCTATCCAAGTAAACAAACTCTCATTAAATTTATATATCTGCTCAATACCTTTTTAAACAAAATATTAATAAACCTTCCTTTTTATGTGCTCAATATATGAAAACATAGATGATGGGGCTTTTATTGGAAGAAAACAAGATTTTTGTTCTAATGTTTCAGGTTAACTTCCTTGGGTTGGGATTATTATCTTCTCTTTTTTTTCTTTTTTTTTTATATTTATACACATATAACTTAAAACAGAATCTTTGCTTTAACCCATGTAACGAGCTTTGGCTAATAAGACTCCCAGACCAGTTGGTCTTAGGGCATTAGGTGTTGAGACACGCCTATGAGCTTAATAACTCGGGTTGCAGATACTGATACGTAGATAGTGCACTATTTGATTCCCTTAAGCTTTTCTCCTTAACCCATGTAACAAGCTTTGGGCCAATAGCTCCCAAGTCAGTTGACTTTAGGGTATTAGGTATTAAAACACCCCTTCGGGCTTAATTACTTAGATTAGGGAGGCTACGAAACCAAACTTATCTACGTTTTTTTTATTATATATACTTTTTTTTTGTTTTTTTTTATACTATCCCTTTTCCTTAGTTGTTACCTTTAACAAAAGAACATAAATAATGTAATAATCCAATATGCAACCCACAATCATATGTTAAAGTGTGTGTGTGAAAATGAAGGTTTACGAATACTTGTTAAATAAGTACATAAGCAGAGTCAAGTGATAACAATGCGAGAGTTTGTAAACCTGAATATTTCAAGAAGTGTAATAATAGACCTTGTTATGAATATTTACTAAGATGCGTCTCAAGAGTCAATACTCATTACTCTGCCATCTTAATAACAGTTTTGCAAATAGTTTATGAAAAAGAAAACACATTAGGTTTTTTTTTTAATATCAACTACTACCCTTTCCCCCCAACCAAAATGAGACATTGTCCTTAATGTCCTAAGATAGAAAGATAGAGTATAGAAGACATCACCTGAAACAACGAATACTGACAAACCTGAAACACACTTAAACAAATATAAGAAATAACAAAACAAAATAATAAGATTTTAATAAAACCAAAAGACACAAGGTTTCACAAATGAAGGCTCAAATCCAATCTAAGCTTTTTACGGCTTTTCTCAGTTGACCAATGTATGCGACTCATAGAGGGATCAATGATAGGGATGAAAGATTGTAGTTGGTCAATCAATTGTTCAGCAGTAGCAGCAGAGATTATGATTCTTCGTGCCGAAGATGTTAGAAATTCCTGTTCCACAGCTTGATCAAGAAAAGACAATAATTTATCGTAAAAACCATTAACATTTAACAAACCTATAGGTTTATAGTGAATGTGCAGTTCGGCCCAAGAGGAAATATGAAAGATCTCTTCCAATGTACCCAGACCACCTGGTAAGGCAATAAAGGCATCAGCATGTTTAAATATTGTATTCAATCGTTCAGACATTGTGGAGACCTGTAGTTCCTCTCCAATTGTTTTTCCAAGGAGGTCCTCTTTTGCTAAAGCTTTGGGGACGACCCCCAAAACTTAACTGCCTCCTAAAAATGCAGCTATTCACACACCTCCCATTAACCCAAGGCTGCCTCCGCCATACACTAAATGAATCTTTCTCTCAGCTAATACCTGACCAAGATGATTTGCTGATTCTAAAAACTCTATTTCTTTCCCAGGACTAGATCCACCGAAAACACAAATATTTCTTATTTGATGACTCGAGGAACCTGCCATTTCTACACACTTCGATATCTGTTGAATGTGTGGGTTGAGTAGAAATAAAGGGAAGGAAGAGAAGAATTTATAGATGAGAAATTGAAAATGCAATCATACCACCTATATGTAGGCCAGCTGGAGCCTCTCTCTCTTTATTATTATTTTTATTTTTTTATTTTTTTTATTTTTTTATTTTAAAAATATGTATGTACAAGCAGTTGTGATTGTGGCTCACATTTTCCCTTGGTTTTACATCCAAGAACGGCTTAAACGCCCTCTATGGGTCGGGGATATGCTTCCCATCCAGTTTTCTTAAAAACTGACAAACAGGGTCTTTTTTAGTCAGATTCCCAAGACTATATCGAGCATGTTCTTTATGGAATTATGGCCATAAATCATGAATTGCACGATGCACATCTCCACTAGGGTGCGTCTCAAGAGTCAATAGAAGATTATCTAAAGACTCCTTACTCAGGCCATCCTTAATGAACTGTATTTTATCTTCACGATTTATAGATACCATTCCTAAGGAACGACATTTTGCATTACAAGTCCATCTGGCACATCTGTGACAGACTTGCAATCGTTTTGCACGACGTTTCTTTGCAAAAGTGCTTTTACCTGTTCCAGACATGTATGAAATGAAAGAATTGGAGGACTCACCTGAATCGGACCTTTGCTTCAATTAGCCAGCGAATATCTTCAGGAATTCCATGGTTCATTAACAATTGTAATCTTGCACATCTAGCACGGTAAATTTTTGTAATCGCATTCTGAGGTAGAGCAAGAAAATACTTTTTCAATTTTTCAAGAGTGGTGTCCATTTTTTTTAGATGAGAAGTGGAAAAGAGATGCAAAGAAAGGAGAAACAGCAAAGAATTTCACAAATATATACACAGATATTAGTTATCATGGGAAACTGAAAGAACCGACTTTAAGAGTCACGAAGTACCGTTATCCGCCATTTGACCGGGGTGAGAGAAACTAGCAAAACAAAAGTCACACAAAAAGAAACACAAAAACAATGTGAGAAAAAGAATCAATCTTTATATACAGGAGTACTCAATTCAATAGAGTCATTTTCAACTGAAAAATTGTCAAAGTAAACTTTCAAACGATGTCCATTTACCTTGAAAACATTACCATTCTTTGGATTCTCGATATCACAGGCCCCATATGGATACACATGTTTCACAATAAAAGGACCACTCCATCTTGATCTTAGTTTTCTAGGAAATAAATGGAGTCGAGAATTATAAAGCAAGACTTTTTGACCAACATTGAATGTTTTTCTAAGTATTTTCTTGTCATGAAACTCTTTGATTCTTGCTTTATGAATTCTTGAATTTTCATATGCATCATTTCTTATTTCCTCAAGCTCATTTATTTGTAATTTTCGCAGCTGACTAGCATCATCAAGATTTGAATTGAAAGCTTTAATAGCCCAATAAGCTTTATGTTCAAGTTCCACAGGCAAGTGACAAGGTTTTCCATAGACTAGTCTATAAGGTGACATACCTAATGATGTTTTATAAGCAGTTCGATAAGCCCAAAGTGCATCATTAAGTCTTAAAGACCAATCTTTCCTATTAGGGTTCATTGTTTTCTCCAAGATCTGTTTGATCTCCCTATTAGCAAGTTCTACTTGTCCACTTGTCTGAGGGTGATAAGGGGTGGCAACTTTGTGCGTGATTCCATATTTCTTCATTAAAGACTCAAATGACTTGTTGCAGAAATGTGTTCCACCATCACTTATCATGGCTCGAGGAATTCCAAATCGACTCAAGATATTTTCTTTCAAAAACTTGATCACTGTTTTGTGATCATTATTTCGACTTGGAATTGCCTTTATCCATTTTGAAACATAATCTACTGCGACCAATATGTACATAAAACCAAATGAAGGAGGAAATGGACCCATGAAATCTATACCCCAACAGTCAAATATTTCAATGACAAGGATATGATTTAAAGGTATCATGTGACGTTTTGAAATAGACCCCAACTTTTGACAATTTTCACAAATCTTGCAGAATACATGCGTGTCCTTGAACATGGTGGGCCAGTAAAATCCATTTTGTAAGATTTTTGCAGTTGTCTTCTTCGATGAGAAATGACCCCCACATGCCTCAGAATGACAAAACTTAATGACACTACTTACCTCATTGTCAGGAATGCATCTTTGAAATATTTGATCAGGACAATATTTGAATAAATAAGGGTCATCCCAATAAAAGTTCTTCACTTCGTTCAAGAACTTTCTTTTGTCTTGGGTGCTCCAATGAGCTGGCAAATATCCTGAAACAAGAAAATTAACAATATTAGCAAACCAAGGCATTGTAGAGATAGAAAATAAAGATTCGTCAGGAAAGTAGTCATCGATTGGTGTGATGTCGGATCTCGAATCTGTTGTTAATCTTGACAAATGATCCGCGACAACATTTTCGGTGCCTTTCTTGTCTTTGATTGTGATATCAAATTCTTGAAGTAACAAAATCCATCGTACTAATCTAGCCTTAGAATCCTTTTTTGAAAGAAGATATTTCAAAGCTGCATGATCACTAAAAACAACAACATGTGAGCCAACAAGATAAGATCTGAACTTGTCACATGCAAATACTACTGCAAGTAATTCCTTTTCAGTGGTAGTGTAATTCATTTGAGCACTATTTAAAGTTTTACTTGCATAGTAAATCACATAGGGTTTCTTATCTTTTCTTTGTCCTAAGACAGCACCTACGGCATAATCACTAGCATCACACATTATTTCAAAAGGTAATGACCAATCAGGAGGTTGAATGATAGGAGCAGAAGTAAGCAAGTTTTTAAGTTTAACAAAGGCTTTTTCACATTGTTCAGTCCATTCAAAAACATTTTCCTTTGTTAGAAGGTTACACAATGGCTTAGATATGACACTAAAATCTTTGATGAACCTTCTATAAAAACCAGCATGTCCTAAGAATGATCTAACATCTTTAACATATTTTGGTGTTGGTAAGTTGGCAATTAACTCAATTTTAGATTTGTCAACCTCAATTCCTTTTGATGAAACAATGTGACCAAGTACAATGCCGTTTGTTACCATAAAATGACATTTTTCCCAATTGAGCACAAGATTCTTCTCTTCACACCTGCTCAAAACCTTTTCTAAGTTAGTCAGACAATCATCAAATGAATCGCCAAAAACAAAAAAATCATCCATAAAAATTTCAAGAAAACGTTCAACCATATCACTGAATATGCTAAGCATGCATCTTTGAAACGTGGCTGGTGCATTACATAAACCAAAAGGCATCCTTTGATATGCAAAAGTACCAAATGGACATGTGAAAGTAGTCTTCTCTTGATCTTCCAATGCAATTTCAATTTGATTATAACCTGAATAGCCATCTAGGAAACAATAAAATTCATGACTGCAACTCTTTCTAGGATTTGATCCATGAAAGGTAAAGGGAAATGATCTTTTCTAGTCATTGAATTAAGTTTTCTATAGTCAATGCACATCCGCCAACCAGTAATGGTTCTAGTTGGAATTAACTCATTTTTCTCATTTGTTATCACAGTGACTCTAGACTTCTTGGGTACAACTTGGGTAGGACTTACCCATTTCTTTGTCGAAATAGGATAAATGATTCCATTATCAAGAAGCTTAATGACTTCATTTCTCACTACTTCTTTCATATTAGGATTAAGCCTTCGTTGCATTTCTCTAGAGGGTTTAGCATTTTCCTCTAAATAAATCCTGTGTGTGCAAATCAAAGGTCTAATTCCTTTTTATGTCGCTTATGGTCCATCCTAATGCATTTTTGTGCATTTTCAGAGTTTGTAATAACTTACCTTCTTGATGTGCATTAAGTTTGGAGGAAATTATTACCGGAAAAGTGTCATTTTCTCCTAAAAATGAGTATTTGAGATTGAATGGTAACGGCTTCAGATCAGGTTTTGGTGGTTGAACACTTGAAGGTATGGACTCAATTGATTGTGATGGCAATTCCTCAATTTGTGGTCTCCAATTACTTGCCTTTGATTCTTCCTGAAAATAAATCATTTGCAAATTCTTAGATTCATTAAACTCAATTTCATTGGAAATAGTTTTAAATTGATCATGAACTAATTTTTCAATAAAGTCCACTTCCTATAAATCATTATTATCTCCAGGTTGCTTGCAAATGTTGAAAATATTCATCTCCAATGTCATGTTTCCAAATGATAACTTCATCAATCCATTCCTACAATTAATCAATGCATTAGAAGTTGTAAGAAACGGACGTCCTAAAATAACAGGAATTGAATTACATGCTTCAACAGGTTGTGTATCCAAGACAATAAAATCCACAGGATAAATGAATTTATCAACTTGAACTAACACATCTTCAACTATTCCTCTAGGCACTTTTACAGATCTATCGGCAAGTAAAAGAGTTACAGAAGTTGGTTTTAACTCACCTAGATTGAGACTCTGAAAGACTGAATATGGAAGTAAATTCACACTAGCTCCAAGATCAAGTAAAGCTCTTTCAATTTTATGTTCTCCAATAAAGCAAGAAATTGTAGGACAACCAGGGTCTTTATACTTCAAAGCATTATTGTTCTGAAGAATGGCACTTACTTGTTCAGCTAAAAAGGCTTTCTTTTTCACATTCAGTTTTCTCTTCACAGTGCATAGATCTTTTAAAAATTTAGCATAAGAAGGTACCTGTTTAATAGCATCTAACAAAGAAATATTGATCCTTACCTGTTTGAAAGTTTCAAAGATTTCAGAGTTGTGATTGACTTTTCTTTGTTTGGTCATGGCATGAGGAAATGGAAATGCTGGTGGGAAATCAGTCTTTTCTTTGCAATGTTCAGATTCAACCCCTTCCTTACCCTCAAAGATTAACTCATCTTTCTCACAAGGTTCAAGAGTGGGTTTTTTAATAACCTTACCACTGCAAAGAGTGATGACTGATTTGACTTGATCCATGTGTTGGCTTCCAGAACTACTTGCGTTTGCATTGTATTGCCCCTTGGGATTTTGCTGTGGTTGAGATGGAAACTTACCTTTTTCTTGAAAACTCAGAGAAGATGTGAATTTTGCAAGAGCATCTTTTAAATCTGCCATGGTTTGAGCATTTTGAGTGTTGATTGTCTCCTGCTTTTCAATGAATGCATGCAATGTTTCCTCAAGATTTCTTCTAGGAGGTGGAGCATAAGGAGGTGCATATCCATGAGAATTTTGGAAATTATGGGGTGCTTGAAACGGTGGCTGTGAAGTTTATGCATTATTGTTACCACTCTTCCAACTGAAATTTGGGTGATTTCTCCAACCAGGGTTGTATGTTTGCGAATATGGGTTATGACTGGGCCTTTGGAAACTATTTAAAATATGGGCTTGTTCATGGAGGCATTCCTTGAAAGAAGGCAAGGTTGGACAGTCATTGGTTGCATGTTCATTCGTTTCACAGATTTGACACACAATGTCTTGAACAGATTTTAATTGACCATTCTTTTTAAATTCAAGTGCCTCGACTTTTCTAGCTAAATATGCAAATTTAGCTTGGAGGTCATGATCTTCCCTAAGGTTATACATACCTCCACTAGATGTATGAGGTTGAGTTTTACCTGGTGCCTCATTACTGCCTGTAGTGTCCCAATTTTGAGCATTTTCGGCTAGCAAGTCTAGGTACTCCATTGCTTCATCAGGGTCTTTATTTTTAAAAGTTCCGTTGCACATCAATTCAACCATTTGCCTATATTTAGGTGTTAATCCTTCATAAAAATGTGAAACCAATCTCCATGTTTCAAAACCATGATGAGGGCAAGTATTAAGCAAATCTTGATACCTATCCCAGCATTGATAAAATGTTTCTCCTGGTTTTTGAGTGAAAGTGGTGATTTATCTTTTGAAAGAGTTTGTTCTGTGAGATGGAAAAAACTTCTTTAAAAACTGTTGTTGCATTTCATCCCAAGCACGAATGGATCCTGACCTAAGATTCTGTAGCCATGTTTTAGCTTTATCTTTTAATGAAAAAGGAAAAAGCTTTAATCTGATGGTGTTCATGCTACAATTTAAGTCATTATAGGTATTACAGACTTCTTCAAATTCTCGCAAATGCAAGTATGGATTTTCTAGATCTAAGCCATGAAAAGAAGGTAAAAGTTGAATAATGCCTGGCTTAAAATTAAAGTGAGATGCATTAGGAGGAAAAACTATACATGAGGGTGCACTTGTTCTTGTTAGATTCATGTGGTCTCTTAGTGTTCTAACTCGATTATTCTCATTATTCTCATTATGAAGTGATTGGTTATCTTCTTCAGCCATATTTTCTGAAAATAATGAGGATACCCTACAAAGTCTATCACTTAATGTACGTGACCAAACTCTCATGCACGTGTAAGAAGAGAATAAAAGGAAGAAGAAAACAAGAGAAAAGGAAACAAAAGTTAGATACAAGAAAAAAGAAAAATAAAAATAAAATAAATATTATAATTTATACAAGAATTTACCTCCCCGGCAATGGCGCCAAAAACTTGACACGATCAAAGAGTTGATGTCTTATCCCAAGTGCAGGAGTGTCACAGTAATAAATAACCCGATAAGACCGGGTCGAACCACGAGAGGTTAATTGTATAAATTATAATTAATAAAACAACAACAACAACAATAGTAACAACAAATAGTAATAATAATAATATTAATAGTAATAGTAATAATAATAATACTCAGTACGTGACGTTGTTATACCTGAGAATGATCTCAAAGATCGGGTCACAGGTTTCCAGCCTATATACTGAGTTTATGAAAAGATCAAAGAGATATATTATATAATATAAACAGATTTCTGATGCGAATGAACAAGGCAAGACCAACAATGTCAGGATCCTTGATCAATCACAGAGCATACTTAAAGTGCATAAAATATAACAAGAATAATAATAATAATAATAGTAGTAGTAGTAGTAGTAGTAGTAGTAGTAGTAGTAGTAGTAGTAGTAGTAGTAGTAGTACTAATAATAATGAAGAAGAAGAGGAAGAAATTAATGAGAACTTTGAGATGGAAGATTAATGTAAAGATTAAACAATGATAAAAACAAATGTCAAGGTTAGAGGATCCACTAATAGTATTAGAGATAAGTAAAGTATAAACTCTTTATAAATTATCAACATAATCATATTAATCATCTTATTTACATAACACCATACTTATAAATTTTATCAAGTATTCATGATGCTAACTTATGTTGACAACAAATCAAGTTCCTCTCATAATAACGATGTCGGCCGAAAACTATGAAGGATCAAGTATTTGATGTACCAAGTGTTATACAACACAAATCTAGATTAACCATTTAACAAGCAAGGTATTAAGGATTGATAAGATAAAAAAGATAAGACATGTTAATAGCAAATTGTTTAGGATTTAAGCATTGAAGTCCATGTTGAGTTCATATTATACTTATTCTAACACCATTAGTGAAACCTTGTCACCTTGACATAATTAACTTAGCTAGACATTATAAAGAAGAAAAACATAAATGAACAATATAAGAACATAAACATGATATAAGTTAACTAAGTATATTAAAGGAAATGAAAAGCATGAACAAGAGATTAATGAAAATAAAACTTAAGCATTACAACAATAAAAAGAGAGCAAGAACATGATCTTGATCTTAGAACCAAGCTTCTTAAATGAATGGCAAATGCCTCCTTTTATAGGCTAAAATTCAGAACTATTCATTTGGTAATTGATTATTGATGTAGTGGCCAACTATTGATTTAATGGACTTGGTGGATAGCAGCACTCAAGCACTTTGGCTGGATGAAATGACATTGATCCATTCAGAATTTGGCAAAGTGTTCCTCATAAAAGTTGTTGGCAATCATCTTATCTTTTTACCCATAAACTTTCAGAGCATTTGGATCACTAGAGCTCGAGATATGGCTAAAATACTGAGTAGTGCTGTTGGTGGACATGGTGGATAGACCTCAAGCTCTTGTCTGGATGAAATGTCATTGTTACCATCCGAATTGGAGAAAATATGCTTCATGCAAGTTGTTGGAAATGGTCTTTTCCTTCCACCCACTAAATTTCACGTCATTTGGCCTTCTAGAACTCCAGATATGGGTAAAATTCTAAGCAGTGTTTGGGTTGGATTACAGGACAGATTCTGACTTCTCTTTTGTGGCCAAACTTTGAATTTGAAAACGGCAGATTTGGGTCTTACACTATTCATGAACATTGTAGGCCTATTTCTTAGCTTTCCATCCATATAAATTAAGCTGAAATCCAAGATCTACAGCTCCAGATATGACCCAATAACTGAATAGTGTTCCAATTTGAATTGAATCGGTATCTCCTTTCTAATCTTAGCTATTTCTTTGTCCTTTCACTTTCAATAGTTAATAACATCAATTAATCCTTTGAATTGTGAGATATGCCTGCATTTAAAATGAACATTTACCATAAATTAAAGTTATCTTATATTATCAGATCTATTATTATAAAACATGCTCTAGTTAAGGAGTTATTAATACTTCAAGTGCAAAATGATGATATAAAACCTTGATAAAAATGCACTTTTAAGTACTAATCACTGATTCATGCATATT
Source organism: Populus deltoides (assembly GCA_015852605.2). NCBI lineage: Eukaryota > Viridiplantae > Streptophyta > Magnoliopsida > Malpighiales > Salicaceae > Populus > Populus deltoides. Next base: position 12,537,933 of record CM027582.2, on the reverse strand, counting down.
TTAGGGAACATATATGTGCCTTTCCATCTCTTCTATCTCAGTAAAATCATAGCCATAGCTCAAAGTCACGCTTAATCCATCCTCGCAATCAAAATCAAAAACTTGTTGCACACACTTATCAACTTGGTCATAGTATGTGATAGAATAAACATTGCTATAAGGATATTTCATTGCATCATAAAAATTAAATTCAATCTTTTCATCTCCTACTTCCATGGACAAAGTATCCTTACCACAATCAATTTTTGTATTGGTAGTTTTCAAGAATGGTCTCCCAAACAATATATGAGTGTTGTTTGATGAATCACAAGAATCATGTTCCATATCAAGAATATAAAAGTCACATGGAATAACCAAACTATCAATCTTGACTAGGACATCTTCTATCACACCAAGTGGATAAATAAAACTACGATTTGCAAGTTGTATTACAATACTAGTTTTATTCAAAGACTCAAGACTAAAAAAATCATAAATATGCTTAGGCATAACATTAATAGATTCACCTAAATCAAATAAGGCGCTTTTAAAACTAGCATTACCAATAATACATAGGATAGTAAACACACCTGGGTTTTTTTTGCTTCAAAGACATATTCTTTTGAACAACAACAGATACAACTTCACCCATACTTACCATTTCATGGCCTTTTAGCTTGTAGGCTCTGTTGGTGGTACACAATTCCTTCAAGAATTTGGCATACTTGGGAATTTGCTTGATAGCATCAATTAAAGGAATGTTGAGTTCTACTTTCTTGAAAACCTCGAAAAATGTTTTGTCTTTATCCTCTTTCTTAGACTTAGAAGAACTCACAGGAAATGGTGGAATTATTTTAAAACTAGAATTCATTGAGTGAGGACTTACCTTTGGAATGTTGGTCGTGGTTTCAATTGGTGAAGGAGGAGGATGTTTCTTCTTTATATTTAATTCAGTTTCTATCTCCTCTTCTTCCTCCATCTCAATTTGTTTCGACCCTTGCTCTTCAAGTTCTTTCCCACTTCGTAACATGATCGCACTAACATTCTCTTTTGGATTCAATGCTTGGGAGGGTAATTTTCCATTCATTTGTGTTTTCAATTTCTCTATACTAGAAACTATTTGCCCAATTTGCTTCTCTAAGTTATGAATACTTGACCTTGTTTCCTGTTGAAAAGACATGACATTTTGTTGCAATGTCATTGTATTAGAAGCCAAAGTTTTCATCATCTAACGAAGATCATCACTGGATGACGACCCCATAACATTGGAGTTTGTGAATAGAGGGGGCTGATGTCTCGCTTGATAATTCTGTTGGGACTGAAATCCATGGGGATGGAACTGTCAGCCTTGATTACCTTGTTGAGGCGGGTTCCCATAGCTTAAGTTGGGATGATCTCTCCATCCGGGATTATACATGCTGGAAAAGGGATCATACTTATGTTGGGGCTGTCCATTGAATGCTCCATCAACTGCATTAGCTTGTTCAATGTAATCTTTTTGCATTGTTGGACACATATCTGAAGCATGTCCTTGTAAGGAGCATATGCTACAAACTTTCACCTACTGTATATTTCCACAAGCCAAAGAACGCACAAGAGAAGTCAGATCATTAACTTTATTCTCAAGGTTAGAAATACTTACCTCATTTACTCGTTTGCCTGAGAAGTCTCCACATGTGCCAAATTGTTTCGAGTTGGTTACCATATTTGAGATTAATTGGCGTGCTACCTCAGGTGTCTTATCTACCAATGCCCCTCTACTTGTCGCATTAATGATACTGCGGTCAGTAGGCATCGGTCCTTCATAGAAATATTGAATGAGCAGTTAATCGGATATCTAATGATGAGGGCATTGAATGCATAGTTGCTCAAATCTTTCCCAATACTCGGAGAGTGTCTCCCTATAAGACTGTCAAATCCCACATATTTCTTTCCTTATGTTGGCAATTCGAGAGGCTGGGAAATACTTCTCAAGAAAAATCTTCTTCATGCCATTCCAAGTTCCAATGGAACCTGGGAGAATAGAGAAAAGTCATGCCTTTGATGTCCCTTTTAGAGAGAAAGGGAAAGCTTTCAACTTAACCTGTTCTTCATCAATTCCATTTGGTTTCATACCAACACAAACCATATGGAACTCTTTGAAATGAGTATGAGGATCTTCTCCTACAAGTCTATTGAATGTTGGTAGCAAATGTATAAAACCGGACTTGAGCTCGAAGTTGACATTGTTGTCGATGTTTATGCATAATGATTGATTTTTCATATTAGGAGTAGGAAGCTCCTTAAGTGTCTGTTGTCATGCAATAACCATAGTGTTGACGCGAGCTTCCTTTCATAACCCATGTAAAGTGTTTTCTATTTCAAGATCTACCTGCACTTGACTCTGATTAGTAGAAAGGGTTATAGGCATAAATCGTCAAGGAAACTCAAAAGAAACCAGCCATATAAGAGATTGAAAACAATCTAAATTGAACAAAAATCCTACGCTAGAAAACTAAAAGTGCCTAAAAACCCTAGAAAACAGTGGAATTTAGCCTCGATAGGGTGGGGCTAGTGGTTAAAAGCACTAGTCCTATTCAGAATGTTGTTTCCCTTTAGAAAACAAAAGGCTGATACCTAATTCCACTAAAAAATTGGTTTTGAACAGTAACTGTACCATATTGTACAGTACTGCCGCAAGAAAAAATCTCTTTTTTTTCTCAACAAAAGAAATAACAATCACAACAAATAAAAATCACAGCACAAGAAACAACTAAAATCATCTCCCCAACAACGACGCCAAAATTTGTTGCGATGTCATGATCGCACAAATTAATTATTCTAGCTTAAAACACAATACACAAGATAGTATAGAGCAAGCAAAGGGTCAATCCCACGAGGAAGGTTCAAATCAGATTTTTATGCTACATGATATGCAATTTGGGGGGGGTGGACGTTATCTACGCTAAAGCAAAAGAAAATAGAAATAAAATCAAAAAATTATCAAGAGAACAAACCTTAGTTGTAAGTAAACATCCACCTACAGAAATCAGAACTGGTCATAGAAACGAAACGTCAATTTATACTTTAAATATCTATCTTTTTCTTATGTTGATTAGTTAACATATTCCTTTATATAACTAATCATAACCGTCAAACAACCATAGTGTCCGCACTAGTAATTTAATTTAATGGCAGCCTTAAGAACTAGATGAGTTGATTAATCTAGAAAATATAATTGTTCGCAGTCCATGTTTGCTTTGATCAATCGAATGCTCTCCCTAAAATTACTAATCTGGATCCACCATAATTATTAATCTTAGTTGCTTCACAAGTTTATATACCACAACTCCGGTTTTGAAAGCAAACTTAGCAATAAATTATTCATAATAATAATTTAAAGTCCGCTCTAGCAATTAAAATAAGCAATCATAGGAAATAAGCATAGGAGAATAAACATATTCATTTATAATATAAACTGAAAAGAAAAGGTGGAATAAATCTCACAGTTCTTGAAATCCGAAGGTTTCTATATCCTTGCAACCAAGAAAAAGAGTTTAACCTTGCATATTTGTTGAACAACTAATCAAAAAGAAAGAAGAAAACATGATTTCAGGTTTGTGGAGGAGAAGGGGCATTTTTTTCTCATTTGGCTGGCTGCCCTCCTTCTCTTCTCTCATTCTTTTTATATCCTAGAAAACCCTAGTCTCTATTTTACAAAATAATCCTCTTAAGTAGATAGTTTACATGAAATCTCCGAGCTTTGACTTAGAGGAGCTAAATTACTAAAATAAAAACTTGGATGTTGGTTTGGATGCTTTGGGACATAACTTGCTGGCAGAATTCATTTGTCATCTTAGAAAAATCACATTTCCTTCATATGAGATCATTTTTGGCTAAACATTTGGTACGTGGATAGGTCTTTGAGTCAGAAATCCAACAAAATTGAGTTTGCATCAAATGAACTTCTGTAGCTCAAGATATTCAAGTTAGAATGACCAAAGGTCAACATTGGCAGATTGTAAGATTTGACTTTTAAGGCTGCGATTTCCATGCTCTTCATTATTTTATTTTCTTGCCTTAGATTTCCAAAAAGGTATGGATGTTAGCTTTTTAATGTCATTAGAATCACTTCATTTCGACCTCTAGAGCTCACATTCAGCACAAAAACATCAACTGAAGGTCAAATCTACCAATTACCTCCAATTTACTCTTTTTTGCATCTTTCATCGTGCATTCAAAACATAAAATAAAGAATATCAAGGCATTTTATATATATAACAAAGGCAAAACACTAGTTAAATATAGGTGAAACTATCAAATAATATGGTTGCATCATTCTCTGAGTTCCTTAGAAATGTTCACGCTTATTTTTATTCTTGTTAACTTCAATTATATAAAAATTAGGATTTAATTAAAAAAATTTGAACAAAGGTGGATTGCTATTACACGCAAGTCGTATCTGCTATTATTGTGTTTAGTGCATCTCCACAATGAATTATTGGCATAGCCTACTTTAATGTTTATTGTTTAATGATTTCTTTGGAAACGTACACCCGACTTTCTCTATTAGTTTTTATTCTTTTTTATCCTCAATGTTAGAAAAAGTATTTAACACAATGAGCTCATGCGAGCGTTCAATAAGAGCCTGGATCATCCAGCGGAAGGCTGGCGCATTGGTCTTGAAAATGTTACATGAGTTCCTTGAAGATGTCCACACTTATTTTTATTCTTTTTATCTTCAATTATATGAAAGTTAGGATTTAATAAAAAAAAAATCAAACATCGAGGGATTGTTATTACATGCAAGTCGTAGCCAAAGTTAGTGTGTTTAGTGTATCTAGATAATAAGTTCATGGCAGGGCCTCTTTTAGTGCTTATTGTTTAGTAATTTATTTGGAAAAGTACACCTGACATTCTCTGTTAGTTTTTTTTTTCTATCCTCAATGTTAGAAAAATTATTTTACACAATGAGCTCATGTGGGCATTTCATGAGCTTGGATCATTCGGTGGATGTTGTGCGCGCTAGTCTTGAATATGTTCCCTGAGTTCCTTGGAAATGTCCACTCTTATTTTTATTCGTTTTATCTTCAATTATATGAAAATTAGGATTTAATAATAAAAAAAAAAACTTGAACACAAGGGGATTTCTATTACACGCAAGTCGTAATCGATGTTAGTGTGTTTAGTGCATCTACACAATTCGTTCATGGTAGTCTACTTTTGTGTTTATTGTTTTGTGATTTTTTTTTTGCAAACATACAACCTACTTTCTCTTAGTTTTTATTCTTTTCTATCCTCAATGTTAGAAAAATTATTTTACACAATGAGCTTACGCAGGCATTTCATGAGCCTGGATCATCTAGCGGATGTAGTGTGTACTGGTCTTGAATATGTTCCTTGAGTTCCTTGGAAATGTTCACTCTTATTTTTATTCTTTTTATCTTTAATTCTATGAAAATTAGGATTTTAAAAAAAAATCAAACATAGAGGGATTGTTATTTCACGCAAGTCGTAGCCGATGTTATTTCATGACAAGGCCTCCTTTAATGTTTATTGTTTAGTGATTTCTATGGAAACATCCACCATACTTTCTTTGTTAGTCTTTATTCCTTTTATTTTAAATTTTACAAAAATTATTTTACACAATGAGCTCATGTTAGTTTCGACCAGTGAGCGTTTAATGAGATTGGATCATCCAGTATATGTCATGTGTATTGGTTTTTAATATGTTTTCTAAGTTTTTTGGAAATATTCACACTTATTTTTTATTCTTTTTACCTTTAATTTAGTCCATTTGTTGGTTCAGTGGATCAAAAACTGATGCATACTCTCATGGCAACACCAATATATTAAGAGTTTGAGAATTCAAATGAAACCTTTGAAATTTGGCAAATTCATTTAAATGCTCGTTTTATACATTGTTGATAGCTAGTAAAACAGACCACGTTAAATTATGTGATGTATGGTAACAATGTTTTTCAAAGTAATTTTTATATTAAAAATATTTTTAAATATTTTTTAAAAAATAATTTTGACATTAATATATAAAAAATATTAAAAAATACTAAAAAATTAATTTTAAAAAAACATTTTTTTAAAATATAAAATGAACACTCAATATATTTAACCGAGATCATTTACAACTAAATTTTATTGGGAAGTTGAGGATAATAATCAAGATTATTTTTTAAAATATTTTTTTTGTATATATATATATATATATATATATATATATATATATATATAATAATCAGATTTTTATTGAGGTTTTTAAAGCTTTAGAGTCCAAACACAATAGCTTCTGAAACTTCAAAGAAAATGAGAGGCACCCTGTCTCTGTGTCAGAGGAGTTCACAATTGCTACTTAGAGGAAGAAGAAGAGCAACGAAAGAGACCTACACTCTCATCCCCTCAATTTCTTACTGCACAAACATTGACAATAACACCATCGATGGGCCACAAAGTCCAAGGGTCAAGATTTTCGATCGGGAACTCAAACGAAAACAGGTAAAAATCCAGTCTTTCTCTGTAAATTTATGATTTGAACATTTGGTATCTTTGTTTTTGTGTTTTTTGCTTGTTTTCAAATTCGATATTGTATATCTGCTTCTGGGTATTGGTCCAATTGTGGGGTGGCTGCAGCGTGACCGAGCTGCGTGGTTGATGAGGCCAAGTGATCCTTTTGTGGATGCTGTTGCTGACAATTTGTTGGATCGCTTGGAGGTAGTCTAGTTACCTACTTGTCTACTGTTGTTTTTAAGAATGTTTAGAATGCTGTAGTATTAAGAAATGAGAGGTTTTAATTTTTGTGAAGTTGCATTTTCTAGTCGTGGTGAGTTTGAGAAGTTTAAATTTTGAACTTTGATGACTTTTGCTTAGTTCCGGATTGTTGTGTGTTTGTGTTGTGCAGGATTGCAAGAAAACATTTCCTACCGCGTTGTGTTTAGGAGGTTCTTCGGAAGCTGTCAGACGTTTGCTACGTGGTCGTGGTGAGAATCGATTTTAAGACTTCCTGCTATTTATGTGTTTCAATAACTATAGAAGATAATTTGAAAAATTTTAAGGTTGTATTTCAAAATTTTTGAGACATGGGTGTTCAGCACTAACTGTAAGGTTGAGTGATCATGAATTAAGAGGTTCAAAAGAGGGAGGAATTCGGTTGAATGGAAGTCCAATCATGTGACAGTATTTATCAGAGATTTTGGCAGTTGATAAGACAATACTTGAAACACGTTTTTGATACCACAAAGTGGTATTTGAAAATGAGCATACACATAGGAAAAGCTGTTATCTTTCTCTAGTCATTTTCCTTCATTAGGCATGATCTTGTAAATTATATCATAAATATTAAACTTTAATCTTGTAGCCACTTTAAATGCCAGGCTCCATTGAAAAGCTTGTCATGATGGACACTTCAAATGACATGGTTCAATTATGTAAGGATGCTGAAGCTGCTCAACAAGATTCAAATCAGAATATCGAAACATCCTTTGTGGTGGGAGATGAGGAGTTTCTACCTATAAAAGAAAGGTCTGTAAGTGGATTTCATCTATTTGGTTCTTGTGAAAACTAGTCATCAGGAAGAACTGGTTTTAAATGTTATGTTTTGTATTTGACTATGAAGTTCGGTAGATTTGGTTATCAGTTGCTTGGGACTCCATTGGACAAATGATCTTCCAGGAGCCATGATACAGGTATGCACTTCTTTATTATGATTTTCTTTTAGCTTTAGCATCTTTGTCACACATGATATCCTCCAGAATTTGTAAATGCATGCGACATTAGGGGATGGAAACCATTAGAATTATTAACCCAAGGAGAAAAAAATGAAGCATACATGTTTGCCATGCAGATAGCAAGATATAGAAGTGCTTTCTATGTGTTATTCTGAAAGTTATCTTCAATTTAATTATAACTCCAAAAACGTTTTTATTTATTTATTCTGAAGCATAAGAGAATAATCTTTTGATAAATCAAGATATAAGACTGTAAAATGAGACCAAAGCTGTACTTCATCAGCAAATAATTTGACACTGTTAATGAAAGTACAATGGATGTCTACAACAACCACACACGGAGCAGTAGACGTGTAAACCTTATTGCTCTTCTCTTTATAGCTGTTTTTGGTTGTTATCGTCATGAAATCTCTCTAATCATTTTGTTTGAAATCCTGATGTGGTCATGTCTATGACACTTGTCCATTTCATTGGTTTTCATGACAGTGTAAACTAGCATTGAAGCCGGATGGCCTATTTTTAGCAGCAATTTTGGGTGGAGAAACCTTGAAGTTGTCTCTTCTTCTTTTTTATATTTTGATTTAAAGTAAACAGTATGTTAACCCATAAGTTTGCTTACTGATTTTTCTGCTTGCTGACATATGTGTAGGGAGCTGAGAATAGCATGCACTGTGGCTCAAATGGAGCGTGAAGGAGGCATTAGTCCTCGCATATCACCTCTGGCACAAGTATGTATGTCGCCACTTGGTAATTACCATTCGTGAACTTTTTGAGATAAGGGTACATATTATTAGAGAATAATATAAATTATATCCTGAGATCTCATCTAACAATTTAAGCTTTTAGGTTGAATTGGTTCTTTGACATGGTATAGAGCCTTGATGACTAAACGATCATGGGTTCGAATCTCACTATCCTTATTTATTTGAAAAAAATTAAGCACAAGTTAATGTAAGTTTGTACAAGTTTCAAGTCCAAAGAGCTTTCACTTGAGAAGGTGTATTAGAGAATAATATAAATCATATCTTGGAACTTCATCTAACAATTTAAACTTTTAGGTTGAATTAGTTCTTTGACACATATATCCATAAAAAACTTGAAGTAAACCCATGGTTGTATTGCATACCTATATTGGCATTCAACCTGATTTGAAATATATGGCTCTGATGTACTTATAAGGAGTACTTGAGAGGGAAACATCTACCCTAAATGGTATCACAGAGCCAACTTATTTTTTTTTACCATTCAGGTCCGTGATGCAGGGAATCTTTTGACTAGGGCAGGCTTCACCCTTCCTGGAGTTGATGTTGATGAATACGTGGTTAGGTATAGCAATGGTGAGAAAATCTCTCAACATATGAGCTTGTAGTTTTACTAGTCAAGCATGCTTGATGATTTATGTAGAACTAACATGTCTCTTGTTTAACTGCATGGAATATTAATTTTAGTTTTAACACAATGGTTTTTCATTTGAATAAATTCTCCACCTCTAGTCATTGTTATAAAGGGCTTATTCATTCTTGTTAACTGTGGTATAGCTCTGGAGCTGATAGAGCATTTGCGCGCAATGGGCGAAACTAATGCTCTTCTGCAAAGGAACAATGTAAGACCTGTAACAATTGAAGTTTTCCTTGTGTGTGGTAAAATTGGATTCAATCATCAAATCTAATTGGAAATTATTTTTGTTTGTGAATGAAACCAGGTTCTAAAGAGAGAAACAGCCCTTGCTACTGCAGCAATTTATGATTCAATGTTTGCTGCAGAAGATGGCACCATTCCCGCAACATTCCAGGTGAGATTGTGGAACACCTGAGAATGTTTATGTGATTGGAGAAAGAATATATCCATGTTGCTAAGAAACAATAAGCCTTGTTTCTGCTATCTTACGCTGCTAAGAAAACTACAATGAAAAATGCTTCATGCAATGCTAATTAGTTCAGACCAGAGTTCAAATTCTTTTTCTATAATATATTAGCAAGATATTCAAATAAACAACAGTCTTTTCTGTGAACCTGTATGCTCGGAGAAAGAATTGCATAAAATCATAGGCTCACTGCCTCCTATCCCTCAAAAAGAAAATCTCCATGTAAACTTTCGAGCTTTTTGCTGATATTTGAGAGGGATCTCCTTTTTTACTCATTTAAACCCAGAGCTTTGTTCCCAATTGATTGAGGTATGATGTTTTTCATAATTATTTGGTCACTGCTTTTGGACTTGTAGGTTATATTCATGACGGGGTGGAGGGAGCACCCATCTCAGCAGAAGGCCAAAAGGAGGGGGTCTGCTACCATATCATTCGATGACATCCAAAAGCAATTTAGCAGTGATAGTTGACACCATCACATTCCTCAAGACCAACCGGTAGCAAATTTGGAAGTGAGACGCTTTCCTTCCCTCAGCACCTTGTTCTGATTCATATATATATATAGCATAATGACTTAAGATCAGCAATGAGCGAGGCTGGTGCCCTTGAGGGATAAACTGAAATCGTTGCACACGTCTTTCCATAACCTGCAGTTTTATGTCAATCATCTGAATAATCACCTTTTCATTTTGTTGACCATCTCATAACGTTGTCTCATAATCTGGAATAAAGTTACATGTTCCTTTTTCAGTGGGCTACAAGGTAAGCCCATTTGTAGAGTGCTCAAATTTGCCTGCTTCCTGTTACTGCAAGTTGAGTTGTTGACCATACTTGATTGATGGAATTGAAGCTTTGGCACCAAGATTCTCCCCAAAGTCAAGGCCAACCTTGTTTATTTTGGCCTGTATAAGTAAACCCAGACAAAAAAAAAAAAAGGGAACTTCTGTGTAATCATTCTCGATTTGCCCAAAACTATTAGCTATTGCCTGTATGCCAACAAAGAACCACTGCCAATATACCAGCCATAATTGCCGTAGAGGCCACCATGAGAGGAAGAGCAACTGGCTAATGCTAGCAGACGAAGAAATCATAGCTCAATTCCCAATCCATTCTTGGTCGTTTTTTAACCAGAAGGACACTCCATTGCTTGACAAAAGGGATGAGAAACCATCATTTAGATGCATTTTTCGGAATCGTCTTATGATTGTAGTTTTACTTGTACACCATGAAAAACTTGCCAATTTTTCATGTAACTTGATAATTGCCCGCTGTTACCCTCATTTCCATCCTCTGAAGTTCAAAAAACAGGCCAATGGATTTGACGCATACGAGAGGATAACTTCCTCAGATTACTCCTTGCCATCAGGGATGAAGCAGAGATCAATTCCAGTTTACTTGGTCCAATGACAACTAGCACTTCCTGGAAAAAGTCGCTAATACGAGCCCACTTGATCACATTTTGCATCCCAATTGTCAATGACAATATCAAGCATAATAGCAGAGCTGTATTTGCTCAAAGCACACTACAGTATTAGATAGCGATATCAATCACTGAGGAACTCACACCACAAGCCAAATTAATCAGGACGGGGCCAATTCAAAAGGGAAGGTGGAAGCGGCCATTATTCTTTCAGATGCTTTTATCCAATTCAAAGATTGAAATGCTCATTTGCCTGCTACAGGTGCCAATACACCATCATTTTGCATTTTATTAAAATGGAAGTTACCATGAACCTGCTATGCATCGGGGTAGGCTCAAGACAAGCAATATCAACTATGGAACTGTTCATGCAAATTTTGATATCACAAAGTATTAAACTAAAAATTATCATTAGCAAACTGTTTATTGGTAATCCACCAAACATTTGCAAAATAGATAAGCTAAATGAATTGAATGTTAAGCTTGCCAATTATGGCAACTTTCTGAAAAGCAATGACTAGCAATGTTCATTGTATATGATAGTCTGCTTTATTGGTAAAAAATATCATCTGCTCTGTGAGAAGCAATCTCCAATAACTGGAAAATGAGGAGGCCAAAAGTGTGAAATGATTAAGACGCAGTGGACTGCTTCAAGTATGCAATGAGATCAGCGCGCTCCTGTGGCTTCTTCAATCCAGGGAAAACCATCTTTGTTCCAGGGATGTACTGCATAAACAAATGTCATTTGGGTCAGCAGTGAAGATTAAAAAAAAACAAGTATAACAGACACACATGCAGGTGTATACGCACACATGCAGGTGTATATACATGAGTTCTTCCAGAGTATCTCAGAGAGTGAGATGATTCATACCAAAAAGGCTATCTTATCACATTGAAATGAAATGTGAAAATTCGTTTCACACCAAACATTTAAATTTTGAAACTTGTTAGAATTAATATCATCGATGATGGAGTTGCTTTCCTTGATTGTCAGACCTCACTTTCACAGTAAAGCCTGAACATTATTTTCTACTTGCTCCATGTATTGCATGTCCTTCCTAATTACTAGACTTCACATAATGTCCTGTATGTTACTCTTTGGGGACCTGAAGTTGCCAGAAACTTAATAGAAAGTGACTAAGCTCAACTATCATGATGGAAATATCACAAACATCAATATATAAACGGTACATACTTAACCAGTACAAGATGCACTGCAAATGCAACAGAAATATCAAGTCATATGCTCTACAGTTGATTAGTACCTTCTTGGGGTTGAGCAAGTAATCATACAAAGTCTTCTCCTCCCACATAACAGCCATGTTCTTGTTAGCAGCAGAGTATGAGTACCCAGTAGTTGTTCCTGACTGCCTTCCAAAGAGGCCATTCAGATTGGGTCCTGAAAAATTCCAAAAACCAAAGCAAATTAAAACATTGAACACAATAATAAATCAGAAATTTTTTGTACACAATCCGAGAAGCAATTAATTATCTAATATGTTCACTCAATAAAATACCAGATCCCAAATCCCACTAATCATCCTAATCTAAAATGTGAATTCTATCCAGACCACTCGATTAAGAAAACAGATTAAACCCATAAATATTCTCTCTTTGCTTACTGAACCCAGCTTCCACCTCTCGCAAAAATCACAGTTTTCTTACCAAAACCTTAAACCCATAATAAATTTCTATTTGCCTAATGAAATCCATTTCCAAACCCAGCTTCCAGTTCTAAAAGAAAATCACAAATTTTCTAGCAAAAACCTTAAACCCATCAAGAATGGAGAAAAAACTCCACAGTTCTGTCCAAAGAACTCCAGAAGAAATACAAGAAAAAAATCAAACGACAAAAAAAAGAAGTAGTCTTACAAGAATCGACCACCTAAATAGATTAGATCTATAAATGATTCGACCTAAAAACATAACAACAACAACAGAGAATCAAAGCAAACTCAACCTCAAAAAGATCAGATCTTCTAAACAATACACAACTAGATTAACTGTAATAAAAAGAAAGAGAAAGAGAGAGGGATAAGGGGGTGATAAAATTACCTTGCTTGTGACCGGCACCTTTGTCGACGGTATGACACTGAGCACACTTAGTCCTAAAGATCTTCTCTCCGGCTTTAGAATCGCCAGGTGGTGCTTCTGCGAACGACGCCATTTCTTCTGGTTCTGCTAGTAGAAGAGGACGAGGGAGGGGGGGAGTTTGTTGGGTCTGATTTATAGAAAGCAGGGAGAGAGTTCTTAGGGTTTTTGCTTGGCGAACTATTCCTCTAAAGGAAAAATAGAAAAGAAAAAAGAATATTCGAGAGCAAACGAGGAAAAGGTTGTGTGACAGCCACGCACCGCTTGAAATCAAGGAAAAAAGTGCATGCACTAGTTGTCACGTGGTGGCTTTTTAAGGGTTACTAGGTGGTGTCTTTTTTGTTTTTTAATTACACTTTTCATTAAACTAATATTATAATTTTACCAAAAACTAAAAAAGAATTAAAGTTTTTCACGTTATTTAATCAAACACTTCATTTTGCGCTACAAAATCAACATTTTAATTGAAATGAGTCTCTTGCTAGCAGTGAAAACTATAGTTTTGAAACCCGGCCCAATCCGACGAAGTCGATCTGGGACCCGATCAACTAGGGACTGGAATCGAGCCGGGTTAAAAAAATAAAAAAAGTCATGACTCGGTGTGACTCGGATGACCCGGCAAAACCTGGTCAAAAATCGGTTGCAACCCGTTGACTTTTATTTTTTTTTTTATTAAAATGATGTCGTTTTGATTTTTTTAAAAATAGTCCAAATTTATATTCATATGCTTAGAGGAAGAGTTCTATTTTTTCAAGTACTAATGATTCCTCGGATAATCTGGTTAATGATGGTTTCTAAAGCAGAGTAGTTGACCCTATTCAAACTACATCAAATAAATCATTAGAAATTTCTAATGGGTCAATTAAAGTTACATTTAATGAGTTTATTTATAGCATTTGAGCCAATATAAATTTTAAGAAAACTATATTTTTAACAGGTAATGATAAAATTTTAGTCAATCCAATCTATGTGCAAAAAGGATATGATTCATTTACTTTATAGGATACCTAGTTCTAACATCTACAAATCTTATTTGATTTTATGTGTTTTATGGATTTCAAAGTTATGGGAGGATTCTTTATTATATGTGGAAACATGAAAGGTTAAGGAAGAATTAATTTTTTTGTTTGTTTGGGATTCCAATGGGCGACAACAACATTTATTTGACTAATAAGTTTCTTCATGTAAATACATATTTATTATTAATAAGGGTTCAATTTATCCTTAATATTATATAATATTAGATTAATGAATCTAATGTTTGATTTATGAATATAGAGTAAAGATAAAATTCATGGGACAAAAATATTTTACAAAGAAAATTATAAAATTGTTATAATTATAAGATTCTTATTGCATCAAAGCATTGTTTCTAAAATGTTACTAGTCGATACTCTCTTAAATACTGAACATTTGTTACAGTCGTAGAGACTGATACATATTATGTTATTTCATCTATGAAAGGAGGCAGTTGTTCTTATAAGTTGAGGTATAAGAGATACCTAGAACTAATATGTAGGTACTTGTCATAAGACATGTACACTTAACTATCCTGCATGAGAATTTCATATTAAGAGATCACATATATCTATGGAGGTACTTGTCATAAGACATGTACACTTAACTATCCTGCATGAGAATTTCATATTAAGAGATCACATATATCTATGGAAAGACTCATGTGATAGTTGTGTAAGTGATCCTTATGCTTGAGATTATTAAGTTATTTTATATAGAAAATGTTATGCTTTGATCCAATTACATATTATCTTAATCAAGCTAACAAAAGGGCAAACATTGGGTATAACATGAACTATATGAAGGTACTTGAGTGATTAAGAGATGATTCATCACCCTAGATGAATTAGGAAAAATATTTTATATGTTCTCAAATAGTATTGACTGAGAAATCCTTAGTCAAGTTGGAATGAGATTTGAAAAGAGTTTCAAATCTTATTTAAGCAATCAATTACTACTATATAGAGAACAAACATGATTTAACATAGCAGACATATTTTATGCTTTAATGTTAAATCAGAACATTATTGATGAAAGTATATTAATTACACTAAGAAAATGATCATTGGAAGGTTAAGTCAAACCACTAATGATTTTTTTAATATTTGAGGGATCATGACACGTTGTTAGATGATGCATCTAATCTTGAAATATAAATTAATCAATTATTGAATTAATAATAAATTAAATTATTTAATTCTATTTAATTATAATTATAACTTATACTTGGGCTAACATATTAAGAACATAATGGGTCACATATATTAAGAACCATTAGTCAGAAGAAATTAAACTGTGATGATTTAATGAAATATGATTTGATTAAAATATATTTTAAAAATTAATGACTAGAATATAAGTAATATTAAGATTATATTTATATACCTAGAAGAATAAAATAGTTACTTTATTGATTTAATTTCTAAAATTACCCCGAATTAATATAAGAATATTATTCAAGGGGCAAAATGATATTTTGTTAATTTATAAGGTTTTTTAAATTTCCCTATAAATAATAAGTTATACCTCTAATTTTTTTAGTAGTTGTTTGTTAGATAGAAAAACTACGTAAGTCACAGAATAGAGAGCTAACACTCTATACATAATAATCTCTTTCTCCTAAATAGGGATTTATGAGATTTTTCATTGGTGGTTCGTGTGAATTGCTTGTTGGAAGTCGGACAATTGAACGACTTGTGGTTTCGCGATAACCCAACATTTAAAGAATTATTCAAAGTCGAAGAAGATTAGATCTTCGGTGTAATAAATCCTTAAATAACTTTAGATCTGTCTAACAGGATCATAGAAACTCCCAAATAATTTTTATTTTATTAATTTTGTTGCACGTATAATATTTGGGAACCCAACAGTGGTATCAGAGCTTTCATTAGAACAATTAGGGTTGTTAATCATATGTTTAATTGTTTTTGGCATTAATTAGAAAATATATGTAAGAAAATAATTTTTTTTCTTCCAAAAGAGGTCAAATTTTTCTCTCAATGATTTTTTGAAATAAAAAAACTCTAATTGATTACTGTTTTGGCCAGATTAGATCTATCAGAGTTTCAGATCTTACCGTAATCTGGATTTTATGCTCAAATTCTAATGACTCAAAAGAAAAGGGGCCCAAACACTCCTAGTGACAGCATTAGCCCCTAGTGCTACTGCTACCCAAGGCAACAGTGCACTTGATAGGGCTGTTGCCCCAAGCTAGAGCGCGCTCTGGCTGCGCTAGCAGCCAAGGGTTGCCTTTGGCCATGGGCAGCAACGACAACAATAGCTGCAAGATGAAGAAGAAGACTAAATTTTGGTCTCTAGGGTTTGGGAACTGCCCCTTACCCCTACCTCATTTTTAATTTTAAATATTAGGCTTTTAAGTTTACATATTATGAATATGACCCTAAAACTTTATGCCTAATTACAATTTAGGGTTTCAAGACAAATTATGAATTTAAGCTTATAAATAAAATTTAGATTTTATACCCTAAATTAAATTAATTATAGAATTAATTTTCCTCACTAGATTAGGAATGAATTAAATTGTTTAATTTATTTTTTTAGTTTTATAATATCCTAATGAGATTAGGATTTATTTAATTAAATGGTTTAACTAAATTTTAGAAAAATAGTTTTTCTAATTTAATGAAAGTTTTTTAAGCCAAGAAAAAAATTATTTAGGAAATTATCAAATTGGATTTGATTGAACATTTCTAAGTGTTATAAATATTATTTTAAATTGCTCATAAAACCAATAATTATAGTAGCATGAAATGTATTTTTAATTATGCATATTAAAATGTTTTATACACGATGGGTTATTATGAACATTAAAGACCAATGTGATTGTACTTGTATTTGTTGGTTGAATGGTTGTAATTTTTATTAAATAGGGCCTGCGTGTTCCGCCTTATCTCTATTTTTTTTTTTGGGTTGTAATTTTTTTCTCATCTAATTCCCTTCGAATATAACTCAAGGTTTCTTAATTAATTATGTAAATATTATGTAATTTAGAAATGTAGTAATTTAAATAGGAAATTATTATGTAATTCAAAAAGAAGAAAAAAAATGGCAATGAAGGCTATAACCGAGGTGCTTGCAATGGACTTATGAAGACTTGCTATAATTACCTAGGATTTGACCATCTAATTCTCTTTAATGGCTCGAGGGAATTAGCTTAGATATGTCCATAACCATCCAATTAAAATGACATACTAGGGGTGTATGTTTATATATAAAATGTTATGTATGAGACCTATTTAATTGATAATAAATCTCTCATTAATATATTAAGTACATATTGAGAACATGAATAATTCTCTTTTAATTTTATATGCATAAAACCAAAGTTTTATTCTTGGATAACTTGTTAAGTCACTCAAGGTTACCGTTAATTGAATATGTTTAATAATATAAAATTGAGTTTTGCTAAACTAAAACATATGATTTGGATGAATCACTTATGATCATATGAGGTTAGAGGCATGAGTTAGACGAAACATATAAGATATGTTTAGACAAAAAGTTGTCGCCTAATTGATCTAGGAGTCATATAAAAATGTGATTGATAAACTATGTTATTCACCTAATTTAATTTATTTTGATTTGTTAAGTCACTTAAAGTTAGATAAATTAAATGGGATCCTAACTCACTAGAAAAATTTAAACGAGATTTCTCGAATTAATAAGGAGGGTTATTAATTTGCAAGAAAATAGTGGGAGATCAAATTAGAATTAAAAACCTTATCTAAATTTAGAATTTAAATATGTATGCAAGAAATTAATACTTTTCATCTTTATATAAATAGGTTAGTAGAACAAAATGAATAGTAACATATCCCTACGAAGCATATTTGATGTTAACAAATTAACTAGATCAAATTTCTTGAATTGACATCGAAATATGAGAATTGTTCTTAAGTAAGAAAAAAAGTTATATGTTCTTGAAAACCCAATTCCAAATGCCCCTGCTGAGAATACTAAAGAAAAAGTTAGGAATGAACATTAACTTCATATTGATGATGATGAACATGCTACATTTATGATGTAAGCTAGTATGTCACCTTCCTCACTTGTGCAATGACTACTATACTGATATGTATACTGATATGCAAAGAAAATGAAAATAACCAGATTTGAAAAGGTTTTGGTGTTTTTTTATTTGTTTCTTTTAACCAAGTTGAACACTCAAAGCGGAACTAAATGTGATGCATATTCAGCTTACATGATATATAGGTTCAGGGAGTTCCGAGTAAGCTTTTCAAGCTCCACTTGGTGTTGTGAATGTCAACAATTCAGAATGGCTGGTTCATTGGAGACTCTATGCGGGCAAGCTTATGGAGCAAAGCAATATCAAAAGCTTGGGATTTATACTTATTGTTCCATCATTTCCTTGATTCTGGTTTGTCTCCCTATATCCTTTCTATGGATGTTCATAGACAAGCTTCTAATCCTTTTAGGCCAAGATAACCTTCAATCTCCCATGCCGCTCGCAAATACTGTATTTGCCTCATTCATAATTTATTTTCATATGCTTTACTTCAAACACTGATTCGCTACTTCCAAACTCAGAGTTCGATCCTTCCAATGCTGTTTAGTTCATTTACATATCTGTGTGTTTCCATGCACCTCTTTATTGGGCTCTAATGTTTAAAGCAAAAATGGGAATTATAGGAGCAGCATTTGCTATCAGTCTAACATATTGGTTTAAATGATATCTTGTTGGGATTCTTCATGAAGTACTCTTCGAAATGTGAGAAAACTCGTTGTGTGTTCTCAAAGGATGTCTTTTTGAAACTAAGGGAGCTCTTCCGCTTTGCTGTTCCCTCTGTGGAAATGACTTGGTAATTTCTTTCTCAAATATTTCAACACCCCCCCTGGCTATTTGTTTGTAGTAGGGATCAAGATTGTTAAAAATATTTTAAAAATATTTTTTTTAACACGACATAGAATATACAATATAAACTTAGATTATAAACTCGAATCATAAAATCATAAACAAAATATTTTAACTAATTTTATATTAAAAATTTCAGTCAAATAATAATTAACAATATAATACAATTAAAATAAAAATGAAATAAACAATAGAAAAGTTCAAAAACCTTTATTTTTTTCATATTAATTTCTTTATTTTTTGGACAAATCGACTCACTTCATTATTTACAATAAACAAGTCCCTAGGAATATGCCAATTGATATGTTAATAGTTTACATAAGAAACTGTTAAGAATAAATAAGTTTTTTCATTTTACAGAAATAATATTCACAAGTAACTTATATCGTTAAAAAAGTTATAATAATTATAGTCAAAATCAAATTTTTGATTATTATATTGCACAAGTTTTGCAAGATATAAATTAGGAATAATGAAAATGCTAAGATATAGATTATCAGATTACACAATTTTATACTTCTTTTAAACTTGTAAAATCAGTTTGAGTTTAGCGATTTTACCGAGTTTGATCGAGTTTAAACCGATTTTACTGATTTTCAAGTTTTTAGTTCGATTTTACATATTAGATACATGTTGACTCGTAAAATCATATGATTTTACGAGTCAATTTGCGATTTTGACATCATTGATAGGGATCTAATATCATCCTTTGTGTGCCAATTTCTTTAGTCTAATGAGGTGCTTATTTTGCAACCTGGGCTTTTACTTCTGTACTCTCTACATGGTATCCTTTCAGTTTGCAAGAGGTTTTAACTGGAATGCTTTTGATTCCTCCAAGTGATTGCTTGCAGCTTTAAAATCACCTATCTGCATTACTTCATTCCTTATGGGTTAGGGCCCACAGTAAGGTATTGTACTAAACTTGTTTATAACTCTATTGCATACACATCATGTAACTGGGTTTTCTTTTCCTTTTCCTTGTCATTACTCTTTCTGAAGGAAAATTTTGAACCTTTTTGTAGCACCCGGGTTTCAAATGTGTTAGGAGCTGGAAATCCTCAGGCAGCTAAAATGGCTGTTTGGGCCGTAATGGTTCTTGAAATCACAGAGGTGATTGTTATAAGCAGAGCTCTCTTCTTTTTTCGCCACATCTTGGGGTATGCATCCAGAAGCGAGGAGGACATTGTAAAGCATGTTGCAGATATGGATCCTTTCATTTGTTTGTCAGTTATATTAGAAATGAAAGTATTAACTGATTTTCTTCTTATTGATTGACTTAACTGATACAGTATTTATAACATACATTTAGTATAGTAACAGAATCAGTTATAAATAACAGATTAATACCAAACTTTACAACAGAATCTAACCACCTACTATGCCTACTCTAACCGACTGCTATGCTCATTGTAGCAGCTTTAGTATTTAACTCATCAGTGCAGTTTCTTCTCAGTGCAATGTCTTCATTGTATCCAGCAGCAGACTTCAGTTTACTGAGTATATTCAATACGCCCCCTCAAGATGAGATTCATAAAAATGTCAAGGAGAGTAAATATTATGAATACTCATCTTGGATATTAATGATTGAAAAAGAGAGGAAGGAAGAGCCTTTGTAAAAATGTCAGCCAACTGGTGTTGAAAGGAAACATGAAAAGTGCGAAGAACACCTGATTGAATTTTCTCACGAACCACATGACAATCGATGTCAATGTGTTTGGTACGCTCATGGAAAACAGGATTGGCCGCAATATGAAGAGCAGCTTTATTGTCACAATAAAGGAGAGCAGTTTCGAAGGGAATTTGTAGGTCGTGGAGAAGAGTTTAAAGCCACACAACCTCACAGCAGGTGGATGTCATTGCTCGCACTCACCTCGGAAGATCGGAGATCGAGATTGTTTCTTAGATTTCCAAGAAATCAAAGAACTATCAAGAAAGACGTAGAAGCCTGTGATTGAACGTCTAGAATCCAAGCAACCAGCCCAGTCTGAATCACAAAATGCTTTAAGTTGTAGGCTAGAGACGACTGGAAAGAACAGTCCCTGAGCTGGAGAGGCTTTAATATAACGTAGAACTTGAGTGGCTGCATCGAGATGAGGAACTCATGGCTTATCCATAAACTGACTTAAAACCTGAATAGCAAAAGAAATATCAGGACGAGTAATGGTGAGATAGAGTAGTCTGCCAACAAGTCGTCTATATGAGGTAGGATCATCTAGGAGTTGTCCAGAATCTTTAGAGAATTTCACATTAGGATCCATTGGAACTTTGGTTGGTTTCGAAGCTAACAAACTAGTAGTCTCAAGGATGTCCAAGGCATACTTTCGTTGACAAACAGATATCCCAAGCTCACTGCGAGCTATTTCCAAACCAAGGAAATACTTCAACTGTCCAAGATCTTTAAGCTGAAATTTGTTATTAAGCATGTGAATGAACGTGGAAACTGCAGCTAAATTGTCACTAATAACAACTATATCATCAATATAGACTAAGATAGCAATGAATGAATCTGCCAATGATCGAGTAAACAAAGTGTAATCAGCCTTGGACTGTACAAAACCAAACTCAAGCAAGGCAAAAGAAAATTTGGCAAACTATTGCCGCGAAGATTGCTTTAAACCATAAAGTGACTTGTGTAGTCTGCAAACTTTTGACTCCCCCTTTTTAGCAAAGCCAGGAGGTAAGGACATGTAGACTTCTTCATCTAAATCGCCATGAAGAAATGCATTATTAACATCCAATTGATGGAGATGTCAATGCTTGACAACAACAACTGCCAAAAGAGTTCTCACAGTGGTGAGCTTAGCCACGGGTGAAAAAGTGTCATAATAGTCCAGTCCCTCACACTGATTATATCCCTTGGCAACTAGCCTGGCTTTATACCTCTCTAAAGTTCCATCAGACTTTAGTTTGACTTTAGAGACCCATTTGCATCCAATAGTATGTTTAGAAGCAGGGAGATCAACAATAGTCTAGGTATTATTCAATTCAAGAGCTTTAATTTCAGCATCCATAGCCTCACACCATTCCTTACAATGCACAGCTTGAGTATATGAAGTAGGCTCAACAAGGGCAGATACAGAAAGACTAAAGCATTTCTGAGTAGGAGAGAGATGATCATAAGAAAGGACAGAGGAAAGTGTATAAGGAATACCTAAAGCTGAAGAGGAAGGTGCGGGCTCTGAAGTGGAGGTTGCAATATGACAATAATAGTCATGCAAATATCCAGGTTTATGTTTTATCCGAGAAGACTTCCTGCATGGCTGAGGAATAATCTTAGAAGGAGATGCTAAAAGAGGTGCTGAGTTAGAGTTCAAAGAAGGAGAAAACAAACTGGAATTAGAGGGTGAGTGAATAGCAGAATGAAAAGGAAAAGAAGCTGAAGCCATGGGATCAAGGGAAAGGAGCTACTGATTCATGCAATGAAAGAGGTAAAGGGAGGACAGAATCAGTAGAGGAGATAGGATTTTTGAGTGCAAAAGGAAATATAGCTTCATGGAATATAACATCCCTGGAGACAAAGACAGTGTTTAGATGTAAATCATAGAGTTTATAGCCCTTGATGTTAGATGGATAGCCAAGAAATATACAAGGCTTAGCTCTAGGATCAAATTTATGTCTATGTCTAAGGAGAGTAGTTGCATAGCAGAGGCAACCAAAGACTTTTAAATGGGAATAAGATGGATGAGATTGGAACAAAACTTCATAAAGAGATTTGTCATGTAAGACAAGAGTGAATCTGGTTGGGACAAAACTTCATAGCAGAAGAAAGAATGAAGAAGATGAGAAACTTGAAGACACGGAAAAAAAATTCAGAGAGAATGCTCTGATACCATATTAGAAATGAAAGTATTAACTAATTTTCTTCTTATTAATTGACTTAACTGATACAATATTTATAACATACATTTAGTATAGTAACAGAATCAGTTATAAATAACATATTAATACCAAACTTTATAACAGAATCTAACCACCTACTATGCCTACTCTAACCGACTGCAATGCTCATTGTAGCAGCTTTAGTATTTAACTCATCAGTGCAATTTTTTCTCGGTGCAATGTCTTCATTATATCCAGCAGCAGACTTCAGTTTACTGAGTATATTCAATAAGTTATCATGGACCGCTTGCAACCAGTTCTTTCAGGAAAGTGTCGTAGCTTTTTCTCATGCATGTGTTTTTTGGGCCAAAATATCTCTTTATCACCTCAATCTAAACTTTGCAATAGTCACCAACAGCTTTCTTTAAATATAGAAGAAAAGAATATAAAGCTGCCTACATTAGTCGATACTGGATGATGATCTTTCTTTCTTGAAACTGCTTAAAGATACGATCATAGTGTGCTTATCTATTCTGAATCAGGGGTTGCTAGAGGGAGTGGGTGGAGGAATGGTGGAGCCTTCGTGAATCTGGTTCCTTCGTGAATCTGGTTGGGACACCGGTGCGGCGGTGTTGGCTTTTGTTGTACACCCAAGGGGGAAGGGCCTTTTGATTGGATTGACAACAGGATCATGTGTACAAGCAAGCAACTCTGTTTGCTCTCTGGAGACCAATTGGCAAGAATAGGTCTATTCTTCTTCCTTGATTCGTTTATAGCCTCGCTTTGTTAGAAAGATCAACATGTTAAAGAATCAATGCCACCGTTCATATTTTGGACTGAATTGTTATTCTGAATCTAAATTCCCAATCATTTCTCCTTTTTACTGGCAATTGTCGAAACATCTCTAAGCATGCCAGATGAAACCTGCTCTAATGCTGGCTTGAATTTTTTGTGGATATTGGCATCCAAAGCTAGAGAGGGGATATTTGAGAAAGACTCGTCAAGTGGATTCAAAAGAGCAAAAATCATCAATAAATCATTGAACTACAAATTCGTACCTTTAAGATCAATTATATTTTCTTATTCACAAAGTAACTAAATTTTATTTAAGAGATTGCTAACACTTTGAGCTATGATTTGTTCTCATGATAGCTGCAAAAGAACTCATTCATTTATACAAGCACCTTCATATCCTGAAACTAGTTTCAACTAAACATGTCATGTCAGCCTTCAAGAGGGGCACGTTTCCAATTTACAAATCTGCTTTTGATTCTTCAAGCAGTTTTTCTACTTCCTGTATCAAGATTTCCAACCTACCTTTTGCCTAGACTCTAGCTACATTGATAATCACTGTGCATGCCCTGTCATCTGCAGTTCACACTAATGATTCAGTGGGCTGTGAACATCACAAGACCTCAATTCGCTCTACCTGCTAAACTCTCAAAGCCAAATCGGCATCCTCTGTCTGTGCGTGATGGCATTGTATTAGTCCAAGCCACAGAAAACAGAACACAATTGTCATGAGATAATAATCCATGCATGCGTGCATCAATGTGTCTGGAGATTGTGCGGAGACAGGTTTAACATGTATCAATACCTAAACAAATCTAGAAAAATTCCGTACAACAGGGAGTCAAGTTTATCAGCAGGAAATGACCAAAGTTTTCAGATACGAAAGATGGAAAAGTGAAACGCAAAGCAGATGTTTCATACCTTGAATCCTTTTGACGTGTCAGGTGTACAGACTGAGATGTAACGATCTGAAATTACCAACCATGATTCAGAAATTTCTTCACAATTGATGGAAAAGGGGGCATTATCTCATAACAGGACACTGTTATCAGCTTGTTTCAATTTTGTGCACGGGCTTTAGATTTGAGGTCCTCTGACTGCCCATCCCCTTGGATGAGTCAGATTTTGGTCCAATTCTGGCATCGATTTCATCTAATCCCTGCAGAGCAAATGCATGCATCAATTGGAAGTAAGAGTTTTACTAAATGGAGATAAAATGATGTTCATCATCTGAAACAGATAAAAGTATCAGATACCAGACAACGTTAGAAAACCAGATATATAATAATCCGAAAGTGTCAGAAGAAATTATCATGCAAACATTGATCATACAGATTCAACGAGAAATAACGATTAAACTCAGAAGAAAACAGAATAATCATCAAATGATGCTAGCTTGTAGATCGGAGGAAGAGGCTGCCTAGCAACAAGTAGGTATATAATCCTAGTTTGTCAGTGTATCAATATAGAATTAAATATGAGACCCGGAGTTATTAGCGAGATAAATTCATAGAGTTAATGGCACAAGAGCCAGCACAGTGGTTCAAAAAATCTAGTTAGATAAGGTAGAGCATTTCAATAACAGGATGACCTTTAGAGTTTGTAGCCAACAATGAACAATGAAAATGACCTACAGTAACGAAGAACTGTTCAGTATTCCTGTGGTAAATACATCTTCTGTCAGATGTCAGTATTTTTAGATCCCATCATGCGGATCCATATGGAATCCACAAAAACTGGAATCTTAATGGAGTGCCAGTACAATGGCAGTGCCAGAAATTTTCCTAAATGGAACTTCAATTTCTTGCTATAATGATGGATTAAAGAAAACTGCTCCAAATCACAAAACAGCCTTACAGCTCTATAATATAAGTTTGCTTATAATGTATAACAATCCCAAGTTCATCCTCAAACGAGGATTCTGCAGAATGAAATGCAGGGAGCCAAAATACACTACTGGACTGATGCCATAGCAGGACCTAGTATCATGTCGGATACAATTATATATAGTGGTTGATAAGTTGATTTCTATTTATGTATTGGTCACTGTATTTTCCTAAATATCATAAAGAAGAGTAAAATAAGATATTTATAAGAAACCATTTGTTAAAAATTGCATATGCACACACAAAGGAAACACATTTAACAAGAGTGAATCATGGTATTATATAAACATGTGCTACCTTCAGCCCATTTGCATCATTTTCAGTATCTTCCACAGAAAAACACATCATCTATATATCATCTTCAAGACTAATTCTCATTTCTAGTAATCTATAAGTTTCTGCTAAAAATGAAAAAAAGAAAAAGAAGCACAACCTGCGAATAACATTGACTGCTCCTATCGAAAATAGGATTGACTACGGATTCGAGCCATAGCACATGGTTTCAAAAAAGCATATGATTTTCCCGATCTAAATAAAATAAAGCAGGTTTTACATTTACTTGCAGTCAATCAGTACAATAATCAAAACATCACTGTGATGGCATGATCTCTTTTTTATAGATTCTACGGACCATTGCCTGCTGCTTCATCTGGGACACAGGCATTCATATTCATTTACAAGACTATTTTGAAAGCAGTAACACAAGAAAGGGTTTAGAATCAGAATGACTAGACTAGAAACTATGCACGCGTAACTTGAATATATCAGGTACACAACAAGGTTCACCTTTTTCTGTCTCCGTCCTTTGACAGAACTGACGGGCCTACGCTCAGGTCCAGTGTTCTGATTTGATTTATCCCGGTCAGGAAGATTTTTTAACCTGATATTTGTTGAAGAAATCGAATTCAGTTCTAATGTCTTAAATGATCATTTAAAATGCAAAACTTATTAGCAGAAGCAATTGGCAATAGCCATCTGCCATCCACTCAGAATTGGAAAAGTTTAAAATGCTATAAACCCTCAAGAAGAGAGGTCCAATTATGATGCATTACACGACTTTTGGTCTCTGGCTCTCAGATTCTCTACTCTCTGGAAGACTATGGCGGCCACTCAACCCTAAAGACCTCTGACCAAATCCATCACAGCTCCTGAAAAATTATCCAAATTTAAAACCTGATGCGAGAGGAAGAGAGAGAGGTCTTATGCGACATCAAACCTGTTATCTACACTGAATTTTCTCAAATGACTAATGGTGGTCATCTCTTTCGAACTTCTCTGCATATATAAATGCAGATGAACAATTAGTGAAAATCATTAACAAGCAGAGAACACTGGAGTGCCCAAGTGAACACGGACCAGATGATCTACCTGAGCAGATCGAGTGAGAACTGATGATGTTCCTGGGAGCCTGTCTGACAAGCTTTTGGGAGTTGAATGTGTTTTAGGTGGACCGCCTCTAATATTAGAAGACAGTGAGACTATTTTGCCCTTTGTTAATGAAGCATGAAGTACTGTTGCACTGGATTGTACTTCCCTACGTTGTCTATGTGATTGAACCTGGTCAGATTTTTTGTTGCTTGCGGTCTTGGTGGTAATTCTTTTGCCTGAAACAAGACTAACATCTGCCTTGCTTGTAATTTCCTTACAAACAGATGGCTTTCGCTTCTCGGATGGCTTAACCACATCTTTGCTCATTCTGCAGTCCGATTTTGTTCTGTTTGCAGCAGAAGCAACAGTCCCCTAGTTGAGAACGCAATTTAAAATTGATAATTAGGACATTGGTATTGGTAATTGATAGCGCAATCAGAAAGCCTTGCACAAATTGCAGAGAACATAGAAAAGTCATGTAAGCTTTAATTTGACAGGAAAACATTTCAATATCATGGCAGACTATGATGGCAGTGTAACAATCACAACAACTACATGCAACACAACACACTTATTAGAGCTTATTCAAGAAAATAAAAGCAAGGGGCTAATCAGGCAGGTAGGGGGGGGGGGGGGAATTTGGTTTTGTCCATAATTGCATGGAGTCACTCTCTTGACACGCCCCTCACAGCCTTACTCTTGGGTTGAGTGGCCTGCAATCCACTGTGATTGGGTAGCATGATAAGGAAATGAGAGAAAATATAACCAAGAATATCTGTCCTTGTTTCACGGTGTTTGGTCTCCTGGCCTTCCAATCTCGATTCAAAGCAGATGATCAACAGATCTTCCATCTATCAGGAACTAGCAACAATGCATGTAGAAACAAGCTCTTTAGGTATTTTGCATGCAGGATAAAGATACCTTCAGTGAACATAGATCAAAAGCCAATCCCTTAAAAAGGAAATTAATGGGCTTGATATACGGATTTAAAAAGAAAGTAATTACAACCTACATGAATTATCAACCCTGGGATTGGTAAAGGAGGGGTGACCTGGAATGAAACGTTAATTGTTTACCTTGACCCTCATACTAGATGCCTGCTTCTTCAGTTTGCTTCCATTGTTCTTGTTTTCATTGCTGACTGGGCTCCCTTTCTGTCTAGTTTTGGAATTGCTTTTGACTGATGGAGTACATGACGAGGAACCATCTTCCATAGAATATTTTGGTATTCTGGCAGAAAAGCATACCCCTATTTCATCTTCTTTGCTAGCTCCACCACTGTTCCCATTAAGGTAACTTTCTTCTTCTACTCCATCATTAATGCCTCTCCTAGATGGGTTAATATTACCAGTGGTATGATTATCTAAAATCTGGATTTTATAGGCATTGCTAGGCTTGTTTTCCTCTTTTGATCTGTGAACATCAGCACCATTTTCTTCCTGACTAGTATTGCTAGGTTTACTTTCCTTTTTTGATGCTTCAGTATCAACACCATTTTCTTCTTGTGTAGTAATCTCCTGTCCATTTTGATAGGAATCAGTTTGAGTTGTTTCTTGCTCTGCTTCCAATCCCTTCATAGCTCTAATTTTTTTATAGTATTCCTCAAAGTATGCCTTCTTCTGAGCTACTAATCCTGGTGCCTTTAATTTCTCAAACTCCTCCTGACATCTGTTGTGGGAGAAAACAGAATATTTTTCCCATGCAAGTGTGTCTGCAGTGTATCTTCCAAAAGATATCGAACCGCAATCCAGAATTTGAGTGATGGATACATCCTGCTTTAGATATTACAGATAAATAAAACGCAAAAGGGAAAAAAGAAAAAATCATTGAACAGTGATGATCAAATTAACCGAAGAACAACTTTCAACATTTAAAATTAAATGCAGTTCTACATCTCAATCAGTAACTCACACTCCATTTTTTGATAATTAGTGCAATCTGGGTAAAAAACTTGCAAGTTATCTAATTGAACTAGATTAAATTTATAGTTTCTCTGGTGAATACCCAGGGTTCTGATCTAGTATGTTTCATGTTAATTACCCTATTAATCAAACTGATTGTCACTAAAAACAATTGGATTTGGTTCTATATTTCAAATTCTTCAGGGCTCCAATAGGATTCTGAAAATCTCTTAATAATCAACATCAAACTACACAAATGGCATTACGTTCAATGGAGAAAATTGTTCTTCGTTAACACTTTCTTACAAGCATTTTTAGTTTTCTTTAAATCTTAATCACAAACATACACAATTTGCTGCAAAAGTTAGGGCATTTGCCTTTGATTACGCATTAAGTAATCTGACTGAGGCTTTTATCTGATTAATAATAAAGTGTAGAATATTAAAATAACCTATATGGGAAATGAAAATTTATTGTTTGCAGATGGCAGAAACAAAGTAAACCAAGCAAGAAACGTTAGGCAAAACAGCGAGAGAGATTATACCTGGGATTCTCCCTTCTCTGATGATAGTTCTAGGCATGACCATTTGTCTCCATAGGTTTGATGATGTTGATGGTGATCAAGATGGTCTGTTTCAGTGGCCATTTCCTCTCTCTATGGACTTAACTTCTCTATACAAATCTCCTCATGCATGAAAAACAACTGCAAAAATATATTAAAAAACCCAGTTAACCCCACGTCATCATGTATCATAAGAATCCAAGAAAATGTCTAAAATAGAAAGTATATCTTGAAAACCATGGCTTCTTAAGAATCTAATAATTATACTGTACAAAGGGAACACCTCCCAGTATTGTAAACATGTCTTGATAGTGCCGAGGACGACGATGCCTATGATGTTCAGTCTGTTCACTCTCCATTTCCACAGCTGAAATTCTCTTCGCTTATAAAGACAGCAACAGCAACAGCAACAGCAACAACATTAATGAAAGAAGCATCACATTTCAAAAACCCATGTATCTTTCTGAAATATAAACTAAGACCAGTTAATGCATTTAAGGTTTCCAACCTTTGAAATTCAGCACGTGTTAAGGACCAAAATGAAGACTGAGTGGTAAGTGGTAACTAACTTTCTTGTTCAAAGATTTAAAACATTTTCTTGCACTCACTGCTTTCTCTCTCTCTCTGTTTGGTTGCCAGGAAAAATAAATGGAGGAAAGGTTAGCCAATTAACCAAATAAGAATCTCTTCGGGCATTTATTCATTTTGTTCTTTGGGATTGGTTGGTTGCTACTCTATATCCATACCTTGCTTGTTACGGCTAGGAGGGGACATGAAGGGCCTGTTGCTACTATTACTCCCCGGGCATAGTTGTTAGTCGAGATCTCTCTCGGTTTAGGATAAGTTGAATTATTGGGTTAATTCATGGGTCAAAATCAAAAGTTAACCCTAATTAATTTTAAGACAATATTATTTCGGATAAAATTTTAAAAAAATAAAAATACATCATTTTTGAACAATTTTTTTATTAAAAAAATCTTTGAAATTGTCTGGACCAAATCTTTTTTTAAATTTAACTAGATCAACCAGCTCAGTATATGTATAAAGTCATCCCATTTTTATCAGATTTTATAATAGGTTAATATTATTGCATGGAAATGATCTAATTATTACTAATAGAGCCATGGATTGCATAAGGATGATCCCTCCATTTTATTAGCAATTTACGGTTTGCCGCGCCCAAGTGGCAATTTGTTTTTCAATGACAAAAAAGAAAGCACTACCTGTATTGCCCATTACTGCGATAAATACTACAACTAATAATAATAATAATAATAATAATAATAATAAACATCGAGGCTTGCACCTCGCTGGTCTTAATAGGTTTTGCTCTGTCTATATGCTCTGGGTTCGAGTCTTTACGTGTATGCCTGTCATCCCCGCGGTGCCTTACATGCTTACTGGGCTTGCAGGATGTTCAGTGGGTCCAGAGATTAGTCGTAGTGCGCGTAAACTGGCTCGGACACCCTGTGTTATCAAAAAAATATATAATAATAATAATAATAATAATAATAATAATAAGGTTGTGCAACCATATCTAATAAGTGGTAAATTATAATAATTTGAAACTAAGAGATTTGCTTCTTCTGTGATCTCAGGTTTGAGTCTTATGATTGCTAATATGATGGTCACTGGAGATTTACATGATTGTTAATTTCAGGACTCGTGGGATTAGTCGATATGCACGGAAGCTGGCCCGGACACCCACGTTAATAAAAAAAAAGATTGCGTAAACCATACCCGAGTACAGATTCGTGAGCTGTTTATTTTTGCGATCAAAATTATGTTTCGATATATTTTAAAAATATATTAAGTATGAAAAAAATATTAATTAATATATTTTTTAATTATTTTGATATATAAATACAAAAAATTAAAAAAAAAATCTGAAAAAATTATTTTAATATATTTTTTAATAAATATATATTTTTAAAAGAATCATACATTACAATATTAAACACAACACTTAATAATATTATTACGAGCTTTGTTTTAACAATAGCTATAGAGGTATAACATTCTAAATTAAATAAGTCAAAAATTGAAATGACAAAAATATTATAAAGTGATGATGTCCAAACTTTTTTTCTTTGTTTAAAAAATTAAAGCAGTCTTATTTTATTGAATGCAAAAATAAGGGGCACAACAAGGACAATGTTGTTAATCTTGACCTAGAAGATCAATGTTAAAACTTCCCACGCTCTATTATGAGTCAAAGTAATTTTTTTTTTTCAAAATACTAAAAAAAATGTGCTGACATTATTAGTGCTTGCTACAATATTAAAAAAAAATAAGAGTATATAACAAAAAATAAATGCATACATTTACTAAAATAAATTGAGAAGTATATATATTAAAAAGTTAGTTTTTTTAGGCAATATTTTTAATCTAATTATGATTGAATATGACTCAATTTCAGAGTAATATTTTTTTAAAAAAAATATTAAGATAATGATAGTCTGGAACCGACACTAATAAACCCGAGTTAACCTTAAGATTCACAAATTGGATCATGAACACAATTACACTGCACTAATTATTCTTTTTTCATTGGCCATTATTGGACTCGGATTGGATAAAATCCTAAACTAAATTGAAGAGTTATTAGATAAAAAAGGATTAAATTAAAATAAGAGGTCTTGGGGTTTGGTTGGGATCAAAATTGAGAACCAATTAATAAATTCTAATAGATTAGGGATTAAAGTGAAAAAAAAGAAAAAAAAAGATGACATGTGAAGAACATGCGCCAGCGTGTGGTGGGTGGCAGTGAGCTTTCAACAGTGAGTGAGGCATTATACAACCTTCAATGGCGGTCTTCTTTGATGCTCTTGGAACCGTCTCGGCATCAACGTCTTGGAAAGGTGGGTATGTGTTGAGGAATTTTCCATGACGTGACGCAGAAGATGTGTTTTTCTTCCTTTTTTTTTCTTTTTTCTTGTCTCTTTCCTGCCTTTGGATTCTGCAACCTGTTTTATTATTATTATTATTATTATTTGATTATTTTACAATCTACAAGTGAATTTAATTTGTAATTAGAGAATGCATTAGTTGAATTGAATTTCTACAACTTTGGCTTGCATATACCATCATAATTATGAAAGCTAGGCCTCTTCTGCACTAATTTAGACAGTAGGTTGGAAATTCCACATCTCTTTATGAAATAACTCCTAATTAAAACCTTATACTATACGTATACGTATATATGTGAGTGCTAAGAAAATATTACAAACAATTTTTGCTGCGTAAGTCACAATCACTACCAACAACAGCAACAATAACAATATCAAATATCGAACAAATCCTCGAATCCTGCTTCATCTTTCCTCGTTTTAATTTTCTTCAATTTCCCTTCAAATACTTTTATTAATTTACATAAATAGAAACTTTTAATATGTTTGAAAGTGTGATTATGATTATGTTTTAAAATACTTTTTATTTGGAAATGTATTAAAAAAATATATTTTTTTATTTTTTAAAAATTATTTTTGATATTAGTGCATCAAAATAATCTAAAAATATCAAAAATATATTAATTTAAAGCCAAAAAAATTAAAAAAATTATATTTTTTCAAAAATATTTTTAAATACAAAAACATAGTTGAAGCTTCACTTTTATGTTTTTATTTATGATTAGTTCAACTACTACCTGTGCATGTGGCGTGGCGAGGCAGTTGATTGCATTGTTTATTAGTCGACAGGAGCTTGCAAGGTATACTAATTTGTGTAAGAAAAATAAACAAAGTAAACAGGACAGACGGGGAGGGTTTGAACTTCTTGGCTTACTTACCATTTACTTTTCATTTAATGTATTTATAGGATATTAATTACATGTAACAAATTATACAAAATCAAGGAGTAAAAATAAATAAATATTAATCTATTGTTTTAATCATAGCAAAATGAGAAAAATCTAGAGATGGCTCATTTGCTGTACAGTTGGCAACCTGATTTGATTTCTTCAACTTCTCCCTTGATTCTCTCTAGAGATATTTTACTGAGTCATTGCATGATCTAATAATTTGTTTTGTTTTTTTTTAGTTTTTTTTATGGATAATGAAGCTTTTTGATCAAAATAAATTAGTGGTGCTTGGAATTATTTTTCTATTTGATTTGAGTTTAATTATAATATTTGATTTGAGTTCAATTAATAAAAAAATTAAATTCATATATTTAAAATAAATAAAATTTATTTAATTTTATTTTATATATTACTCTTATTACATTCATTTTATTTCTTCAAAGGTTTATTAAAAAAACAGAGCTAAATGAGGATTTTAAAAAGTTGGATTTAATATTAAATTTGTTTCTTTGAAACGGTAAATTAAAAAAGATTGACCATTGACTTACTTTTGAAATATTTATAAAAATCAAATTTATTTTTTAACACTTAAGATGATTTCAAATATAAGATTTCATTAGAATCTCTCAACTGAATTCAATTCAGAGTTTGAAACATGTCGTCGGTCCATTCCAAAAGGATGAGATGAAAATTTTATATTTATTTAATAATTTTTAATTAATTTTGTCTAGAAAATGAGAGGATGCTATTAAGAGGAGAAGGAAGGAAGAAAGAAATGAGAGCAAGCACCAGGAAAATAATATTAATGCTGGAAAAGTTTCTTTAAAATAACAACAACAACAATAATTTAACACCGTAATGGTATTTTGAATATTTCACAGTCAATAAATTTAATAATGATTATTTTTTAAAATGATTTTTTTACTTGAAAATATATAAAAATAATATTAATTTTATTTTTTTAAAATTTATTTTTGATATTAGTATATTAAAATGGTAAAAAAATAAATTTTTTTTCATTTTTTCAAAATTTTGTTAAAACACGGATTCTATTGTAAAACAAACATTTCCTAAGAGTAATTAAATTAATTACTTTGTAAAGCCCATAATATAAAAGGGTTCAATTTTATTTTTTTTTTTTGTAAAACATGGATTCTACCGGCAAAACAAAAATGTTTCTAAGAATGATTAAATTAATTACTTTGTAAAGCCCATTATATAAAAGGGTCCAAAATATTTTCTTAAAAAAACACCCAATTTGCCTCTTTTAATTTCTCACTTTAACATCCATGGCTATTCATGAATGTGTTGTTACATTTGATTTAATTAAAATATCCTTCGATAGTACTTAAATTTTATTTTTTTATTACAAAATATTTTAATAATGTTTACTTTTTTTTTTCTCAAACGTCTTTCATTGTATAAATGAAAATCTAACAATCTGCATAGACATTAAATGACTGATCTAATACTCTGAAATCATGGTTTTAAATCATAATAAGGATTCCCGGTTCTAATGCACCGGTTTATCGTGAATGTTAATATATATATATATATATAAAACATTGGAGTCAACATCAAGAAAAAAAATATTAAATTCGTTTAAATGTACCATCACGTAAATATATATATATATAGATGGTTCGGAGAAAAGACATAGTTGTGGAGAGTACGCAAGTTAGGTTAAAGGATATTCTTACGGTAAAAACAAAGAAAAAAAAGGGTATGAGTAGGCGTGTACCTAAAATTGTTAGATTGTCATAAATCTTAACTGAAAAAGAAATAAGACAACCTTTTCTTGACTATAGATTAAAACTACTATAATAGCTAGGTTTAGAAAAGAAGAGAACCATTTAGTTTAAGGTGTGTTTCGAAATATGACTGCGGTTGTTTTTTAAAATGTTTTTTATGTTGAAATGTATCAAAATGATATTTTTTTTTACCATTATTTTTGAGATCAGTGCATCAAAGTGATCTAAAATATAAAATAAAATTAATTTTTAATAAAAAAATAATTTTTTTAAAGACACGGGTAAACCGCATTTCCAAACACTATCTAAGTAATCTAGCATGTAGTCAACCTTTTAATTAGTAAGATATGGGGAAACAATTGAGAAACATGAGAAATAAAATAAAATAAAGGAAGATAAATGAAAATAGGAAATATCATGCAAATATAGTATCATATAAATCATATGCATGTCATCATCTCTTAGAACCTGTGTCATGTCACAACTTAAAATAGATGAAAGTGAAAGAAAAAAAAAGCTTAAAGTGGTTTTTTTTTAAGTTATTTATATGGAAAGTTGATTATTTTGTGATGTTTTGTAATATTGTGAAAAATAAATTGAAAAATATTTTCTAGTATTTGACTATGCTATGGAAAATAAGTTAGAAAGTAACTTATTTCTATTTTAATTTATTTT
Source organism: Populus deltoides (assembly GCA_015852605.2). Classification (NCBI taxonomy): domain Eukaryota; kingdom Viridiplantae; phylum Streptophyta; class Magnoliopsida; order Malpighiales; family Salicaceae; genus Populus; species Populus deltoides. The sequence goes on along the minus strand of CM027582.2, from coordinate 12,502,397 downwards.
TTTAAGTTTATTAAAAAAATAAAGACCACATCTTACATATGAAAAAATTGAAGGAGGATAAAATTAAAAACATTTCATAAATTATCTGAAGTAAAAAAAATAGTAATTAAAAGAATAAAGATCAAATCTGATAAATAAAAAAAAACTACTTCAAAAAAATATAAAGAGAAAAATAAATAACAATAAAAAATAAGGATCAAAATCGATATAAAAATCAAATTAAATTATATTTTAAGGGCTGATATTAATAAAATAAAAAACATAATTAAAAATAAAATATATTATAATTAAAAGATTAAGAATCAAATTTGATATAATTAATAAATAACATGATATTTTTAATTTTTTTTACAACTTTTAAAAAGTGTATTCCATTAAAAAAATAAAATAAATACTTTCTTAAAAACCAAACCAAATTTTTCTTTAACAAAAAATATTTTATATTCACCATCTTCTCTAAAACTAAATAAATATAGAAAAATTTTGAAGATAATTTTTTATAAAAATATTTTTTCATGAAATATACAGGTCTAAAAAGTAGAAATTGAAAATAAAAGCTTTGAAGGTAGCAGAAAAATAATCAGTTTAGGGTTCTTTTTGGTTCAAACAAATATTTCCACGAAGTTTATCAATTTATATATACTTAAAGTTATTACGGATATACATAATATAGAATCTATACTTTACTATCTATAAATCCTCATATTAGTTTGTATAAAAAATTAATAAAAATTTTATTTGTAAATTATTTATCATATTATATACCATGAGAGAATTAGTTTGCTGTCTATTTTGATGAATAGACCATCCTCCTAGTAAGAGTTTTGATTATCAAGATGCGATGCACACATTTGTGAGAAAAATATCAGGCCTCAAAATGGCTGGACCAGACCTCATTTGAGACAGTACATCCAATAAATATCGGGCCTGGGCCTGGGCCTGGTCCTGGTCCTGGGCCTCGTTTTGTGATATAACTTTTTCTACAAGGTTTGAACCAGAATGTATTAGTGTTGTGTAATAATTTTGTGTTTAGATTATGTTCCAAAATGTTTTTATGATAAAATGTTTTTCAAATGCTTTTATTTTCTAAATGCTTTTGAATATTTTTGATATAAAAACTATATAAAACCATAAAAAAAACGTTTCTAATTTGATTTATTAACCCAAAAAAAAATGATCTTACAAGTAATTTATTTCCACATTAAATATATGGTAAAACATGAATTTAAAATGATTGACCTCATATATAAAAAAATTATTACATGTATATTATATGAGAATTTTGTACGATGAATATGCCATCACTTCTTATAATAACACTTAGATAGTATTTGATATTATAGTAGCCATTATTTTTTAAAATATTTTTTACTTGAAAATATATTAAAATAATAATTTTTTTAAAAATTAATTTTTAATATTAACACATCAAAATAATTTTAAATCATAAAAAATTAATTTAAAATAATAACCCCAAACCCTCACCTTTTCAGAATATCTTTTGTTCAGAAATGAATTAAAATAATAGTTTTACCTTGTAAAATTAATTTTTAACATCAACATAGTAAAATAATATAAAAAAATAATTTAAAATAAAAAAATTCAAATTTTTATTATGAAACATTAAATTCCTAAGCAGCGTCTCACATCGTTTTACAGGCACATGTGCTTCGGTCAATGATGGCAGTGAGATAGGCTTCCTATTCCGCCCTAAAGTCATGCCCTGGTTGGCCCATGACAGATTTGGGCGGCACGTCTTAATCCAACTGAACTTTAGCAAACATGATTCTACACTGTAAGAAAAGAAAAGAAAAGGAGAAAATAAAAGAAAATTGACTTTTCATGGAAACTTGGGTGGAAAAAGGTGAAATATGTTCAAAGAATTATTTTTTTTTCTGCTGCAAATTGTCTTGCAGACTTTCACTGCAATTGCATGATCTAAGGCCATAAATTCAGTTGATGTCTAATGTTGGGCAAATAATTGACAATCATTTGACTTTTTTTGTTGAATAATTCACCGGACATTTTTCACTTTTTGTAGCAAATAAGGGAACCCGACACTTTCCTCTATTATTAGCAATAATTAAAAAAAAAAAACACAATAATTTATAAATAAATTTACAGCATGCCGAGTATGAAAGGTACTTGTTTAATTAAGAAGATTGGAAAAATAAAAATAATTAGACCTTAAAAGTCAAAAGAACTACTTCCAACCAACTATCCAAGAAGAAATATCACTCTTCTACTTTTCTTATATATTTCTTCGGTCTTTCGACTTGCACAAATTAACACAAGTCATTCTCTTTTCACTATTAATGATAAAATTATAAGACACGTCACATGTTATACTCTTCTCTTTAGTATAAATATGACATCCACGTTACACATTGGTTTGTGAGACTAATTTTTTTAATATAAAAAAATATTAAGAGCATGAAGAATTTTTTAACAGTATTATTAAACCTCATTAAGTAGGTAATTTTGAAACTTCCTAACTGAACTATTTACCTAACTCAAGTTTTTAATTAAATTATGTGAGAGCTAACTTGACTTAAATCAATCGATTTCATAGATCCAAATACAACCTTGATAATCGATAAAAACATGAATTAACTTTTTAAAAAAACTTTAAGGTGATAATTTTTTTTTAAATATTGAGACAATAATAGATTAGATCGACTTCTCCTCTGCAGCCCGGGTCATGGACTCTATTGGGTTTATTAAGTTTTTTTTAGAAACTTTTTTCTTTAACTATTAAAAATAGATACTTATGAAATTAAGCATCAACCTAAAAATAAATATTTATTTGAGACAATTATCCCTAAAAAGCAAACAAAAATTAATAATGCAATTCATTTTCCAACCAATCCAATATTAAATGATGAAAATAAAAAAAATAATAATTAAAGACCAAAAATAAATAAATAAAATATCCTATCCGTGGGCAAACTCGTCAAACTTAAGAATCAGATAAGCCAGGCTAGTACGCCAAACTTGTGAACTGAATTATGAACTCTACTGGGATTATCATTTGTTTTTTTCGAAACTATTTCTTATTTAACTATATGATAAAAAAAATAGATGATTGCAAAATCAAACACCAACCCAATATCGAGATATTTTTTTTAGATCGCGATAACCTTTTAAAAAATAAAACGAAACCAATTATGAAACTGAATTCCCAATTAACCCAATATCTAAGGATAAAAAAAACTAATTGAAAAAAAATTAAACTTGTTAGACCTCCAAATTAAGTCAACCAACGAAACATGTGAATAGGTCATAGACTTTATAAAGTTTAATAACATAACTTTTTTCTGAAAATAATTTTTTAACTACATGAGAAAAAAATAGATGATAAAAAATTCAAGTTCAATTTTTTTTAAAAAAAACCTCATCAAACTCGTAAACCAGAGCAACCTGGGTTACCATAGGAAACCTGTAAACCATGCTAACTTTATAGAATGGTAATGGTAAAATAAAAATAAATAAATTATGAAGCCAAATCATCAACCATTCCAATATTAAAAGATGAAATCAGCAATAAAAAATTTGAAAAAAAAAATCATAACAAAAAAAAAAGAAAAAAAAAAGAGCAAAACATTGTGGATTACTATTGTCATTCACAGTACAAAGTGTGTGGGTGGATAATAGTTTCCTCACACCCTTTAATTTTTATTACTTTATAAAGTTTAATAATATAACTTTTTTTAAAACTATTTTTTTAATTATACGAGAAAAAAATAAACTATAAAAAAAGTCAAGTTCAATTAAAAAAAAAACAACTCATCAAACTCAGAACCGGACAACTTTGAAGTTACCTTGCCAAATCTGAAACCACACTATCCTCATATAAAGGAGAAATAATAATAATAATAATAATAATAATAATAATAATAAGCAAATTATGAAGCTAAATTATCAACAATCTCAATTTTAAACGATGAAATTCATAAAAATTGATTTGAAAAAAAAATCATAACAAAAATTAAAAAAAAAAGCAAGCAAAACATTGTGGAGTATTATTGTAATCCACAATGCAATGGGTGTTGGGTGAACAATGGTTTTCCCCATATCCTTTAATTTTTATTACTTTATAAATTTTAATAACATAATTTTTCTCTAAAATTATTTTTTTAACAATATGAGAAAAAAATAAACTATAAAAAAAAACCAAGTTCAATAAAAAAAACCTCACTAAATCCATAAACCAGGGGAAACCTGAGTTACCTTGACAAACCTGCAAACCACATTAACCTTATATAAAGACAAAATGAAAAGAAAAAAAATACAAAGCTAAATTCTTAATCGTTTCAATATTAAAAAATGAAATCGACAAAAATATTTTCGAAAAAAATTATAACAAAAAAAAACAAAAGAAAAGGAAAAAAACAAATAATGTGAGGAAACATTGTAGCAGTTCACAGTGTTTTGTGAGGAAAGCTATAGTGCTTTCTCCATATATTTTAGCTTTTCTTATATATAAAAATATTTTCTAAACATAATTATCATAACCATTATGTAACATCCACAATAATCTGTTACACCATGACTGTTAATGCATCCACGATGATGATTTTGGTAGTATTTGACATTGTGGTACTGGTTATTTTTAAAAATATTTTTCACTCAAAATATATCAAAATAATATTTTTTTTAAAAAAATTATTTTTGACACCAGCACATCAAAACGATCTAAAAATATATAAAAAAAATTTACAAAAAAATTATTTTTTTACCAAACAATGTTTGGGCCGCCTAACCAAACACTATCTTAAAACCATGATGGAGGAAAATATCTTTCAAAACAATATTTGACAATTCAAACCCCCAAATGCTAGAATGATGTGAGATTGGATAAATTATGGAGGAAAATATATTGTACATAATTTTCAATAGAAGAAAAAAGGTCTTACCTTCTATTTTCAAGGTTTTCTTATCAAAATTACATCAAACCTAAAAATTCACTAAGTCATGAGATTTTCTTAACATATTATTTTATAAAGTAATACTATTCATCCCAAATTATTAATTTATTTCAAATTATTTTTCTTAGCACGTGTAATTGCTAATTGGATGGACCTTTCCAGAATTGGTGTAATGGATTTTGAAAGAATTTTTATGAAGTTGGGTGGGGCTTGTGGTTCCTAAACTCCTACAAAACAAGTTTCATATCAAAATAGGGGATCATCGAATGCTTAAGTCAGTAAACCATAGAAGGAAAATAATGTATAACAAAGAGGACAAGAACATAGAGGGTAGGAGAATACATATTGTGATTATCGTGTGTTATTTTATTGAAAGGCTTGTTGTTCATTTTTATTAATTGGTGACCTGAGATATTTATGCACCTCGATCATATCAAATCATTTTGTGGAGAGTGGAGATGCACTTATACCATATATAAGCAATGTTGAGCAATCATGGAGAATAATTAACTTTATTAAACATGTAGCTTGTAAAATGAGTTGCATTGTATAGTTAGGCATCATACTAACCATTAGCGATAACTATTAGTGAGATGGGTAGGCATGTGATAGCTAACGGCGAGACAAGTAGGCATCCATACTAACGATTTGTATATGCTCGATAGCTAATCGATTGATATCACGTAACATTGACTTTGTTCATATAAATGTATTAAATTTATTAATAAAAGCTTATTTATCTTTAACATTCATCAAATATTTTATTAATGAATATAATATTTGATTAATGAATCTAGAATAAACATAAAGTCATTGTGATAAAAACGCTTTGCAAATAAAATTATAAAGTTGTTATAATTATGTGATTCCTATTGCATCAAAGCATTATTTCTAAATGTTCTTGATCAATGCTCTATTTAAACAGAATATTAATTAGAGCTGTTGAGACTAATACATATTATTTTATTTTCTTTATGAAAAGAAGCAGTTACTCTTATAAGTTGGGGTATGAGGAATACTTGAAGCTAATATGTAGGTACTTGTTGGATGACATGTATATTGAGCTAAGTTGTATGAAAATCCCATATAAAGAGATCAATTAATTATGATTATGAAAAGGCTTATGTGACGGTTGTGTAAGTAATCCTTAGACTTGAGATCATTAAATTATTTTATATAGCAAGTGTTATGTTTTGATCCTGCTACATATTGTCCTCATCAAGGGCAACAAATGGGCAAGTATTGGATATAACATGAACTATATGAAGATATTTAGGCAAACAAAGAGAGGATTCATCACTGTAGGTAAATTAAGAAAAATGTTCCATTTGTTCTCAAATGGTATTGATTATAAATCACTGCACAAGGTGGAATGAGATTTGAAAACAATTTCAAATCTTATTCAAAAAATCAATGACTATGGTGTTGATAATAAAAATGATTTGACAGAATAAACTCGCTTTATGTTATAATATCTAAATTAAAACATTGTTGATGAATGAATAATAATTACACTGAAAAACTGGTTATTGAAAGATTAAGTCCAACCACTAATGACTTTCTTAATAATTAGGGGATCATGACATGTTACTAGATATTGTACTTGATCTTCAAATATAAATCAATTAATTGTTGAATTGATAATAAATCAATTTATGATTTATATTTAGGCCAACTTATTAGGGAATTCAAAATTATTGAATTAACATTTTATTTCAATCCTAATCCTATTAGGAAAATTAATTCTATAATTAATTTAATTAATTTTTAAATACAAAGTCAACATTTTATATCTAGAGGGGCATAATCATAATTCTATTCCATATTCCATATTGTAAACAAAAATAAATGGCAAGAGTTAATTTATAAACTACACCCTCAAACAGTAGATTTAAATTTTTTTTGGAAGTTCCAAGGATTCCATTAGATAGATCTAGTGTTGTTTATGGTTTATACAAATATTATCTAAAGATCATATATTCGTTTTAGATTTGAATAATTTCTTTAAGGCTAGGTTGTCATAAACCACAAGTTGTTCAAGTATTTGGCCTCTAATAGTATTCCTATGAATCACCGGTAAAAAATCTCCTCAACTCTTTTAAGAGAGAGGGATTGTTATACCTTCGAGTACTAACTCTTTCCTTTTATATTTTTAGTTATTTTTGTATTATACTCTACTCACCAAAATAAAAGGCATAGCTTGATTGTTTTAGGCTAATTTAGAAATTTATTCAATTAAGTACTTACTTGATTATTTCTAGGTCTAGAATTGTAATCCCATATATTAATTATGTTGTAGTCGTCAATTTCTAAAATTTATTTACAATCAAGTCACACTTGATTAATCATCCCATTTTAACTTCTTAATAATGATTTTTATGTATGTGATCCATTAGGTTCAGATGCTACCATAAATGTTTGTGCACACCGACGCTGACATCTTTACCAAAGCCTTTGTGAAGAAGTCGGAAGAGGCATACCCGAATTGGAAGATGGAGCCTGCTCCTATTGTATTTAAAAAATAATAGTTCTTATTTGACCATATTTGCTCAAATGTTTTGATGTTTTCCCTCTCTCCAGATGTCTTGTTATGTTTTGTTGTTTTTATCTGTTTTTAATCTTAATGATAATTTGTCTTATAATACCATAAGATCTTTTTTGTCAAATGAGCTTTCTTTTATTTTAATCAGATTGTGCATTTTCTTGTGTCTAAAATGTGTCTTTCTGTTCTTTTATCTTCCATACAAATAACATACTTACACAAGCACACCTTACACAAGCACACCTTACACTTTCAGGGACCCTAAAAGTTCCATCAATTCATGATAATATAATTGCAATGAGTGATAAAGACTAGAAAGAAGAGGAAATGAAAGAGTTTACTATATTGGTGGAAAATTCTAATAAAACCTAGAAACTTGTTAGTGAAGAGCTAGAAATTATAAATTTGGGTACTAAACAAGAAACGAAAGAATTGAAAATGGGTACCCTTATTACGGTTGAGGAAAGAGATGGCCTAATCTCTCTGTTACATGAATATGCATATATCTTTGCCTGAACTTATACAGATGTTCCTGGTTTAGACATTGATATAGTGGTACACAAAAGTCCCTTAGTGGAAGGAAGTAAACCTGCCAAATAGAAGACCAGATGAACACACCCATATATGATGCTTACGGTGAAGATAAAAATATAAAAGCAGTAGGATGTAGGATTCCTGGATGTGGTCCACTATCCTCAATGGGTGGCTAATATAGTTATAGTTCTCAAGACGGATGACAGGATCAAGGTGTGCACGGATGACAAAGATTCAAATAAGGTAAGCTCGAAGGACGACTTTCCTCTACCCTACATAGACATTTTATCAACGATGCTGTAAAGAGTGCCACATACTTGTTCATAGATGGGTTCTCAAGATATAACCATATTAGAATGGAAAAGAAAGACAAAGAGAAAACTATCATTATCAAACTTTAAGGAACCTTTTGCTATAAAGTGATGTCATTCGGATTGAGAAATGTTGGTGCCACGTATCAAAGAGCAATGGTCACTTTATTCCACGACATGATGCACCGAGAAGTGGAAATTTACGTGGATGATATACTTGCCAAATCAAAGAAAGAAGAAGGTCATGAGAAAGTATTGCAATTGGCTAAAGTTTGGAAGCTTAATTTGGGTTTAATTGAGAAGATTGAGATTTTAGAAGACCAAATTCAATTTTTACAAACTTAATTGGGTAAAATTAGGAACTAAATTGCAAGAAAATCAAAGTTTAGGAGTCAATTAGAAGCCAAATTGAAGAAATCTAGGTATGTCATACCTAATCTGATCACCTCTACAAATCTTAAAATGATTGTTCAGAGCAACGGGATGGCATGCCCTTCCTCTTCTGGCTCCCGTCCTCTAATCTTGTGACTAGTGACCCGCTTGTAGTCATACTCGAGACCAAAACTCTAGACCGCACATTTCAATTTCATTAAATTGACTCGATCAGGCATTCTAATTATAGGATCATACTGGAAAGGAAGCCTATGCTTCAAAAAACAATTGGCAACCATTCTTGCACCTCCTAAAACTTTTTACTTTCTCAACACCACTCCCTCAAGAACCTATTTGGAATTCACTATTTTAAAAATATGAATGTTCTCGTCTCTACAATCTTTTACCTTAATGAATAGTACATGTTGCGATGTCGTAGTCGCACAAATTAATTACCCTAACTTCAAACACAACACACAAGATAGTATAGAGCAAGCAAGGGGTCGATCCCACAAGGAAGTTCAAGTCAGATTTTTATGCTAGATGATATGCAATTTTGGGGGGGTTTTGGTCGTTATCTAGGCTAAAGCAAAAGAAAACAGAAAACTATCAAACAAAATTTAATAAAATCAGAAAATTATCAAGAGAACAAACCTTGGTCACAAGCACACATCCACCTACGTAAATCGAACCGATCATGGAAACGAAACATCAATTTATATTCTGAATATTTATCTCTTCTTAACATTGGTTAGTTAACGGATCCGCCGTATAACTAACCCTAACCATTAAACAACCACGATAGTGCCGCACTAGTAATTTAATTTAATGGGAGCCTTAAGAACTAGATAAGTTGATTAATCAAGAAAACATAACTGTCCGCAGTCTATGTTTGATTTGATTGAATGTTCACCCTAAGATTAATAACGTAGATCCGCCACAATAATTAAACTCAGTTGCTTCACAAGTTCATATACCACAACTCCGGTTTTGATATCAAATTTAACAATAGATTGTCTACAATAATAATTTAGAGTCCGCTCTAGCAATTAAAATAAACAATCATAGGAAAAATAAGCATAGGAGAACAAACATATTCATCATATAAACCGAAAAGAAAAGGTAAAATAAATCTCACTGTTCTTGAAATCCGAAGGTTTTTGTGTCCTTGCAACCAAGAAAAAGTGTTTAGCCTTCATGTTTGTTGAACAACTAATCAAAAAGAAGGAAGAATGCATAATTTAGGGTTTCTTAGAGGAAGGGGGCGTTTTTCTCTTCTTGGCTGGCTACTCCCCTTCTCTTCTCTCATTCTTTTTATATCTTAGGAAACCCTAGGTCTCTATTTTACAAAATAGTCCTCCATTAAGTAGACTGTTTACATTTAAGTACTTCAATAACTATTTTCCTAAAAAAAAGAGAAATAGCCTTGCATGAAATCTTCAAGCTTTGACTTAGAGGAGCTAAATTGCTGAAATAAAAACTTGCATATCGGTTTAGATGCTTCGGAACGTAATTTGGACTCGTTTCTTCACGAAACCCGCTTTGGCGCTGAAATTCACATGTCATCTTTGAAAAATCATATCTCCCTCATATGAAATCTTTTTTGGCTGAAATTTGGAGCGTTTATAGAAATTTGAGTCATGAATCCAAAAAAATTGAGTTTGCATCAATTGGATTCTGTAGCTCTAGATATTCAAGTTAGAATAGCCGAAGGTCAACACTGGCAGATTGCGAAATTTGACTTTGAAGGCTACGATTTCCATGCTCTTCCTTATTTTATTTTCTTGCCTTAGATGTCCAGAAAGGTATGGATGTTAGCTCTTTAATGCCACTAGAATCACTTAATTTCAACCTCCAGAGCTCACGCTCTGCACAAAACATCGACTGAAGGTCAAATCTGCCAATTATCTCCAATTTACTCCTTTTTGTATCTTTCATCCAAAAGTGCCTTCAAAACATAAAACAAAGAATATCAAGGCATTTTATATATAAAACATAGGCAAAACACTAGTTAAATATGGGTGAAACTATTGAATAATATGGTTGCATCAAATACCCCCACACTTAGCTCTTGCTCGTCCTCGAGAAAGGATAGGTAAAATCAAATTGAAGTTAAATTAAATGAAATCACTATGACTAATATTCTAATCTCCCATCAATATCCAAGAATATATGCATTATAAACAAGAACACAATTAAGAAGGATAAAGAGTATAAATTTTCATGAATTTATTTACATGCAAACTTCAAAATTCAATTAATCGTCGGGATTTAAATGAAATCTATGCCATGCCAAAGTGATAGGTCCTCTCATTGATATACACTCCGACACTCACGTGTTTAGGGCTTATGTGTTTAAATCTCTCAAATTCAATCAATGAATATGTTCTACCATAAGCTTGCTCTGCAATCTTATCTCCATTCCTAACATATTACAAACAATGCATGAATCAAAAGGTCTTATTTTCTGGTTGTAATGGGGCTAAGGTTAAGGTGAGGTAAAAGAGAGTAAAAGAAAAGGTTCAAACCAAAAAAAATAGAGCATTCTGAAAAATGATATTTCAAACAAGATATTCCATCAAAGCACATAAATTTTCCATCTTTAATCACCAATGCTTAACTTCTTTTGATTTCAAGCTTTTTCAACATAAAATCTTAAGAACATAAAGGAACACTTTTTTTTTTTTTTCTTTTTTTTTCTTTCCTTTTTTTTTTACCTCTGGCAACTTTGCCCATCTTTTCATCAAACATCACTTCTTCTTTCTTTTCACATAATTTTCAACCATAATTCCATGAGATTTCATAAGTATACGCTCTACTAATCCTTGGCCAGGGGAAAAGGAAAACATATATAAAGTTAAGGCTTATACATGGATAAAGCAAAGAAAAGATAAACAAGCTCAAAAGGGGCTCACTAAGGATAATATGCTTTAGGTTAACTTTTTGGCTCAAGTGGTTAAAATTCCTAATGCCTTTATCATCTTCATGTATATATGTAATGTGAATGTAATCTCAACAAGATATGAAGCAAGTTCTAGAGATACATATCATTGAAAGAAGGCACAATAAAAGAATATAATGTTGAAGGCTCAAAAGCTTGCATTGGTGTAACACTATAAAGTCAACATGGCATATTCTCAAAGTCAATCCCTAAACCAATTAAACCTTAAAACTTGCATGCACACTCATTCATTTGATTTATATCTTCATCTATCTCAACTAATTCTCATACATAATACTCATATTCTCAAAAGCCAATGGGAGTTCAAAAGATCAAACATAATTTTTTTTTTATTTTGAAAAATAACAAAGAAAACCAAAATTAGAAAACCAACATTCTCCCAATACCCCCACACTTAAAACACAACATTGTCCTCAATGTTGAAATAAAAGAAAAGAAATATAGGAGAATGACAAAAATAAAGTAAAATACAAAAAATAAAAGATAAGGGAAAGGAAAGCAAATCTGTTTTTTTTTCTTTTTGTGCTGGGTTGCCTCCCAGTAAGCACTTTTGTTTTATGTCATTGGCTCGACATGTTGCATGCTCATTCTTCATAGATTGGTTCAGCTAACTCCGCAGAAGCGGTGAGTTCTGTCGTCCAAACTTCATAGAAAGGTTTCAAGCGATGCCCATTGACCTTGAGTACTTTGTTGGTTTCTAAACTTTGAATTTCAACTACACCATAAAGAAAAACATTAGAAACAACAAAGGGTCCAATCCAACGAGAGCGTAACTTTTCAGGAAAAAATTTCAAACGCAAATGATAAAGAAGAACTTTGTCTCCAACATTAAACTCTTTTCTTGTAATCATTCGATCATGGAGACTCTTAGTCTTTTCTTTGTAAATCCTTGCATTCTCATAAGCATTATGTTGTATTTCTTCCAACATAATTCCAATCTTTTTGGGCACTAAAAGGATAGGCGCCACCCATTCATTGTCTGTGATGGGGTGAATGACTCCTACATTATGGGGAACAGTTTGCAAAGCTTGCAAAGCCAATGCCGATTCATGCACGTTTTGGGAAACACATATATGCCTCTCCATCTCTTCTATCTTGGTAAAATCATAGCCATTGCTCAAAGCTACGCTTAATCCATCCTCACTATCAAAATCACAAACTTGTTGCGCACACTTATCAACTTGGTCATAGCATGTGATAGAATAAACATTGCTATAAGGATATTTTATTGCATCATGAAAATTAAATTCAATCTTTTCATCTCCTACTTCCATAGACAAAGTATCCTTACCACAATCTATCTTTGTATTATCAGTTTTCAAGAATGGTCTCCCAAACAATATAGGAGTGTTGTTTGATGAATCACAAGAATCATGTTCCATATCAAGAATATAAAAGTCGCATGGAATGACCAAACTATCAATCTTGACTAGGACATCTTCTATCACACCAAGTGGGTACACAAAACTACGATCTGCAAGTTGTATTACAATGCTAGTTTTATTCAAAGGCTCAAGACTAAGAGAATCATAAACATGTTTGGGCATAACACTAATGGATGCACCTAAATCGCACAAGGCCGTTTTGAAACTAGCATTACCAATAACACATGGGATAGTAAACGCACCTAGGTCTTTTTTCTTCAAAGGCATATTCTTTTGAACAATAGCATATACCACTTCACCCATACTTACCATTTCATGATCTTTCAGTTTGAAAGCTCTCTTGGTAGTACACAACTGCTTCAAGAATTTGGCATACTTGGGAATTTGCTTGATAGCATCAAGCAAATGAATGTTGAGTTCTACTTTCTTGAAAACCTCTAAAATTTCTTTTTCTTTGTCCTCTTTCTTTGACCTAGAAGAACTCACAGGAAAGGGTGCAATTGTTTTAAAACTGGAATTCATTGAGTGAGGACTTACCTTTAGAGTGTTGGTCGTGGTTTCAATTTGTGAAGGAGAAGGATGTTCCTTCTTTGTACTCAATTCAGTTTCTATCTCTTCTTCTTCCTCCATCTCAATTTGTTTCGACCTTTTCTCTTCAAGTTCTTTCCCACTTCGCAACATGATCGCATTAACATTCTTTTTTGGATTCAATGTTTGGGAGGGCAATTTTCCATTCATTTGTGCTTCCTATTTCCCCACACTTGAAGCTACTTGCCCCATTTGCTTCTCCAAGTTGTGAATACTTGACCTTGTTTCCTGTTGAAAAGACATGACATTTTGTTGTAAGGTCACAGTGTTAGAAGCCAAAGTTTTCATCATCTCACGAAGATCATCACTGGATGACGACCCCATAACATTGGAGTTTGTGAATGGAGGGGGTTGTCTTGCTTGATAATTCTGTTGGGGCTGAAATCCATGGGGATGGAACTGTCGGCCTTGATTGCCTTGTTGAGGCTGGTTTCCATACCGTAGGTTGGGATGATCTCTCTATCCAGGATTGTACGTGTGGGAAAAAGGATCATACTTACACTGGGACTGTCCGTTGAATGCTCCATCAACTGCATTAGCTTGTTCAATGTAATCTTCTTGCATTGTTGGGCACATATCTGAAGCATGTCCTTGTAAGGAGCATATGCTACAAACTTTCACCTATTGTACATTGCCATAAGCCAAAGAACGCACAAGAGAAGTAAGATCATTAACTTTATTTTCAAGGTTAGAAATACTTACCTCATTTACTCGTTTATTTGCGAAGTCTTCACGAGTGCCAAACTGTTTCGAGTTGGCTGCCATGTTTGAGATCAATTGGCGTGCAACCTCGGGTGTCTTATCTACCAATGCCCCTCCACTTGCAGCATCAATGATACTACGGTCAGTAGGCATCAATCCTTCATATAAATATTGAATGAGCAGCTGATCGGGTATTTGATGATGAGGGCATTGAATACACAGTTACTCAAATCTTTCCCAATACTCGGAAAGTGTCTCTCCATGAGATTGTCGAATCCCATATATTTCTTTCCTTATGTTGGCAACTCGAGATGCTGGGAAATACTTCTCAAGGAAGATCTTCTTCATGTCATTCCACGTTCCAATTGAACCTGGGCGAATGGAGAAAAGCCATGCCTTTGCTGCCCCTTTTAAAGAGAAAGGGAAAGCTTTCAACTTAACCTGTTCTTCTTCAACTCCATTCGGTTTCATGCCAACGCAGACCATATGGAATTCCTTGAGATGAGTATGAGGATCTTCTCCTGCAAGACCATTGAAAGTGGGAAGCAAATGTATAAAACCAGATTTGAGCTCAAAGTTTACATTATTGTCGATGTTTATGCACAATGGCTGATTTTCCACGTTAGGAGCAGCAAGCTCCTTGAGTGTTTGTTGTCGTGCAACAGCCATGGTGTTAAGGCGAGCTTCCTTTTGTAACCTGCGTAAAGTTTTGTCTATTTCGAGATCCAACTGCACTTGACTTTGATTAGTAGAACGGGTTACTGGCATAAATCATTAAGAAAACTCAAAAAAAAACCAACCACACAAGAGATCGAAAACAATGCAAATTGTACCAAAATCCTACGGTAGAAAACAAAAAATGCCTCAAAACCCTAAAAAAAAGTGGAATTTAGCCTTAATAGGGTGGGGCTAGTAGAGCACACTAGTCCTGTTCAGAACATCGTTTCCCTTCAGGAAACAAAAGGCCGATACCTAATTCCACCAAAAAATATGTTTTGAATCAGCATCACGCCAGTAATGAACAAGATCAGCACAAGCAAAAATTCTTTTTTTTTAAGAAAAAGAAATAACAATCACAGCAAATAAAAATAATAGCACAAGAATCAACTAAAATTACTTCCCCAGCAACGACACAAAAATTTGTTGCGATGGCGTGATCGCACAAATTAATTACCCTATCTTCAAACACAACACACAAGATAGTATAGAGCAAGCAAGGGGTCGATCCCACGAGGAAGTTCAAGTCAGATTTTTATGCTAGATAATATGCAATTTTGGGGGGGTTTGGACGTTATCTAGGCTAAAGCAAAAAAAAAACAGAAAACTATCAAACGAAATTTAATAAAATCAGAAAATTATCAAGAGAACAAATCTTGGTCACAAGCACACATCCACCTACAGAAATCAGAACTGATCAGGGAAACGAAACATCAATTTATATTCTGAATATTTATCTCTTCTTAAAATTGGTTAGTTAACGGATCCGCCGTATAACTAACCCTAACCATTAAACAACCACAGTGTCCGCACTAGTAATTTAATTTAATGGGAGCCTTAAGAACTAGATAAGTTGATTTAATCAAGAAAACATAACTGTTCGCAGTCTATGTTTGATTTGATTGAATATTCCCCCTAAGATTAATAACGTAGATCCGCCATAATAATTAAACTTAGTTGCTTCACAAGTTCATATACCACAACTCCGGTTTTGATATAAAACTTAGCAATAGATTGTCTACAATAATAATTTAGAGTCCGCTCTAGCAATTAAAATAAACAATCATAGGAAAAATAAGCATAGGAGAACAAACATATTCACCATATAAACCGAAAAGAAAAGGTAAAATAAATCTCACTGTTCTTGAAATCCGAAGGTTTTTGTGTCCTTGCAACCAAGAAAAAGTGTTTAGCCTTGCATGTTTGTTGAACAACTAATCAAAAAGAAGGAAGAATGCATAATTTAGGGTTTCTTAGAGGAAGGGGGCATTTTTCTCTTCGTAGCTGGCTGCTCCCCTTCTCTTCTCTCATTCTTTTTATATCTTAGGAAACCCTAGGTCTTTATTTTACAAAATAGTCCTCCATTAAGTAGACTGTTTACATTTAAGTACTTCAATAACTATTTTCCTAAAAAAGGAGAAATATCCTTGCATGAAATCTTCAAGCTTTGACTTAGAGGAGCTAAATTGCTGAAATAAAAACTTCGATATCGGTTTAGATGCTTCGGAACGTAATTTGGACTTGTTTCTTCACGAAACCTGTTTGCTGGCAGAATTCAGATGTCATCTTTGAAAAATCATATCTCCCTCATATGAAATCTTTTGTGGCTGAACTTTGGAGTGTTTATAGAACTTTGAGTCATGAATCCAAAAAAATTTAGTTTGCATCAATTGGATTCTGTAACTCCAGATATTCAAGTTGGAAGAGCCGAAGGTCAACACTGGCAGATTGCGAGATTTGACTTTGAAGGCTGCGATTTCCATGCTCTTCGTTATTTTATTTTCTTGCCTTAGATGTCCAGAAAGGTATGGATGTTAGATCTTTAATGCCACTGGAATCACTTCATTTCAACCTCCAGAGCTCACGCTCTGCACAAAACATCGACTGAAGGTCAAATCTGTCAATTATCTCCAATTTACTCCTTTTTGCATCTTTCATCCAAAAGTGCCTTCAAAACATAAAACAAAGAATATCAAGGCATTTTATATATAAAACATAGGCAAAACACTAGTTAAATATGGATGAAACTATTGAATAATATGGTTGAATCGGTACAACTACATTATTAATCATGGAAACTATCTCATCAACCTTGACGTATCAACATCTCATTCATGATATATTTCAGGCATTGGTGTAATGGGAAGGCTACTACTTAAACCTTATGGATCCACGATCTTCCTAATAATATGTTGTAAAATGGATAAAAATCAATCACCTACAGTGTTACCAAGAACATTTGTGGCCCCATATAGAATTTCACTGCCAGGGTCCTAATTATCTACCTTGGCGAGCCATCATATACTCTTGCGATCCTGGTACTGGGTCTCATATGTGACTCATCGATGGATATTTCTTTCAACATGTTCCTTGGCAGCATATTTAATATAGAACCATTGTTGACCGGTACCTTCCCAGTCAGGACATCTTTACTTTGCACTATAATTGTAACATCCCCCATTTCGGGATAAAAACAACACTCTCATGTCAACTGAAAATAGAGTAATTTTTTTCCCCTTCCTTTATATATATATATATATTTCGACGGAGTACCCCCTATGCCGGAAGGTCTCAAGTTACCGACATATAACCTGTTTACATTTCTAATTACTCGCATCTCATAACTTAATCCCGACCCAATCATCTTGGGTTTCAATTTCCACAAATATTCTCACACTTATTACCCATAATATTCATGATATACATTATATAACAAAATATCATTATGAATGGATAAAAAAAATAAATACTTAGACATGAAAAATGGTTATATGAACTGCAGAGATTAAGTTCATTCAATCAAGTTTAAACATTAATTATACAAATTAAGTTATACAAACATTTTCATGTTTATAAAATACAAGGGTATACCCCTTTAACCTAAATTACAAGAAGGGAACATAAGCTAGGATCTACTCCTGTCGTGCATATGATGTTCCTGAAATAGAATACATATTATTGAAAGGTGAATATCATATAAAAATAACAACACGAATATCTAACAATTTCAATAGGGTAACATGCATTAATATTTTGTTCACTTCTCCTTTCTGGTATTCATTAGAATCTCTTCCTTATTCAACTATTAATAACCGTTCCCTCTTTCACTATTAACCTCCATTCCAAACTTTATAAGATCAAACATGATTATCTTTGTCTAACACATTACTAATACCCCTTTCACTAGTATCATCATCATCATCCCACAGGAGTCAATTGAAGGTGATCCCCTTACTCGGGTTCCTAACATACACTAAATTTATGCTAGCCAATACATGGTGATCCCCTTACCCGAGATCCTAACATACACTAAATATATGCTAGCCAAAACATGATGATCCCCTTACCCGGGATCTTAACATACACTAAATGCATGTTAGTCCAAACATGGCGATCCCCTTACCCGAAATCCTAACATACACTAAATGTATGCTAGTCTACGCCTCAAATCACACTTCTCATATTTCATTTGTCAGTGATAATTTCATCACTTAGCAATTCACATAACAACCTTTCCCCTTGAGTACACATACATTCAATAATTCACATTTCACATCAGTAATATATAGTAAATCATGGAATTTAACTAGAAGGTAAAGGTGCGATTCACCTACCTGCAATAGAAGCTCTACTCGTGCTCCCCTGCTGTTGTTGTTGCACCACGTCTGTGGTCCCTTATGCAATCACAGGTTTATTTCATAAATTTTCCTCACTCAATGATATGTTTTATAATAACCATATCAACAACCAATAAGTCTTTCTTTCAGTTATTTCTTAATATTTTACGTTTTTCTCATTTCATCCATTATTATTGTTGTTCTTTGTCTAACCCCAATTATCATTCCTTTCTTTATATTTAGACTGTCACAGTCCAACTGTTACTGTCTCATTTTTGAACTGTTACTGTCTGACCTCTCCTCATATTCTTAACTATATCTAGAGTTATAAAACTCCGATTCAAGCAAGATTAAACTCATTGGAAAGCTAAGACATGAGGCTACAAGTTTTATGATTTAAGGAGAACCCAGTTCTGCCTCTAAGATAATCAAAATCGCTCATCAACAAACACTTAGACTGTTAATGTCCAACAGTTACTATCTCGTTTTTGAAATGTTACTGTCTGACCTCTTCTCATATTTTTAACTATATCTAGAGTTATAAAACTCCAATTCAAGCGAGATTAGTGTCGTTGGAAAGCTAAGACATGAGGCTACAAGTTCTATGATTTAAGGAGAACCCAATTCTGCCTCTAAGATAGTCAAAATCGCTCATCAATAAACATTTGACCGCCACCGTCCAATCATTCTCGTCTCATTTTTGAACATATTCGCGTCGACCTCTCCTCGGATTTTTAACTATACCTGGAGTTATAGAATGCAAATCTATAATTTAACATCCAGGCATCAATTCATAATTGACTTTAAAACAACTCATAAGACCATGTTTAGAATATCTTACCAATACGAATCAAGGTCTCGATCCTTCATTTTCTTTCTAATGACAGCTGACCCTCCCCTCTTCTCTTCTTGTTCAATTTTTCTTGTTAATCCCTTGCCCACCTGTGTTTATTTTTACTTATAACCCTTAATCTTAAATGGGTTCTTGAAATTTAGTGTTTCTCTCTTGATCTGTAAAAATAGATACCAAAACTCCATCTCTTCTTTCTTCACGATAGTTGCAGATTTGTTTTTTGTAAGAATAGTAGTATTTATGCTCTATAATTATTCTTATTTGCATTTAGGCTCCATTTTCTTTAAGTGTATTCATTTTTCCCCCACTTCTTTTTAGTTTAGTTTATTTTATTTTCTTTAATTTAATCCAGCCTTGATTATCTCGGGATTTACAGTAATGCATAGTGGCTTGTTATGTCTAGTACCATCAAGATTCAATTCATATTTAGTGAAGTATAGATAATTCGAAGCCTGGATCCTTCCTGCAAGGTGTTTCCTAGTTTCCTAGTTCATATCTTAAGGTATATATGCCTTATTCAACACCTTTAAGCCTTTGTATGTGGCTCAAATCTTAAAATCAATGACAACTGATGCAACCATATTATTCAATAGTTTCACACACATTTAACTAGTGTTTTGCCTATGTTTTATATATAAAATGCTTGATATTTTTTGTTTTATGTTTTGAAGGCACTTTTGGATGAAAAATGTAGAAAGGAGTAAATTGGAGATAATTGGCAGATTTGACCTTCAGTCGATGTTTTGTGCAGAGCGTGAGCTCTCGAGGTTGAAATGAAGTGATTCTAGTGGAATTAAAAAGCTAACATCCATACCTCTCTGTACATCTAAGGCAAGAAAATAAAATAAGGAAGAGCATAGAAATCGAAGCCTTCAAAGTCAAATATCGCAATCTGCCAATGTTGACCTTCAGCTATTCCAACTTGAATATATGGATCTACAGAAGTCCAATTGATGCAAACTCAATTGTTTTGGATCCATGACTTAAAGTTCTATAAACGCTCCAAATTTTAGCCAAACTGATGTCATATGAGGGAGATATGATTTTTCAAAGATGACATCTGAATTTTGCCAACAAATAGGTTTCGTGAAGAAACGAGTCCAAATTACATTCTGAAGCATCTAAACCAATATCCAAGTTTTTATTTCAGCAATTTAGCTCCTCTAAGTCAAAGCTTGAAGATTTCATGCAAGGTTATTTCTCTTTTTTTAGGAAAATAGTTATTGAAGTACTTAAATGTAAACAGTCTACTTAATGGAGGACTATTTTGTAAAATAAAGACCTAGGGTTTCCTAAGATATAAAAAGAATGAGAGAAGAGAAGGGGAGTAGCCAGCCAAGAGGAGAAAAATGCCCCCTTCCTCTAAGAAACATGAAATTATGCATTCTTCCTTTTTTTGATTACTTGTTCAACAAACATGCAAGGCTAAACACTTTTTCTTGGTTGCAAGGACACGGAAACCTTCGGATTTCAAGAATTGTGAGATTTATTTTACCTTTTTTTTTTCAGTTTATATGATGAATATGTTTGTTCTCCTATGCTTATTTTTCCTATGATTGTTTATTTTAATTGCTAGAGCAGACTCTAACTTATTATTATAGACAATCTATTGCTAAGTTTGATATCAAAACCGGAGTTGTGGTATATGAACTTGTGAACCAACTGAGTTTAATAATTGTGGCGGATCTACGTTATTAATCTTAGAGAGAACATTCAATCAAATCAAACATAGACTGCAGACAGTTATGTTTTCTTGATTAATCAACTTATCTAGTTCTTAAGGCTGCCATTAAATTAAATTACTAGTGCGCACACTGTGGCTGTTTAATGGTTACGGTTAGTTATACGGCGGATCCGTTAACAAACCAATGTTAAGAAGAGATAAATATTCAGAATAAAATTGATGTTTTGTTTCCATGATCAGTTCTGATTTCTGTAGGTGGATGTCTGCTTGTGACCAAGGTTTGTGCTCTTGATAATTTTCTGATTTTATTAAATTTCATTTGATAGTTTTCTGTTTTCTTTTGCTTTAGCCTAGATAACGTCCAAACCCCCCCCCAAATTGCATATCATCTAGCATAAAAATATGACTTGAACTTCCTCGTGGGATCGACCCCTTGCTTGCTCTATACTATCTTGTGTGTTGTGTTTGAAGCTAAGGTAATTAATTTGTGCGACCGCGACATCGCAACAAATTTTGGCGTCGTTGTCGGGGAAGTAATTTTCGTTGATTCTTGTGCTATTATTTTTATTTGTCATGATTTTTATTTCTTTTTCTGAAAAAAAAACAGAATTTTTGCTTGTTGCAGTACTGTTCATTACGGCAACGGTACTGTTCAAAACATATTTTTTGGTGGAATTAGGTATTGGCTTTTGTTTCCTAAAGGGAAATGACGTTCTAAACAGGACTAGTGTTATACACTAGCCCCATGCTATTGAGGCCAAATTCCACTGTTTTCTAGGGTTTTTAGGCAGTTTGTGTTTTCTACCGTATTTGCATTATTTTCGATCTCTTGTGTGGTTGGTTTCTTTTGAGTTTTCTTGATGATTTATGCCAGTAACCCGTTTTACTAATCAAAGTCAAGTGCAGTTGGATCTCAAAATAGAAAAAACTTTATGCAGGTTACGAAAGGAATCTCACCTTAACGCCATGGCTGTTGCACAACAAACACTCAAGGAGCTTGCTGCTCCTAACGTGTAAAATCAGCCATTGTGCATAAACATCGACAATAATATAAACTTTGAGCTCAAATCTGGTTTTATACATTTGCTACCAACTTTTAATGGTCTTGCAGGAAAAGATCCTCATACTCATGTCAAGGAATTCCATATGGTTTGCGTTGGCATGAAACCGAATGGAGTTGACAAAGAACAGGTTAAGTTGAAAGCTTTCCCTTTCTCTTTAAAAGGGGCAAAGAAGGCATGGTTTTTCTCTATTCTCCCGAGTTCCATTGGAACTTGGAATGCCATGAAGAAGATTTTCCTTGAAAAGTATTTCCCAAAGATCTCGAGTTGCCAACATAAGGAAAGAAATATGTGGGCTTCGACAATCTCATGGAGAGACACTTTCTGAGTATTGGGAAAGATTTGAGCAATTGTGCATTCAATGCCCTCACCATCAGATACCCGATCAACTGCTTATTCAATATTTCTATGAAGGACTGATGCCTACTGACCGTAGTATCATTGATGTGGCAAGTGGAGGGGCATTGGTAGATAAGACACCCGAGGTTGCACGCCAATTGATCTCAAATATGGCAGCAAACTCGAAATAATTTGGCACACGTGGAGACTTCACAAACAAACGAGTAAATGAGGTAAGTATTTCTAACCTTGAAAATAAAGTTAATGATCTTACTTCTCTTGTGCGTTCTTAGGTTTGTGGAAATGTACAGTAGGTGAAAATTTGTAGTATATGTTCCTTACAAGGACATACCTCAGATATGTGCCCAACAATGCAAGAAGATTACATTAAACAGGTTCATGCAGTTGATGGAGGATTCAATGGACAGTCCCAGCATAAATATGATCCCTTTTCCAACACGTACAATCCCAGATGGAGAGATCATCCAAACTTATGTTATGGGAACCCACCTCAACAAGGCAATCAAGGCCTTCAGTTCCATCATCATGGATTTCAATCCCAATAGAATTATCAAGCGAGACAACCCCCTCCATTCACAAACTCCAATGTTATAGGGTCGTCATCCAGTGATGATCTTCGTGAGATGATGAAAACTTTGGCTTCTAACACTGTGACCTTACAACAAAATGTCATGTCTTTTCAACAGGAAACAAGGTCAAGTATTCACAACTTGGAGAAGCAAATGGGGCAAGTAGCTTCAAGTGTGGGGAAATTGGAAGCACAAATGAATGGAAAATTGTCCTCCCAAGCATTGAATCCAATAGAGAATGTTAGTGTGATCATGCTGCGAAGTGGGAAAGAACTTGAAGAGAAAAGGTCGAAACAAATTGAGATGAAGGAAGAAGAAGAGATAGAAACCGAATTGAGTACAAAGAAGGAACATCCTCCTCCTCTACAAACTGAAACATCGACCAACACTCCAAACGTAACTCCTCACTCAATGACTTCCAGTTTTAAAACAATTCCACCATTTTCTGTGAGTTCTTCTAGGTCAAAGAAAGAGGACAAAGAAAAAGAGATTTTAGAGGTTTTCAAGAAAGTAGAACTCAACATTCCTTTCCTTGATTCTATCAAGCAAATTCCTAAGTATGCCAAATTCTTGAAGGAGTTGTGTATTACCAAGAGAGCTTTCATACTAAAAGGTCATGAAATGGCAAGTATGGGTGAAGTTGTATCTGTTATTGTTCAAAAGAATATGCTTATAAAGCAAAATGACCCAAGTGCGTTTACTATCCCATGTGCTATTGGTAATGCTCGTTTCAAAAGAGCCTTGTGCAATTTAGGTGCATCCATTAGTGTTATGCCTAAACATGTTTATGATTCTCTTAGTCTTGAGCCTTTGAATAAAACTAGCATTGTAATACAACTTGCGGATCGTAGTTTTGTCTACCCACTTGGTGTGATAGAAGATGTCCTAGTCAAGATTGATAGTTTGGTCATTCCATGCGACTTTTATATTCTTGATATGGAACATGATTCTTGTGATTCATCAAACAACACTCATATATTGTTTGGGAGACCATTCTTGAAAACTACCAATACAAAAATTGATTGTGGTAAGAATATTTTGTCTATAAAGGTAGGAGATGAAAAAATTGAATTTAATTTTCATGATGCAATGACATATCCTTATAGCAATGTTTATTCTATCACATATTATGACCAAGTTGATAAGTGTGTGCAGCAAGTTTGTGATTTTGATAGTTAGGATGGATTAAGCGTAGCTTTGAGTTATGACTATGATTTTACCAAGATAGAAAAGATGGAGAGGCATGTATGTGTTCCCCGAAACATGCATGACTCAAAGATTGGATTTGCAAGCTTTGCAAATTGTCCTCCATGATGCAGGAGTCATTTACCTCATAACGGACAGTGAATAGGTGGCGCCTATCCTTTTGGTGCCTAAAAAGATTGGAATTACATTGGAAGATTGGAAGAAATACAAAATGATGCTTATGAGAATGCAAGGATTTACAAAGAAAAGACTAAGAGTCTCTATGACCGAATGATTACAAGAAAAGAGTTTAATGTTGGAGACAAAGTCCTTCTTTATCATTCGCGTTTGAAACTTTTTCCTGTAAAGTTGCGCTCTCGTTGGATTGGACCCTTTGTTGTTTCTAATGTTTTTCCTTATGGTGCAGTTGAAATTACAAGTTTAGAAACCAAAAAAGTAGTCAAGGTTAATGGGCATCACTTGAAACCTTTCTATGAAGATTGGACGACAGAACTCACCTCTTCTCAGAGAGTTTGCTGAACCAATCTATGAAGAATTAGCATGCAATATGTCGAGCCAATGCAATAAAAAAAATGCGCTTACTGGGAGGCAACCCAACACAAAAAAAAATAGATTTGCTTTCTTTTTCCTTTATCTTTTATTTTTCACATTTTACTTTATTTTTATCATTCTCCTATATTCCTTTTCTTTTATTTCAAGATTGAGGACAATGTCGTGTTTTAAGTGTGGGGGTATTGTGAGAATGTTGGTTTTCTTATTTTGATTTTCTTTATTGTTCAAAAAAAAAAACAAATTTCTATCTTTGATCTTTTAAACTCCTATTGATTTATGAGAATGTGAGTATTACATATGAGAATTAATTGAGATAGATGAAGATATAAATTGAATGAAGGAGTATGCATGCAAGTTTTAAGGTTTAATTGGTTTAGGGATTGACTTTGAGAATATGCCATGTTAACTTTATAATGTTATACCAATGCAAGCTTTTGAGCCTTCAATACTATATTCTTTGATTGTGCATTCTTTTAATGATATGTATCTTTAGAACTTGCTTCATATCTTGTTGAGATTACATTCATATTACATATATACATGAAGATGATAAAGGCATTAGGAATTTTAACCACTTGAGCCAAAAAGCCAACCTAAAGCATATTATCCTTAGTGAGTCCCTTTTGAGCTTGTTTATCTTTTCTTTGCTTTATCCATGTATAAGCCTTAACTTTTTATATATTTTCCTTTTCCCCTGGCCAAGGATTACTAGAGCATATACTTATAATTTCTCATGGAATTATGGTTGGAAATTATGTGAAAAGAAAGAAGTGATGTTTGATGAAAAGATGGGAAAAGATGCCAAAGGTAAAAAAAAAAAGGAAAGGAAAAAAAAAATAAAAATGAAAAGAAAAAGAAAACGAAAAAAGTGTTCCTTTATGTTCTTAAGATTTTATATTGAAAAAGCTTGAAATCAAAAAAAGTTAAGCATTGGTGATTAAAGATGGAAAATTTATGTGCTTTGATGGAATATCTTGTTTGAAATATCATTTTTTAGAATGCTCTACTTTATTTGGTTTGAACCTTTTCTTTTACTCTCTTTTACCTCACCTTTACCTTAGCCCCATTACAACCAGAAAATAAGACATTTTGATTCATGCATTGTTTGTAATATGTTATTAATGGAGATGAGATTGAAGAGCAACCTTATCGCAGAACATATTCATTGATTGAATTTGAGAGATTTAAACACATAAGCCCTAAACACGTGAGTGTTGGAGTGTATATCAATGAGAGGACCTATCACTTTGGCATGGCATAGATTTCATTTAAATCTCGACGATTAATTGAATTTTGAAGTTTGCATGTAAATAAATTCATGAAAATTTATACTCTTTATCCTTCTTAATTGTGTTCTTGTTTATAATGCATATATTCTTGGATATTGATGGGAGATTAGAAGATTAGTCATAGTGATTTCATTTAATTTAACTTTAATTTGATTTTACCTATCCTTTCTCGAGGACGAGCAAGAGCCTATGTTTTATATATAAAATACCTTGATATTTTTTGTTTTATGTTTTGAAGACACTTTTGGATGAAAGATGCAAAAAGGAGTAAATTGGAGATAATTGGCGATTTGACCTTGGTTGATGTTTTGTGCAGAGCGTGAGCTTTAGAGGTTGAAATGAAGTGATTCTAGTGGCATTAAAAAGCTAACATCCATACCTTTCTGGACATCTAAGGCAAGAAAATAAAATAAGAAAGAGCATGGAAATCGCAGCCTTCAAAGTCAAATCTCGCAATCTGCCATTGTTGACCTTCAGCTATTCCAACTTGAATATCTAGAGCTACAGAAGTCCAATTGATGCAAACTCAATTGTTTTGGATCCATGACTCAAAGTTCTATAAACGCTCTAAATTTTAGCCAAACCGATGTCATATGAGGGAGATATGATTTTTCAAAGATGACATCTGAATTCTGCCAGCAAATAGGTTTCGTGAAGAAACGAGTCCAAATTACGTTCTGAAGCATCTAAACCAATATCCAAGTTTTTATTTCAGCAATTTAGCTCCTCTAAGTCAAAACTTGAAGATTTCATGCAAGGTTATTTCTCTTTTTTTAGGAAAATAGTTATTGAAGTACTTAAATGTAAACAGTCTACTTAATGGAGGACTATTTTGTAAAATAGAGACCTAGGGTTTCCTAAGATATAAAAAGAATGAGAGAAGAGAAGGAGAGTAGCCAGCCAAGAGGAGAAAAATGCCCCCTTCCTCTAAGAAACATGAAATTATGCATTCTTCCTTTTTTTTGATTAGTTGTTCAACAAACATGCAAGGCTAAACACTTTTTCTTGGTTGCAAGGACACGGAAACCTTCGGATTTCAAGAATTGTGAGATTTATTTTACCTTTTTTTTTCAGTTTATATGATGAATATGTTTGTTCTCCTATGCTTATTTTTCCTATGATTGTTTATTTTAATTGCTAGAGCGGACTCTAACTTATTATTATAGACAATCTATTGCTAAGTTTGATATCAAAACCGGAGTTGTGGTATATGAACTTGTGAACCAACTGAGTTTAATAATTATGGCGGATCTACGTTATTAATCTTAGGGAGAACATTCAATCAAATCAAACATAGACTGCAGACAGTTATGTTTTCTTGATTAATGAACTTATCTAGTTCTTAAGGCTGTTATTAAATTAAATTACTAGTGCGGACACTGTGGTTGTTTGATGGTTAAGGTTAGTTATACGACGGATCCGTTAACTAACCAATGTTAAGAAGAGATAAATATTCAGAATATAAATTGATGTTTTGTTTCCATGATCAGTTCTGATTTCTGTAGGTAGATGTATGCTTGTGACCAACGTTTGTGCTCTTGATAATTTTCTGATTTTATTAAATTTCGTTTGATAGTTTTCTGTTTTCTTTTGCTTTAGCCTAGATAACGTCCAAACCCCCCCCCCCAAATTGCATATCATCTAGCATAAAAATCTGACTTGAACTTCCTCGTGGGATCGACCCCTTGCTTGCTCTATACTATCTTGTGTGTTGTGTTTGAAGCTAGGGTAATTAATTTGTGCGACCGCGACATCGCAACAACAACAATGATATTCTAGCAGGAGTCTTCTTAAGTTGCTCAACAACATTGTATTTACTATGTTTGATCAGCTTTAAAAACTCATTGGTCTCTTCTCAGATGATGGATTTGTTCACCTCTTTAGTCAGGTCAACCACTTATTTCCTCTTAGCTTTCTTTTATTCTCGAGTTCTTCCAGTATGAATCTTCTTCTACGGGTTAGGCCTCCAACTTCAGCTTGGAAAATTGGTGTTGGTTGAGCACTTTAGAAAGAGTATTCATAGTTCTACAGTAATGTAGTGTAGTTGCTTTTACCTGCCACTATAGGTTTTGACAAAATCAGTTTGGGCAATCCTTCTATAGTGAATTATACCCGATATACCTCTTTGTTTCTACTTGGTTCATCTATCATGGACACTTATGTACTTTTTTTTCATTCAATACTAAGAGTTTCTCAGGTTATCATTTGTATCACCTCATTGTAGAAACCTTTATAATGGTGATCATGTGGCATTTTTCACAGTGATACTAACAAAAATTTATCCTCGTTGGTCCTTCATAACTACCCTTTTTGTTCCCGACTTTCACTAGCATTTTATAAACTTTATCCAGTGACACTTTCAAGCTCCTTGGGCCTTCCACCTTTAGTGTGTTTATCGGCCCACTACCCAAGATATGATTGGGTAGAGGGTTTGTATTTACATTTAAGGTTTCCTCAAATATTATCCACCCGACTTGAATTAACTACATGAGCTTTTTCTTGAAGGTATTGCAGATATGGATGTTATATTTTGCAACGCCAGTGTGGTACTTACAGGTGAGGTCTAACTTATACCATATAAGAAATAATGGTTACAGAGGTGCAAGCGGTACCGAAGCTACCTATCCGATGCTTAGTAGCTTTTTGTACATCTCGTTCAGGGGTAATGGTAACAAGAGTCATTGTTCTTGTATTATATGATAATTGTTCTTCAGTATGTTCTTGGTTTGGTTATTAACTTGGTTGGTTTAAGTCTTAGGTTTTTTTTATGAGAAATAGAGAGTGAAAATTGATGTTGGCAATATGGGATGAAGGGGATAAGGTGTTGTGGTTTTGGAAGTGGTTTTTCTTACCTCTGTAACCACCCTCGATGTGATCGACATCCTTTTTCTTCCCTCCAAAGCCCTTTTTCTCAGTAAAGGTTGAGATCCTGCCACTCTTTATCCCTTGCTTTATACGCTTGGCTGCAGCCATAACATTAGAGAATTGTTGTGTCGAACTACCCATCATATGCTTGTAATATAGTGTCTTGAGTGTTTTTATAAATAAGGTAGCCATTTCTCTAAGAGTAGAGGATGTACCTATACAACCAAATCGCTCTATCTTTAAGTATGCTCTCTCATGCTTTATTTATCCCCCTTCTTTAAATGAGATAGATTGGTTCTGTCAAGGGCCATATCAATGTTCTACTTATATTGCTTGATAAAAGCATCCACCAGATCTTTCCAAGTTTGGATCTTCATGTTAGCTAGTCTTATATATCAGCTCAACGTTGCTCCACTCAAACTATCTTGAAAGAAGTGCATTAGTAGTTTTTCATCGCGCACTACCTTGACC
This sequence comes from Populus deltoides, assembly GCA_015852605.2. Classification (NCBI taxonomy): domain Eukaryota; kingdom Viridiplantae; phylum Streptophyta; class Magnoliopsida; order Malpighiales; family Salicaceae; genus Populus; species Populus deltoides. The sequence continues at coordinate 12,472,829 of CM027582.2, read as the reverse complement.
ATTTTGTTGCAATAAGATTTGAAGTGGATGACAGAACACTGAGTTCCAGTGTATTTGATGAACTCATGAACATAATTTTTTTTATATATACAACCATGTTTGGGACTAAACATATTTCCACGGCTTTGACGGGATCATACAAATCCACCCCCTCGATAGCCCTTATTCTAGCTTCCAATGTTGTCATCTTATCTTGATCAATATCATTAGATGATTTTGTCTTGTGAGATTCATTAGCGAATACATTTACTATTATAGAGGTTAGAACTGGTATTATCGTCTACACAAATGTTGCATTATAATGAGGTTTCTTACCCTGTTCGCCCATCTTTTCCTCTAGTTAAATTGTTGCTTAAGTTTGGGCAAAAATGGCAGGTCAATTGGATGGGCCTTCAGGGAATCCAACGTTGAGTGTTTACTCAAGCAAGCTAGAGATACAAGCCATGCTAACCTTCCGAGAATCCAACTCTTCATGAAAGTGGGTATAATCATGATCATGTTCTTCATCTTTCATATTTCTTTGACGAAGTCGGGTATTGTAAACTCTACGGATTTGAGCTTTTTGAGGACTTATATTTTAACTTAGAATGCACTCATGACATTTAAACTATAAGATATGAATGTATGCATGCTTATGAATGTAGGTGTATATACATATGCATCAGATATGGATTAACATGCTTGAAGGGCTAATCCATGACTTCCTTATTGAATATGGGCAAAAATTTATAGTTTGATTAATCTGAAAAAATCTTTTCCAAGTTTTTATCTTGGTTAAATCTTATACACATTGGAGAGTACAAAACAAAAAGTTGGGTTCGAATCCTTTTTATTAAAAAAAAGACAAAAAGGTTTTTATGTGCGGTAATTTCCTAGCCTTGGTCCTTGGGTTATTCTCCGAAGCTAATTACATCATCTCATATTCTTATCCATATTAAAAAAAAAAAAGTCATGGTCTTAGCTTAGAAAATCCCGCGAGTTCAAGATTATTAATCAAGTATGCATTGATGCAAAATGAATTATTAGAGAATCCATATCTTAAGGTCAAATTATAAGCCACTACCTGAAAGGTAGGCTTACTATTTAGTCTCAAAAGGGTCTATGACCCACCTAGTGTCCACCTTTCATGAAGGCAATATGAGGGTTACATGGAATGGTTATGGCACAATGTGACCATCATTACGGAGTAAACACTCAACTCATAGATAGATGTTTCACGAATCTAAACCCCAACTGAAAATCATAAAGAAGATCACTACTCTCCACCTAACCTAGAATTAGGTTTATTTGAAAATTGTAATGCGTGAAGGCATTAATCTGTACCCGATATACTTATGTATGAGCAGTATGTAAAAAATACATAAGCAACACGTAAAAATATAGGCTACAATTAAATTGCATAGACCAAGAAAAATAAACAAGCAAACAATTAAATAAACAAAGCTCAGTCTGACAAGACAAGTCCCTAGTGAAGTCGCAATCATGTCATGACATGCACAACATCAAATGACGGATCTATGTCCAGGAATGGAAGAGGTTTTGGGTTTAATCATAAAGTTATGATTTAAGGGAGTTGGCACCTAGTATCATAGTCACTAGGAAACCTATGGTCTTAGAGAGCCTAGATAAAAGGACTAGTTATGTAAGGGGAAGACGCATCACCCCTAATGCACCTTGCATAAGGCAAGCTACATTGTTGATTGATTATTTTTCTAGGTCATGTTTATATCTGTTGGTCTTGCCTAAGGTTCAAGGTAGATCTCCCTTTGTGAGGAAGTCTCTATCTTATCGGATTAAATTCTAACCGTTATAAGGTTCAAAGTTTAGTATCACAATTAGTTCCTATTTTTCTATCTTTAATACCTAATGGTATACTTTACAGTGTAATTTTATATCCCTAATATTAAAGTCTACAGCTAAATCCTAACACTCCAAATATTAATTAAACAAATCAATTGTTGTGGGATTTTTAGTATTTTGGCCAAATCATAATGGATAATCATAAGCTAGCAATGATATTCATTTTACATGATTAAATACAATTTTGTTTTTTAGAAAATATGCAAGAAAATCCTTTAGAATTTGGTCATATGCATGAATTAAAAAACATGTTTTTTGTGTTTTTAAAATGAGGATTTGTTTTGAATTTTTTATAGATTTTTTCAAATTTCAGAGAAAACCAAGTATTTTTAATATCGAGTCAATATTTTAAAGTGTAAGTCTATAGCACAATATTAAATAAAATTATTGAATAAAAAAATTATGTTTTTAAATAAGGAAATTGTTTTTGAATTTATTTCAAATTTTTTAGAGAAAAATAAGGTATTTTTAATGACGGGTCTGTATTTTACAATATAAGTCTACAGCCTGATATTAGACAAAAATATTGGAAAAACACATGTGGGATCCATAAATAATTTTGAAATTTTTAATGGATTATTTAGCTAGACACAGAAATATAGACAAATTAAAACCAAAGGAAAACGCTTAGGGCGTGTTTGCCAAATGCGCCATTAGCCTAAAATAAAACTAAAACAATTCTTAAGTGTTTGGCAAACATGCATATAAGGCTTTGTTTCTTAAGGAAAAACACGGTAGGCCAAACACGCTCTTAGGTCTGGGTTTGGGCTTGGTGCAACCATATGGGCTAGGACTATTGGGCTTGAGGCCTATGCCCACGTATATGAGTTGGACTCAGGCCCAACCCAACTTGTTTTTCTGGGCAAACAAATGGCCCAACAAGCCCATTTCTTCTTCTTTTTTTAATAGGTTGGACACAGCCCATCCATATAGGCTGGGCTGAAACAAAAGTCTAGCACATTCTCTCTTCTTTGCTAACAAACCGCGAAAGATGTGAATTAATTCACATCTTGCATGTAACAAGAAGCTTTAAGGAAAGAAGGAACGAGAAGCGAGATTACCTGGCCTGAGGGTAGTTTGTTAGCTGGTTGGTAGCGTTGCTAGAGTAGCTGGTGACTTGGTGGAGCTAACGGTGGTTATTGTGCTAGGGAGGTGGCAATTGTACCAGGTTGATATTATTGGAGAAGAAAGAAAAACAATGATGAGGATGGCTATTGGGTTGGTTTTTTTAGGATTCTTTTTTGCTGGGGTGAATAGTGGGTTATTATGCAGTATGTTAGGGGTTGTATCGGGTGGAAGGCTTTATTATGGGTAATTTAAGGGTTGGTTTTGTAAGGAAAGGTTTGTCTTCTCTTTTTTTAAAGAAAGTTGATGTTGAGGTAGTTTTTCTTGGTTTTTTTCTCCTCACCTTTTGTATGAAATCTATCTCTATTTATATAGGTGGGAGAAAAACTTAGGGGATCTCGTGAGCATGGTTTGTAGTCGTTGATTCGCTTGGGATGGATCCCATTTATTAGCTACAAACCAACAACCTGGTCATACAAAACCAAGTTGTAAAACTAACTCGGTTAAGGGATTTAAGCCATTTTTTCAGGTGTTGTACATTGTTAGGTCATAAGGGTGACATGTTTCTTTTCTTGTATGGTGAAGGTATGAGAGAGAGAGGATGAGGGTGGAAAGGTGGCATTAAAGATGCCATTTTTGAGTTATTAGGAAAGATGATGAATAGTAGTCAGACGACGAGTTGTCTGACTTTTATTTTTTATTTTTGACTTTGCATTTACCAAAACAACAGCGTTTTGCACTTAAACACATTGTTTTGGTCAAAACATAGCCAAAACACATCGTTTTATTTATAAATGAAATGGCGTCATTTTAGCGTTTAGGGTTAATTTAGATTTAAAAAACTCTTATTTTAATATTAGCCTTTAATCTTTTGATTTATTTAATTAAGTCAATTGAATTTTGATTCTAAGAATCAATTCAATTTCACTCATGCCAAGTTTCAAAAGCACCCCCTAATTCCAGTGTGTTTTTCATCTTGGTCCTTGCTATTGTGTATTTTTAATTTGGTCTTTAATTGATTTTCAAACTTCTAATTTCTTTAATTTTACCTTTGTCTTCAACCATATATAGCCCTTGAATTCGTGCGGCTTTTGCCAAAAGGTTCATGATCTTGAATTTCTTCAATTTAGCCTATAATTGACTCCCAAACTTTGATTTTCTTGTAATTTAGTTCCTAATTTCACCCGATTGAGTTTTTTTTAAATTAAATTTGGTTCTCTAATAACTTATTCTTTTTAATTAAGTTCCTAATAAAATTAATTTGACCTATTAAAAGTATAATTAAGTCTTTGCACCTAATTAAATCTTTTAATTTGACCTAAATTAATTCTTAAACTTAATTAAACCTTTAATTGGGCTCTTGGTTAAATCAAATTGTCCTTTTAAAAATCTAATTAAGTCCTTAGACTTAATATTTATACAAATCCGTCTAATATTTATTTAACTTGACCTTGAATCTACATTGTCTTTCGATCTTGGGTATAATGAGATACAATTGGGCTTCCAATTATATCCGAAATCCCAGTTTAGTTCTTCCATATGTTTGCAACCTTCATCAGCTTGCTCCTGCCAAGTTTTCAATATTTTTTCATTTTCATCTTTATTTTTTGTTGCTTTTCAATTTTTTTTGATAATCTATCTGATTTTTTTTAAAGAAGAAGATAATTTTGGGGAACCCAAAATTAGGTTATGACAAAGAACAACTTAGATATTCAATATTCATATTATATATGACATTGTAGATGAGGTCATACCAATGAAACAAGAATCACTAAGTCATGTAAAGAAACATATTTGTCCTCTTAATTATGAATCATATAAAACTTGTAAGACTTGTTTATTAGATAAGATGACCAAAACACCTTTTTACTGCAAGTGTGATATATCTAATGAATTATTTGTTTAATATATAGATGTTTGTAGACCTATAAAGATTCGTGCCATAAATGGATATACATGTTTCATTATTGATGACCATATTGGATATGGTTATGTGTGTTTAATAAAAGTCTAAATCATTTGAAATGTTCAAATAACTCAAAAATAAAGTTGAAAAACAAACTGGTAAAAGTATTAATATACTTCGGTCGGATCGAGGTGGCGAATACTTCAACCAAGATTTTCAAGATTATCTAAAAGAGAATGAGATTATTTTATAATAGACAACTCTTGAAAGGAGAAATTGCACCTTATTGGATGTGGTGCAATTCATGATAAGCTATATAGACCTTCCACCTTTCTTTATAGGGTTATGCCCTATAAACTACTATTTATCTTTTAAATAGAATTCCGTCAAAATTTGTTGATAAGACTCCATATGTGATATAAAATATTAAGAGACCAATTTTATCATACTTAAAATATTTGAGATGTGATGTTTATATAAAGTGTATCTAATAACCGCTAAGAGCTAAGTTAGATAAATATAAGTTTGTGGGATATCCAGAAGAAAATATTGGATATTGTTTATATCATCTTGTTGAGCAAAATTGTTTGTCTCAAAATACGTTACCTCTCTAAAGAAATAATTTGTTTTTGAAAGGAGTAATCGAAGGAAAATAGAACTTGAAAAAGTTCAAGAACCACAAACTAACATCCAAAATTCTAAAGCTATAACATTGGGTTTTTGGCCTAAAGCTTAAGAAATATAAGAACGTTATGGATCTAGTAGGACATTTCATGCACCAATAAGATATGGACTTCTTATGACAGCTAAAAATAATGAGTTACTTATACTTGATGAGCCTACCAATTACATGGAACTAATATCTGATACTGATTTTAAGAAATGGTTTCAGGGCATAAAATCTAAAATGAATCTCATGTATAACAATTAGGTATGGACCTTGGATGACCCATTTAAAGGGATACAACCCAATGGATGTTAGTGGGTTTTTTAGATAAAGATTGACATGGATGGCAATGTACAAATATACAAAGCTAGATTAGTTGTCAAATGTCATAAACAAAAATAAATAGGTCAAATTTGATGAAACCTTCTTGTTAGTAACTATGTTAAAACCTATAAGGATTTTGCTTGCTATAGTTGAATACCATGATTATGACATTTGGTAAATGGATGCAAAAATTTTATTTCTAAATAGGAATCTTCAAGAAGATGTGTATATGGCACAACTTGAAAGTTTTGAATCTAAGAAATATGCCAATAAAGTATGTATGGAAGTAGAGATTTTATGAGAATTGTATAAATAACGGTTAGATTTGGAGTTGTGTGTGTATGATTTTATATGCCAAGTAAACATGAAGCTTAATTGTTGTGGCATTTGAGGTAAGATTGTGATGTATATATGTTCTAGTGTTGTTATGGAAATTGTGTATTTGTACAAAATTTTAAGTTATTGGTTTATGAAAGTTTAATTGTTATGATTAAGAGAATTGAAGTAGAGTTATTGGTTAAGTATATGATTGTCATGTATGGAAGTTTAAAATTTTATAAATAGTAAGTGGAATTGTTGAATTGAATTTTTTATCGTATCTTGGACAATGAAAGTAATATGCTTGAAAAATTACTTGGTGGAATTATGATAAAATTGTGAATTTTGTAAAAAGAAAAATATTCAAATAACTAGTTTAGTAAATTTTGAGAACAAAATGGAATGTGATCTTAGTTGTTTGGTTGAATGATGATGTGTTGGTATTTTGTATGCATGATATTGAATGAGAAAAAAATGAGATTGAATTATTATCTGAAATTTAAAGTTTAAGAATACATGTTGGAAATATGTATGCCAAGTAAATTCATTTTGTATTAGGCTAAGTTGTTAGCTAGTTGGTTTTGAAAATGGGTTAAGTGGGATGCAATGGTTCTATGTTTAAATATAAATAGGTAATGTGAAATAAATTAGATTGATATATGTTGGTATGAAAATGCGGAATTTAATGTGTTTAAGCATAATTAGAAAGTTTAAGAATACGAAAAATTATATATCCGAAAGTTAAAATATGTTATGGAATGTAATCAATGATGGTAATATGTGGATATTAATTATTAGTTTGTGATGTGTTGGATTTTTTTATTGGGATTTATGGAAACTTATATAGTTAAATGATAAATAAATGGTATAAGCATTAATGGTTATTGTTTGAGAGTTGTAGGAGAAATATTTTAAGTGAAATTTGATTTATAAGGAACTTGTACAATAAGAGTTTAAGGTAAAGGTCACTCCTTTTGATTTTTTTAATTATTTAAAATGTTTTTTAATTATTAGTTTTTCAATACAGATTTATATGTGTTGTGTAAATCTACTTGTCTTAAGAATTTATGCCTATGAGACAGTAAAATTTATGTGTGAAATGTAAATGACCATAATGATTGTAATATATGTGTGTGTGTGTCTTATGAATGATCATTATGGTGTTAACCAATAGATAAATGCATTTGACTGCAACAACGATTATACATATATAATTGTGAACAACCACAATGACAATGATGGGTCTAGTAGATATAATTATGAATGACAATATAACTCAAATGTAATTATAGACAACCATAACAATAGTAATCAATATATAAATTATAATCAACCACAATGATGGAACCTAAATATAGTAAAAAGTAAATAAATCAACAGTAACATCAGAGATTGAAAAATAATTTGATACTTAGTCAATCATGTGAACGATGACTAACATTATAAATAGGATATTTAGTCACCATGTGGACGGTGATAAGGTTATGGATAAGATACTTAGTCAGCTATCTGGTTAATGACTAAGGTTATGGATATGATACTAATCAATCGTGTGGATAGAGACTAAGATGATTGTTTTGGAAACATAGTTAGCTGTCTGGATAGATACTATAAATACAGATATATAGATAAGTTTGCTGGTTGGACAGGGGCTATTGTTAAAATAAATTATGCCTACAAGGCAAGGAATAAATGTTAAATGGAAAATATATTTACAAGGTGAGAAAAAATGATATGAAAAGAAATATTAATTCATGATAGGAATTTAATAAATTGCAAAGTAAATGGACTATAATGACAGAGTGTAATGTATGAAATTAGATTGATTGTTATGGCAGAATTTAATACATAGAATGGAAATTAATTATAATGGTAAGAATTTAAATTAAATTAACTGTTATGACATAATTTAATATGAAAAAATTAATTTAGTCTCAATAGCAGCCCTAAATAAAAGAAATATTTAAAATGAAAAAAAAACCTTGATGGTGTCAAAATGGGCATAAGAACTTTCTAAGATGAAAAAATATATTTGAATATGCCAAAACAATGGATATAAAAGATATTTGAGACTTGAAATATTTGATTTAGCCAAAAACTTGGTTATAATTAAATAATATATATATATATATATATATATATAGCCAAATGGCAAGTGTACTCAAGACAAAGAATATTTTCATGCAAAGTAGAGAATAATTTATAATTAAAATAAGGATTACATAAATGACATTGAAGGATTAATAGAGAAATCTCTATGATGATTGTTTAAGGAGATCATTATATGAAAACATGTAGATTTTATATGGAGATTTCATTTGGAGATATAGAGATTTAGGTGGAGATATAAAAATTTTATTTTAAAGATATGGAGAAAAGCAATATCATAAAGAAAAATGTGTAGAGACTAATCAGAAAGATAATTTTGCTTTTATTGAAAAATTTAAAATATTTTATTATAGAAGTAGAGGTATAATTCTTGAAGATTATCTAATCTTTGGCAGGGTATTGTGGGGTGAGCTAATATCTTTACCTTTTTGTTCAATTTGAATTTCCTTTTCTAAAAACTATTAAAGGTAACCCCAGGCGATGAATCCCTAGGCGATAAACCTTTCTATCTCCTTTTTTAAGGCATTACAATCCTTAACATCTTGGTTGTTTTTGTGAAAAAAATTATTGGGGTTTTGTTTCCTTATATTTCTCTTCATGAGATGAGGTTATTACACAAATTCTTTTTCTTTAATAACAATCAATACCTCAGTTCGTATGGTGGCTAGAGGTGTGGTCCTATGCTCAATGAATGTTATTTGATCACTAATGAATCCTTTTGGGTTCCTTTTAGATGTTCTAAACTTTTAAAAAAATTGATGGTGCTTAGGAGATTTTATTTTTGTTGAAATTTATCCTTGTCTTATCACATTTGTTTTTATACTCAAATGTGGTTTTCATTGCCTGTTTTACTTTGAGAAGAGTTCGATCAAGAAAAGTGTATAATTGTTTCCATAAAGAATAGTTATAGACCACACTAATTAGGTTCTCAGTGGAAATAGGTTCAAGAAAACCTTTCAAATTAAGCATTTCCTTGTTAAACCTTTTGAAATATGCTTTGGTGCTCTCATCTTATCATTATGTGATGGTGAATAACTCAATTGGGCTCTTTTTTGTTGGTATTCTGACATTAAAGCAAGAGATGAGTTTGGTGTTAGGATTATGAAAGTTAAGAATAGATTCAGGCTTCAGGTTATAGTAGCATACCAAAGTAGATCCACAAAATGTTGCATATAGCATTGTTGTCTTGTGTCACAAACTTCAAGCTACTTCATACATTTTATATGTGTTTTTTAGGTCTATAAGTCCATCATCGTTATCTAAGTTTTCCTTTATAAACATGCAATCTTTGAAGAGACAAGATTGTAACACTTAATTATAAAGTAAAGAATATTCCACTTGGTTGGAGTGGTATTCATTATCATAAGCTTGTATCATTATTGATCTTATCTCACTTTGAGGTCTTTTTTGATGAGGTGTATGCGAGTAAGATTTAGAGGAAGATCGATGGAGATAGCCACTTATATGGCTTGGACCTGCTAAAGCTCTACTTTTTTTTTTATCTTTGGAGTTCAAGTTTGGAGCGTCTAGTTTGAGCAAGTTATTCTAAGTTGCTCTTTTAAGAAACCAGAGTTGTCAACGTGTATTTGATGGTACGTGTAATGACGCTTGTTGTTGTATCATCTGTTGAGGGAGTGGTAAAGTTCAAAACTATTGATGTGTAGATAGAATAAATTCCATAAACATTTTCATTTTATGGGTGATTTTTTGGAGATTTGGAAGAGCTAATGTACTTATGGTGGAGAGGTTGGTTACTTTCTCATGCCTTGCTATTTATGAGTCATGACCATGAAATGAATTTTTTCATATATGAAAAATAGGAATGAAGTAGATATTGGTCAAGTTCCCACAGATAGTGTCACTCATCAAATCGAAAAACCTTCAAGTTGAATTTGGGCCTTTCCAAGGCTGGTGCAATGGGTTTCGAAGAAATTTGTATTAAGTTAGGTAAGACTTATGGTTTTTGAACTTCTATAAAAACAAGTCCTCTATTGAGATAAGAGATCCTTCAATGCTTAAGTTAGTAAACCATAAAAGGAAAATAATGTATAACAAAAAGGACAAGAACAAAGAGCATAAAAGAGTATTGTGATTGTCATGTGGAGAATGTATGTTGTGATTATCTTGTGTTATGTTATTGTTTGGCCTATTGTTTATTGTTATTGCTAAGCAACCTAAGGTATTTATACACCACAATCAATTGAAATTACTCCATGGAGAGCAAAGTTGCAGTTATATCGTACAAGATTAATAATGAAGAATAATTACCTTTATCACATAAGTAACTTATAAAATGTGTTGTCGAGTAGAGGTGTCGCACTGTACAGATAAGCATTCCATTGACCAGCAACGATAACTATTGGTGAGACGGGTAGATGTGTCATAGCCATTATCGAGATAGGCAGACATTTGTGTTGACAGTTTGTACATCTCTACAATGAAGAATTAGGTGTGTCAAGTGATTGCATAGCTATGTTCTAATGAAGCGATGCCTATAACTTCTACAAATGCATGACACATGAGCTTAGCATATTTTCTCTTTTTTCCTTTTTTCCCTTTCTCCTTTGCTTGTTCTTTCCCTTGCTTGTTCTTTGGTCAATTAGATTTTATGGACTAAATTGAAGAATTATTGAAGAATCCAGGACTAAAGTTGAGAAAAGAAAGGAAAAGTTAATTGGTGTGTGTAATACATGCGCTAGCATGTGGACAAGCATCTGTTGCTTGTGGCAGCACATGTAACTTCCACGAATGATGTCTTTCCTTAGTTTTGTTGGATTTGTCTTATCAAGTGACACTCTAATAACTTCTTTCTCCTCCCTTGAATTGTGAGGTAGTTTCTTATTGTCCTAACTTTTTTTTCTTGGGTGGTTTTGTTTTTCTAGTTAACCTTTTTTTATTGACCGGTTTGCTTTTGTTGTCTTTTTTTTTATATGTTTTTGTAACCGTTAATACCAATGTTATTAAACCCGGACCGGCCCGGCTGGTCGACCCAGGGCCTGGACCGGTCCGAGCAACACAAAAGACAGGTGCAAGAAAAAAACCGGCCAGACCCGGTCTGACCTGGGTGACCCGGGCTAACCCGAGTGAGACCCGGAATATATATACTAACTCACCTGTCGGGAAATTTAGGAAAGCGAAAGAAAAGCTAAATTTTTACCCTAATTTCTTTCTCTGCATTTCGAACAATCAAATTTTATTCTTCTGCTAATCTCTTTCTAACCCCTTACTGGATCTTGTCAAACTTTGCAACCTGCACCAGTGAAGAGAAGCTCAATTACACTACTATAAGCCAGGTGCTTCCTCTTTCTGCTTCACAGTGTTTAATTTTGGGTTTAATTGTGCTGGCATCCACCATTTCTGCTATTGCAATTTCTCTTGTTTTATAATTTTATTACCGACTTGATTTTTTTGCAATATTACAGTTGCTAAATTGAGTTAATTTAACATATTCACATCCCATCTCTCTATTTTAATTTTTCTTTTCTACACTGACATGTAAAGTGAATCGAAAGGAATTGTGGTTATATTTGCATGGATTTCGATTCATGAGAAACATTTGAACAGTTACTTGGATTTGTATTCCTCTCTTGGTTGGAATTCCCTTGTTTCTCATGCCGATTTCCTCTCCGCGTAAGTCTTTTTTTTTCCTTTCCTTTGCCACTCGCTGTTTGGTTCCTAAGAATTTTCTTTTAATTATTTTTTTGTTAGTGTCTTGCCGATTATCCAGTGAAAAAATTAGCTCAAGTTTGTTGATTTTTATTGAAATAAATACTTAAATAATGTCATTTTTCTTGTTGTTGCAATACTTGAAAGTTTTAAGTAGCCAAAAAGAGCATTCAGGGTCTCCTAATCAAATTAATGATGTATAATTATGTGCGGATTCTAGCTTTTATTAGTGAAACTTGATTCAATCTTCGAAATAAGAAAAGGGAAAATCAAACATAAGCCCTTCCATTGAACAAATAACAGTATAGGAGGTAGAATTTTTTTATTTTTTTTCCCTGTATTAAAGAAGTACCTGTTTGACAAACATATAGAAGGAAACCCGAAGGAAACGTTAGGAGGCAATCTAAGCAAGATCTTTGGCCCTTGACAAATGTAGGTGGGGCCGGGACATCTTTTAATGCTGTCAGTGTCAATTAAGTAAATAATATTCCATCACAGTCCTGGTTAGGCTCAACTGTAGAATCCTCTGTAGGGTATTTCGCCCAGGTGAAGTTTTCTTGGAAAAAAAACACAACCGTACTAAGATCATTACACTCACAAAAAGAAACAAATTTGACTTGACATTCTGTGTCGATCGTTAAAACTCATAGCTTGTATCTCGTAATTGAACTTCACGGTGGCCCACTGAATACCATGGAACTTTTTGTAAGCTATCAAATTTGCACACGGGAAGAGACATAGTTTCACGATAACGTTCAGATTTCTCTAGAATAAACAATAAAGCACGAAACACGAATGGAAGAAGCTAGCTAGATTCATTAAAGACATTGTTTTCGTTTACAATGAGGGAGAAAAATGGCACTTTGTGCAAATTTAAAGGAAATAGAACACATTTCGGGCTCTCTTTCGAATCCTCTGCCGGTGAAGACATTCAACTCTCTTAATGCATTAATAGAGCCCGATGTTGTCAAAAAGCAGCCACAGTGACCAGAACTCCCTCTACCAGAAGGAAAAAAAAGATGCAGAAGGCTTAATTAAACTTATTGACTCTATCATATTCAAGAAATTAGATAGATTTTAAGGTAGGCAATTCCATTATTACATAAGTTAGTATAATCAATTTGTCATTATATATATATATAACTATGATAGTAATAATTATAATAATAATAATGAAAATATAGTATATAGTATATAGTACCGCAAAAAAAATAGTTTGTATATGATTAATAATCCCAAATGGAGTCATGCTCATGCTCCATTTCACCCCACTCATCACTGAGTTCGACATCAATATCATCACCCATAGCCATGGGCTCATCCAACAGAAGAGCCCCAGCTAACTCCATCCACATTTTTGGTGAGTCCAGTGGCGCCTCATTTATAGCTTGAATTTGGCTTGGTGACAACCCAACCCTAACAGGACCTAAACTGCCGCCGCCGCCACTAGAGCTACCACTACCCTCTGAACATTTTATCGGTCTCCGAAACAGCAAAGCCGCCTCTTGTGCTGCCATTTGCACATCCTCAGTGCTAGAGCTCGCCGGCCGGGGCAAACTATCCACCATTTCTGGAAAATTTAGTTGAGCCCCACGTCCTCTAAGGTGTAATGCTGCCACATCATATGCCGCCGCGGCCATTTCAGGCATCTCATAACTCCCAAGCCAAATTCTTGTCTTCTTACCAGGCTCCCGGATTTCGGACACCCATTTTCCCCATTTTCGCTGTCGTACACCTCGATATCTTGGCGGACTAATCCCCAGATGGCCGTCCCTGGTTCTTCCTTCCATTGTAGCAAGTAGAAGGAAGGTTTTCTCTACTGATGAATGGTATTCCGGCAATGTACTAGTACAAATTAATGACTGTGTAGAACTATGACAGCCGAGAGAGTGTGACACAAGAGTGTGTGCTAATCTATAAATAGATGTGGCACATCAATCGAATGATTTGGATGGGAGGAGGAGGAGGGAGTTTCCTAGTAGTTACGTTTAAGTGCGGGAGATGCTGGCAATGCGTTGCATGTGCTGGGGTTTTGAATGAATGACAAATTCATACCTTGCGATGCATTGTTCCATTTTATAATATTATCATGGTCAGCCTAGAACAACTACTCACATATTCATAAAATATAATGAAAAAAAAACTACTACGTTCTTAAAAAGACATGGTCTGTGTAATTAAGATAAAATTATAAATATTGGTATTATTTCTTCAATGGTGTGTGGAGCTTCTATTTGTGTCAAGATTTTTTTTCCTTCTTATTATGGATAATTTTGTTTTTTCTTTTTATTAACGTGAATGTCCGGGCTAACTTGCGTGTACTTTGACTAATTTCACGGATCTTGAAGTTAACAACCATATAAGTCTCCAGTAATTATTATATAAGCAACCATATAGTTCGAATCTCATACCATAAAAAAAAAAATTTAATTCTAAATTTTTATCACTAGTGATCATCTAAATGGTTTGTTAATATGGATAATTAATAGATACTGTTATAGCCTAGCTAGGCTAGAAGCATTTCATATTGTACGTAATTTGTCCTTCCATGTTAAGTCTATCAGCACTAAAAGGAATGGAATTTTTAGAGCAGTGCCAGCCTCCTAATTTTTCTTTTTTAGCCAGCTGACACTTTCTCATGTGAATTCTACTACTATTTGAATTTATTACATCTGACAAATCATTCATGAGCAGGTGGTTCGTGAAATTTGCAATTTGCTGCTATATAATTTTTCTAAATAATTAGAAAAATTAAGATCAAGTTTATAATCATTTAATTATTAAAATCTTTAACATTGATTAATTGTTTTATAGTATTTGTATATTAAACATAATCTAATTTAATTTTTATTTTCCATTAATTTCTTAGAACCCGTAAGACAAACTTTTATTTATTTATATATTATGGCCTGTTTTGCATTGTGTTTTAAAAAGTTTTGATAAAATTTAAAAAAATTATTTTTTATTTTACTTTAAATTAATATGTTTTTGATATTTTTAAATTATTTTGATGTGCTAATTTTAAAAATAATTTTTTAAAAATAAAAAAAATATTATTTTAAAATAAAAAATAACATAAGGTATTTCACCTACCACGTAAGGTATTTCACCTAAGGTATTATTTCCACCCAAAACATTGTCCTCATAAGGGATCATAAAGCATTTCTTTCTTTTCTTTTTCAACGACGACAGAGGATACCAATGTGTCAAATCTTAGGCTTTAGGAATTACATAGGAAACACTTCAGCGTGTTCTAAAGTTTTTTTTTTTTTCTTATGTAGCGGTTCGAATCTCACCTACTATATCTTGCAATTAATGGTATATTTATTGTAGCTATTTCTAGAAAGATGGTAAGCTTCGACCTCAACATGGGTCTAATAAATATCCTTTCAAATAAAAGAATAATTTAATATGAACATATATAATGTTTCCTGTCAAAAGTGTGAAACAATATATCTATCTTTTTTTTATTAAAAAAAATCGTTTGAAAAAGCTCCCATTAAAAAAATTAAAAGATCACTTGCATAAGTTGATATTTCAACTTCTTAAATTTTAAAATAGGTACATTTAAAAAAAACTATTTTTAAAAGTTATTTATAAAAAAAATAAGTTTTCAAAAATAATATAACTAATTAAAATAGCGAATTTTGCATAAGTTGTTTCTTTTAGCTTTCTTTAATCATGTTTTTTTTCTCTTGGTGTGGTGTGTTTTAGAGGAGGTTGGACAGTTTGTTACCGGTAAAAAAAAATTTATTTTATATCTTTTTCCTCTCAAATTGTAGGTCGGTTCTTTTTATTATTATTATTTTAGCTTCAATCCTTTTTATTTTGATTTTTAATTTTTTTTTTGGTTTTTTATAAAATGTTTTATTTCTTTTAAATTTAATCCTTATTCTTTGGATTTTTGATTTTTGATTTTTTTTTCCTTGACCACTTTATAAAAGTTTTATTAGTTTTCAACTTTCCTTTTCAGTAGAAGTTTAGGGTATATTACTTTTTCAATTTAGTCCTCAGTTTTTAGATTTTTTTTCTTTTTGTTAGAGTTATTTTTCTTTTTAATTTAACCCTTAAATTGAAAGTTTTTTGTTGCTCTCTGATTTTTTTTTTCAATTTTCACTCTTATTCGTTTAATTATCATTTTTCTTTTGTTTTAGATCCTTTCAATATCCTCTTTTTTACTTTTTCCTTTTTCTATTTAATTGTTCAATATTAGTTTTTTTAATTGTTTTGTGATTTTTTTCAAATTTTTTTCTTATTGGATTATCCCTGGCCTAAGCAATGATTTTGAAATTCACATAGGTTGGCTCGCTATTTATTATTAATTTTTCATCTAATTTTGTACTTCAAGAGACTTTTTTTCCTAAGGTATTATGATTTTTATATATATGTTATATTATTTTATTATTTAATTAAAATAAAATCAATTTAATAAACGCGAATAGTGCTATAAGTCAATCCTCGAATTTTCTTATTTATTTGAAACATGCTTACGACATCTATACATCATTTTTAGAGGAAAAAACGTGGATTCACGGCCTAGCAAGGGCTCATGTCTAGTATCTTAGTATTTAGGGCCTCGAGATTTTTATGATAAAGCTTGACGATAGTAACATGGAAATGTTTTGGGTTATAAATTGAATTTGAAGATTCTGGCAACATGTATTTAATGTGTGTTTGGTATTGTAGTATAATGTATTTAAAAAAAAAATAATTAATAATACATCAAAATAATTTTTTATATTTTTTAATTTTTGATATTTACTCATCAAAGTTATAAAAAAAATATATAAAAATCATTATTTTAATACTTTTCTAAAAAAAAAGGTTAAAAAAAAAAAAGTTAAACCACAAAAACAATCACTCCTTTAATCATAACAATACTATCATCATAAAAAAAATAAAAAAAAATGAGCCTATTTGAAGCTCAGGTGCAGTAAGTTTTTAGACTTTAAGCTAGCTAGGCCTCAGACTTTTCAAATTTCTTTAATAATAGAATAAATTACAATAACTTTATAAGTGAAATTATTATCATCATCTAAAAGTTTGAAAGTTTGACAAAAAATCTCTCAATTTGTTATTGAAAAAAACTCCCTCTTTAAAAGTAATTATTCAAAAACGTTTTTACATATACTCTTGATATCAATTTACATGTTTTTATAGTGAATTTATTTTTGGTATTAAAGAAAATTTTGTGAATATTTTCTTAAATGATGAAGTTTTTATCAAAATTTAAAAATTCCAACTCGTATAACCAATTTATGTATCTTAGACTGGAAAATAAGATTATTAATGACTAATATTTTTTTTCTAATAATTGAAGCTACTTAATTTGTTAAATCGATGTTTCAGTTTTGAGTAAAGCAATTTGGATTTCAACTAAAAAAAAATGTAATATGGCGTAGTATTAGATAGGTGGCTCGTGTTTCATTGCGGGCTAAGCTAAATTTTTTGTAATGTAAAAAGCTATGCTCAAGCACTATTAATGTATTTTAAATAAGAAAAAAAATCCATGACTTGACATCACAAAAATAAAATTGAAAAACAATTACAATTTTTCAATTCCAAAAAATCTAAACATATAAGGATGAAATAAAAAAAAATCAGCTAATAAAAATAAGTCTAAAAAACAAAGAACCAAGAAATCCAAGTAAGATCACCAAAACTTGCGAGCAGAATCATGCGAACAGGATAACCTAATAGAAAAAAAAAATGGGTTGACCTGTGACTTAGGACTTAGGGCGATTCAGGTTTCAAAAGAAATTTAGAAAGAATTGACCCAGTGTAAAATGATTTAAAACACGAGTTGACCCGTGACCTAGTCAACCAATGGCAAACCTGGTCAAAACTCATTGCTATTTTTTTTTTGAAATGATGTTATTTTTACTTTGTTTTTAAAATAATTTTCTTTTACTTGGGTCAACCCATTTGACACGTGACCTAATATTTGCCTCGGATCGACCCCCTGAAAATAAGAGGAAAAACTAAAATTTTGAATTAAAAGGAAAACCCAAATTAACAAATTAATTCAAAACAAAAAATAAAGAGAATGAGAATGAGAATGAGGACCAAATTTAAAAATTTAAAAACCAAGATTATGGATCCAAGGATGAAATTGAAAATAAAATAAAATTTGATAGAAAGGCTAAGAATCAAAATTTGAAATCAAAAAATTGAGTGCTATCTTAAATATCATCAAACTTTGAATAAAAGGGTGAAATTGAAAAGAAAAATCAAATTAACAAAAGAATTTAAAACAAAAAAATAAAATAAAGAGAATGATGATCAAATATAAAAAAATCAGGATTGTAAATCCAATAATGAAGTTAAAAATAAATTAAATTTTGATAAAAAGATCTAAAAATTAAAATTTAAAATCAAAATATTGAGGACCTTATGTATCATTAAACTTTGAATTGAAGGGTATGATTGAAAAAAAATCAAATTCACAAAAAAATCCAAATAAAAAATGAAAATCAAGACAATATGGACCAAACTTGAAGAAATTAAAAATGAAGATTATGGATCCAAGGATGAAATTGAAAACAAAATAAAATTTGATAAAAGAACTAAAAATCAAACTTAAAAATCAAAACATTGAGAGCCAAATATGAAATGTCATAAAATAAGAGGACAAAATTGATTTTTTAATAGCCAACATAAAATTCAATGAGGGATGAGATAGAGAAGAGGATAAGAAAAAGAAGGGGCGGTTGACAACAAATTATCATTGAAAACACCACATGCGCCGCCCTACATAGAAGAGGGGGTTGTGGAGCTTTAAACGTTGTAGCAGAAGCTGGTTTTATTTCATCGGATGATGGCTCACACATTGCTCAAAGAGTATGGAGCTGCATCACACGCTACGCACGCACTAGCAATATTTTTTTAATAATTTATAAAAATTGAGAAAGACTGAATCGTCCCCAACCCAACTTAATAATAACAGAAAAATATATAGGAAATGACAAAACACATCCATGAACACAAAGCTTAGAAAATTTAATTTTAGAAGCAATTTAGTCATTTCAATTTAAAACAAAAAAACACCCTTTAAAGTAAAATGAAAATAACTTTTAAGAACAATTTAATATTTAAATATATGAGATGACTATGACCCTTCTGAATTTGACAATATATTTGAACCCTTATGAAAAGAAGAAATTACCCTCCTAACAAAGCATGTTATTTTGTAGGACAGGGGTAAAATGGTAAATTTATTATGCAAAAGTACAATAAACTATAAGTGTGAGAATAATTGAACTCTTTTAATTTTTTTATATAATTTTCAAGTAATAATAAAACAATAATCTCTATTTGTTGTTCTAGAAAGTTATGTATTTACTAACAAGTAAAGGCTCTCTAATGAGTACTTCATATGAATCTTAAAATCTAAATGCCTCTTAATGCCTTTTAATGTGTGTATTTAAGGTCATCTTGTAGAATATTTCGTATTAATATACTTTATTAATTTAAATGTTGGATTTACATATTTAAATTGTATGGTTTTTTATATTTAAATATGTAAATTGAGTGTTTAATTTGATAAAAAATATACTCAAAATCATATAAATAACTAAAGTAAATCAGACCTTTCTAATAAATATGTCTTGATATGAATTTTGTAAGTGTATATTTTATATTATAGTGCAAAGTATTTTTTGTTTTAAAATATATTAAAATATTTTTTTAAGATTTTTTATATTTAGAATTAAAACATGAAAATCATTGAAAGATATAAAAAAAATTATTAATTTAAAATTATTTTTAAAATAAATATATTTTTAAAAAGTACATGGAGGAAGTTCAATAGCCAAAAGTAAACTTAACGTCCAGTCAGCTGATAATGTTATAAAGTGTTCTATTCATGACGCGGTTTACTGCCAAGTGTCGGTGAAAGGGACTGGATACCCGGTCACTTAGGTTGATTTTCCATTAATTAACAGCCTAAAACCAATCACTCTCTGATTAAGATTTAAAAAAGCCATTTATTTATTGTGTTAATTTTTCTCGCCCCAGTAGGGACCATTTCTACCTGTTTGAAACGTCGTCAAAACGGTGGAAGTGGTCAAACATCTGAAGGTCTGATTTGATTTTACGTTGTGGTCAAACTGTTAGTTTAAAATTTAATTTTTTATTTAAAATTATTATTTCTAACGTTAAAAATAATTTTTTAAAGAAAAATATTTTAATATATTATTAAAAAACACTTTAAAATATAATATCGTCAGACTTTTAAAGCTCGGAGACAAGGGGTCAAAGATCACGTGTGAAATCATACTATGGTTAGGAAAAAGTTGACAAAACGTGACGTTTGGGAAGGAAAAAAAACAGGGCGGGGGGGTCTGATTATGAGTCGGGTCAAATGCTTCTTTGGTTTGCAGAAGCAGCAAAGGCTTCTTCCTTCTTTGGTTTCTTACAGCTGTGTTATGCGAAGAAAACAAGCTTCGAATCCTGAGGAGTGGATAACTGGTTCACCTAATTTTTGATAAAAAGTAATGAATTTCCAGTCATTATTAATAATTAGGAGGTGAAATCTTGTTATTTTCACCAACTTTCTTTTACCTTTTCGTGGTCTGCCCATGTACGACAATTGAATTTTCAAGTTGTATTCAAACTCAAACACGATTGCTTCGTTCAATCACTTTGTTTTTCTAGAAGTGAAATGTACTATATTCACACTCCAATACTATTTAATCAAGTCAATTCTAATAATTCTTATTTTAAATAAATATTATTATTTTTAAATAAATTTAGGATGAAAATATAAATTTATAATCGTAGATCAAATCCGTAACTAACTTGGTAGCTCAAGTTGGGAAGTTATTATTTTCTTATAAAAAAATAAATAAAATTTTTTTTTGAATAAAATTGAAATAAAACGATTTAAAATATAAAAAAAATAACTTTTAGCAAAAAAATTAAATTTTATGAAAGACAGTTTTCATCGCATTTCCAAATATTTTTTCAATCACTTTGTGTTTTCTAGTAGTGAAATGTACTTTACTCAAGCTCGAGTGATATCTAACCATGTCAATTCTAATAATTTTATTTTTATTTTATAAAAATATTATTTTTTAAATAAATTTGAATTAAACAGAAAAATTTATGAACTTAAATCAAATCCATAACTAACTTGGAAACTCTAGTTGCGATGATGGAAGTTATTATTTTCTTACAAAAATAAATAAATAAATAAAATGTTTTTGATAAATGATAAAATAAATAGAATAAATCAAATAATGAGAAAGAAGGGGAGCAAAGACCAAAATAAAACGAGCAAAGACCAAAGCATTAATTTAAATAACAAGCGACCTTCAAAAGATCAAGGACAAAACTACTTAATTTTCATGCGATACCATACCATGTTGTCCCACAAGATGGAATGATTATTGAGCACGTGATGTGTTAATTGTTGGGTCACGTGATTTAACGGGTAACCTAACAAAAACCAAAAGGAGTTAAACCGGCCAAAGCTCAAACTTCAAAGGCGTGTACTACGACTATCAAGTCAAGCAAATGTCGGGACAGCTGGATCCTAGCTGTCTTCACCTCTTTCTCTAAGCCCAATGTGATGTCATCACTCACGACCTTTTTACTTCTTTCTGAATATAATGCACCGTCGTCACCGTCTTATTCCCGTACCGTACACAAGGACGGTTTCCGCGTACACTGGCAGCAGCCGGTTGACCATGCGGATACACTATGTTTAATCTCATAAGTGCCCCGGGGCCTTGAATGAAGCGGTGAGAGGGGAAAAAAAAAAACAAAACTGATAAAAAATAATTTTAAATTCATAGGTGCCCCCAGGGCTTTCGATATGTTGCCGTATGAGTAGGATTTTAAGTTAAATCTCAAAAGAAAAAAAATAATTATGCCATGCATAAATTTTTTAGTAAAAAAATAAAAAGATACTGTTTATATTTTATAAAATAAATTTAAAATATATGAACCGGTGAATAAGTAGGTGACATATAGCTTACTAGATACCTTTTTTTATCATCTTCAATGACCAGAAAATCGTATTAAAATTTAAAAACCTATTTTTTAACCTATTTTTACTTGAAAATACCTCAAAAACCCCATATAAACCTTAATTAATATATTTCCAACCCTAAAACGCTCTTTAATCACTTAAAAACGAAAGATAAATGAATAAAAAATCTTAATGGAACCCAATCTTATTTTTCTAGCATGGTTATAAGTAAACACCATCTCCATTGATTTTCTCTCAAGAAAGTGAACCCATTAACACAAAGATTATAATTTTGGTGGCTAGAATGTGACCTTTCAAGCATTTCTCTCTCAAATCTTTTGGGTGACTTTCTATCTTCTCTATCAATGCTCAAGAACTGAAAATTAAAGAAAATTAAAGAATGTGACCATTCAAGCATTTTTCTCTCAAATCTTTTATTTATTTTACCTTATATGATAATCTATATTGCTAGTAACAAAGGATTTTGGTTTCATAAATGCATCATATAGATACAACTCATATATACGAGGAAAAATATTGAAAACAAATTATACTAATCTCTCGGAGCTTTATGAAACTAAAGAAATATTAAAAGATAAAAAATGTTGCCCCCAATATCTTCACCAATAACAAGCATGATCCAATACCCGAAAATGTTTTCCTTCTCTATAAATAAATAGATCACAAGTCTTAAACTTCACACACAATCATTAAAGGTGTCGCGCCTTGTGCGCGACATCAAGCAGCAATAGGTTTGCTTTCTGAGAGGATATGTGAAAAGGGTTTTGAATATAATCATAAAATTATGATTATAAGGTTCAGGAGTCACAATCTATTATTATGGTTACTAGAAAACCTATGATCCACGAGAGTCCAAGAAAAGGGACTAGTTATGTAAGGGGAAGACGCATCACCCCTAGTGCACCGTAACTAAGGTTTGTTGTTTGATTATTTTTCTTGGTCATGTTTCTGTTCCTTGATCTTTTCTAAGGTTCAAGATAGATCTTCATTCATGAGAAAATCTCTACCTTATTGGGTTAAAGCCTAATTGTTCTAAAGCTTAAATTATAACATCACATTTATTTCATAAATATAACTAATTCATATTGTTTCGAACAAAATAATTGTTATGGGTTTCTTTATATTTTAGTCAAACCTTAATGAATAATCATAAATTGGTTACGATATCTATTTTTGCATTTTTAAAATATAATAAAAATGATTTTATCTCCTTTTTAGAAAATATACATGAAAAATTTTTTAGGATTTGGCCGTATACATGAAAACCAAACATTTTTTTAAGAGGAAATTAATTTTTTTTTAATTTTCAATTTTTTTAAAAGAAAAGTTTTGGAGAAAACCAGGTATTTTAATATTGGATTTGTATTTTACAGTGTAAATATACAGTCTAATATTATGCAAAATTATAGTTAAAACATGCGAGAAAATAAAAAATATTTTGAAAGGACTTTTGGAAAAATTTGAAATTTTTTTAATATTATATTATTATTATATGGGCTGTGCTCGGCCCAGCCATCTGGGCTGGACCTAGTCAGGTTGGGTTGGGCCAACAGGTGGCCCAATAGACCTGCCCTCTCTGTTTTTTTTAAGTGGGCTAGACCTAACCCAGCCTAGCCATTTGGGCTGGGCTGAAACGAGTCCAACCTGGCTAGGCTGAGCCGATTGCCAACCCAACAACTTCTTTTTTTAGCGAACCCGACCTAGTCATATGGGCTGGGTTAAAACGGGCCCAGCCCATCACTTCATGGTCATTAGCTTAGCCAAGTGACCATGCTAATTAAATCTTGCGTTGCATATATAACAAATTCATGTTTTGCATGCAGCGACTATGATTGCAGCATGGAGAGGAAAGAATTACCTAGCGTCGAGGTGTCTAGCTGGTCGTGATGGGAGGCTAGTGTGAGGTTGGTGGTAGCGTTGGTGAAGGAGTTGGCGGTTGATGTCAGTTGCTGAATGAGAAGAAACCTACGGTAGAGAGGAAGAATGAGAGATTGGCGGTGGTGGTTCCTATCGCCAGGGAGGAGATTGGTTGGTAGAGGATGTTGTGTTATAGTTGTTTGTGGTGGTTTTGAGGTTGTGGTGGCTGAAGAGGTGGCGCGGGGAGAGGAGAAAGACGATAATGACACAAAAAAATAAGGGGAAGGCTGATTTTTCTCCCACTTCGACCTTAGATTTCTCCTTACTTGGGGTATGAAATCCACTCTTATTTATAAGGGGGTGGAAGAGGGATGTTTTATCTTTACTGGTGCCAAATCTTGACCCTTAATTCAAACCGAAACGATCCTAACTATTGGTTCAAAGTTGTCATTATGAAATGTCAGATTTTGACAACTCAAGGTTACTTGAGTTGACTTCTTTAATGCGGCACCACAATGCATGTGGTGTCAATTAGCTGGACAGGACCATACTGAGGTGTAGTCAAATATCAGGCCATCATTTTGGTGTATGTTTTGTCAAATTTGGTGAAGAGACAAAGCATTAAATACCCCTGAAACGTAGCTCTCTCAGCAGTCTTTTCAGACAAAATGAAGAAGAAGATGAACAATAACCAAAACAACATTGTTTTGGTAAAATTCAATTTAATCCTTTGATTTGTGATTTTTCTCAATTACACTCCTGATTGGCTTCAAATTTTTAATTTTGTGCAATTTTGCCCCTACCAAACTTCAACATCACCCCTGAAGTTTGACACCGTTTTTTTTATTTTGGTCCTTCGTCTCTGATTTATGCAATTTGACCATCAATCGACCATTAAACTCTCAATTCTCTTCAATTTCAATCAATTGGGTCCCTAGGATTCGACATATTTTACAAAATAGTCATTGGCTGTGAATTTCTTCAATTTAGCCTTTAATCGACCACAAACTTTCAATTTCTTGTGATTTTACCCCTGATTTCAACTAATTGACTTTGTAAAAATTAAATTTGATTTTCTAAAATTCCAATCTTTTCAATTAAGCTCAAATTGGGCTCCCAAACTTAATTTTTCACTAATTAAGCTCCTAATAAAATTAATTTGACCTATTTAAAGTATAATTAAGTCCTTGCAACCAATTAAATCATTTAATTGGACCCAAATTAATTTTTAAACATAATTAAACTTTTAATTTGGCCCATAATTAAATCAAATTAGCCCATTAAAAATCAAATTATGTCCCTAGGCTTAATTTTTATATAGATTCATCCAATAATGAATTAATTTGACCTTTCACTATTATTTTTTATTTTTTATATGGAAGGAAAAAAGGTAAAATTTAGAGAATAAACCAAAAATGAGTTATGACAAAAGGCTTGGCCATGCAATCTCATAAATGATCATCAACCACCCAACAATTCCATAAATTACCAACAACTTTTAGAACCATAAAAAACCACCCCACAACTCATGAACCACTAACAACCACTCAATAATTCATGGAGCATACAATTTACATTACATTTTTCTATTATTTTTCAATTTACCATATGTTATTTTTTTCCTTCTACATTCTACTAACATAAGCATCAAAGTGTTTTATGTGCTCACATGAGACTTGCTTTCCAGCAAAGCCCATAGACCAGCTCAAAATTGCGATCTTGGAAAGCCTAATTCTTGTATGATATTTTTGACAACCTCATCGGTGGTGTTATCTATGAGAAAATGAGTAAGAACTAGTTTATTCCCTTTCGACAAAAAGTTTTTTTCATGGCTGACGAAACTCTAAGACATGAAAGAATAATTAATCTCTTTATTATAGGAACTCCCCTAGATCTCCATCAACTCTCTCATCAAGTTTAAATTCTTAACATTGTTCTTCTATCTATACAAGAAAATCTTTGCACTTTATCATTCTGTCAACATACAATACAACATACAACTTTATTACATATACTATGTGCTTAGAGACAACTCTAGTTATAAAAAGGAATATGATTAAATGATGTGTAAAGTAGGAATGATATTATAACTCCATAAAGGACTCGTTCTCGCTATAAAGAGTGATCCTCAATAGACTTGAGTCATAATCATGGTTGTTTCCAACAATATTTTTCTAACTCTCACTCACATGCTCTTTGTAAAAAGAGACCTAGATGTGAGATAAGATCAATAACTGTATGAGCTAATAAGAATGAATATCACAATCACCCAAGTGGGAGACTCTCCATTATATCATCAGGTATTACACATTCATATCTTCAAAGATTGTGTCTTTGTGAAAGCCAACTTAGATAATCATGATGGTTTTATAAATTCTAAGGAGTACATATAAAATATGAGAAACATTTTAGAGCTTGTAATGCAAAAGAATGATTCTGTGTGAAAAATCCTACCTATGACATTCAATGGATCTACTCTAGTGTGGTATCCCAGCCTTACGTCTGGCTCCATCTCTGGCATTCATAATATCCATGTTAAGCTCATCTCTCATTTCAGCACTAGTATTCCAACTAAAAAAGAGCATGGTTGAGCTTTTTTCTATCGCTCAACAAGAAGATGAAAGTGCTAGAGTATATATCTAGAGCTTTAACAAGGAAATGATAAAACATTTAAGATTTACTTGAATCCATTATCATTGAAGCCCTGATCAGTGGAGCCCATATTACTCTTTATAGGAAAGCTTATATATTCTTTTTGACTTGACTCTTCTTGATGTAAAATAGGTGATAAAGAATAATATTCGTGTAGAATAAAAAGTATGACAAGAAAGGGACACTCTCATTTCCAAAATATACACAGTTCCATTAGTCTCTCACTATGGCGTCCAAAAGGAATATTAAGAGATCTATTTATGATAATCTAGCATTTCTTAAGCTTTTGACCATATGCCTTACTAGTCCATGTGTCAAGCTGTTTATTGTTATTTAAGGAAATGATCTCATGTGATATCCACCTCTAATGAAGAGTGGCACAAACTTAAAGAACCGTAACAAATCTGTCGCTTTCACTATGATCATGGTCATGACACTAAGAAATGCCATGCCTTGAAAAAGAAGATAGAAATATTGATCTCCAGGAGATACCCTTAATTATTTTGTTAAGAAACATGAAAAAGTCCCTATAATCCACTATCTTTTAAACTTTTCAATAAAAGTAATAATGTTTTTCCATGTCTCTAATGTCTCCAATAAAAATTCTCTATATATCTAATTATATCCCCATGTCTTTGACAAAAAAATCTTTATATCTTCAATGAAAAATCTGTCTCTAAATGAATTCTTCATACGTGTCTCTAATGTCTCTAACAAAACTCTTCACAGCAAGATCTCTAGTGAAATCTTCATGTTTTTATATAACATCTCCTTATATAATGCTTTCATAAAAAACAAAAATCTCTATTTTTCTAGTAATAATGTTCTCTACTATAAATTAAACACATAAAACTAATCAAATTCTCATTTTGGGCAATGCCTGAATGACTAGAAACCTAGCATTGTAGGCCCTAACTTAATTCTAACTCATCTCAATTTGTTTAATTTTGCCTTAGCACACACCTCTATATATTTTTTAAGTTCCTAGGAGTCGCGTATATAGTTTTATTTACACACAATACGTTTTCTACATAATGCAATGTGCCTACCTGATATAAATTAAGACTTTTAAAATTGATTGGAAAATATTAAAAATGGATATACCACCTATTTTTTTTTAAAGAAAACTAAGAGTTTTAAAAAATAAATTGATTGTAAACATTTTTAATAGGCGGTTTGTTATGCTTAAAGAAAGATAATCATTAACCTTACAATATCCTTTCCGAGGAAAGGTTATCTTAGTTTTGTGTTTTCTTCTAAATTTATTTCATCCATGCCATTAATTGTCTAAATATTTTCCAAACTTATTTGCAAGTTATTTATTATTGATAAATGTTTATTTGAGTAAGCATCAAACCTTGAATCAAGAGTCTTACAACTTGATGATTTGTTTTTATGTTTTTAGTAAAAAAATCTCACTAAGCCTACAACCGTTTCTAAAACTAGAAGGCTCATCAACCTAACCGTTTAAAAAACTTAAACAAAAATTGATAAACTTGTCAATGTTTTGAGCTCATTTTAAGTCTAAACATCAAGTGTTAGGTTTATTTTGGTCCCTAAAACTAGGAGACTCATCAACCTAACCATCTAAAAAGCTTAAACAAAACTTGATGAAATCTCATCTATACATTTTTTTAACTCATTTTAAGTTTAAAAACCAATTCTTATGTTCATGTCAGTTCTTAAAACTAGGAGACTCATTAACCTAAACTAGAAGACTCATTAAAAGGATAAAAATTGTGAAATAGGCACGAATTGTATCAAGAACACATTTTCCTTGGAAATCTTATAGCTTTTATATTAAAAAAAAACAATAAGAAAAGCTATCGAATCAAAATACAAAAAAACTTGTCAAAAGGTTAAAAATCACAAAATGGCTATAAATTGGTTGAATTGCATGACACATTTTACTTGGAAATTTCATATTTTTTTGCAATATTTTTATATTTTAAAACAAAATAATAGGAAAAGTGATTGAAATGAGGGTCAAAATTGAGTTATAATAAAAAATCATCTAAAGGATAAAATTTTCGAGATGGTTGTGAATTTGTTGAATTGCATTGAGAATATATTTTCCTTGAAATTTTCATATTTTTGCAATTTTTATATTTTAAAACAAAAAAATTATTTTACATATGGATCAAAATCAAGTTATGACAATTGCCTTATCTTTACAATGCTTATAGTGCAAAATCTATGAAAAGTGCTTTTTCTTAGGCTTTGTTTAATAAGCTTGTAAATATAAGGTAATTGCAATAACCTGGATTTGGTTTTTTTGAACCTTTGTTGGACTCAAAATAAAAACAAAGATTTTTCAAAATTCCTCGTAAGCTCAATATCGAAGAAAGATTGGCGAGAATCCTCATAGGCTTTAATATCATAAAACAAAATATTTGTGAGAGATCTCATAGGTTTAATATCGCATAATGATTTGTGAAAGTCATGTGAGACTAAAAAATAAAAAGTTTTGCGAGAGTTCTCATAGGCTTAATATCACAAAAACATTTTCCAGAGCTTTCTAAGACTAACAAATAAAAAGTCAATGAGAGCCCTTATAGACTCATTATCACAAAATGATTTGTGAGAGACATGTGAGACTTTAAAATATCAAGTCTTATGAAAGCTCTTATAATCTCAATATTGCAAGAAGATTTGTGAGAGTCCTCATAGGCTCAATATCATAGAAATATTTACAAGAGTTTTATGAAAATAAAAAAATAAAAAGTCTCTTGAAAAAGCCATTTTAGGCTTAATATCATAAAAGGGTTTGGGAGAGTCCTCATATGCTCAATATTATAGAAAGATATGTGAAAGCCTTTATAGGCTCAATATCATAAAAAACAAATTTGCAAAAGCTTTTTAGGACTAAAAAATAAAAAGTCTTATAAGATCCCTCGTATGCTCAATATTCTCGCTCAAGTGTGTTTGATAGTGTGGTAGCTTTTGTGGTTGTGGTTTGAAAAAAATTGTTTTATAAAAAGTACTTTTACTTGAGGTTGGTTTGGTATTTATATATGTTTGGTTAAAACTGTAGTTGAAATTGATGTTGAATAAAAAGTAGTTTAATGTGTTTGGCTAAGAATGCTTTTCAATTTGAGATTATAAATAACTAAAAAAAGATATATATTAATATTGATGTTTTTAATTTAAATATTATAGATTTAACTACTGCTATTATATCATGAAATAAATAATACTTTATATAAATTCATCCGACAAAGACTATAATTTCCATGATTTTTTGAGCGTGCAACAAAATCAGGTAAAATATCATTAGGAATAAAATTGGGATTACGATCAAATTCTGTAAATGCTACACCGTCATGCGATCTCTTTCTAATTGATGCAGTGTCTTTGAATAATGTTAAATAATAGTTTTTCAAATAAAACACAATTAAAAATTAAAAAAAATTGGTTTTTTTTACTGGGTCGGACCCAGTCCAATATATTTAGGTTCAGGCTGAACCCGGTCCGACTATTAACAATGGATAAACCAAACAGTGCAAAGTGAGTTTTTAATTCACTTTGCACTGTTCATTTAAAGTGAACAGTGCAAAGTGAATTAAAAACTCACTTTGCATAGTTCTCTAGAGTGAATTATTCACTATGCACGTAAAGACGGAACACAGGCAGAAGCAGCAACTTTTTGCTTTTGTTAAACTTCAAACATAGCCGCAAGTGTGGTGGGTTTCACAAAAAAAAAACCTCTATTTTTTAATTTAATCAAACATCAATATCTATGGTATATAATCAACCTCATCCATAGCTACATTACCAAACATGCATTCAATATCATAGAAGAATATTCTGGACTCTTATGAGATTAAAAATAAAAAAAACCTTGCAGGGTTTGAATTTACTAGAGTTTTATTGGACTTCAATTTCCCATAGCCTTGATAGGTTTTTTTTTTTTAAAAAAAATTTATAGAATCTTTGTTGGGTTCAAGATAGAAAGAACCTTGGAATGTAATGACAATTATATACTAAAGAAATTGGATGCTTACCTGTGAAAAAGTATAGCCATTTCTTTCGATGTTCAACTCCCCTAGTGATGAATGAAATTGAAAGCTCACATTTTTGCTAATATTTTGACTCTCAACTTACTGACTTGCTCAATCTTACTCGGGTATAATATCTACATGGATGCTTTTGCTGATACAACAGCTTCATAAGACCTAATTATTAAGGTTAAATAAGTATGTTAAATAAAATAGAAAATAGAAAATAGAAAAAAGGAAAATATTATATGTTATTAAGGTTTGTTGGAAAAGCTATGGAAGATTTTATCCAGCAAATATGTCTGTAAATGAACTAATTAATATTTATTAAAAGTTAAACATCTATTTGTTGAGGAAACCGTGAAAGAGTTATTTCAAAAAACATGTTATTTTTTTATTGAAAATATTCACTTTTATGGAGAAGTTTTTGAAGATTCTGTTCATTGCATTAGACCATTAATGAAATACTATGTATTATTAAAAATAATAAATAAAACTAATTCATTTTTATTAAAAATTAGATACCTATTTTTTTGAGAAAATATTTAAAATATTATTAAAATATTGTCTAGCTATATAGGTAATTTCAATGTTAAAATAAAAAATTTTAGTCTCAGATTTTAAAAAACATTAATTAAGAATTTTCATATATTTCTACAGCTTTCTATCCAAGTTATTTTATTTTTTAAATTAAAAAATGTCATTTTACATAGAACTTAATGAAAAATTGAAGTAAAAAAATCAAAATAGTTTAATGATAAAAATAGTATAAAAACAAACAATTTAATAATAGATTTGGTGTTTGTCATGAAAAGAAATATGGATCCTCGGATACCCAAGCCCATGCGTAAATGGCCTTATACCAAGCCAGATACAATCTGAATATCGTTGGACCCTACCCAATACGGCCTCGTTTATATATATTTTCCCTGAGCAGCTAACCAAAATGGTGCGCAAGTAAAGCGACCCTGGCAGGCACTCGTACAACAACAATTTTTGTAACATTTTTGTTCCTAAATAAAATGTTAACTTCCTTTAAAAATAATTTTTTTATTAAAAAATATATATTTTAGATGGAATGGAAAGCTTAACATATATTTTTGAAACTTGAGGAATAAAATTTACAGTAAAATTTGTTTGGGAGCAAAACTGAAACTATTTGAATCGGGGAGCAACACCACCTGTTTTATTGTTATATAAATAGTAAAGGGGGGTTTTTTTAATTTTAATTCTTTATTTTTATTTAGGGTTTTTTTTTATAATGTTGTAGAATTTGGTTGATACTTAACTTTATAATTATTTATTTTTGTTACCATATAATTCATTAAAAAATAATTAAAAAAATAGAATTATTAAACCTAGTAAAGTCTATGACTTGAATTACGAGTTAAACTACAAAACTTGTTCAATTCATTAATCTCAATATTTTTATAAGAAAAAAATATATTATTTTAAAATTAAATTATATTTTTACTGGATAAATTTTGGATTCACCAATTTCTCAGGAAAACCTTTTTTATTTTTGTAAAAAATTGCTGTTTATACTTTTTGATAAAAAAAATAAAATTCAGTAATTCTTTAGTGTCATAAGAGCGGCGGGGACAAGGCTGAGCATTTCTTCATGTAGGAGCGTGCACTCAAAATGCTATATATTAAAATAATCCGGATTGCTCTTAGATAGATTCTTTTGTGGCTCTATGGATCCATAAACGAAACTTACCATAATATTAACAGGAAATTGTTTAATATAATAATATGGTACATGAGAAAATAAAATAATATCATAAAATCTCAAATATATGAGAATCATATGATCTTACAATCACAAGAAGGTGGTAAGAAGTAGTCAACGTGGGAGATACTTTAGACCCTCTCGCCACATCATCCACTAAGGAGAAAGGGGAAGTCTTCTACAAGCTGACAAAAGCCAAGTTCAGAAACACTTTAATCCCCTCAAATGGGACCCTCCAAAACCGCCCATCTGAATAAACTATAAAAACGTCCTTCCAGCACTGACCCTTTCTGCGGATAAATTATTCTCCTTCAAAACACTAATAATTCCCCCGTTTGCTAATTAATTTATCAATTCTTGACAGTTAACCAGCGACCAGGCAGAGAACTTATACCTTCTTTTACTAGAATAATTCCTTAGTTAAAATCACAAATACATGCAATATACAGGTCAAAGTCTATATATATAAAGCCGAGTATACGTCAAAAGCAATTACGTATATAATTATATTAGTGCAGCGTCCAATATTCAAAGGATACGTATATTCATGATCAGCACACGTTACCTAAGGATCCCAAAGAGAATCTGTTTGCTTGTTGTCCCACTCCTCCTCCTCCCCAAGGTCAATGGAGGAGTAAATCATGGACTCTTCTGGCATTGCTATCCCTGACATTTGCATCCACATCTTTGGTGAATCCAAGGGTGACTCGTTAATGGCTTGGATTTGGCTAGGTGAGAGCCTAACCGTGATGGGACCAACGTTTGAGCTAGAGCTGCCACCTTGGGAGGACTCAACTGTAGAGGGCCTAAGGCTCATAGCTGCCTCATGGGCTGCTATGCGAATATCTTCAGCATCAGAGCTTGCTGGCTTTGGTAGGCTATGAACCAAGTCAGGGAAATTAAGTTTTGCATCATATCCCCTAAAATGCAAAGCAGCAACATCATAAGCTGTTGCTGCCATTTCTGGTGTCTCAAAACTCCCTAACCAAATTCTACTTTTTTTCCCTGGCTCACGTATCTCTGACACCCATTTGCCCCATTTCCTCTTTCGTACCCCTCTATAGCAAGAACTCATACCACCATGGCTAGCAGTGTTTCTCTCTTCCATCTATAGTTCCAGCTAAGTTAGCTAGTGAGGTTTGAGGGAATTAATGATCGATATAGGCTGGCACGAGGTGGTTTTATCCGGTTATATTACTCCAGTATATATAGATATTTGTGGGCATGCATATGATATCTAAGTTGATAGAAACGTGGAGACTCAGTAGGAGAGGAAGTGAGCTTCCAAGTAGTTGCATTGGTGACAGATGTGTTCTTGTGCATGTTCACAATCTAAATTTCTTCTGTTTTGAAACCTAAGAAATTGTAGATTTTCATGGACCAACCAATCACATACTTACAAGTGTATAATTTTTTTTTAACAGTTAGCATCACGTATGTTTACGCGTAATTTAATTAATATTTTAAGGTTTTAAAGTTAATGATGATGTAAATTTTTAATAATTTTAAAATTTACAATACTTGAATTTATAATTTTTTTTAAAATAAATCAATAAACTCAAAACCTAACCGATTATACGCAATTTAACGTGAAAAGTTTTGAACACTGCAATTCATAGGAGAATGTTTTTTTGGAGGCAAGAAATCATGTTAATTAACAATTAGTACTGTTTATAAACGCGGTTTGAAACTTGGTGGAATAGATTTGGACCCACTTATCCTCCTACGGGTCTATTTAATTTTCTTGTTGTGCTTAGGTCATTCTGGAGATGCTGGTTTCATTTACTGGAGTCCATAGCCATGGCGCACCTTCCTTTTTTCACGAGCGAGTGACACATGCATCTCTTGGATCAAGAGAGCAAAATATCACTGAAAGATAAATTAGGAAATGCAAAAATGATATCATCAAAAGAATGACAGGTGAAGGATATTCATTTTATTAACCATGTGGACGTGGAGTCTTATCTTGTGTTTTTTTTTTAAAATATTCTTTTTTATTTTTAATATTAGTAGATGAAAATCATATAAAAATATTTAAAAATATTAATTTTTTCAAATAAAAAACAATTTAAATATTTTATAGAGTAAGTTAATTTTAACACAAAATAAATATTTTATATAAAAAGTGCTATATAGTCTTCAAGGGTATCTCTATGGTTCTAAATGCCAAGGCTTGTATACATTCTTGTAGGAGTGTTTATCGATGCAGTTGGGATGGGTTTCGATTGATAATTATATAAAATTTAATTTTTAATATTTTATAAATTATAAACTCAAATTATTCATTTTTTTAGGAACCAAATGAATTTGATATATCGGGCTAGTTAAATGTTTTTTTTTGAATATTACAGATATCTACAAGTTAATTTATATTTCTAATTTTCATAGGTTGAGCTTAATTAGAATTAAGATTTGGACTTAATAAATTAGCCTATAACCTATTATAAGGTGCAACAAAAAAAATTAGGTTTAATATATTAATTGAATCAATTGACTAAAATGAAAGAATCGATTAAAAAAAAAAGACATAACATAAACAATTAAATTAAGTTTCTTGTTATAGAGTTTATGAGTTAAATAAGTCGGGTTGACTAGATTTTTATAATCTTGACCCGCCATCTAACCCATGATATCAATTTTTAATTTTTTTTTATCCATTATCATGTATAATATTCACATTATTTGACTTTAACAGGTTGAGTGGAGTTAGATAATGTACATATTATAGATGAGCTAGTTTTTTTCAATACCCTTACATTCACATACATCATTTTTAACTTGAAAATCTAAATTATTAGGTTATAAATCCATATTTATATATAAGTAACCGCTTCAAATATATCATCATAACTAATTAATATGAGGTTCTTTAATAACTTATTTAACTCAATAACTACTCCTAAAAAATTAGCAAATACAAATGGGATACCGACGAAAAAATTATGTTGGTAGATTACGATGAATATTACCAACAGAATAATCCCTCATTGTATCTATTGGTACACACCAACATAAATATATCCTCTGTATATACTGAAGGAATTACAATGAGAAAAAAAGAAATTAAAAAAAACCAAAAGGTACAATGACATGTTATTTATATAGATATAATTATCGATGAAATGAACTTGATGGTGAAATTTATCCATCAATCCATTAATAATATTTAATTCATGACATGACAAGTAACCCCACTCTCCTCCCTCGTTTATTCTTTTTCCTCGCTTCGCAACAAACAACATAACCCCCTTTCCTATTTAATCATAAATCAACTCCCCACGACAAATTCAGCCACCTCAAGTTCTGTCAGCATCCCTATTCGAATTCAATATTTTTTTAGGACTATCCACATCAAGTAAGCAAAATTGTCCAATTTTTTTTATTTGAACTCAATTTTAAAATGTTAATTTTTATTGCATATTTTTGTAGTATATGTAGTTTGTTTGTGTGTTTACTTGTTTTATAGCTTTTTCCCATATAAATTTGTTGTATGAATATATGATTTGTACATGTTATGGTTTGTTTAAGATTTTAAAAAATTATATTTGTTTGTAATTTGATGAAATTGATTTTGAATTTATAACTTAGGTGTTTTATAATGAAGTAAATAATAGCTTATTTAATGGATACATTTTATATTTTGTCAATTTTATTATTGAGTTGAAATTTTCAATAAATGTGTATGAATTAGAATTTATATAGATAATTGATAATGATTTAAGAGTACTATTAAAATAGATTGAACAACTTTGAGTTAAACCAATGTTAGTTAATTTATTTAGTTTACATAATTAATTAATACATGTTGTCATCAATATTCTATATAGGTTTGATATAAGTAAAGGGTAATCGTTTATGAATGTATCGAGATTCACCAAGAGGGTTGCGTAAGATGAATTATTGTAATGAAGTTGAGAGTTTTATTAATCATATACTATCTAATCTGAGAAATATTAGTGGAGATAATATTAGATGTTCATGTAAAAGTTGTAAAAATAAAAATATTCTCGATCTAGATGTTATAACGATTCATCTTCTACAAAAAAAAAAGGTTCATGGAGAAATACTTATGTTGGTTTGCACACGGAGAACCATATGTTCCTTATGAGACAATGGTAGAAAGGATTGTTGGGTCAACTTTTAGTTCTAGAAACGTGCATGGAGTTGTAGATGAAAATAATAATCCTTATAGAAATATGGTTATGGATGTGATGTGAATGTTCAATCATAAATGAAGAACAAAATGCAGACGGGACTAAGTTTTTTTGTTCTTTTGAAAGATTCCGATAAACCATTATGGGATAGGTGGACAAATTATAGTAAATTATCGGTTGTTACATGTGTTCACTATCAAGTTAGATAATAAGTTGAGTGAGACCGGTTATGATATAATTATCGAATGAGTGAGAAGCATTTTACCTGAAGGGAATACGATGAAAGAGAACTTATATGCTGTTAAATCCATAATGAAACTCCTTCAGCCTAGGATACTAGAAAATTAACATGTCTCTAAACTTCTGTTTGTTGTATTACATTGAAAATATAAAGTTGATCGAGTGCAGAACATGTGGGCTTGCTCGTTATAAACCCAAAAATGGTAAGGGAAGGACTTTTATCACACATAAAAAACTTACATACTCCCCAATCACTTCTAGATCGCAGAGGCTATTTATGTCTCCAAAGACTA
Organism: Populus deltoides; assembly: GCA_015852605.2. NCBI lineage: Eukaryota > Viridiplantae > Streptophyta > Magnoliopsida > Malpighiales > Salicaceae > Populus > Populus deltoides. The sequence goes on along the minus strand of CM027582.2, from coordinate 12,435,994 downwards.
AGTATATGACATAGAATCATTCATAAGATGTGGTGTATGAAGTCATCGTGCACCCATCTGATCGTAAAGCCTGGAAACATTTTAATAGGGCATCTACAGTTTTCAATGGAATCAAGGAACATGCGTCTCAGGTTATGTATAGGCAAATTTAATCCATTTGGGTCATTTACTGCTTCTTATTCTTGTTGGTCAGTGATACTTATGGTTTATAACTTGCCACCGAGGATGTGTATAAGGCCAAAGTTCATGTATTATCTATGATTATACCCGGTTCTAATAGTTTAGGTTGGAATATAGATGTTTATCTTTGACTATTAATTGATGAGTTGAAGCAGTTGTGGTTATTCAAGATTTTAACTTATGATATCTCGAGAAAATATAATTTTTAAAAGAAAGCAGCTTTGATGTGGACCATCAATGATTTCCTGTGTATGGAATGGTTTCTAGTTGGAGCACGTATGAAAAATTAGCATGTCCATATTGTATGAAAAATAACAAGGCTTTCACGTTGGAAATGGTGGTAAAGAAATTTTTTTATTGCCATCGACGATTTTTGCCAACGAATTATAAGTATAGAAAGAACATAAATGACTTATTTATTGGTAGAGTTGAAAGAGATGTTGCACCATCACTACCGATAGGTGAAGAATTGTATGCCATGATGTCATAGTATGATGACATTGTTTTGGTTTTCAATCTGGTAAGTAAAAATTTTCTGGTTTTGGTGTGACCTATAATTAGGTATAGCGAAATATTTTCTGAAAGTTTTCTTATTGGACGATCAATCTTTTCCGCCATAACCTTGATATCATGCACATTATATGTATTCTCATGAAAAGAAAAAAAAATCACTAAACCTATGACAATGATTTGAGACTTGGGCTTGATAACAAAACTTAATCCTCACTTTTAAAGCACATGCATTAGACTTGAAAGGATGATAAATGATAAATTAGACTTTAAGCTTATTTTCTGAGTTATATCCAAAATAGGCTTAAAGGTCTCTACACATATTCATTGGGCCTTGATAGGGTTATATCGACTCAACTCAATTTTACTCGCAATGATGGAACAATGTCCTAACACGTGAAATATTATAAACAAGATTTTTCACACATTGATCAAAATAAAAAGAGAAAAACATTTATGAATAACGATAAAATTCACATGACGTGTGTGTGTATATAAAACGAATGTTCTCATAAAAAATATTACTCTTTTATAAAAATAAATAAAAAAAAGACCTTTTCAACTCACATATCAGATCCACATTTAAGAAAAAACAATATATATGTATAACTTTAAGAACATGTCAATTTTTAAACTTCCAAAAGAAAAGACCCGTTTAATGATCATACTATCTTTAAGTTAAATATAAATAACATAAAATAAATTAAAAATATTTTTTTCTTTATTATAAGAAAACTAACAAAGTTTTAACATAAAATGAACATCACTGGTTTAGTGATCATATTGATAAAAACAAATAACACAAGCTTTTACACACATACACAAGAAAATACTACTGCCACTGGTTTTTTTTTTTTTTATCATCGAAAATCTTAGTATTCTGGATTAAAAAAAAAATCCACATGTAAAGTTATCCAACATGAAAATAAAATTTCTACCCACAAAAGTTATCCATACATACCAATCAACCATGTTCATATTAAATCAATAAAATCATGCTAAAAATTATACGAAACAAACAAATTCATTTTGGACACGAAATTGACCTTCTACAACTACCAGAAATGAACCGGAAAGAGGTAGAGCAGTGTTGGTGCGGCTGACATACAAAAACAATGGCTTTTTAGGTGGTAATCAAGTTGTGATTTCTAGTTTTTTCTTGGGTTTTCTTTGGCTAGAATCTCGGGTGGTTTTGTGATTATTTTCAGGTTGATTGGGTCTGATTTTTGTGAGGACAGATCAAGACTAATTTTTGAGGAAGCAGCTGCTATAAATCATTCGTAATGCAGAGCAAAACGATTGTGTCGTGGCGCAATTTTGTGTTTATATTGTTGCAAAGGCTTGGAGAATGGCTTCTCCGTGGTGTTGCTATTATGAAGGATTGCAGAGAAGATGACTTCGGTTGGATTGGATTTGATGTTGGAGAAAAAGGAGCATGACAGATCGGAGTCGAAAAACATGGTAACTGGTGGCAGATGGTTTTGTTGATGATCAAAAGATGGAAATGGGGCTTCTACTAGTTTTTTTTTTTTTTGACTATAGTGAGAAAGGAAAGGCTGTAGAAGAAGAAGATTTGTTACTGCAACTAATTGTCCATATTGTGGAAGAAATGTATGTAAAAACCTTCATGTGAAAGCTGGAAAGTGGCAAAATGTTCTAAAATTAGGTGACCCAAGAGGCTCATGTAATCATCAAAAATTAAATGATAATGTTGTTTTAGTGTAATTTTTGTGATTTTTTCAGAAACTACGAAGAACTCGTCCAGATATGGTGCTCAAAGTGAAAGCCGAGATAGAAAGGTTACGGGATGCTAGTTTTTTGGAGGTGGTTAAATATCTACAATGAGTATCTAATATAGTAATAGTTCCTAAGAAATTAAAGGGATAAAATTAGAGTATGTGTAGGATATAGGGATTTAAATAAAACAAGCCTCAAAGACGACTTCTCTTTGCCATACATCGATAATGTAGCATGAAACTCAATGTACTCCTTCATGGATGGTTTATTTGGGTACAACCAGATCAAAATGGCCAACGAAGTTAAAGACAAGACAACCTTCGTTAATCTGTAGGGCCACTTATCAAAGGGAAATGATAACTCTATTTTACAATATGATCCATAAAAAAAATTAAAGTGCATGTGGACGATATGATTGCTAAATCCAAAGAGGAAAAAGACCATTGTCAGAATATGAGAAAACTGTTTGAAAGGTTGGGAAAGTATTAGTTGAAGCTGAACCCTGTAAAATGCTCATTCGGGGTAAAATCCAGAAAGCTAATAGGATTTGTGTTAAATAACCAAGGTATTGAAGTCGACCCTGATAAAGTTAAAGCAATCAGCTCATGCCATCTCTTAAAATAGAAAAAGAAGTAAGAGGGTTCTTGGGTCATTTTAATTATATTGCTCGATTTATATCTCAAATGACAACAAGTTGTGAGTCAATCTTCAGACTCCTTTGAAAGAAAAATCCTAATGTATGGAATGAGGAATGCTAAGAAATTTTCAATAAAATCAAACAGTATTTGCAATATTCATTTTTTATGGTGCCTCCCATGCCTGGTAGATTATTGATTATATATCTGACAAAAAAACAAAAAAAACAAAACAATGGGATATGTACTTAGGCAACATGATGAGTCTGATAAAAAAGAGAAAGCAATATATCATTTGAGAAAGAAGTTCACAGATTACGAGTCCATATATATAATGGTAGAGAAGCTTTGATGTGCTCTTGTATGGGCTGCAAAACAACTTCGACAGTATATGTTGTATTACACTACATGGCTGATTTCAAAATTCAATCCTCTAAAATATATCTTTGAAAAGTCTTATTTATCAAGAAAAATAGCAAGATGACATGTGTTGTTGGCTAAGTATAATATAGTGTACATAATAAGAGAAGTCGCGAAAAGAAGTGTTATCGTTGATGATTTGGTAGACAATGCAATTAAAGTTTATGAGCTTTTGAATTTTTCTTTCCTACATGAAGATGTACTGGTAGTAGAAAAATAAGAACTAGATTGGTGGATAATGTGTTTTGACGGAGCAGTAAATGTATATGGCAATATGGTAGGGTAAGAGCAATGATAATTTATCCTAACAGAAAACAATATCCTATTTCGATCAAATTGCATTTTGAATGTAACAAAAATATGGCTAGTATGAAACTTACATCCTCGGATAGAAGTTGTATTAAAATTAAAGATAAAGAAACTTGATGTCTATGGAGACTCAATGCTGATAATCTTCCAAGTGAAAGGAGAATGATAGAAAAAAGATGAGAAATCGAGCCTATATCAAGAATAATTGTTCAAACTAGCCAGAGATTGTGACAAGATAACATCCACTCATATGGGAAGAGACAAAAACTAATTTATTGATGCTTTAGCCATTTTAGCTTTCACGGCCAAAATTGATTATGGGAATAGAGTGCAACCCATAAGTATTGAAGTCATAATTTTTTGGCTCACTACTGCTTAGTTGAGGAAGAAATGAATGGGATTTTATGGTATAATGATATCAAACAATTTATCCAACATCAGAACTATCCCCTCGGGGCATCCAATACAGATATGAAAACCTTGTGAAGGTTAGCCATGAACTATTACCTTGATGTAGAAACACTATACAAGAGGTCATCTGATGGAACATTGTTGAGATGTTTAGATGAGATAGAAGCAAAAAAAAAAAAAAAAACACTTCAGGAAGTTCATAAAGGGATTTGTGCAACTCATGTTAGTGGACATATGATGGCTAGGCAAATATAGAGGTCGGGGTATTTTTGGATGACCATGGAAAATGATTGCATATAATTTGTCAGAAAATGCCATAAATATTAGGTGTACAATGATAAGATAAATATGCCTCCTACTCTTCTATTCAATGTAACATTTTCATGGCCATTTGTAATATGAGGAATCGATGTAATTGGGCATGTCAAACCAAAATCTAGCAATGAAATTGGTTTATCCTAGTGGTCATTGACTAATTCACAAAATGGGTGGAAGCTAGTTCAAATGCTCATGTTACCTAAAAGGTAGTGAAGAGATTTATTGAATGAGATTTAATTTGTTGATATGGAGCACTTGAAAAGATAGTGACTGATAATGCCCAAAACTTCAATGAAAGAATGATAGTAGAGCTTTACATAAAACAAAAAATCAAGCACTCAAATTCATCTCCATACAAGCCAAAGATGAATGGTGTTGTACCTGTCAACAAGAATATCAAGAAGATTATACAGAAGATGGTAGTCATGTACAAGTACTACATGCATATCATACCACAATAAGGATATCTACAGGAGCTACACCTCATTCCTTGGTTTACAGGATGAAAACAGTTATGCCATTAGAAGAAGAAATCTCCTCTCTAAGGGTACTAATGGAATCAGAACTTAAGAAAGTTGATTGAGTTAATATGAGATACAAGATGTTAAATCTGAAAAATGAAAAGAGGTTAGTTGCAATCTGTCATTACTAGTCGTATCAACAAAGAATGACTAAAGCATATGATAAGAAAGTTAGACCTATTGGGATAACCCAGCATGTTGTAACCTCTCACAATTCATGCTACAGTAGTGGAGAGACGTTAAAGGATGATTAGTGTATCAATGGCAACAACCTAGCATACTATGGTAGTTCAACCAACTAAGGAAAGAGATGTTGAAGAATGATTGGTGTATCAATGGCAACAACCCAACATGCTATAGTAGTTCAACCAACTAAGGAAATTTCAACGAATTGATTGAGCAAATCTTGGATTCAAAACAAGGATATAGCATATCCTAGTAGGGCATATCTTGGAATATTAATACAGCTTTAATGTAATTACCATTCTTGAAAACCTTGGACTCATCCTGGCAGAGCATATCATGGAGATTTAATATCTTTACCTCTTCTTATTTGTGTTTAAATAGAGGACGTGACCCTCAATATTTTGTATTGTGAAAAACAAAAGTAAATAATAATTACTTCTTTAGCTGTGTTCACGTTTAGAGGAGCCTGACTTGCTCATCCCATTCTTCCTCCCGTTCTTCTTTTTTTCTTCTTGGTATCAGAGCAACTGTGAACACAACTTAATCCAGTATCTCAAAAACAAGCCTCCAAATAACTATGACTTCACTCTCACTCAATGTTGGAAATTTTATCACCCTTAAACACAGTCCCACAAAGTATCCATTATGGCGTGAACAAGCCTGAGCTCTTGTAGAAAGCCAAGAATTGCTTGGTCACCTTACTAATGAGGATCCTGCCCTACCCAAATATAGCATACCAGATGCTGATGACACCCTAAATACAGAAACCTCTGCAACAAGATTAACCAAAGCATACATTGTATGGTGAAAAACAGATCGTCTCCTTCGAGGTTGGATAATTGGAACACTCTCTGAAGAAACACTTGATCTCGTTGTGGGCTTAGAAACAACACATATTGTATGGGAAGCATTGAAAAATGCCTACGCAGAAGACTCTCAAGAACGAGAGTTCACACTTAGACAACAAGTCACATATCTACAAAAATAAGATGACAAAACAATTGGAGAACACATTCGAACATTCAAAGGCCTATGTGACAGCCTTGTAGCAATTGGGAAACCGGTTCTAGACAAAGAAAATGTATTTTATCTTCTCACAAGTCTTAGTCCATAATATGAAACTTTTACTACTACCATGCTCAAACCACCAAGACCACCATACACTGAGCTTGTCTCATAACTTTAAAGTCTTGATTAAAGACGCAACTGGTTCTCAACCCAAAACACTGCTGCACTCACCCCTCCAATGGCCTTCTACAAACAACAACAACCCTGATATCCACAATCTTCCATAAGATATCAAGGCCACAACAAACAACAATTCACCTCAACATGAAGAGGATTTCAAACACAACAACCAAAGGACCATAACTATGAATACTCCCCTAGTCAATCAAGACATACACAACACAGACGACCTCCCTTACTAGGACAGCGACGAATGACGTCTAATGAAAGAAACCTCTATCATGAAGAAAAATGTCAATACTGTGGGATGGTAGGATATTTTGCCAAAATATATTGGTGGGTGCCCAAAAGACCAACACAACCAAATGACATACCACAGGTACTGGCAACACTTACCTTGGATAATACAATAACTGAAACAGAGTGGATTTCAGACACAGGTGCCTCAAACCATATGACAGGAACACAAGGTATGTTAACTAATCTTCAAAATTATTCAAGATCTGATTCAGTTCTTGTAGGCAATGGCTCTGCTCTGCCAATAATTGGTATCAGAGACTCAAACATTAAACAAAAAAATAAAGTCTTACCTCTTCCTGATGTCTTGCTGGTCCCTCATTTGAAAAAAAATCTGCTCTCAGTAAGTCAACTAACAACTTAGCTTCCAGTTAATTGTGAATTCACTAATGTTGATTTTTGTGTTAAGGAACGACAAACAGGACAATCAGTGATCAAATGGAGATGCAAGGGTGACCTCTATGTCCTTCCCACTTTACCGGAGCTTTATTTTTCTCATTGTTTCAAATCCGGCACAACAAATACTTGGCATCAATGATTAGGACATGCTCAATCTTCTGCTTTACATTTCTTAAAAAAATAAAGGATTAATTGACATTGTTGGCAGAATAAAATCCGAACATATTTGTGATAGCTGCCAATTAGGAAAGCTTAGTAGATTACCTTTCTCTAATTCTAAACATTTAAGCTCTAGTATTTTTGAAAAAATTCATTGTGATTTATAAAGACCTTCCCCTATTTTATCTATTGGTAAATTCAGATATTACGCATGTTTAGTTGATGATTTTTCTAAATATACTTGGATCATTCCCTTACAACATAAATCTGACTTTATAAATGCTTATTTAGCTTTTGAACAATATGTCGATAGACAATTAAACAAAAAGATCAAGGTTTTTCACTCAGATGGAGGAGAAGAGTTCATAAACTCCAAATTATCATTACACTTCCTCTCTGCCAGAATAATACATCAGGTATCATGTCCATACACTCCAAAACAAACAGGTACGGTTGAACGGAGACACATGATAATACGAGAACTCGGAATGACCATGTTATTTCATAGTGGTGCTCCACTGTTTCTATGGGTAGAAGCTTTTTCTACTGCTGTTTACCTCATAAATCGTTTACCCACATCTGCTCTTAATTATGAAACACCATATTTTACACTTCATGGAAACCATCCTGATTACACTTCCCTCCGTTTGTTTGGCTGCAAATGTTTCCCTTACATATGGGACACACGACAAAACAAGTTTGATCCAAAAACAGTCCTTTGCATATTTGTAGGTTATAGTGATAAACATAAAGGATATAAGTGTTTTCATTCATCAAGCAGAAAATTTTTTATATCTCGCCATGTGGTTTTTGATGAACTTTTTTTTCCTTTTAAAACCACACAGAAACAAAGCATGGAACCACCTACATCTCATGTTATAAGCATTTTTTACTCATGGTTACCACAAATTCACCCCACATGTACTGCTGAATCAGATTCACAAGCATTAACACCATTAACTACTATTCCTCTACCTCACATACCATCACTCATATTTGTCTCTAGTAGTGTAATAAGTTCCTTCTCAGACATGGCTGAACAACAACAACTTTAACCTGCACCTGTGTTGGACATGACACAAACCACCACACAAGAAACACCACAAGTCCAAATTGCAGATCACATTTTATCTCTCGGGCAGGAAGACGTGTCTGACCAAACCTTCAACAATCCTCCATCAGACATACAAGTAAATCCACAAAGCATCCAGACACGGCATAACCCAGCATCTCCAATGATCACACGATCTCAACGAGCCAACCCAGCATCTCCAATGATCACTCGATAAAAAACAGGAATTATCAAACCCAATCCCAAATATGCCTTGATTTCCTCTATATTCTCAGCTAGTATTCCTCGTGAACCACATAACACATGAGCTGCTCTATCTCACCTTGGCTGGAAAGCAGCAATGGATGAAGAACTCGAAGCCTTGCATAAAAATCAGACTTGAAAACTTGTTCCACGCACCTCAGACATGCATGTAATTGGTTCAAAATGGGTAATCAAACCAAAACTCAAACCCAATGGTTCATTAGATCGCCTTAAAGCTCAAGTAGTGGCAAAAGGGTATCATCAAGTGGATGGTCTAGACTACACCAAAACCTTCTCTCCAGTCATCAAACTAGGAACAATACGAATGGTCATCACCATAACTCTTGTTAAAAAATGGCCTATGCGTCAACTTGACGTAAAAAATGCATTCCTTCATGGTTTGATTTCAGAAAACAAATACATAAAACAACCTCCAGGAATGGTTGATCCTGCATATCCAAAACATGTATGCAAGCTTCACAAAGCACTTTATGGTCTCAAACAAGCACCTCGTGCTTGGTTTGATCAGTTTAGTATTTTTCTTCTTAAATATGGTTTCTTTTGTAACCTAGCCGACCCTTCCCTATTTATCTTTCACTCTAACCTTGGCACACTAATTCTTCTTCTTTATGTAGATGATATCTTACTAACAGGTTCCTCCATAATATTAGTGTCCTCCTTCATTCAGATTTTGAGCATAGAATTCACGATGAAAGACTTGGGCCACATTCATCACTTTCTTGGAATTGAAATATCAGAAACATCGGCTGGACTACACTTGTCCCAATCTCACTATGCTCTCACCATCCTAGAACGAGCCAACATGGTCGCCTGCAAGCCTATGAGCACGCCCTTTGAAGCTAAAACCAAGACCTCATCAAACAAAGTCCTGCTTGAAGATCCAAGTTATTATAGAGGACTGGTTGGAGCTTTACAGTACCTAACCCTCACAAGACTAGATCTCTCATTCAATGTGAATTATGCTTCATAATTCATGCATGCTCCCACAACTATGCATCTAAAATTGGTCCAGAGGATCTTAAGATATGTTAAAGACACACTTGACTTAGGTTTGCATTTCATTGCCAATACAACACTTGATCTTTGTGCTTTCTCTTATACAGATTGGGCGGGGTGCCCCACCACAAGACACTCCACCACAGGATACTGTACATTTCTAGGAGGAAATCTCTTCTCATGGTATGCAAAGAAACAACCCACAATCTCTCGATCAAGCACCGAAGCGGAATATCGAGCAATGGCAAATACAACAACAGAACTCACATGGATGTAATTTATCCTTAAAAATCTTTAGATTCCACTAGCATCTACACCAACTCTCTACTGTGATAACATAAGTGCTCTTCACATGACAATAAATCTAGTGTTTCATGCTCGCAGCAAACACATCGAGTTGGATTATCATTTTGTGCGTGAACGAGTTGCACTTGGACACCTCATAACTCAACATATCTCTACTATAGAGCAAGTAACAGACTTCTTCACCAAACCAATGTCCAAGGCAGCACTCAGTCATTTTCAAACCAAACTCTACCTCTGACCCCGACACAGTTTGAGGAAGGGTATTGGCACAACCCAGCATGCTGTAACCTCCCACAATTCATGCTACAGTAGTGGAGAGACATTGAAGGATGATTAGTGTATCAATGGCAACAACTCAACATACTATGGTAGTTCAGCCAGCTAAGGAAAGAGACGTTGAAGGATGATTGGTGTATCAATGGCAACAACCCAGCATGCTATGGTAGTTCAACCAGCTAAGGAAATTTCAATGAATTGATTCAGCAAATCTTGGATTCAAAACAGGGACAAAGCATATCTTGGCAGAGCATATCTTGGCAGAGCATATCTTGGAATATTAATACAGCTTTAATGTAATTACCATTCCAGGAAACCTTGAACTCATCCTGGCAGAGCATATCATGGAGATTTAATATCTTCACCTCTCCTTATTTGTCTTTCAATAGAGGACGTGGTCCTCAATATTTTGTATTGTGAAAAACAAAAGTAAATAATAATTACTTTTTTTAGCTGTGTTCACGTTTAGAGGAGCCTAACTTGCTCATCCCATTCTCCCTTTTGTTCTTCTTTTTTTCTTCTAGACCTAAGGTGTTTCAGGAAAGATATCTAATACTTAGAAAGATCCTACCTCTACTTAACAAATATTAGAGTAAATGGGCACCCAATTATGAAGGCCCATATATAATGAAGAAAGAGTTCTTTAGGGGAGCTTTGTTATTAACAAGAATAGATGGAGATGACTTGCCTAGCCTGTGAACCTTGACTCTGTAATGAAATACTATGCATGGTGTACTCATCTTTGTTAAATCAATAAAGTTTGGTTAGTCATTTAGTTACATATGTGTTTTGCGAATGATCTCAAAAGGCTCAATAAAAAAAAAAAATTTAAAAAACATTTTCTATTAAACAAATGTTTTCAAGATTTGATTTTGGCTAACAATTTTAAGAAAAATCAATGATTTATCAAGTGCAATGATTCACCTAGTAACTCCCTAGGAGATGACTAAATATCCTGAAATCCAAATGGATGACCCAATCATCAAGTTTGTTGTGCAAAAGCTACATGAAATAAAGAAGATGAAGTTTTCATATGTCATGAGCTCGCAAAACAAATCTGTGCAAATCGCTACGGTCATGAAGTCAATTTATTAGTCCTAACCAATATTGCTTGAAATGAGGAAAGGCCACTTTTGATATTCCCTAGAGATGAATATGTCTCTTGCAGTCCTAATTTGAGTTGAAGTGAAATTTTTTTCTTTGTAAGATAACCCTGACTAGGATCACACCCCACACCGGGGGCAAGTATTAGAAAATGATGAGAATGAAGGTATTTGAGAATGTCCACTAACGATGAGAAAGTGGTAAAAAAACCTACAGAAAGTAGAATACCTGTGAACAGAATCCATATGATCTTGATTAAGGCTGTATAATAGGATAACCCAATGAGCCCAACAAAAAAAAAAGGCTTTGCTAAATGACAAATCTTGAAAAGACACACGGGTATCTAAAAAACAAGCAAAAGCTTCTCTTGCAGCTTCAACAAACAAATAAAAGGAAAATAATTGAGGAACTTGCAAATGGAAAAGAAAAGGGTGTTGGTATCTTGATATGAGTAAATAAAGAGATTTCAGGAATGAAAAGCTGATTAGGTGTTCAATCAAAGGTTTAGAGTTAAAAAAACCCTAGAAAATCCCTTGTCTTAACTTCTAAAAGTAAAGGTCTTTGATAGCATAACATATGTTGGAAGAATAGAAAAAAAGAAGATGAAAGGGCATAAAGGAGTGAAAGTGATCCTAGACCCATAAAAATCCCCTCAAACACCATGTGAGCCTATGAACTCCTTTTATTTGGTAGCCATAAAACTTAGCCTTCATTACGTGCCTTGAAAAGTCAATTTTAATCAACCGACTGGGAAAGACTTAAGGAACCATTTATGAGAATCATGATGAAGTGAAAAAGTATTTGTCTTTGTTCATATTGAGAAAATCTAAACAAAAGACTTCAAACAAATATTTGATTTTTTTTAAACCCAATACAAAATGGGCCATCTCTTAAACTAATCACCATGATGAAATATCTTTGTTTGAAGACTAATACAAATCATGAGAGTTGTTTGAACATTGTTATTTGACATGTCATTGCAAAAACTAAAGATTTCAAAAAGACAAACTACATCTTGCGAAATCTTTGTTACGAAAAACACCTTAAAATATAAACCAAAGCGTGTGTCATGAGTATTCAAAAAAAGCATAAAAAAATAACATTTTCATAAGACAAAGAGTCTTAATTCATTCCCAATTAGGAAAAAAGTGATAGGATTCACCACGACTTAAATACTCACAAAAGGTGAAGGCTATAAATGCAACTCAGAGGGGCTTATATTTTGAAAGGCATGCATTGCATATGGTTTAACCTCATCTTTGAAATACTATTAATGTTGGATTCACCAATAAAGAGAAAAGGTGGCGAAATATGCATGGGTTAGCGAAAAACAAGAAATGGCAAAGAAATCCCATATATAGAATGTGAATAACTAAGGCCATAAGACAAGGCGCTCGTTTTAAGAGTTTACAAGGGTATTTTGTTTTCATTTTTTGGAATTTGAAAAGGGTAGGTTATCTATGAAAATATACAAATTTTTTTTTAATTTCAAAATAGGCATGTCGCCCGTGAAAATAGACTAATTTTAGGAAAACATAAAGGCTTGCTGAAATTCTTTTTAAAATTTGAAAAAGGCAGGTCGCCATGAAATAGACCGACTTTTTGAATTTTAAAACAGGCAAGTTGGCCGTGAAAATAAACCAATTTCAGGGAAGCATTAAGGCTTATTGAAATTCTTTTTTGAATTTGAAAAGAAGCAGGTGGCCCATGATCGTAAGCCAATTTTTTAATTTCAAAATGGACAAGTTGCCAATGAAAATAAACTAATTTTAGGGAAGCATGAAGACTTATTGAAATTATTTTTAGAATTTAAAAATGGCAGGTTGCACGTCAAAATAGGCCAATTTTTGAATTTCAAAATAGGCAAATTGCCCGTGAAAAAAGACCAATTTCAGGAAGGTATAAAGGCTTGTTGAAATTCTTTTTGAAATTTGAAAAAGACAGGTTGCCCATGAAAATATATCAATCTTTGAATGTTAAAAGATGCAAGTCACCCATGATAATAAGACCATTTTCTTAAAAAAACAAAGTCTTTGGAATTTCAAGAAGGGAGGATCACCTAGTAAGACCGTCAAACATGTTTTTCTTTACAATCTTATTATGCAAAACCTTAATTTGAAAAAGAAATTCAAAATACAAGAGAATATAAATGTAGAAAGCCTAAAAGATTGTTCAAGTTAGTGGTGAAGGATCAAAGAGACAAGTGGAAAAGTTGGAGGACAAAACTATATAAAATTAGCAAAATTGACAACCCCATCCTGATTAATAAAAGTCTCCATTGGTAGAATTATTTTTATTTTGGGTAAAAAATACAAATTTGGATAGGTAAGGACATAATGAGAATTTTGAAAGGACTTAATTGCCAGAAATATTGATTTTTGAAGTCATTTTAGAAATTAAAGTTTAGGGATATAATTGCTTAAATATTTTAAAGAGTTAATTTGGTCAGATCAAAGCCTTAATTATATAAATATTGAAGTTTGATGGGCAATTAGAGATTTGATTGAAGAAATTCAAAACCAAGAATCAAACTAAAAAAGATGTATGAATGTAGTGGCTGAAATTGACCAAATCAGGGGCCAATTGTGTTTGACAGGGATGAAATTGCATGAAATTAAAAGTTTGGGAGATAATTTCAAATGTAATTGAATGAATATGGACTAAAATGAAATATGTCAGATCTCAAATTAAGAACCCTAATTTCTAGGGTTTAACCTAGATGACATGTCGTTTAAGCACTATTTAGCTTCTTCTTCGAAAGTTTTGGCGGATCTAGTAGGCACTTTAAGACGAATAAATATGACATTTCCGATCACCACCATTTAACTCAGAAATATCCTCCTCTACATAAATCAACTACTCCCATCAAAATTTTACATCTCATTTTCTTCAATGAACTCAACAACATGTCGTCCCCGAGCAGCCATCACTTCATTTTCAGATTCTAAGTTGATCAGGTTGGCATTTTCAAACGAATTAATGTGGAGCTATAGACTTCTAAATCGAGTAAGGTTTTATCCAAACAGAAGGTGAGCACCCCCTGTACCAAGATCAGGTGGTCTTCAATGACGATGACATCGGAGTTGCTCCGATAAAACCTTGAAAGTGGTTAACTCAGTCATCTATGGTTGTGATACCCATTTCACAAAACCACTAATATTTTCCATGTGTTTATTTCATGAACTAAAGGTTAGAAACAAGTTCTTTAGTTCTTAAGTTTGAAAAAATCACCAAAACCTCCAAAAACCATGTTTGTTGCAAAACCACAATTGAAAAACCAATATAGGTACATAGCTAAAAATTATAAAATGCACTCCAGAACCCTCTCATTTTGATTAAAAGAGCTAACTTTTGATCAATCTATCTTTGAATCCATTAAAAACCCTAGAAAAAACCTATAAATACCCCCTTGAAAAATCAAAGGAGAGAGGAGAAAAAAAAAAGGAGAAAAAGGTTATTAAAGAAACTCTAAGTCTGAAGGTTTAAGAGCCTAGTACAAGGATTTCTTAAGCTTTTAACGGGCAGCAAGCTTGTGGAAGCAATACTTACAATTAAAACAAAAAGGGTAGTAACCACTCTAGGAGCTTGAAGGTATACTTTCTAACCAAAATTGAATTCCATGTGGCCTGCTTGAGTGATTTCCTTATTGTCATTTGGTCTGTATTTATATTTACAAGAATGAAGATGAGATTTATAATGCTTGGCAGGTAGTGTTATGGTTGCCCTTTTTGTTACTATAATGGTTTGATTCTGTTTTCTAAAGGTTTTTTTTTTTATGTTTTAGATGTAATAAAAGTCTTCTATTTAAGTTGTTTTTTTTATAAAATAATGTTGTTTTAGTTTAACTTAAGCAATGCATGTTGAAGTAATGATGTATATCCTAGATTTTCTTGTGCTGTTTATGACTAAAATGAGTGTAGAAAAACTAATTTTGAATCCATATTGCATGAACATGTAAGTTGTTTTAAGTTAATAGTTTTTGGATTTGAAACACGTATAATTTAGATGATTTGATATTATTTGTTGAATCTTTTGATTCAAATATGCTTGTTTATAGTATGTTGTTTGCTGGAATTAAGAAAGCATGTTTTAGAGGCTTATAATGCTAGTTTTGGCTTTAACAACGCCTAGTTTTATATCTGGGTGTTTTCTGGGTTTTAAAATAGTGTTCTTGGGAAGAACATTGTCTTGGCCTCATGATTTGGACTAGTTTTGATGCAATTCTTTGCACAGAAACCTTCAGGTGACTTTATTAGTCAACAATCTAAAGTTTATTTGCATTAATAATATGTTTTTAGTAGGTTTTAATCCCAACAGGTCAACATTAGGTCAAAGGTTACAACCTTATTTGTCTGGCAATGTTTTTGCTAAAGGTTTTCTTTAGCTTAGGGGTGTGTATGACAAACACCTCTTAAGGCTATTTTGATAGTTTTGATTTTTGAAAAAAAAAAAGGGTTTTTGCAAAACATGGCCTTAAAAAAATAAAATAAAAAAAATTATATTTGTTGCATGCGACCCAATCTTTACAAAAAAATGCATTTTATTTATAAAGAAAAAAAGAGAAAAAAAATGTTTTTTTAAATTGTTTTATAAAATCTGTGTTTTTTTTTTGTATTTTTTTAGAAATTTACAATAAGTTTATAAAATTCCTTAAAGATTTGAACAATATTTCAATAATTCTAAAAAACATTTTCTCTAATAATTAATGGTCAACATTCTAGTATAAATGTTGGACTTATAAGTAAGCTGATATTTAAATATCAAGAGTTGACTAGAAAATTTTAAGAATTATTTTGAATATTCACTATTTTTAATTGGAAGTATTTTTTACCACAATATATAAGATATGTGAACTCTGTCAGGGTACCTACATGGATTCTTCTTATAAAATTATTTAAGCATATGAGCTCATAATAAATTCAAAATGCTAGATATATTCATGAGCATAAGTCTTTGTTTTAAGCCATACACAAACCATCAGTTAGGAATCTATCAACACCTTTAAACCACATTCAGACCACACACTGCAATTTATCTCATGTAAGGTGCGTTAAAAGTGTTAATACCTTTCATTGCCAAAACTAGTCCATAACCTAGAATTTCAAATAAGACTATTCCACTTGAATTTCCTAGTGACCCTAAACCAAACAACTAGATGACGACTCTTTGATCCTAACATCCCGTCGCGTAGCGTCGCGCACGCTATATGCGACATTAGCAATGGTAAGATATCCTTCCAATTTCCCCTAAACTCTAACACATATGTCCTTAAAAGGTCTTCGAGAGTCTAAATAGTCCTTTTAGATTGACCATCTATCTAAGGATAAAATGCAGTACTTAGGTTCAATTTAGTTCTCATGGCTCATTACAGACTTGGCCATAATCTTGATGTAAACCTCAGTTGATACTGACACCTTATATAGTCTAATCACATCATTTACTTACGTTCTGACTAACTTATCCACAGAATTTGTCATTTTTACAGGTAAAAACAAGGCAGATTTTGTTAGTTAATCTACAATCACCCATATAAAATCACTACCCTTCTTGCTCTTGGGTAAACCCAACACAAAATCCATGGCAATGTCTTCCATTTGCATTCAATGATCGATAATGATTGCGAGTTTCTTGTAGGCCTCTGGTGTTCTATCTTTACTTATTGACAAATCCTGTAGCTCGACATAAATTCTGTTATTTCCCTCTTCATGTTAGGCCATCAGTAGTACCCTTTTAAGTCTTTATACATCTTGGTGCTCCCTAGGTGCAAATCTAAATTCATAGACCTCTCTTAACAATTCATTCTTTAATGCCTAATCTTCTAGTAAATAAATTTCCCTATCCATTGGTACTTACCTATCTTTTAAGATTTGAAAAGGCGTTTCAATTTCTTGACTCATCCTTTCCTTAATCATTTTCACTTTCTCATCCGACTATTAATCCTCCAACACCTTCTCTCGAAGTACAGATCAAATTTTAATCTGAGCTTAACTGTAGGTTTATCATTTTCAATCCCACTAGATCCCTTCATTCCTGAACCTCCATTTCACAAGGTATTACTTTCTATTTTAGATTTAAAGCATCAGTAACCACATTAGCTTTTCTTGGGCGATAATAAATTACACAATCACAATCATTTATTAATTTCACCCACCTTTTTTGTCACACATTTAACTCATTTTGCGACATCAAATATTTTAAACTCTTATAATTCATAAATATTTGAACTTGTGATCCATACAAATAATGCCTCCATACCTGAAGAGGAAACATTATCGCTACAAGTTCTAGATCATGCATTGGGTAATTCACTTCATGTCGCTTCAACTATCTTGAAGTATAAGCAATTACTCGTCCATGTTACATCAACACACAGCCCAAACCTTTCCTGAAAGCATTACTGTATACTACAAATCCTTATGTTCTTGAGGGGAGGGCTAACATCAAAGCTGAAGTGAGCCTTCCCTTTAACTCTTACAAACTCTCTTCACATTCTTTTGACTAAACAGATCTAAATTTTTTACGGGTCACACAGGTGAAGGGAGATGTTATTGTTGGAAAGCCCTCAATAAATCTTTAATAATACCCTGTAAGGCACAAGAAACTATGAATTTTCATCACATTAATAGGTCTCCCCATTTTAAAACAACTTCAACCTTTCTTGGATTCACAAATACCTTTTTTACGGATATAACATGCCTCAATAATACTACCTTCTTAAGCCAAAACTCACATTTGTCTAGTTTTGCACACAATTTATTTTCCCTCAGAGTTTGTAGCATATTTCTCAAATGTTGTTCATGCTCCTTATAGGAAATAGAATATACCGGTATATTATTAATAACTACTACTATGTATTGATCCAAACATGGCCAAAACACTCGATTCATCAAACTCGTAAATACTATTGGGGCATTTGTCAACTTAAAAGTCATCATCAAGAATTCATAATGTCCATAACATGTTTTAAAGGCTATTTTTGTACATCTTGCTTCGAAATCCTCAGCTGGTGGTATCCAGATCTCAAATCTATATTGGAAAATACCCTAGCAACCTTTAATTGATTAAACAAATCATCTATCCGTGGAAGTGGATACTTATTATTCACTATCACTATATTAAACTGATAATAATCAATATACAACATTGGAGCTCCCTAGAGTGAATTACTAGGCAAAATAAATCTTTTGTCCAATAACTCTTATAGCTGGACCTTTAATTCATCCAATTTTACGAGCACCATCCTATAAGGAGAATGAGCTATAGGGATGGTTCTAGGGAGAGTTTAATCTAAATTTCAATCTCTCTACTCGAAGTTAATCTAGGCAATTATTTGGGAAATACATCTTGGAATTCCCTTACAATAAAAATACTAGCCAACTCTATACTATCCCTTTTTAATTCCCTCATATGAGTCAAATAAGCGAGACATCTTTTCCTAATCAATTTCCTAGTGGTCATAATTGAGATTACATAACTCGATATTACTTTTTTTCTCCCTTAAACACTACCATTTTCCCACTTATTCCTTGAATAGTCACTGTTTTCATTAAGCAATCCACTTGTGCTCAATGCTCACTTGACCAATCCATACCCAAAATCAAATCAAAATCATATAAATCCAAGGGCATTAGATCTAATCTCAAATATAACCTTTCAATATATAGCCACATAAATATCACAAGGTCCCTGGGTACATTATTTTCTGGTAACATGTTTATGATTTGACATGATATAAAAGAATGATTGGCTTAAGGATCAAATAAAGCATAATATGGTATCAATTCTAATTTTGATGTTCCTACCACTATATATGGTACTACTCCGACATCCTTCTAGGTTATATGGTATACTCTACCCGAGTCCTTTCCTATTAGAACTTGGGTTGACCCTGATTAGCACTCGTCTTAGACATGTAGGCCTTACAGGTCGATCAACAGTAACTGACTACTGCTAACTCTATGTAGCAGCTTTCTGACCTTGTGTTGCCTTGGTAGCCCTACGAGGACACTCCTTCTTGTGGCCCGTATCCCCATAGTAGAAATAGCCTCTTTCTAAATACTAACAATCCCTTCATCAATGCCCCTTACCCCTACAAATATAACACCTCCCTACTGTCATTGAGTAGTCTCTAGAGTGTTTCTAATTACACCTCCCATATAGTGGATATACAGCTCCTCTCTGTTTAGTAAACCCTCTTACAGTGCTGGAGCCGGATTACCCAAAGATCCTCCACTGCTAAATTTTCTGGATCCCTCTAAATTTCCCTCTGTAGTCAAGCTTCCCCTTCTCTTATGGAACTGCACAAATGACTTACCACTTTTCCCTTTCTTTGGAAAAAGGTGGTATGAGAGTAGAAAACTCAAAATCCATCCTTTTTGGCCCAACTAACTGATCTTGTTCCACCCCTGGCCTCAATGCATCTCTAATCACTCTCTTCATACCCTAAGTAGCCTGTACCAACTCCTGGATGAACTGAAACTCCATAGCTATTAGGACCAACTTCAATTCTTGTCTAATTGCATCACAAAACTTCTTTATTTGATGGCGCTCAGTATTAAGATATGTATAGGAGAAAATAGATAAGTCTTGGAATCTCCTCTCATACTCCAGTATAGTCAAGTCTCCCTATCTCAAATCCAGGAACTCTTGTTCTTTCTCCTTTTTATGCTGCCAATAATAGTACCTTTCCTTAAATTCTTCCTTGAAATCCTTTCACATCAGCACATCCTCAGATCTGCTCTCCATGATAATCTACCACCAAGAATAGACACTCTTTATTAATAGTTGGGTCACATAATCAACTCGTACCTCTTTCGGTATAGGCATTTGATTCATCACCCTTTCTATTTTCCTCAGCCAATGACCTACAACCTCGACATCCTCCTCTTCTGAATAAATTACACAACTTAACTCTCCCATGCCTTTCACCCAATGTACCAAAGTAACCACCCTCTTCGCTGTAGGAGCTACAGTAGAAACTCTTACCACTCTTACTGCTATTACCCTAGCCAATTGTTCTAGAAAAAACAAGGACTAAAATGTGGTTAGGTGAAACAACTGGTGCCATCCGTTGGGACCCATCTATTTGTCCTTATCTATCCTGACCCTATCTATTAGATGCCTTAGGTAATGATACATCTGCTCGTTAGATAATATAATTATCATTATATCTTGTTGCTTCACCACTTTTGGAGTGTAATGATGCTGCAGGTATATGTGAGGCAATATCTTTCGTTGGATTCCCCTCTAGATCACCCATACACTGTAAACCCGATCTTTTCCCCATGCTAAAGACAGGTCAATCCTGACACCTTACCTTATTCAAACCATCCTGAAATATATATATTTTTAAATGACAATAACATCCTAATCCTTGGAATAATAATTGGTTGCTTTGATACCAAAATATGATAGTCCAATTTCCAGGACAACACCCAAACAATATTATAGTAAACATGTGAATTCTTTTTGCATATGTAAGTCCAAAATCTATTGAAATTTCAATAGAGTCTTTCCTATATTGAGAGGTCTCAAGTTATTGATATGAACATATTTTATTCCTATAATTCTTTACTCAATTCTGATCCAATTATCATGCATCTTAATCACAACATTTATCTTCTCCACTTCACAAATTCTATACAATGATACACAACATAAATTTATGTCAAAATAAGGTTTAAAATATATTTATATACATATCAAAAGTTTATCATTAAATTACAAGTTACCAAAAGTTTACATGGTTTTGAAATACATATATAATGTTCCTTATCTAGATAACAAAAGATAAAATATAGCAGGAATCACTCATAGCATGAATGCGATGTACATGCAAAAATGCAACATATGATATAAATATAAATAAAATAATAATAACAATGACAATGGAAGCGATACTTGATTTTTCACTTCTTTTATGACAATAATACAACAAAATCCTTTACCATCATTCATTCATTTCTCTTTATCAACTTCTACCTCAATATTATGACCTTTTTTTTTTCTTTTTTAACATTCATCATGCAACGATACTCTCTATATCATTAACCATTTCCATTTGAAATCACAACCCATCACTTAAAGATGGTCCTCACATAAATATCAATACCAATGTATTCTCATTAGCAGTATTAGCTCTTCATCTTTCTTCGAAAATAACTAATCAAATACTCTCTCCCCCTCTCCCTCAATTCTCTAAAATGGTGATGCCGATACTGATGGACCTTATTAGTATCACTAGTCTTTCTTACAAGGATTGACTAATAGATTTTTATTGAAATTGTTGATATCAGTGCATCTTACTGGTATCATTAACTATTGCAAACCCAGAATTCCTAATCAAGTCTATCGTAATATTTAGATTCATCCATTGAAAGTGCTGATGCCAAGGTTCCCTTGACATAATTAGCCTTCATGCTAGGAGTAGCTAATCAAATTTAAATAATGTTGATATCAATGAAAACCCACTGATATCATTAACTATTCCTAACCCGGAATAGCTAATCAAGTCCATTTTAATATTTTAATTCCACTTTCATAAATGCTAATGCCAAAGATCCCTTTACATCATTAGCCTACATACCTGGGGTAGCTAATCAAATTTAAGTAATGCCGATATCAATGAAAACACATTGATATAAGTAATTATTCCTAACTCAAATTAGCTAATCAAGTCCATTATAATATTTTCTTTCCTTTTTATTATTCATTTTTCATTATCAATCCAACAAGTAGTATAAAATCATAAGGAACTAATAGTTCTCATAATGAAATGAATCAGAAACATAGGCGTTGAACACCTACATGCTATACGTGATGTCCCAGCACCTGCTCCACTCTATGGTTTAAACAATCAAGATATTCCTTGTCACCACAGGACCTAAATATCACTATCAATTCTCATTGAAACACAATTTATAAAGCTTACAACCATTTACCCCTTTCTCTTTTTTCTTTCTTTTTGGTCAGCTCTCACCCAAGCTAAATTACCAAAATTCGCTCTTCAATCACTCATGATATAAGGTCATTTCCATATTATTAACCCATCCCAACATTATCCCATAGCCAATTCACAAAACCCTAAATTCACTTATAAAACCCTAGGTTCAAGAATTGAACATTAAATTAAACAATCAATTTAAATTTCTTAATAACTTGATCCTATAAGTTTAAAACACCTTACCAAGCAATAATATGTACTTCACAAGTTAGCTAGCAACAAATCCTTCAAGTTTTCTCCTTCTTCCTTTACCAACCTCACTTTCTCTCTCTAATTTAATCTTTCCTCTCTTTGATCTTTCTTGATTTTTAGTGTGAAATGTGTTTGTCTCTCTCAAAATCCTCTATTTTCACTCCTAAATATCACTTTCTAACCCTTCAAAGTGAAAGGAAAGAAGAAGGAATAAAAATACTCTCCTTCTCATTTGACAACACATCGTCAATTTTAAGGAGATAGTGGCCAAATAGGTTTGATTGTTTTAAGAAATGGTCCGATCATTTTATTAAATCGGTCTAGCCATTTCTCAAAATGGCTAGACCATTTACAACCCTAGAAAAATAGGTATTTTTTGGCATAATCTTTTTTCTTTCATCTTTTTAACTCATTTTTTTTTCTTTTTCTTACTTCATGTCATTTAACCATAATTTTTATTATTTATTATTTTCAATTTGTCCCAGTTTAATTAATTCCTTTTTTTACATTTCAAAATATTTTAACCGAGGCTTACATTTATTATTTAGTTTGTTAATCGTATATTTAATTTAGATGATGATTTTAGAAAGTAATTTTTTTTTTAATTTTAACAAAATTTGGGCAAAGTTTTCCCTATTTAGGAACTATACCCAAAATCATGTCCCACTTATAAATACCTGCAAAGAACCACAATAACCAACACACAATAAATTCTCACATTTCATAATGATTAGTAGCCTCAGGAATGTAAAGAAATAAACATACATTATAGTAATTGAAATCGTAAAATATATGAGCATAACCCATTTATCTATATCTACGCCTACTAGATGATCCAATGTAATAAACCGATGTGTGATACTCATGAACAAAAAAAAAAATCCTTTTCTATAATCACATGATACATCTCTATAAATATCTTATTCCTCTATGTATCATATTGTGATTCATAAGCTCCATATTGGTTTAACTAATTGTAATCATCATTTTTACCCTGAATTTATGGCATGCAATGCATCACTCATATCGATGTCAACTGGAATGTGTTGTTTGTAACTGAAATGTCGCATTACCCAATCTGGGCAATATAGCTTAACAATCTCAAAAATATCAACGAGGCCACTAAAGTCCATATGTCCATTCCGATAGTGCAAATAGCTAGAGCAACTGTCAATCTTTCATCTAAATAAGGTGTCTACATGATCTATAGAAGATCATTTTTGTAATTATTAAACAACAATAATTCAGTGAAGTTAAGTTTTTTTCTTTAACAAATGGTTCAATAAATACCTGGATAGTATGTTACTTATCTAGCTTGCTCCAATAAAATGACAACACATGTGTTGAATTATTATTAAATACTATACTAGCACACCACCTAGAATTACAACTATGTTAGTTTAATTTTATTTTTAAAGTTACAATTAGACATTATAAATAACATTAGAATACCTACATCCTAGTGCGAGCTAATGTGTAACCCCTATAATCTGGATAGTTATAGATAACAATTTAGGTATTTGGGGTTGGCTCACATGAAGATGCCTCCAAAAGCATAACTGTTATTAAACTAAAAACAAGTTGTTTATTTCATGTTAACAACAAACATTTAAAATGTATATAGTTATTTTAAATTCTTCAATTCATATCTATACATGTAGAAAACATCCCCCGACTTACTTAGTCCCCTTCATGCATGCAAGACATAGATGTTTGTATAGGCATGCCAAGACATCATATCCTCAGTTGTATGTGGGAAGGACATCAAAATGATCTAGGATCGTCAAATAAATTAAAGGCACATATCTCCCTATGAGGTTTATGAATAATACATTGCCATACAAATGCAATATATATGCTCTAACATACCTACAAAACATATTAAAATTATCATATTAATTAATGCCAACTCAACAAATAATCAACATATTCAAATCACAATTCAATTGATACATCCACAAGACCTCGTAGTTAGCATCTTCAGGTGATGTGGTAAATGTCTCCTTAATCAATTTAAGACGTATGCTACCCTTTTCAATTTAAAAGAAAGGGGTGCTAATCTAAATGCATTCTTGCATAAGGCAATCTAATTACACATGCTAATAGATATGACAACTCATCCATCAATAGGAAGTTTAAGCAAAACCGTCATATCCCATAAAATTGGTGTCATCTCTCCATGTCTAAGATGGAATGTGTGTCTCACGTCTTCATCACTCATTTGGTATATGGATCAAGTTGTGGTCAAGCTTAAAATGCTCCAGACAACTGATGTATAAAAAACCAGCCTAGAACATATATGGTTGAACCCACTTATATGGTTTTATCCGCTTATGTGTCCTAATAAATCATGATCTCATCCTACATAAAAAATTTAAATACAATTACATAAATATATAAAACCTTTAATGTTAAGTAATGAAAAAGTTTATTTAAATTATATATATTACTATCTCGGCAAAAACAACCTCCAATCGATGTTTATCCTACAACCATAGGACACATGTGTTAGCGGCCCCAGTAGGAATGTACTATGATTGTAAATCCTACTCTTCATGAAAATAGTCATGCTCTTTATAGATGTCATGGTCATGCTGTCCGAGAATGCCATCGTTGTAATATGGCCACTCAACACGAGAATAAGTTTTGCCACCTTGTCTGCATAACATCCTATATAACAATATTTATGTTTGATATTCCTTACAAAAATATCATAACATATCTAACTAAATATTTGTTTTGTCATACAATTGTAATGTCATACATATGTTGTCAATTAGAACATGTTTTCCTATTATTACTTGTGTCGTTGCATTGCATAACCCTCTCTTGCATTCATCTTGTTGTGTAAATGAGTAGAGATTCATCGATCATGCTTGAATTTCCATCTAGATAAGTCTATTTTAACTTGAGATCCAGTGTAATTATTGCATTCTAACTCGTCTGGTAATGGATGAAATGACATGTCATATGTTAATATTTAGCTCTGACCATGTAATGATCAAACTGTATAAAGTCCAAGTAATTCTCAGCACAATATGCAAAAACATGTGAAATGGGTGTTGGAATGTCTACCATTTGCCTCATGTGTTTGTTCTACTATTTAATCTGATTGCGCATTTGATTTTTTTTGCAACACCCGGTTTAATAGGGGTGTTTACATGGAAAATCTATTATTTAGAGTCAAACAACATTCTAGTATGATTTATTGATCTATCTTTGCTTATTTTCAATTCAACATGAATTGAGGGGGGGGGGAATTATTCCATATTGAATAAAATCATTTCCTTCATGTCTTCACATGACCTAATAACTATTACATTTGTAAAACATCAATTGCATCAGAGTTAAAATATGCATTGCTTGAGCACATTTCATTATATGATTAAATGGTTCGGAAAGATTAGTTGTTATATTACCATACTAGTGACCGCCACCATGATATAATGCATATTTTTCTTTTGATTCTTTTTCAAACAATTCTTGATATGATAGGTCCAACTTACATATTCATTCATACCACAAATCAAATATGCACCTTGAAGATTTATAATACATCCTTATCAAAAAAATTTTTTTGTAGAAGGGTCTTTGAAATTTATGATTGAAGTTACTAACAAAATTTCAGGTACAATGATGGTATCCTATAGGTTCCTATCAAATTTCTACTACTCTATTCTTTATGCTTGAATATCTATTAGATATTATACATATACCTATTTTATCACTAGTAACATATCTTTTTAAGTAAAGCAAAAACTATCTCCAATTAAAATTATTTTCTTTATTAACTTACAAAAGCCAACGAGACTATCTCATTATTTGCATCAAAAGCAACTATAATCAATAAGTTCCCATCCTATCACCCATACAAATGAGTGCCACCAACACTGATAAGTGGTTTACAATACTTGAAACCTTCAATACAAGCTCTAAATGACAAAAAACAATCTCCTAAAAACCATTATACTATCATCAAGATTTCTTTTGTGCGTGCAATCAACAACTTTTCTAGGATTTGATTCTTTTTATTACCAACAACAACCTTGGTAATTTTTCAAAATACTTTTCATTTTAACCAAAAAGATACTCAAACATCTTTTGTTTTGCAACTCATGCTTTGTCATATGATATTTTATATCTGTAATGCAATTTTATTTCATCATGTATGTTTTCAAATGTCATTAAAAGATTATTAATCACAAAGGTTGATATAGCATTAATAATAAAATTGTATTGAGCTGATAGTGGTTATAAGTGTGGCCCTTTTAACTTTGTTATCTCAAATTAATCTGATCTTTTATGATATCCCCTCATGTAAATATCATTAATATTAAGGTGTTTGCACATATTGTAATTGAACAAATATCGAGTTCGACCATTGAACTTGGTATTCAATTGAAAGTGCAATGTGTTACCATTTAACTATATTAACCAATTTATCTTTATTGCTAAATGTTTGTTTATGACTAAGTACTCAATCATGAGAAACAACAAAAGTAAACCCAGAAGCATCTATAGATTCAGGAATAAGAGGTATTATTTTATCATCAACATTTACTATCACATTCGTGTCAAATGTGTCATCATCTTCATTTTCATTAGGCTTAGAATAATCAAATCTATGTTAATCAACAAATTGATTGTCAAACATAATATCATCAATTCTTTGTAACAAATCATCCAACAATAAACTCTTTTTACCTCTACTAATTGACTTTGAAGGACCGACGGAAGTTGAGGCACACAGAGATCTTGATTGACTACTCATATACAATACCATCATGCTGAACTCACTTTGGATGAAAAATCAATCATTATTTTAAAACTACTATCACATACAATCAATATAGAATAATACTAATATTCACCAATTTGACATCTCCAAGTTATTTCAACATCAATATCATTATAATTCCACCGAAGTCCATGATAAATAGTTTCTTTCATTTTCACATATGACATGCCTAAACTACCATGTAATAACAAACTGCTTTCGTCATTATATATGTAATAAATATATTCACATTAAGAACAATAGTACCACCATAATGACATAAAATATATATGTTATAAAACATTCTAAAAAAAAATTGAATTTTGGTCAATTGGATATAATTTTAACTAAATTGTATTACCTCAACTCTAATTGACAAAATTTATAGCAAATTCAATCAAATTCCTAAAATTTAATGCATACTTGACCAAAATTAAACATGATTCATGATATCAAATCTAATTGATATTTCATGCTCAAATGCATTAAATCAAACCTGAATTTATAGCAAATTAAAAAAATCAAAGAAAATACAAAATTTGGCAACTTATCCATAATTCAATGCAACGTATAATTCATCATAATTCTACTATATTCATGCTTTATTGCATGAAATCATCAAACATAGCTGATAATATTATTAGTTGATTCCAACAATCCCCATAAAATCTCTAATTCTCCAACTTATCTAAAATTCAATGCAACACCTAATTAATTAAAATAATTATTTTGTCATTAATTTAACTTATTTTTATATTCAATTATATCAAATCAACCCTAATTAATGGTATTTATAGTTTTATCATTAATTCAACAAACTCTAAATTCAACCTAAACAATGATTTTATTTTAACTAAACCAAACACAAATTCATACAAATGTAGTATATTTAACTTGCTTGGAGGACTAGAAAAAGGAGTTGGGGTGGCAGGGGCAGCATTGGTAGCGGCGACAGTAATGGATTTTAAAGAGAAAACAAATCATAAGATGCTTGGAAACTAAGATATGTTCGATTTTGAGTGTCTTAAGGACAAAATAATAAGTGTTTGGTGGGTTTTTTTAAAGAAAGAAAGGTTGTGAACATCAATTTTTTTAGGGAGAGAGTTGTGTTTATTTGTGTTCTATGATCTGTAGAGTGATTTAAATTTCATGACATATAGCATTTCTAAAATGTGTCATGTTAAGTTATTATGCTTCTGAAGAGTGACATGTTAAATCGCTCTTCTGAAGCATAATAATTATCTTCTTATGTTTAGAAATAGTGATATTTAAAAATTTTGTTAATTTTGAAAGTGTGATATTATATTAATTTTTTTAAAATGATGTTATTCTATAAAAAAAAATTACTATGATAGTTTTAAAAAATATTCTAAATTCTGTACTAAATCATTTATGAATGGTGTTATTCTATAAAAAGTTTTAAATTACTATGATATTTAAAAAAAAAATCTAAATTCTAGAATTTATCACTGACTGCGAAGTTGTTGCTATGCTTTTGTTAGGTAAGAAAGGTTAATTTGCTGCCCCCTTGCCTGGAATAGACCAGTACCCTACCCCACTTTTACCTACCAACCCTTGAACAATCTATAAAGAGGACATGACCCACTTAGATCACACGACGAAAAAGAAATTCCTCGTCTAGCTTTCAAAGGGCTTCAAAGACCTAAACTCCCGCTAATTAGTAATTAGCAATAGCGCATTGCAAGACTCTTCTTAATTCACTGCACATGTCTACTTAAAACTCTATGTGCGGGGGAAAAGAAGAAAACTACAGAAATAACAACATTCAAGTCTCAAAGATATATTTCCAAAACGTGATCTATTTGATATATTTCTCTACGCACATTTGTTAAAGCTCATAGAGTACTTATCATACAGAGTTGAAATAAATTAAGAAGTAATCAGGATATATTTTAAAAAAAATAAAATTTGAAGGATTTATAATGTGCCTGCAATAATAACACCACTGTTTTTAAGAAATACATATTGGTACGTATTTATGGTTGACACCAAGATTTCTTTACATGCTTCAACGTCTATATCTTTTCACCAACACCACCACATAGAATCTCAAGCAACTCGAATCTGTGCTTTATTATAAGCTGCAAATACACTGCTTGAAGTTGCAGAATTTCTGAGCCAGAGAAGCTGAAAACAGCTGGATCATGCTAACTCTCAACTATCTCAAGAAATTAATATAAAGCACCTCTCCGAATTATCAATGCCATCATCATTATTTCTTTGTTAGAGGTTGATTAATGGCAATTGTGTGTACATATACATATGCATATACTGCTTCCGCGTTCGCTAGGACCACATGGCTACAGTACTTGAGGGAGGCATGAAAAGCTCCAGTACAAATCCTTTTTGCTTTGTCCATCCGAAGATGAAAATGACTTGAGAAGATATACCTAGATTTTTGTTTATATGCTGTGTGTTGATGCATGAATATGGAAATTGAGCCCAATTAAAGGCATGATGGTGATACATCATGACCCAACATATTTTTCTGTGGACCCAGGGTGTATTTTGAACCCTGGTTTTATGCGGGCATTGCTACAATGCACAACGCCTTTAACCATTCATGTCTCTAGGTAAAACACAATTATTTTAGAAAATTAGAAAAGAATTATGCAAATACAATTGCAATCACCAACTAAATTATTCCATCGATATGAGGAATTACTTCCAGATTTAAGTGGGTAATTGTTTTTTTACGTGCATAGTCCATCTGTAAAGCTATCAGTAAATTTATTAATAGCAGACTTACCGACAAATCAGAAATTATTGATGAGTGTTTTTTTAACTATCAATTTCTGTCTATAATTCCATCAGTAAAATAATCATAGACGAAATATTAGTATAAATACTAATATAAATTTCTATCAATAAAACTATTAAATCTAGTAGAGTGTTGTCTAGAAAGAAAAACTTTGAACACCGGCCGGATTAAAACTATGAATTTAATAAAGTAGCAAAATCTGGTCAGATAAAAGCAGTGTTTGGCATTGTAATTCAAAAATATTTTTGAAAAATTTTGAAAAATATTTTTGCTTTAAATTAATATTTTTTTATAT
Organism: Populus deltoides; assembly: GCA_015852605.2. Taxonomy (NCBI): domain Eukaryota; kingdom Viridiplantae; phylum Streptophyta; class Magnoliopsida; order Malpighiales; family Salicaceae; genus Populus; species Populus deltoides. Next base: position 12,405,658 of record CM027582.2, on the reverse strand, counting down.
TTTCAGATTATTTTAATATACTAATATTAAAAATAATTTTTTTTAAAAAATATTATTTTAATATATTTTAAAATAAAAAATATTTTAAATAACAACTACTACTGCTCTTCTAAATATCCTACTAGTGTTCATAATAAAGACGAGACCGTGGATAAGAAGTTCCCTCGCCTCACAAAGCGTTCATAATATATTTTATCAACATGTCTTGTATATGTTTTATTATTTTATGGATGAGGTGGCAATTTAAGATATATAATGATTTTTCGTTTATAAGATGCATAATAATATATGCGGTTAACTATAAATATACTCTTATCCATTAGCTTTGTCACAATTTCACATTTTATCAATCTAGATAAACAACTAATTTTGATGGAATTTATAGTTTATTTTATAGACATAGAAAAATTATTAATTTATGTATTTAATTTTATAAAATACAAAATTAAATGTGTAACGAGTAATATATGAAACATTCAATGTTGTTGTTTCTTTGAGTTTTCTTAATAGCCATGCAATCTATTTATATAAGCTTTTTGTTAAATCAATCCAAATTAACATACAAAAAATAATGCGAATGTAAGAAAAAAAAAGGTTAGGGTTTTCATTGATCACTTTATTCTTGTTAACCTAAATACAAAGATAATATATAGGCTAAACTAAAAATATTATTCTACCTTTAATAAATAAAACAAAATAAATATATGTTTTATCATCTCCCCCTCAAACTCACGATGCGGCAGCTACAAGCATCGAGAGTTTGCCAACTAGCAAATGAAAACGAGAAATGGAACGTGACTTGGTAAAGAAATCTGCAATTTGCAAAAAAGTAGAAACAAAAGGCAAAGTAATGGTGCCATACTTGAGATGATGACGAGCAAGATGACAATTGATCTCAATGTGCTTAGTTCGTTCATGAAAAACCGAGTTGTGAGCAATTTGAATAGAACTCTCGTTTTCACAACATATAACAGTAGGATGAGAAAATGAAACTCTCATATCCACAAGTAACCAATGTAACCAAACAATCTCTTTGGTAGTAGATGTCATAGCATGATATTCTGCTTCAGTTGAAGATTGAAAAACAATAGATTGTTTATTGCTCTTCTAAGAAATAAGAGAATCACCTAAAAAGATACAGAAACCAGTAACAGACTTGTAACCTGTGAGATCACTACCATGATTAGCATCAGAGTATGCACATAGCTCCAAGAAAAAGGTGGATGGAAGTAAAAGATTTTGAAAGACTGTACTCCGAAGATATCGCAAAATACAAAGAGCAACTGTCCAATAAACGGTAGTAGGAGAGACAACAAACTGACCAACAATATGAACAACATATGCAATAAATGGACGACTAATAGTGAGATATATCAAGCTCCCAATAATAATACGATATAAAGTAGGATCTGTCAAAGGTAAACAATTAGAAGAAGAATACCTTGCGTTAACCTTAATGAGAGTATCTACAGTTTTGTTATCAGTAAGTTTAGCATTCTCAAGAATATCTGCAACATATTTCAACTAAGAAAGAAGATAACATCTGGGTGAGTAAGCTACCTCAATACCTAAGAAATATCAAAGATAACCTAAATCCTTCATTTCAAACTATCTAGCCAACTCTGTTTTGAAAACTGAAATACCATCAATGTCATCAACACATAAAGATAGAATGATACGACCTGCATCATTGCAATTAATAAAAAAGAGCAAAATCATGACTATTAAAAACAAATCCAAAAGACGAGATCACAATAGATAATTTCTCAAACCAAGCACGAGGTGCTTATTTCAAACCATATAACGCTTTCTTAAGCTTACAAACATACCTAGAGTTATGTGAAACACTAGGAGAGGGCGCCATATAAACTTCTTTTTGAAGATCTCCATTCAATAAGGTATTTTTAACATCAAGTTGAGAAATATACCGCTGACGAATTGAAGCTATAACAATAAAAGTATGAATAATAGTTATTTTTTTGCAAAAGGGGCAAATATCTCATCATAATCCATACCATAATGTTAAGAGTATCCTTTTGCAACCAACTTAGTTTTATATCGCTCAATAGACCCATCAAAATTAGTCTTGATCTTATACATCCAATGAAAACCAATAACACTCTTACCAAGAGGTAGAGAAACCAAATCCCAAGTATCTATCTTATACAAACAGAAAGTTCCTCATCTATAGTTTACTGCTAAAGAGAATAAAAAATTATCTTTTTGTAGGAAGAGGGCTTAGAGAGATAATGAATAGAAGCTAAACAGGAAGTAAATGATGAATAATAACAAGAATAAGCAAAAATTAGTAGTTTTATGGACTTACGAATGCATGTGGATTGATGTAGAGGTGGATCCACAGTCTCAGACGAAGTTTGAGGAAGTGTGGATGAGAATGGAGTTTCAGGTGTGCCAAAGAGTAAAGGGTCAGTACTTGTAGAATGATAAATACAAATTGGTCGAACATGAGGAGGGGTATCTGAGGTACTAGGAACTTGAAATAATAAACTATCAAAATTCTTAGAAAAGGAATCTATACAAATAAGATCAGATCTAGTCAAGCTATAAGTAGTGGATGGAATAGAAAAGAAAGGTATATGCTTGAGCAAGACAACATGACGAGACACATAAAATTTTTGAGTTATTGGATGAAAACAATGGCACCCTTTTTTACCTTCACCATAACCAAGAATGACACAAATAGTAGATCGAGCGAACAATCTATTGCATTTTATATAAGGATGAAGGACAAAATAAGTACAACCAAAAACTCTAAAGAAGGAATAATTATGGGCATACCTATATAATTTTTTGAAATGAGAAAAACCTAAAATATAAGAAGATGAAATTGTATTAATCAAACTTAAAGCAGTAAGAACAACTTCTCCCCAAAACTCACTAGGAACAAAAGCAGACAATAAAAGAGAACAAACCATTTCGACAATATGCTTATGTTTTCTTTCAGCAACTCCATTTTGCTCAGGAGTATTTATACATGAAGTTTGGTGAATGGTTCCATCTAAGGTAATAAACTCACAAAATTTATTAGAGATGTATTCCCCACCCAAATCACATTGACGTGCAAGCTTCATCTAATTTGGGGGAGAAACAAGACGTTAAACACCGTGGAAATGAGGCCCCTTGGGCGACCTCTCTGAAGAAGAAGATGAATAGTCATCTTCAAAATGGTGCCATTTTGGACACTTACAGTTTAGTCCTTTGATTTGTGATTTCTTTCTAATTACACTTGTGATTGGCATAAAACTTTCAATTTTATTCAATTTCACCCTTGACGAACTTCAATTCAAACCCTAGATTTCATAGCCTTTTTTCCTTCGGTCCCTGGTTTTGAATTTATATAATTTGACCCTCAATCGATCAATAAACTTTAAATTTCTTCAATTTGGCCCTCGATTCGGTCAATTTTAGTCCCTTTATTTACACGCCTTTTCCAGTTTGGTCCTAGTTTTGGATTTTTTCAATCAAGTCTTTAATTAGCCTTCAAACTTCAATATATATGCAATTAAATTCATAATTTGACCAAATCAACTTTTAAAAATTATAATTTGACCCCAAAACTTTAATTTTCTCCAATCAAAGCTTAAATTGACTTAAAAATCAATTTTTCTTGCAATCCAACCCTCCATGAATTCAATTAAACCTTCAATAAAATTTAATTAATCTCATAAGCATCTGATTTTAGAGTTTTCTTCCTTTAATTGAATTTTTCTTGTCAACAGGGCTCTTATCAGTCAACGATTTACTGATTTCAATCTTCGTATTTGAACCTACTCAACCAAATTTTGACCATTTTCTGGATTCCCTGACCACCTTTTCTCATATATATATATATATATATATATATATATATATATATATATATATATATATATATATATATATATTCTTCTTTTGTATTTTCTCCCTTTTTGTGTGGGGACCCAAAAATAGGTTATTTGCAGAATTATATTGTCTTTAAACCTTGAAATTTGCATGTTTATGTATTACGTGAATGAAGGTGTAATTGCTACAAGATGTTATGATATGTTTGTGATAAAAATATGATAAATTTCATGTGTAGATTAGGGGCTAATGGACAACAATGTCCAGCCAAGGGGAAGAGGGGGAAACAATGAAGGAAACCCCCCTACATGACCCTTAGAGGGACTGAACATGGTGTGGAAATGACATCCTTGTGTAATGTGCATTGATTAGGAGGTTGTGTTGATGATTTAGCATGATGAAATTTAGAGCTTTGAAGGTATGATTGTGTGTGTTGACGATCTCAATGTTAGCTGTGGAATCATGTTACGTTGATGATTTATGAGTCGGCAACAACTCAGTTTTCATCAATGATTTCTAAGTCATCTGTGAACTATATGTGCTGACGATTTCAGCGTCAGCTGTGAAATCATATTGCATTGATGATTTTTGAGTTGGAAGCGACTCAATTCCCATCAATGATTTATGAGTTAACTGTGAACCATATATGCTAATGATTTCATTATCAGCTGTGAAGCTGTGTTGCATTGACAATTTCTGAGTTGGTCATGACTCATTTTTCATCAAAGATTTCCGCGTCAATCATAAATAATATGCGCTGATAATTTCAGCGTCAACTGCAAAACTGTGTTGCATCGACGATCTCTGAGTCGACAGTGACTTAATTTTCATCAATGATTTTTGTGTCAGTAGTGGCTTGCACGTACTGGTGATTTCTGCAAAATAAGGGACATCAATGAGTTAATTTCGCTGACAATTTTGTGTTCTAGCGAATCAGTTCGCTAATGAGTTTGCGTCACCAGCGAACCAGTTTCGCTGACGATTTTGTGTCACTAGCGAACTAGTTTTGCTAATGATTTTGTGTTCCAGCAAATCAATTCACTGACGACTCTATCACCAGTGAAATAGTTTTACTGATGATTATGTGTTCCATCAAATTAGTTCACTGATGAATCTGCGTCACCAGCGAATCATGTCACTGACGAATTTCTACGATAAATTACATATCAGAATTGGTTCAATGATTAAAATGATTGCATTGTATGGTTATGATATATGAACACTAGAATGTGAACATGTGTATTTTTAAAATTTGTATGGTGATGAGTCGTGTGTTACTGAAATGCAAATGTAGTGATTTGTGACCATTGATTTGTTAGGTGGTGCGACTGAGACCTGATTCGCAACCGAACAAGGACATCTCATGGAAGGAGCAGGTAGGTGACTTCCACGCCCTTTAGTGTAACGTTAGTTTTTGAAGTGAATTTATTATGAAGGATCTATTGTTATGCTATATGGAATACTAAACTATCATGAATATCACGAATAGTTATATGAGTATTACAAAGGATCTATCGTTACATTATACTAAATGTTAGTTGTCACAAATGTTTGTATAAGTATTGCAAATGATCTATTGTTGTGTTCTACATAATGCTAAATTGTTATGAATGTTTGTATGAGTATTATGAAGGATTTATCGTTGTATTATACTGAATGTAATTGTCATGAATGTTTGTATGAGTATTGTGAAGGATCTATTGTTGTGTTATTCAAAGTATTAAATTATTATGAATGTTTGTATCCGTATTATGAAGGATATATTGTTGTGTTGTACTAATATTAATTGTCATGAATGGTTGTGTGAGCAATACGAAGGGTCTACTATTGTGTTATATTGAATATTAAACTATTATGGAATGTTTGTTTGAGTATTATAAAGTATCTATTATTGTGTTATACTGAACACTAAACTATTATGGAATGACTATACGAGTATTACGAAGGATCTACTGTTATGTTATAGTGAATTTCAAATTGTTATTAATCATTTGAATGAGCCTTACAAATTCTCACATTATAGTGATTTCATAAACCGTATATGAAACATTTGATTGATTAGCTTTGGTTAATGACATCCGAAATAGATGGTTGGGTTATGATTGTTGATCAGCTTCGACCAATGGCATCCTAGGAGGATGACCGGGTTGCATTTGATGATTAGCTTCGGCTAAGAGTATCCTAGAGTGATAATCGGTTTGAATTCGAGGGTTAGTTTCAGTTAATGGTATTTGAGATGGATGATCGAGTTTGATTATTTTAATTAATCTCGATAATAGACGAATTATTAAGGGTGGTGTTACGTAAATAGGGAGAAATGAAAGAATTATACTCTTCTGGGCTATAAATGAAAAGTAACATTAATATTCCTTTAATTATCCATTTCTATGTTTTTAAATTAATTATAATACTTGAAATTATCTTGTGTTGTAATAGAGATATTACACCAACATGGTGCGTAAGGAAATTTGTTCCATGGCTCACGCCTTTTGAAAACAACCATATTCACTTGTTATCGATGTTATGTATTTTATAGGAATGAATGTACTAGTTGTATAGTTACCATTCGACACTTTTCGAATGACTGGTATCGATAGTTGTAATGGAACACTAACACGAATATATGGACGTGTAAACATGATGTTACAAATTCATGTGTGTGGTATTCTTTTTTATGAGAATGTTGTATCGTGAAATCATTTAAGTATTGTACTACACTAAGAAATAAATTATATTACGATAAACCCCTAAATACCATTGCAAGAATGTGTGCTATCATTATTTATGGGATGTTGATTTACATTATCCTATGTTGGTTATGCCTTACTAATGAATGGAACACATTTATAAATTCACAGAATGATATTGTGAAAGCATTAATAATCTAATGACAAAAAAAAATTCACCATCGATTTTGACTTTGAAAAAGCCAGGTCATTACAGTTTCCCTCCATTTTCATAGCATAACAGAATACTTGTGTGGCAAGTGAGTATAGTTTGATGGCTTTGTTATTTATTCTTATTAAAGGTTGGATTAAAGGATGACACTAAAAATATTTGATAATAGTAAGGGAAAAATTGATTCCTTGAAATGATAATAGGTAATTTTATGAACTAGCTAACAAAATAATTTTGTGACCGATGACTCACGTTACGTTGTGGGTTAGACTAAAATTGTTTTAACATAAAAGAACGATGTTTAAGCGTTACTAATGTCTTTTTAAAAAAGTAAGAAATAATGCATTCAAATCGTGAGACCGGGATAACCTCATGTAAAAAAAATTAAAAAAGAAATAAGATGCTCAATTCCCAACAATCAAAATATAGAAAGATAAAATTAAAAATAATAATAAAAAGACCCGAAAAAATAAAACACTAGCAAACCCAGGTAAGTTTGTCAAACCTTATAAGCTGAATCATGCGAACGAAATAACCTAACAAAAAAAAAAAGAAACATTATGAAACTCAATTCTTAAACCAACCAAATGTTAAAGGAATAAACCAAAATAAATATTCAATATTAAAAAAATAACAAAAAAAAACTTGAGTTAACTTAGGCTAATTAACTAAAAGTGAAACCTAGATCATGAGTCAGGATAACCTCAAAGAAAATAAAGCAAAGAAAATCATGAAACCCAATTTCCAACAAACTCAATGTTGAAAGATGGAGTTAAAAAGAAAACTAGTGTAAAAATGATTAAAAAAAATAAGACTAGTGTTAAGTCAAGTTATCCTTTCAGACTAGTGACCCGAGTAATGAGATCGAGATCACCCTATTAAAAAAACAATGAATTCAAATTCATAACCAACCAAATATTGAAGGATGAAATTAAAAAAAATACAATTTTAAAAAAGGACCCAAAGCAAAAAAATAACATTCAAAAGAATGAGGATCAAATTTGACTAATAAAAAAATGATAAGACACCTTTTAATTTTTGCTAGACTAGAGCGAATCCCGAGGAAAGGATAATTAAAATAGGGAGGAGAAGAAAAAAAATGTTGTTGAAGCCTTATTTCCAATTTTCCACCAACATGCATCGCCTCTCATGAAAACCCTCTCCACGCCACTCCTAATACAACTAAGGAAGTCGGTGTTCAACCCTTGGATGAAGTCGCACACACTACTTGAAGATGAGGGCTTCGTCCATACAATGGCCCGTGTGATGCACTTGTCAACCATTTTTTCACAGTCACTTCAACCCACCATATTTGTTTTACATCAATAGAATTTCATTTAATTTGTCAAACCAAGCATTAATCGAGTGCCAGAATTGTTTTTCAATATCACAAGATCCATATATCTAGGAAACCAAAACAAACTATTAAGTCAAATACCAAATAAAGACAATGTGAAATGATTAAATTTAAAAAACAATTATAAAAAAAGACATGAACTCTTTCCCTGCCAATGCAAATCATTTCTTGATATTAGAAAAAAAGATTGAACATTTGTTTAATCTTGAGATTCTCTCATTGAAGTTTTAATTCTTTAAATCAATGAAATTGAGTTTTATTTTACAAAACCAAGCATTAAACCAAGTGAAGAAATATTTTCTCGATACCATGAGATCCATATACACAGGCATAAAAAAAATCACCATGACCAATACAAAATCAATGCAATGTTAAAGTGCCAAATAAAAAAAGTGAGGGACCAAATTTAAAAAAAAAGAACCAAAAAAGAACCAAAAAAGAACAACCATGGGAATCCATGATCATTCCTCTCACAGGTCATTTTCAATCACTGATGGCTATTATTATATCCAAGGTTTTATACAATAAATAAATGTACAAGTTGGCTAGTCATATACTCGAAAAAAAAAAACTCTACTTTTTTCACACTCATGAACTTGAAAGGATCATCTTCATATTCATGTTAAGATTGAAGCTTAGAAAATATACTTTAAGGTGTGTTTGGTGTTGCGATGTCGTGGTCGCACAAATTAATTACCCTAGCTTAAAACACAACATACAAAATAGTATAGAGCAAGCAAGGGGTCGATCCCACGAGGAAGGTTCAAGTCAGATTTTTATGCTAAATGATATGCAATTTAGGGGCGGGGTGGACGTTATCTAGGCTAAAGCAAAAGTAAACAGAAAACTATCAAGCAAAATTAAATAAAATCAGAAAATTATCAAGAGAACAAACCTTGGTTGCAAGCACACATCCACCTACAGAAATCAGAACTGATCATGGAAACGAAACATCAATTTATATTCTGAATATTTATCTCTTCTTAGCATTGGTTAGTTAAGGGATCCGCCGTATAACTAACCTTAACTATCAAACAACCACAGTGTCCGCACTAGTAATTTAATTCAATGGCAGCCTTAAGAACTAGATAAGTTGATTAATCAAAAAAACATAACTGTCCGCAGTCTATGTTTGATTTGATTGAATGTTCTCCCTAAGATTAATAACGTAAATCCGCCACAATTATTAAACTCAGTTGCTTCACAAGTTCATATACCACAACTCCAGTTTTGATATCAAACTTAGCAATAGATTGTCTACAATAATAACTTAGAGTCCGCTCTAGTAATTAAAATAAACAATCATAGAAAAAATAAGCATAGGAGAACAAACATATTCATCATATAAACTGAAAAGAAAAGGTAAAATAAATCTCACAGTTCTTGAAATCCGAAGGTTTCTGTGTCCTTGCAACCAAGAAAAAGTGTTTAACCTTACATGTTTGTTGAAAAACTAATCAAAAAGAAGGAAGAATGCATGATTTCAGGTTTCTTAGAGGAAGGGGGTGTTTTTATCTTCTTGGCTGACTCCCCCCTTATCTTCTCTCATTCTTTTTATATCCTAGGAAACCCTAGTCTCTATTTTACAAAATAGTCATCCCGTAAGTAGACAGTTTACAATTGAGTACTTCAATAACTATTTTCCTAAAAAATAAGAAATAGCCTTGCATGAAATCTTCAAGATTTGACTTAGAGGAGCTAAATTGCTGAAATAAAAACTTGGATGTCGGTTTAGATTCTTCGGAACGTAATTTGGACTCGTTTCTTCACGAAACCTGTCTGCTAGCAAAATTCAGTTGTCATCTTTGAAAACTCATATATCCCTCATATGATATCTTTTTTGGATAAAATTTGGCGATTTGATAGGTATTTGAGTTAGAAATCCAATAAAATTAAGTTTGCATCAATTGGACTTCTATCGCTCCTGATATTCAAGTTGGAATGGTCGAAGGTCAACACTGGCAGATTGCAAGATTTGACTTTGAAGGCTGCGATTTCCATGCTCTGACTTATTTTATTTTCTTGACTTATATATCCAAAAAGGTATGAATGTTAACTTTTTAATCTACTGGAATCACTTCATTTCGATCTCTAGAGCTCACGCTCTGCACAAAACATTGACTGATGGTCAAATCTGTCAATTACCTCCAATTTACTTCTTTTTGCATCTTTCATCCAAAAGTGCCTTCAAAACATAAAACAAAGAATATCAAGGCATTTTATATATGAAACATAGGCAAAACACTAGTTAAATGTGGGAGCAACTATCAAATAATATGGTTGCATCATTTGGTAATGCAATCTAACCTACTTTTTAAAGTGTTTTTTAAAAAGCATTAAATTGATTTTTTTATCTATTTTTTTATGGTTTTGATGTATTGATATAAAAAAATATCTGGAATAAATATTATTTTAATGCATTTTTAATTGAAAAGTACTTTTAAAAAATATCATGCACCACATTACCAAACACATATTTAATCAAACATAAATAGCCAAATCTCCAAGAAACCAATAATGACAAGGGTGGTGGTGCGTCAACAATAAATAAGGGGCCCAAAAGGGAGTGTTGATTTTGTTATAGGATGCATTATGGCATATGAGGGGAAACATTATAGATTGCGATAGTGTTTTCCTTTTTTATCCTTTATTGTATTTAGTTATGAAACGTTTTTTTCAATTCCATCCTTCCACGTACGATTGACTTGGAATTAGGTTTTGTTACTTGGTTTGCTTTAATTTTTATGTTGTTATCGCAATGTCAAAACAAATCCTAACATTAAGTTAATACTTGATTTCACAAAAATAATTATGAATTTAGTTCTTTCAAAAGAATTAGAATTTAAGGACTAGAATTGAGGTTAAGGAAAAAAAATTAGTCTTTTTTATTTATTTTGTGTTGCATTTGGATGTGTTTATACATATTTTATGTAATTTTTGTTCTGCCTTTTTGTTTGTAAATAGATTTTATAAAAATGATTGTTCAGTAATATTCGAGGTTTCTATACATATTAAGTCTTCATTATTGCATCGTTGTGAGTTGATTTTGGTTAGGTCAACATGATCCCACCATGGCCTATTAAGTATGAGTGGAGATCTTTGTGTCTATTTTGGATATTATCAAGAAACATAGACTTGAAGCCCAATTCACCATTTACCTTCTTTTTTTGGGTTTAATGTTCGTATTCTGAAAATAAAGATTGAGCCTTATTATTAGATCTAAATTTCAAATTACAAATCGTTATCCTAAGTTTTAGCAGTCTTTTATCATAAACATGCACACATAACAGTTTAGACAAGTTTTTAGCAATAACACAATAAGTACTTGTATCATAAAACAAGTAACAATATAGCTCACCATAGAGGGATGCTTTAAGGGTTTTTTTTTTTTTAGCATAAGTATCCTCTTATTTAGAACTCTAAAAACTAGTTAAGATTTTTAGTTATTATAAAATTAGATGATGATTTTATTTTTATTTTATATTTAGTCTATCGAGATATCCCATGCCATAATTTTCTTTTCTATTACATTTGTGTTAGAAATTTACTTTTTTTTTTCAATTAATGAAACTTGTTTTAGTAATTCTGATAAGTTTTTGTTTAAAAAATAAATATTATGGTAATAAAAGCAAAAACAATTTCAAATTAATGAGATAACATGGTTTTAATCCAAGAAAAATGTTTTTAATCATATTTAAAGTCATCTTTTTTTATTTGCTTTCCACCAAGAAAAAATTATATTTTTTATTGAAGAAAATATATTGATAAGAAAAATAGAAATTATATTAGAAAGTCATTTTTTTCAAAGGAGTTGAAAATATTAAATTTCTTAAAAAAACTATTTTATTAATGTATAATTAAATAAATGCATTTTGAAAGGCTTTCTGCATAACACAATCATATATCTTAATATGTTTTTTTAATTCAGTTTATTAACTCAATCTTTAGTTACTTTTAAGAGAAATTTTAATATTTATTAACATATATTCTATTAAATGCATGCATTATCTTTTTTAATTGCAGTTTTAAAAAAAATTGAAGTTAAAAACACATTTCCAGCTATTGTAAATTTTTTTACTGTTGAAAAAAAACTTATGTTCAATCCAACAGCGAATCTTTGAGGGAAAAATTTATATAGGGTTTAAGTTTAGATGCTTTTTGTTGGTTCTCCAATCTCAAGTACATTAGGTTGGAATTATATATATATATATATATATTCCGATTATTTATTTTCATTTTTTTTTTGTTGATAACTCTTTTTATTTCCTAGATCCATCCACCTTCTGGATGATTTCCTGGCATTACTTATGATTTTTACAGGATGGGATGTTAATGGTGGATGACAAGTCAATCGCTTAATCATCATCATCATTCATTGAGGGGATAAGAGAGCCTTTACCCTTTTGCCGACTTCAAATAATATTTACTTTAAATAATTAATGTCTAGTAACAAGAACACCATAACTTTTTTATTATTATATATATAAAAACATTAGAGGTTCTTTCCTCTGGTAAAACTCCATATTATGTGTTTGAAGATTTTTAGCCTTGGAACTTAGAAGTATTGAGCATGAGGTCACCTGGCAAGTGGGAAAGTGAAATGAATCAAATGTTGTTTTTAAAAATCTGTTTTCCGGTTTTAAATTAATTTTTTATATATTTAAATCGTTTTCATGAGTTAATATCAAAAATAATTTTAAAAAATTAATAAAAATTATTATTTTAAAACATTTCTAAATAAAATCATTTAAAAAAATAATTCCTCTCCTCTCAAACAAAGCATGGAAAACAGCTGCGTCGCACATATAAAGATTGGTCTAATCCTCATGACTGAAATCCACCGTCAATGAAAGGTTGACATCGGTCCATTCTGCAGTTTTTGATATTTTGTGGACTCCCATTAGAATGCCACTTCGAGGCACAGTGAGAAAATCAATAATTAAACAATATAATATTTTCTACAACTTTTTTACTTTTATGTTTAATTTTTGTGCATCCATTACCAGTTAAAAAAAAATGAAAAGAAAAAAGAAATATCCATGTGCATGGTAGCAAGGAGGAAATAGCCTTGAATTTACCAACAGGCACGGATGGGTTAATATGAACAGTGTTTTACCCCAGTTTTTTTAATTATATATATATTTTTTCATTAAACTATCTCTCCAACGCTCAATATATATCAACATCAAATATTTAAGCAGGAGAAGAACAAGCCTCTAGAGTTGAGAGATGCAAGTGTAGGATTCAGGGTGTCCTCTCCCCCTAATTGACTTCTGAGCTCATAACTTGCTTGCTTGCTATATATCTTTTAGTTTGGATTTATTTTAAAAGGAGAGAGGAAAAAAACATAGCTTTAACTAAATAAATATTAATATTAAATAATATTAACAAAAAAAAAACTAAAAGAAAAGGGGATTTCATTGTACTTCTACTCGTATAACATTATTAGTTGGAATAATGTTTCTCTTTTCTTTCTTTGTATTTTTTTTCCAATTTATGTTTTTGTTTTTGTCAATTTCAATTTCATTCTTCAACATTAGATTTATTGGAAATTTAACTTCATAATGTTTTTTTTTAATTTATTTTTATAAGATTATGCTAGGCTTATTACCCAAATTACAAGTTTGATAAGTTAACTCAATTGACTCAAGTTTGTTTTTCTCATTTTCCTAATTGATCTTTTCCTCAACTTTGTCCTTCCACATTAAGTTGATTGAGAATTAGGTTTTGTTATTTGTTTCAGTTTTTTTTTCTATAAGGTTATCCCCGCCTAATGACTCTAGTCACGGTTTTGACGAGTTAAGCTGAGTTGATTCAAGTCATTTTTTGCGTCTTTTATTAATTAATTTTTTTTCAATTTCATCTTTCAACACTAGATTAATTGAGATTTCTTTCAATTTTCTTTTTATTAATTTATCCTGGTCTCATGACCAAGTTGCGAGTTTGGTAGGATAACCTGAGTTGGCTCAGGTTATTTTTTTTAATTTTATCCTTCAACATTGAGTTTATTAGAAATTGAGCTTCATAACTTATTTTAATTTTCTTACTATGGGGGGTTATCATGGTGTTATGACTCGGCATGCAGATTGACAGGTTAACTTGGGTAGACCCTAATCCATCCAATATGTTATTGTGTTTTTAACAGATACCCGAGTTGCTTTTGAATCCATCAAAGTGAGTAAGTCACATTAGGTCAATCCCCACTTGATTAAATTTTCTTTCTTACTAGAAAAAAATATTAGCAATGCTTAAACATTTTTTGCACGTTAAATTTTTTTTTTTATCCAACCCATAGTGTAACGGGGGCCAACGATCTAGTATATACTTAAAGATCTAGGGTTTTCTCCTAGTACTTCACTATTCATATGAACAATGAAACAAATTTTTTGTTATAATTGAATCCTTCCATAACCTAATTTGATAGAATTCAACTTGAAATTATAGGGAAGAAAAATACCAAATTAAAAGATGGAGGAATGAAATGTAAAGAATAGAGAAAAAGTATGCCTAATCTCATATTCTTGACAATTTTTATTTTGGTCCAATTTTTTGTTTTTGTTTGGAGTCCTAAATTTTAAGATGAAAGGGAAAGTCACTTGAAAACGACAAAGAGAGAAAATAATCGGTTATGCCACTCTTCAGCGATAAAATTTGTCATTATTGTGTTCAACATCGATAATGAGAGTTTGATGATGATTGTTTTGAACCTTCATCTTGCCTCTAAAAACATATCGGGGTTGAGAGAAAAAAAAAATTTCTTGGTTTGATTTTTTTTTAATCATTTTGGGAGAGTTGTTTTTTGCTTTATGCATTGTTTGTTTTTGTAGTTCATAAGGATATATATGAGATGTTTTGGGTCAAAATAGAGGAAAATAGATTTTTCACGCAAAAATACCCTCATCTAACTAAAAAATAGATAGAAGGATATAAATTTTAATAAAAATAGTTTTACATATATAGAATACATAAAAAAAATATAAAAATAGAATAACAAATGTATTATTAACCCATAATAAAACATGTAACGTTATGAGTATTGAAATACCAAGTTTAATGACAATGCTAAAAAATTTCATATGACATGAATATTTATTTTTGAAGTTTAATTTTATTTTTATCCAACTAATAATGTAACGCAAGAAGTAAACTATTACTTTGTATATGAGAATTTCAAAGAATAATTGACTCATTTAGTTTTTTTCCCTTGAATGGTTAGAGATTCAGGACAAAACTATATTATCCTAACACACAAAAAGAATTGAAAGTCATTATGTTTAAGTTGGCTAGTAACAATTCCTTGCTATGACTGAGTGAGCTAGCATGCGAGACAACCTCGTGTTCGTGTGTTCGTGAGCTAGGAGGAATATGAATATTTTTTTAAATATGATAGATGACATGTTATCTACCAGATTAGACGTGCCCTTTGATGTTTTTTTTTTTTTTTCATTTTCCATTTTTTCTTAGACTCCAAGAAAAATATACCAGATTCATTTGTCTCCTTTGTCTAAAATATTAAACTAATTACGCATAATTTAGGCAACTAGGTAAACAAAGCAAGGAAAACAGCTGCCTCGCACATATAAAAATGTTATATTAATCCTGAAACAAGTAGAGCCTTATAAACGACATTATAATCCTTTTGACCGGAATCCAATGGCACTGAAGGATTTACAGGTGTGCATCGGCAGTCATGTAAATGGATTTTGTGGAGTACCATGGAAGAGTGCCAGCACCACGCACAATGATAACATCAGTCATTCAATCCATCACAACTTCTACTGATCTCTACAATGGTTTTCTTTTAAAAAAATGCATCTACCCTACAGCTAAAAAGGAACATTTAAAAAATTTAGGAGAAAAGATGAATCCATTACCACCAGACACAGGAATGTGGCAGAGGCCGGAGTTATTAGTTGGGCTTTATAAGTGGATGTGGGCTGTGTAGTCTTATTTTGCTCCTTTCATCTACTTCTCGAATGCCCAATAACAACTCTTAAAAAAGAGTTAAAATATGTGATAAAAAAAAAAAACCCTCCAAAAATTGATCCTCCTGCAAATGTTCCCTCCAGGCCTCCACCTTTTAGGTAGGCTTCAATCTGGTTCCTTTCCTCATGACTGCATCAATGTTTCTCAGTGCCAACCTATTCTATTAAGGCTCGAAGTTTTTAACTTCCCTTGTGCTTAAAGGCTCACTGATTACCACTACAAATTTTTATAAAAACCTACACAAAAACACTATGCACACACTCGTAAAAAAACTATTCATCCAACAGTTGACAAAGATTCTCTTTACGTTTTGATTCCAGTAGTTTGTAATGTTTATCATTTGATCACAAAACTTTTATTTATATCATGTTTCTATCACTAAGAGAAGAGAAAGAATCACTAAAAAAGAAAGAGGAGATATAAAGCTCTTGACTAATCATAAAAAAAGGTATGATATTAGTGTCACAATGTTAGTCTTAAAGTTGAGAGTTCAATTTATATGATTTGAGTCTTTAATCATATTAGAAAAAAATAGTTACAATCCAAAATTTTTGTTTTAATTTTATTTAATTTTGAGTTTTTAAACTAATTACAATGTGTTTTGAAGTTGAAAATGATCATGGAGGTTTCTAGGATATATTTTGGTGTTTTTAGGTAAATAGAAGGTTGATATTTGGGCTTTGAAGGAAAACTAGGGGTCTGTTTCAAATTTGTAGAAATTTCAATTAGCCACGCTTTAATTAGATTAGAGCTTTATGGTAACATTAGCAATTATTTTATGAATAAAAATTATATTTTATTGTTTTATGAAATTGCTCTTGAATATTCATCAAATATTCAATGAGAATAAAATATTTATTTTGTAATTATAATTTTTTATATTTTTTTTCAAATCAATCATTGTTTTTATTTTTTATATAGTTACAAAAAAATTTCAATACATGACTTTTTTACTTTTTTTATTGAAAATCATATATAATAAGCTTTTGAAAATTCAGGTTTCTAATAAAAAGACATATTTTTGTAAAAAAAAGGAAATTCATGAATAATGGGAGTTTTAGCTAGGAAATATATTTTTCTCTTGAATTTAAATAATTTAAATTCTTGCAAATATTTATTTCAATTTTCTTAAGTTTATATTAAAAAATCATGTTGTTAATAAAAAACAAATTATCAAAACAAAAAAGACAGTTGATAATCATGTTTATTGAAATATAGTGACAAACATTGAAGGGCCAGACATGCCTAACCCAACATGAAACCAAGGCGTGCCTAGACTTCGAAACTTAGGCCTGCACACCTAGTTTTTATTTTTTTCTTTAAAGGGTGGATGACCCGAAGTGTTTTTTTTTTTAGTTTTTATAAATGACATATCACCTGCATTAGCAAAACAACACGTCATTTGTATATCATCTTTCATGGTTAGCATAGGTGGCTTATGTGATTGAAAAATCAAAGTCCAAGTTTTTCAACCCTAAAATCCCAGATCTCAACCATTTCTTCACCGAACAATATGATAAAAAAAACTCCATGAACCTTTATAGCTCCTTTTTAACAACAAAACACATTATAATCACATTAAAAACTCAAAATCAAATCAAATATTTTTTTTTTCTAAGCTTTGATCTACCTTTTCAATATCCATAAAGGTGGATACCACCTCCATTGAGTTCTTTCTTGATATGTTTAATTTTTATATGAATTTTATCTACTCTTACTTTTAAATTTATACTAGTTTATCTTAAATATTTCTATTTTATATATTTTTTATTTATGTATTTTTATTTATATGTAGAAAGAAATAAATTCATGGAAGCCCATTTAGAAAAAAAAAATTAAATGATTGAATTTCCTTGAAGAGGTTGTTGTTGGCTAATTTCGCAAGTGCATGAATAGTAACAAGTAATAAAATGACAAATAGAGTATTGTCCCATGAGGATTTGTAAAAATTACTACTAATTATCAAAATCTTTTAAATTATGATCTATTTGAGAAATTGAATGAGATAGTTTATGAAATAAAAATTAATTATTAAAAACAAACAACCAACTAATTAAATATTATTGAATTCAATTCTACTAGTTCTAGGATTTCTGACTGACCATAACTATTTCTCTGTGAACTTTCTCAATTGAATTAATTACTCCTAACATTGATAATCAGATTTTTACATCTGATTACTACAAACAGAAACATCATTCAAATTTCAGCTTTAAAGCTTTAACTATATTTTGGATTGGTAGTAAAATCTACTAAATCAGTTCCACACGTGCATCAAAACACCATGGATGTAAAACATCTACATAATCTCACCAAAATAAGCAATGCACACTTGCTATTGAAATTTCACTGGTGTATAAAACTTGGAGGCAGCTTTGTGCACATGCAGCCCTAAGTTTTCATTGAGAGCTGGTCTGACTTGTGAGCCAGCCCCGAAAGAAAAACCAAAAATGCAAAGAAGTAAATAGGAAATACCACTACCTCCAAAGTAATATTCTTAGTTATAGTTTTAGCAAGTTCAGCTTCATCCAACCGCACTCTATAGGTTGTAGAAAAAGCTTCAATATCTTCCATATTGGGGGAACCAGACCTACGATATATCATTTTGTCTTAGAGCCATAATCATTATTTAGTCACAGAAATTCAAATAAAAAATATTCAGAAGAAAATAAAAATCTAAGACGTCCAAACAACTCGCTACATTTTTAACTCCACTTTTGACAAATATTAGTCCATCTTCCTCAATTAATTTCATGATATTCAAGACATTGCATTCTAGATAAATTCACTGGAGGAAATTTGCTTCACCTCTCTATTTGCTTCCTCTGTTTGGTCATTTGTCTGAGGATGACAAGCCAATGTTGTGTTCGATTCTATAATTAAATAACAATGCTTCAAACTGCTTGTTGCAAAAATAAGTTCCTTCATCACTGATGATGGCTCTAAGAGTACCAAATTTGGTAAAGATGTTCTTTCGTAGAAAATTAAGTACCATCTTGCCATCATTTGTAGGCGTTGCAATTGCCTTTAACCACTTTGATATATAATCCACTGCTAAGAGAATGTATTTGTTGTTGTAGGATGAAGGAAAAGGTCTCATGAAATCGATGCCCTAAATGTCAAATAATTCAACTTCTAGGATATTCTAAAATGGCATTTCATTTTGTAGAAATATATTCGCAGCATGCTGACATTTATCACAAGCAGTAACAAAAACACGAGCATCTTTAAACATAGTGGGCCAATAAAAACCAGACTGCAAAACTTTTGCTGCAATGCGTTGCGCTTCAAAGTGCCCCCCATATTTAAGTGTGTGGCAGTGCTTCAGTATGTTTGTCATTTCCTCTTTTGGAATGCATCTCCTGATGACTTGATCTGCACAATACCGATAGAGTATCAGCTCCTCCCAGAAATAGTGTTTGACTTCTGCACGAAATTTCTTCTTTTATTGGTAATAAAAATCTGGCGGGATGATCTTACCTGCAAGAAAATTGACATAATCTACATACCAAGGAATGAAACCGTTAGTGGAAACTGCTAAGATTCTTTCATCAGGAAAGCTTTCATTTATAACCATGAATTTAGGCTCCAGTTGCTTTATCAATTCCAATCGTGAAAGATGATCTACCACCACGTTCTCAGTCCCCTTTTTATCTTTAATTTCTACATCAAATTCTTGCAGCAACAGGATCCAATGAATGAGTCAGGGCTTGGCATCTTTTTTGGACACTAGGTATCTAATTGCAACATGATCAGTATACACCAACACCTTATTTCCCATCAAAGAAGGCCAAAAATTATCAAAGGCATATACCACAACAAACAACTCTTTTTCAGTTGTGGCATAATTGAGTTGGGCATTATTGAGTGTTTTGTTGACATAGTATATGGTGTGAAACATGTTTTTTTTTCGCTGCCCTAGTACTGCCCCAATTGCATAATCACTTGCATCACACATCAGCTCAAATGGTTTCTCCCAATCTGATGTAGTTACAATAGGAGTTGTGACTAACTTCTCTTTTAATAGCATAAAGGTTGTCTTGCATTCTTTGTCAAACTAAAACTGTCTTTTAGCGGCAGATTGCATAATGGTTTGGATATTTTAGAGAAGTCTTTGATGAACCTCCTATAAAATCCCGCATGGCCAAGGAAACTCCTAACCCCCTTTACTATAGTTAGTGGCAGAAGCTTGTCTATTGCTTTAATTTTAGCTTTGTTTATCTTTATTCATTTTTTTAAAATCCAATGCCCCAACACTATACCTTCCTTTACCATGAAGTGATATTTTTCCCAGTTTAATATCAAGTTTGTCTTTTCACAACGCTCCAAAACCAACACTAACTTTGCAAGACAGTCATCAAAAGAAGTTCCAAATACATAAAAGTCATCCATAAAGACCTCAATGATCTGCTCCACCATATCTGAAAAGATAGCCATCATGCACCTCTGAAAAGGTAGCTGGTGCATTACACAACCCAAAAGGCATTCTTCTGAAAGCAAAAGTACCATAAGGGCAAGTGATAGTGGTCTTCTCTTAGTCCTCAAATGCGATGGCTATCTGGTTGTATCCTGAATAACCATATAGGAAATAATAGTATTCGTGCCCGGCTAGCCTGTCTAACATCTGATCAATGAATGGTAGGGGGAAGTGATCTTTGCGAGTTGCCTTGTTGAGCTTTTGGTAATCCATGCAAATCCTCCATCTAGTTACCGTTCTAGTAGGTATCAGTTTGTTATTTGCATCCCTTACCACTGTCATTCCTCCTTTCTTTGGCACAATTTGAACTGGGCTCACCCATGAGCTATTAGAGATTGGATAAATAACACCAGCTTTTAACCATTTCAAAACTTCTTTCCGAACTACCTTTATCATTGTCGGGTTAAACCTTCTCTGATGTTCTACTATTGGCTTGACTTCATCCTCTAATAGAATTTTATGCATGCAAATGGAGGGACTAATGCCTTTGATAACTACCAATACCTATCAGAAAGCTGCCTTATATTTTCTCAACACCCTCAACAATTTTTCTTCCTCTGTTTTGAACAGCTTTGCAGAGACTATCACAGGATAGGTGGAAACTTCTCCAAGATATGCATACCGAAGGTGCTGGCAGAGGTTGCAATTCAGAACTGGTGGTTATTCACTAGTTGATTTTACTATTGGTGGTGCTTGTCCCAAATCTTCAAAGTACCTTTTGCGATTAGGTTCAAAAGAGTTCATCCAACATGAATATTCTGCTATCTCAGCATCCTCCTCCAGTACATTATTTACCAAGCATGCTTACAACGAGTTAGTTGGAAGCTTGACTTTGTCATTAATTAAGGAGTCCACCACTTGAATGTTGAAGCAGCTCTCCCCCATATCTAGCTGTTTGATGGCTTTAAACACATTGAAAATCACCTCCTCTTCATTCACCCTTAATCACAGCTCCTCTTTTTTCACATCAATTAACACACTTCTGGTGGCCAAGAATGGCCGACCAAGCAAGATAGGGATCTTATTATCCTCTTCCATATCTAGTATGATGAAGTCTACTAGAAAGATGAAGTTGCCCACTTTCACCAGTACATCTTCAATTACTCCTCTTGGATGTTTCAGTGACCAGTCAGCTAGTTACAGTGTTACTGTGATTAGCCTTGCTTCACCTAAACCGAGCTTCTTAAAAATAGATAAAGGTATGAGATTAATATTTGCACCTAAATCACATAGAGCTTTTTCAAATATAGAGTTTCCAATGGAACATGGTATAGTAAAATTCCCTGGATCCTCAAGTTTATGAGGCAATTTCTTTTGCTAAATGGCACTTCATTCCTCAGTGAGAACAATGATCTCATATTCCTTTAGCTTTTTTTTGTTTAATAGGATGTCTTTCAAAAATTTTCACATAGCTTGGCATTTGTTCAAGAGCATCTGCAAAAGAAATGTTAATCTGTAGTTTTTTAAAAGCATCAAGAAATTTAGAAAATTGCTTATCAAGTTTATTCTTCTTGAGTCGCTGTGGAAATAGAATTCTCTGCATTATTTCTTGTGTTGGTTCTGGCAAAGGGTCAGATTTTTTCATGTTCTGAAGTGGTTTGGCCACTTGCTCCTCCTATTCTTTGCTTGCACTCTTGTTTCCAGCAGTCTGCTCCACTTCTTTTCCACTTTTTAAGGTTATGGCCTTGCATTATTCCTTAGGATTAATTTCAGTTGTGCTTGGTAGATTTCCTTGTTATCTACTCATTAGCATGTTGGCTAGCTGACCAACTTGAACCTCCAAATTTCAAATTAAAGCTGCTTGGTTCTGTAGATTAGTATTTGTTTCAGTCATGAATTTGCTGGTGTTGTTTGCTAATTGTGTCATAGCTTCTTCAAGTTTTGATTTCTCTTTCATGTGCTCACTTAAGGATAGAATGGCTGGATTCTTCATGAAAATTTGATTGTTCCATGAGAAATTAGGATGATTTCTCCAGCCGGGATTATATGTTGCAGTGTAGGGGTTGTTCTGCCGGCTGTAATTTGACACAAAATGAGCATATTGTGCTTGAGAGAAAGGTTCCCAACTTGACACTCTTCACTTGTGTGATTTCCATGGCAAAAATCACACGTTGTAGGATGGCATTTGCTGTCAGTTGAGTGGTTTTCAGTTGTTGGGTAAGTGAATGGACTTGAGTTGTTAATGTCGTGATTGCATCAATTTCATGCACCCTAACAGTCTTTTTTTGTATGCTTCTTTCATTTGGCCACTGGTAATTATTCATGGCCATTTATTCCAATAAGTTTTAAGCATTATCCTGTGACTTATAAAAGCTCATCATAAAGCTGCATCAATTAGTGTTATTGTGGAGGTATTCAATCCATTATAAAAATTCTGCACCTACATCCACTTTAGCAATCCATGGTGAGGGCATCGCCTAAGCAAATCCCTATATCTCTCTCATGCCTTGTACAATGGTTCACTCTCAAATTGGGCGAAATTAGAGATTTTTCTACATTCTTTTTCGCAATATATTAGAAATTTTCAGGTAATTTTTTTTTTTGATAAACAAGTTCCACCAAAATTTCGGTAGAGTCTCCCCTATACTGGTAGGTCCCAAGTTATCGACAGATACCATATTTACACTTCTAATATCTCACATCTCATAACTTAAAATCACGACCCAACCCAACCATCCTGGGTCTCAACCCAACTCATTATTATCAACACAACATATCTTATTCATTAACATCATATAATGTAGTTCAAAAAGATTCAATTTCAACTATGAACATGCATGGTCAAATAGGTACTAAGAGTTTCGACCATTAGATTAAAGACATACATTCAAATTTACGGATTAATATTACATCTCAAGTTTTAGGAGATAAGTCTTTTAATTTACAAATAATTTACATGGTCAAAAGCAAAAGATAACTAAACTAATATTACCCTTGACGCGACCCTGATGGACCAGAAAATATAAATTAACATGTACACATAAATAGAAAAGATAGTAACAAGCAATAACAATGGCAGACAATAATCTCTACAGAATTTGTTTTGATATATAAAATTAGGTATAAACCTCTTTTACAACATATATTTTCCATCTATTACCAATATCCATCTAATATCCTATCTCATTTGCCAAGAATAATTTCATCTTGGAAATCTCAACACAACTCAATGGTTTGCGAACACCATCTCCTTATAAATCAATTCTCACTTGATACCAAGATATTCTTCTCTTAGTATCATTAGCTTATCTCATTCTTTTGGAATAATCAATCAATATTTTCTCTTTTCTGAATCTGTTGCTAGAAGGTAATCGCCGAAACTAATAAATCTCATTAGTAGCATTAGTCTTCTAATATTGGGCTAGACTAATCAATTTAAGAAATACAGGCATCAATGAAACTTCATCGATACCATTAGCAATCTAAACCTGGATAGCTAATCAATGCCATTTGATTTTTCCATTCGTACCGAACCCCTTTCATTTTTCTTATTAACATCATATGCATTGTAACCACGGTTGCCAAGTATGATTTGCACACAATCTTAGTTATCAACATTGTGGTTACTAAGCATCCTTCACATAACCTTGGTCACCCTCATCACAGTGCCAAGTATCAATTTATGCCCTTAGCCACCATCATTATGCTGTTAAGTATCATTATAATGTATCCTTAGCCACCAACACTATGGTAACCAATTATCTATCAATTCCCCTCCAATCTCCAAATCGTTGTGTCTACCCAATAACTACATTAATTAATTTACTCAATATCTTAGTCATATATTACTTATTTTACTCATAACATTTAGAATTTACTACTTCTAACTTCAATCAATTAATTCACATAATCTTTTCAAACCTTAACTATCCAGCTAACTCATCTCGATTGCCAATAATTCTGGTAATTTCATATAATTACCCACATATTTGGTTAACCTTCCTCGGTTACCAGTACATCTGGTAATTCCATACGAATTACCCAGCCTCCAGCTAACTTCTTTTGTTAGTCAATCAATCTTGTAATTCCATATAAATTACCCCATATCCAGTTAACTTCCTTGTTAACTAATAAACTCAGTAATTCTCTTAAAGTTAACTTCCTTGTTAACTAATAAACTCAGTAATTCTCTTAATTACCCAAGAAATCTGGCTAACCCATCTTGGTTGCCAAAGTCAATTTGGTAATTCCATACAAATTACCTAGTATCCGGCTAACCTCTTTTGTTAGCCAATTAATCCGGTAATTCCATACGAATTACACAACATTCAGCTAAATCCGGTAATTCCATACGAATTACCCCATATCCAGTTAACTTCCTTGTTAACCAATAAACCCGGTAATTCTCTTAATTACCCAAGAGATCTGGCTAACCCATCTTGGTTACCACAATCAATCCGGTAATTCCATAAGAATTACCAAGCACCCGGCTAACCTCTTTTGTTAGCCAAATAATTTCGGTAATTTCTCTTAAATTACCAATAATTCTCATATGTAATAATCACTCAACTTATTCATTTGTTTCATTCTTTCAACATCAATTAAACACACAACACAAACATTTAAGAAAAACTAATAATTACAAAATAAGGTGATGAATCACCTATTTAGAATAGGTGCACGTGCTGCCACTCCATGCAATTCTCTAGTCCCCACAGCTTCCCTGTACCACCAGGGATTCAATTTTTATCAACAATACAACCAATATCACATCTTCAATTAATTCTCATTCAACTAGTATTCTCAAACCAATCACAAGGAATTTTCTTTAAGATCTCATACTCTTACTCATTTTCATGTTTATATTCATTCTTATAATTTTCTTATCAAAACCATCACTCAACATCAATTCCAAGCAAAGATTAAAAATTATCTAATTCCAATCAATTTAGCTTCACCAACCCAGAACACTATCTAGTGTCTTAATCATAACTAAAGCTGTAAAACTCAGTTTTGAGTGTGATTTATCTCTATGAAAGGCTAAAACATGGAAATACAACTTTTATGAAGAAACAAACTCCAAACTAGCTAACCCATGAAAACACCTTACCTCACTTGTTGATTTTGTTGTGAGCCAATCTTGAATGACCTTAACTTTTCCCTCATCTATTTCAATACCCTATAGAGTTACAACATAACTAAGAAACATAATTTTTCCATGCAAAAAATACACTTCTTAAGATTAGCATACAATTTCTCATTACGCAATATACTAAGTACATTACACAAATGATCAAGATGATCATTTAAGTTCTTTCTATAGATTAAAATATCATCAAAATACACAACTATAAACTTATCTATAAACACATGCAATACATAATTCATTAAACACATAAACATAATAAGTGCTTTTGTAAGTCCAAATGGTATAAATAACTATACTTAGTTTTAAATGTAATTTTCCACTTATCACATTTTTTCATCTTAATCTAATGGTACCTACTTTTCAGATTAAATTTAGAGAAAATACATTATCCATGTAACTCATCTAGTATGTCATCAAGGCTAAGAATGACATGTCTATACTTTACTGTTATATTGTTAATGGCTCAACAATCAACACACATCCTCCATGTTCCATCCTTCTTAAGCACAAGTAACACTGGCACATTTATTAGTACTTAAAAGTGCATTTTTATCAAGGTTTTATGTCATCATTTTGCACTTGAAGTATCAATAACTCCTTAACTAGAGTATGTTTTATAATAACAAGTCTGATAATATAAGATAGTTTTAATTTGTGATAAATGCTTATTTTAAATATAGGCATATCTCACAATTCAAATGATTGATTGATGTGATTAACTATAGAAAGTGAAAGGACAAAGAAAAGGCTAAGCTTGGAAAGGAGATACCGATTCAATTCAAATTGGAACACTATTAAGTTATTGGGTCATATCTGGAGCTGTAGATCTTGGATTTTAGTTTGATTTATATGGATAGAAAGGTAAGAAATAGGCATAAAATGTTCATGAATAGTGGAAGATTCAAATCTGCCATTTTTAAATCCAAAGTTCGCCTACAAAAAAGAAGTCAGAATCTGTCCTGCAATCTAGCCCAAATACTGCTCAGCATTGTACCCATATCTGGAGTTCTAGAAGGCAAAATGACGTGACATTTGGTGTGTGGAAGGAAAAGACACTTTCCAACAACTTTCATGTAGAAGACCTGCTCAAATTCGGATGGTAACAATGACATTTTATCCAGACAAGAGCTTGAGCGCTATCCACCACATCCACTAGCAGCACTACTCAATATTTTAGCCATATCTCAAGCTCTAGTGATCCAAATGCTCTTAAATTTTATGGGTGGAAAGATAAGATGATTGCCAACAACTTTTATGCGGAACATTTGACCAAATTCTGATTGCAGCAATGTCCTTTCATCCAGCCAAAATGCTTGAGTGTTGCTGTCCACCAAGTCCACTAAATCAATAGTTGGCCTCTACATCAATAATCAATTACCAAATGAATAGTTCCAAATTTTAGCCTATAAAAGGAGGTATTTACCATTCATTTAGGAATCTTGGTTCTTCAGATCAAGATCATGTTCTTGCTCTCTCTCTCTTTATATTTTTGTAATGCTTAAGTTTTGCTTTCATTAATCTCTTGTTCATGCTTTTCATTTCCTTTACTATACTTAGTTAACTTATATCACTTTTATGTTCTTATATTGTTTATTTATGTTTTTCTTCTTAATAATATCTAGCTAAATTAATTATGTCAAGGTGAAAAGGTTTCACTAATAGTGTTAGGATAAGTATAATATAAACTCAACATGGACTTTAATGTTTATATCCAAGAAAGTTTTCTGTTAACATGTCTTATTATTTTTATCTTATTAATTCTTAATACCATGCTTGTTAAATGGTTAATCTAGATTTGTGTTGTATAACACTTGGTACATCAAATACTTGATGCTTCATAGTCTTCGGCCGACATCGTTGTTATGAAAGAAATTTGATTGTTGTCAACATAAGTTAGCATCATAAATACCTGATAAAATTTATAAGTATGGTGTTACGTAAATAAGATGATTAATATGATCATGTTGATAATTTATAAAGAGTTTATACTTTACTTATCTCTAATATTATTAGTCGATCCTCTAACCTTGACATTTGTTTTTATCATTGTTTAATCTTCACATTTATCTTACATCATCATCACCATCACCTTGACATTTATCTCAGAGTCCTCTTTAACTTATCATCATCATCACCATCATCATCATCGTTGTTGTTGTTGTTATTGTTGTTGTTGTTCTTATTATTATTATTATTATTATTATTATTATTATTTATAATTTATATAGTTCACCTCCCTGTGTTTTGCAGGTTATTTATTATTTTGACACTCCTGCACTTGGGATAAGACATCAACTCTTTGATCATGGCACACATCACACGAGTTTATACTCTTAATAATGTATCCCTTCTCTATCAGCTCACCAACTTGTCTTTGAAGCTCCTTTATTTTCTCGGGATTGCTTCTATAGGTTAATTGATTAGGAATCGCGTCTTAGGTACAAGATCAATCTAATGTTTTATTCCCCTCAAGGGTGGTAATCTATTAGGGATATTTTTAGGAATCACATCTTCAAACTCCTGCAACAAAGAAATAGCAACATTAGGCACAGCATGATCAAGATCGTTAGTATTAAAGTAGGCCTCCTCATACACAAGTAAAATCATTGGCTTGTTAGTGAAAAATACAAATCTGATCTCATCCTCTCTAACATAAAAATTAGGTTGTTTCTTTAGTTTTTCCATGCAATTCTCATCAATATTCACTCCTCTTATCTTACCTCCAAATCATTGGCTTATTGGTTGAATGTTTGTTTGTGTTTGGATAGGTGGCTGAATGAGTTATAGTTGTGTTTTAGGTTTTGGCCAAACTTGTTGGTCTTCTCTCTCTGTTTTCCTCACCTTGATTTTCTTTCCCCATAACCTCATGCTTTCTTTTTAGTTTTATTTTGTTTTACCATCTTTTACATTGGTATATCTATTTTTAACCCCATCATGACTTACCTTCCAATCATATTGTCATGGCTACCCAATAAGATATGACTTATTTGCGTCGGTATCACATCACACAAAACTCTATCAACACACTCCACAATAAAAAACCTGAAGCACAACCTATTTAGTCACTTTCACTTCATCACTTTTATTCAACCATTACAATCTATATGGTCTAGTATGCTTAATTGTACACAAATTCAGTTTACTAACAAGTGTAGTTCTAGCCACATTGGTACAACTTCCACTATCAATAATCAAATTACACATTTTTTTTTACATAACATCGCATATGGAAGATGTTTTCCCTTTACTGATCACTATTATCTTCATTAACCTAAACCTGAAGTGTGTGCCTTATAACTAAGGACTCCTCAATTGGTAAAGTCAATTCATCCTTAGTACAATCCTCCAATGATTGCATGTCTTCACAGTGTGATTTGTCACTCTCGGATTCAACATCACCATTGTCTCTCATCATCATTATCCTTTTATTTGGACACTTTAAAGTATAATTTCTAAGCCTCTGGCAATTGGAACATCTAACATCTCAAGTACCTTTTGGTTGAGAGTCAGATTTACCTTTGAAACCCATAGAGGTTTCAACCTTAGCTTTATGTGGTTTGGTTTTAATAGGGACAAAAGGCTTTGATTGGGCAACCCCCCTATCTTTTGATTCAATCTTCATATTAATGAAGATGGAGCCGAATCGGTCTGAAAACATATGTTGTCCATTCTCTTTATGTGCCTCTCCACTTTCGTCGCTATATGGACCATATCCTTGAACTCCACGTAATGTGTTAATTCCACCACATTCTCAATCTCTCTATTCAGTCCATTAATAAATCTATCCATCGTGGCCTCCCTATCCTTAATTATACTGGCTCGAATCATGCGATCTCTATTTTCTTATAATACTCATCCATTAACTTAAAACCCTAATGCAGAATTTGTAATTTTAGATACAAATCCTTATAATAATGGTTCCCCCCCCCGGGGGGGAGGCCGCCCCGCCGAACCCCGTCGATTTCGGGTTATTTGTTTTGTGCTGACCAGGAGTGGAGCCGCCACCTAGTATTATGGTCACGAAACCTCCCGGACTTTACATTGGGGATATCGTATGGAAGGTATTAGCACCCCAGTGCACCCCCCCAGGTAAGAGTCGCTTGGTGTTTGGTTTGCCTTATAATTGCTATGGTGTTGGTGTTCTCTTAATTAGTTTTCCTAGGATAGGTTTGCTATGATGAATGATTTGGGTTCAAAGTCTAAAAGCAATAATCCTTGGCCAATATAGATCACACCTTTAGATATGTCTATAAAGTTTCAAGGGGAACCAATGCAGATCTCTTGAAATGCAGGTTTGATTCTGCACTAAATTTATTACGATAGAAATCACGAAGGAGATTCGATGTGCTTTGAAAGCACATTTTTCCCTTGGTATTTCAAGTGTTCGACGACTCAAGCGGGGGGGGGAAAAAGAAGGGAAAAGAAAAAATTTAGAAATCTAAGGAAATTCAGAGTGCTTTAAAAGCCTCTTTTTGCCTTAGTCTTTCATACTTTCACACCCGAAACAAAGTGGAAGTCAAAATTGAAATGTCCTGATTATAATCATTAAAGGCCTCAGGCTTGGGGGTGGGATGACATATTATTCCTAGAAAATTATTTTGGATATTTACCACCGAGGGTTTCTTTATCCAAATATTAACGGTGGAATAATAACAAATTATTCCCAATAATATTTTGGATATTCATCCCTTTTTGGGGGTTCTTTATCCAAACATTAACGATGAATAATAACAAGTTATTCCCAATAATATTTTGGATATTCATCCCTTTGGGGGTTTCTATCCAAACATTAACGGGGAAATAATAGATTAATTCCCCCAAAATAAGATTTTTATATTTTTTTGAATATTGGCCAATACCCTTTTGAGTTTTACAAACATGTTGTAAAATCCAGAAATGCAAGAAAATAATTTTTTGTTGTGTTTAAGAAATCCATTCGAAAACACATTTTCAAACTTCCAATATTTTTTCTTTTTTTAAAAGAGAAAATTCAAAATATGTTAGGGTATTGGCCGTATGCAACACACAAGAAAACAATTTTTTTGATATATATGTATATTTGTCACATTCCCGCGAACCGAAAACCAAGTATTCTAAATAAGAGATTGATATATTTTTTTTACAACATAAAAAAATTCATCCCTTAAAATAAATATGCCCGAAAAAAAAATATCTTTCTTCCTCCTTTTATTTTTTCAAAAAATAAAAAAAATCCAACAACAACGTGGCTCAAAAGTGCAGATTTTAAAGTTTAAGGAAAGTTGTGCAAGCATTCTTTCAAGTTGAATTAATTCACTGAACAAAGACAATAACAAAGGAAAATGCCATAAGAAAGACCCCGTTCTTCGTTCAAGTGAATTATAATTCACTTGAACAAAGGTAAACACAAAGAGAAAAATGCATGCAACGGGTGAAGCCCCCCCCCCCCCCGTCGTCAACCGCCTTTTCTCCTCTCCCTTTCTCTCTCGCTTGCTCGGTCTCTTCCTTTTTCTTTCGGCTTGTGGGCGACCCACAGCCCCCCCCCCCCCGCTTCTGCCCTTGATATAATCTTAAGAAAACTTAATCTTTTCCATTTGTTTTCTCACTTTCTAATATCCCCCCCCCCCCCTCCTTTTTTTCCCCCCCTCCCCCTTCCCCCCCAGAAAAAAAAAACAAAAAAAAAAAACCTCTTGTTCCCCCTTCCCCCACTATCCTCTCCTCGCTTTTCTCTTTCTCTTTTGCTCTCTCCTCCTCCTCTTTTCCCTCCTCCTTTAGGTCCAAACGAGGCTTCTATAAAGCCTATACACGCCGCTTTATTTAGGAAACAAATATTACATTAACTCTAGGGTGTATTCTCGGGGGGGGGGAAAAAGGAAACGGAATGTTTGATTCCCGATTTTGTGATCGAGTGTGGATTTCTTTCCTAGTTAGAGGATGGTGTGGCTCTTTTCTTTCCTTCCATAGGGCTACCTTCCCCCTTTGTTTAAATGAGGCAACAAAAACGTGGTCTTCACCCCCAAAAACCAAAGCGCCAAAATGCGGGGTGAGAAAGGAAAACAAGCAGAGAAAACAAGGAAACAAAAAGAGGGGGGGGGAAAAAAAAAGTCCTATTTTCCTTATTCGGTTGTGGTAAAAATCCCGTCATTTATGATGATCCCCCCCCCCCCCCCAACCCCCCCCCCCACTTTCATGTCCTTCTTCAATTCAATCCCTTAATTTAGCACATTTCGATTCAGCCCTAAACAAAAAATCCTTCGAATCGATCCCCGCGGAACTTGGCCAGGAAAATCCTTCTCGGTCGAGGGAATCCCTACTTTCAACACTAGATATTCAAACAGGAACATCTTGAGCTTTTGATATTGAAATCAAGCGATTCAAAAGGACCAAATTCATTTACGTGTCCTGGACTACAACTTTGATGAAGGATTCAAAGTGAGATAAATTCGTTTTGAATAACGGAATACTGCAACCAAACTCTACGGAAACCTTCTCGCGGCAAGATTCTATGTTTTCACGCTAGATTTCAAACAGGAATATCTTGAGTTTCTGATATTGGAATCAAGTAATTCAAAAGCTCAAATTCATCTACGTGTCCTGGTCTACAAATTTGATGAAGGAGTTGAAGTGAGATAAAATCATTTTAGAGAACAATCGCCTAGAAATCTAGTTGGTCAAAAAGGTTCTTGATCTGACGATGTTGAGCATCCGAATCTGACTGAGAATTTGCCCTAAGAACAATGATCCCTAGGACCTAATAAAGGTGTACGTCAATTTTTTAACATATAATGAGTGATAGAATATACCTAGGATGGTCAGATATTGTAAAAACCCCGACAGTCCGAGAACGCCTAATTTGGAACAAAAAATTGAGACAACAGCAGAACCATTTTTTTATGCAAATTCTGAGGGATTTTTTCAACTTTAAAGACCAGATAAAAAAGGAATGAATTTGGCATTATGAAGACTTCTGATCAATCTAAGAAAACCCTCCGGCGATTTTGGCAAAAGCAAGAGGGAGGGGGAAGGAGAGAGCAAGAGAGCAAAACCCCCAGGGGTTTCGAAAAAAATATTTCTTTCATCTGCTTTTGTCAATCTTCCAGCAAACATGGGGTCCAAAAATGAGTAACAACAATGGTTATGCACAAATCACCTCCTCATCAACACTTCCATCACCTCCCACGACATTATTGGCCCTGCTCTACTCCTCCTCCTACCAATCACATTCTAATCCCATCAAATCAATGCATATTTTGTAAATTTAATGACTACCAATTTTACCTTTCTCGCCTTTGAATAGCTTTGACAATCAAAAGTCTAATCCAACTTTTTCTCCCATTCCAAATATGTCTCAGAATTGTTTTTACCTTGAAAAGTAGGTGTTTTCAGTTTGAGCACATCCAAATTATCATCTACATCATCATGTCCTCTGAAGTTATGGAAATTTCTCTTCTAACTGAATTGGCCCCTAGTTCTATTCCTAAAATCCATTTGGTTTCTAGGTTGTTGAAAACCTCCCCTATATAGCCTATGGTCTCATCCTTAAAACCTTCATTCTCATAATCAGGCCACCTTGGGCTTTCAGCTCTATTGTCACTGTTTGATTTCAGATCAGCCCTAATCTTTTGGTACTTATGCTAGCTTTATTGCCATATTTCTCCATATTCTCAAGTTGGTCACACACGTTCTCCATCATAAAATTCACCATCTCCATCATCTTTGTCAAGGCTTGAATTTAGAACTTTACATCACCCTCGAGAGGGGGTGTTGTGTTATTATAATCCAACATGATTATATCAGCAAAAATCAGTTAGTGGTATCAAAAAAATTCCTTCTATCGCTCATGTTTCACTTAAAATTACGTTTTTCACTCCAATAAACTCATTGTGTCTTATATCTCATAACTTGCTTTCTTTCAGTTCTTTCAAAACTAAAAATCCAACCAATCAAAGTCATAGACTTGTGCAATGCAATCAAATCATGAATATAGACTCAATAATCAATAAATATATTGAAAACAAGTAAAACAAAACTACAATTATAATTTTGCGAGTAGCAATGCAAATTCATACGAAGTATAAATAAAACGAAGACGTGAAATAAAACAGAAACGAAAATTAACGAAGATACTTATTTGTCTCTTAAATAACTCCAATGTAGTAGAAACATACTAATTTAGTTAAAACAAATAGTAGACAAACACGTTTTGAAACTTGATGCAAATCTAACATGTAGTATTCTAATACCTAAAAAACTATTAACCAAAACACCAGAATTGAAACTAAAATCTAACAATATCGAAATAACCTCAAATTAAACGTGTAGTATCTTAATACCCAAAAAACTACCAATTTCAGTTTATAGGTCATTTTCTTATATCTAGGTATCGAAACTCGTGTATTATCAATTTGTAGCAGAATTAAACCCCGAATTGAAACCTAAAAAAAATGATATCAAAATAAACCCAAATTTAATATATAGTGCGATTTCACCTCCAATAGTAAATATATGAAATTTAAATTCATTCTAAGATGGTTTGCTTAGGGTTCTCGATAGGTTGTGTTTTTTAGGCAGAATTGCAATAAGTTTTGAATAACATCTATTTTTTATATGTTAGACAAAGCAACAAAACAAAATATCGATTTTTTTTTACTACTATGCCATAGACACAAAGAAAAAGAAAAAGATTGACACCAACACCAAAAACTTAACGAACATTAAGAAAATAAAAATTTCAGAAAGATATAACTTATTCTTAACGCCTAGCTCTGATACCAACTGATGTGAACCTCGTGAGCATGTGGTTACGCAATCTACAATTAAGATTGAGATCTGATCCTAGAAAGCTGAAAGAGATCTGATAAGAGTGTGACATAATAAAAACTTGTCTCAAGACACCAACACTATTAGGATGAAGTTGAATGATGCCACAGAGCCACTTAATCTTTGATAAGTCAAATTCAGTTAATTCAAGAATCAAATAATGCAAGAAGCTCTCTCACACATTAAAACTAAAAAGTTCAAAAGTATTATTCATCAATGGCCGCATAAATTTAGGCTTACATATGTTTAAATAGTTCTGGAAAATTAATCCTAATAGATCTACTCTTTGAATTAAATTCACCCACATAAAAAAAAAATAACCCAAAACCTTTACTCATATTCCCTCTGGAAAAACAAATTAGACTACTCCACAAAGTAATATTATAAACCTACCATTATCCATCCAGTTGTTTACACCAATCATATTGACATGCATGATTCATATAGTACTACTAATTATTGAGGGAATAAATTGAGAGATCACAAATAATCTATATTTTACACGGTAATTTATTGGATAAGTAACTCCCTATTACTGGAGACATTTCTTCGTTTTAAAGTACTTTTGGACTCCGAATGTTATTTATGTATGTGATGTGTTGGCATCCATTTTTGTCTTCTTTAAAACTTCATGTTCATCTGGAATTCTCTTACCAGATCTTGCCTCACAGGGAGATGTATTTTTCATGCTTGTCGGTATCAAAGGTCCATTACGTGGAGGAAAGGAACCGCAACTTGTAAAGTCCAGATAATAAAACAAATGTTGGTTGGGGCCTACCGGCTTCTAACACCTTGTTTTGATGGAACGTCTCATCTATCCAAGTTATATTACGTGCTATATTTATCTTAACAATATGAAATTATTATTTATTTTTTATTTTAAAATAATATTTTTTAAAAAAATTTATTTTTAATATCAACGTATTAAAATAATTTAAAAAATAATATTTATTATTTTACAAAAACATTTTCCAACAACAACAACAAATAGAGCGGCTTATTTTAGAGTATGTAGCCTTTGTATTTTAGTATTTTTAAAAGTATATTTATCTTGAAAAATATTAAATTTATTTTTTTAGTAGTTTTTTAATGATTTTGATTTGTTAATATTTAAAATAAAAACAAATCTAAAATTTTTATTATAATATATTTTCAAATAAAAAATATTTTTAAAAAATACCCTCAACTACAATACCAAACACACATTTAATCTTTTAACTGGCGTCATAATACTAGTGTAATTCTAAGTTAATTTTTATAACAAGGAAAACAGCATCAATACTATAAATATATTTACTGATATTATAATTATTTTAATTAAAAAATTAAAAAAAATTATGCTTAATAAAATAAATTAAAAATAATTTGTTAATATTAATTAAATATTAAAGTAGAAAGTTGATATTCCTAGTAAAGCCAACATAGATACACATGCAAATATTTTATATAACTTATTTTTTATTTAAAATTTTTCCATTATTTTATCTTAGAAATTGATTTTAGTTCCTAAGAGCACCTTGTATTTTTTTTATATAAATACATCATGTAAACACAATTTATCGATATAAAATATAATAGGAAGAAATTTAAAGAGAAATTACAATAATCTCTTTTAAGTTTTATAAAATTAAAAAATTTTAAAAATAAAATATTGGGTATTAATTAAAATCCAAAAAAAAATTATAAAATGTTAAAAAAAAAGAGGCCACACACTACCTGGCATTTAATGCAAGTCTCGCATACCTAGCCAGTAATGAAAAAGCTGAGATGTGCTTGGGTCTGGAAAGAGAGTCACACACTTGATTTTATTTTGTTTTTTGAAGTTGCTCTATTTTATTTTTAATGGATATGACGTCGTTTATTTTAAAAAATTCTCAACTAAATAAATTTATTTTTAGTCACCATTAATTAAAAGAAAATTGAGATTTTAAAACCAAAAAATTTATTTTCAACTTATTTACTTCAAAAAACCTTACAAATATTTAAAGAATCTTAATAAACTATTTTTAAGTGCAAAACACACTGTAATTATTTTAAAAACTAAAAATTAAATAAATGAAAAAAAATCTACTAACCACCATAATCTATTTGTCACATTAATAAAGGACAACATCATCTTCATTAAACTCTTCTTATAAAATTGAAATGTTATCTTTTCAGCTTTGCATAATCTTCAACCTGTCTTTGTTAACTTTCTGGACATTCTTTATATTCTTCCAACTGATGTATATTTTTTTTTATTTTTTATTTTTTTTATTTTGTATTTTTATATATATTTATATAAGTTCTCAAAATAAGTAACAATAACAATAATTATGCCTTTTCAGTTGCAAAACTGAAAACATGCAGGTTTTATTATTTGATTTTTGAAGAAACATCGAGTAGTAATTATTAGTAATCGCAATTTCATAAAAATAAATAAAAAATCTGGTAAAGAAAAGAAAATAAGATATATTATCATTATTAGCACTACACAATCATCTGGATACATACTATATGGGATGATCCTCAAGTTATAAGTATATATATTGTCTAAAATTTTACACTGTGAAAAAAAAATTTAAAAATTAACTTCAAATAACTTTCGAAACACTCTAACAAAAAAATTAATTCGTTTGTATTTGATAAAATACTTCAGATCAATGAGCGCTTTGAATAATTTATCAATCCAATTTCTTGTTTTAGCCCCTTCCAATCCAATCTTAGTTTTCTCCTACAAAGGAAAAAAAAAAAAAAGAATTAGTCTGCTTTCGTAGGAAAAAAAATCTTTGAAGAATAAAAAATTTATACATTTACATCTTAAAAAAATATTTAAGAATATACATAATAATCAATTTATATTATAAAAGAATTACATTGACTTTAATATTTTATTAGCTTTTATTATAGCAGTCTATTGTGTAAAATTATTCCTTTTCCAAACTGAACAAAAATTAATAACAAAATAAGGTAAAAAAAAATGGATTGAGCTCATCTATATTAGCATGCTAAAATCATGACCTGGTTATAATATCAGGATAACCTTATTGAAAACTAATTGGATAAAATCATTAAACTTAGTTATAAAATAACACAATGTTCAAGAATAAAATTGAAAAAAAAATAAAAAAAAATATGTCAAACTAGGTTAACCCAATAATTCCATAGAAAGGAAAGCAAAAAATAAAAAACATGAAAATCAATTCTCAATAAATCAAATGTTAAATAATGAAATTAGAAAAAAAAAATCATATCAACTCATGTAAATTAAAGAAAAAAAGACATAAAAAAAACTAAAGTCAACTCGTGTGACTCTAGTCATGAGCTTGAGATCAACACTATAGAAAACAAACTTAAAAAAACAACAAAGAAAAATTATAAATCAATAAAATACTATGGGATGAAATTGAAAAAAAATACAATAAAAAAGGCTTCAAAACAAAAGAAATGACAATTAAAAAAATGAGAACTAAATTTGATACTAAAATAATTTGAAATAAAATGTTTAGGAGTGAAATTGAAAACATAACTCAATTAGGAAAGTGATAATAACAAAGAAACAACAATCAAAAGAATGATGATCAAATTTGATATTAAAATCTAATTAAACCAAATAATAAGAGACAAAATTTAAGAAACAAATCAATCAAGAAAATATTAAAAACAAAACAAGTAGTAAGTAAAAAAAATAAAGATCGAATTAGAAACAAAAAACAAATGAAATGACATTTGTATAATTCTTTTATAAGGAGAAGAGAAAGAAAAGACGGAGGAGATGAAAAAAGTCCACTGGAGTTCAACCTCTAACCCGACTACCACACGCGCTACACTATTGGAAAGAACATGATGAGCCTCTTCCAACCTCATCTTGGAAGGCAGCATTTGGACGATGGAAAATAAAATATGCGCCGCCCATATGCTGGTGCGTGCCACCAACAACTTTATTTAATTAATATTTAAATTATTAAAAAGACCAAAACGCTCCCAGTTCAACATGTAAATTATAAAAAAAAAACAAACTAAAAATACACAAATACCCTTAATTGAAAGGTTTATTTATTTATTTATTCTTTTAAGCATATGAATGTCTTTGTGTTGTTTATAAAAATGTTAAAAGATCAAATCGACCCCATTCAACTTATTAATTACAAGAAAAACCAACATGAAAAATACAATATCTTTGATTGAAATTTATTTTTCATCTATTTTCCCTTTTTATTACAAATAATCCTTTTTAAAAGAATTATTTAATGATTTTTTAGTTTCTTTTCAACTAAAACTTTTTAGTTATGCCTTTTTTGTTTCCAGGAAAACAAATTACTAGAATCCATTTTTCTTATTTTCCCATGTTTGGTAACCATCCGGAAAGCTAGTCAAAGGAAAGTGTTTTTTTTTTTGACAAGGAAAGGAAAACACTTTCATATCTTTACATAAAACACATCTTAAATCCCTGTCTATCTCTGTCTCTTTCCGAAAAAAAATTGAAGCAGGAACAATTGAAGCATATCTCTGAAACAATTAAAGGATATTCCTCTTATTTCAGGTATTTTTTTCCTCAAACTTCTTTATATTATTTCTTTTATGTTTTTATCTTCTTCATTTAAATCTATAAGAATTGTGGCAAAAATCGTTTGATCATATTTAATTTGTTGTGTCTATTCTGAAAAAAAAATATTATTTCTCTGTGTTTTTTTCCATGCTGTTCAAACAAACAATGATAAATCTTCTACCTGTCAAATTTTTTCCATAACACAATTTTCTTCTTCATCTTACCTCGTCACATTCGGCTAGTTCACAAAAAAAACAAATCAAATTCATCAAGCAAGCCATAAAAAGCACATTTTTTCCATGACATTCGGCAGCTCACGTTTGTAACCAAACAAACCAAAAACACTCACAGATAACAAAATCCCCAAACTTCCCCATCTAGTCCCTACCCTGTTTCCCCGTCCTCAGATCCAGCCACCATATCCACTCCCCTCTAAAAAAAAAGACTCCTGTTTCCATAACATAACCAAGGGATTATGCCCGAGTGGAAGCACAAAAATAGAGAGGCAAAGTAGGGGGAATTAGTGAATCTGTTGAGGAACAACACTTGCTCTTTTTTTTTTTTCAAGTCCTAGCGTTATCAGTACATGTAGCCAGGGGAGAAAGGGAGGAGAACTGAGAAGGAGGAGCATGTCTTTGAGGTCTAGCTCTCTTGCCCCTTGAATCTTTGATCTTTGTCTTGCTTCTTTGTGCACAGAGAGAGGAAGTTAAGGAATTAGAGAAAGAACAGGGGAATGGCGAGAGAGAAGAGCGAGAACAGGGGAATTAGAGAAAGAGAACCGAGAGAGGAAGTTAAGAAATTTAGAGAACAAACAGGGAATTGCGAGAGAGAACATATAGAATAGGGGAATTAGAGAATTAGAGGGGAAATCAACCGAGACCGAGAGAAAGTTTAAGGGGAACGAACAGAAAACATAAAAACATGGATAACACCTCCATTATAGAAAAAGCGTGATTTTTGGCACATTTATCGCTTTATTTTGCTATATTTATAAATATGCTTGTTTTATTTTGCTTTGATTAATTCATGATTAGTGTTTGATTATATTTGTTATATATGGATAAATTTGTAGGACCATGCTGGTAATTATATGGATTTCATTGCGCAATGTCTATTGATTGTTATGAACTTATGAATTGTATAATTTTCAAAAGGATTTTATCTCGAGAAATTGAATTTTATGGTCTTAAATAATATATTTTAAGACCATGTTTGTTTAGGAAATCAGATATCATTGCCATAACTATTATACATTATCAGCTTCTTTTAGTATAATTTATTGTTTTGATTGTGTAAGTATTTTATATGCTTTTTTTTTAATATTTATTTCCCCAATTTTTTAGATTTTGTTATTAGAAATAGAATTTATATACCAAGAGAACCACGTATAAATGCAATTGCTCAACGAGAATTCTATATTGACAGCATTTTGAATCGAGGTGATAGACATTATGTTGAACAAATTCGTATGAAACCTGTTGTCTTATATAGATTGTGTGATGTTCTCACAAGTCGTGACCTATTACGATCAACTCAAAATATGTCTATTAGGGAGCAAGTAATTGTGTTTTTACAAATTGTAGGCCAAAACTAAAGATTTCGTTTTATCAGTGGTATATACTATAGGTCTGTTGAAACTATCCATTGTTACTTTAGAATTATTTTAAAAGCAGTTTTTAAGTTATACAAATACCTTATTAAAGATCCAGAGGATACAGTTCCAGCAGAGATAATGAATAATCGAAGATTCTATCTTTATTTTAAGGTATGAGAACAATACCAATATTTTTATACATTAATTAATTACATCTAGAAGAAAAGGTTATAAATTATTTTTTCATGTTTATATAGGATTGTGTGGGTGCAATTGATGGTACCCATGTTCCTATAAATGTTCTTGTTGAGATTTAAGAAAAGTTTCAAGGCCGAAAAGAAGGAACAACACAAAATATTTTAGCAGCTATAACTTTTGATTTGAAGTTTATATATGTTTTAGCTGGCTGGGAAGAAAGTGCACATGATTCATGGGTTTTAAGTGATGCATTATCAAGACCTAGTGATCTAAAAATTCCAGAAGATATATAATAAAGTATGTATTAAATGCAATAAACATATAAAATGTCTTATTAGATAAAGATAGTAATAGGTTTTTTTTTAATTTTTAGAAAAATATTATCTTGGTGATGCTGGTTACGGTATTCAAAAAGGAATCATTTCTCCTTTTTGTGGAGTTTGATATCACTTGAATGAGTTTACAGAACGTTCACCAGAAAATGAAAAGGAGCAATCTTTGACATTCTTCATTAAGAACCACTATTGAGCGTGTGTTTGGTATTTTGAAGAGTCATTTTAGATCAATTGATGGAAAATCTTTCTGGTCTTATAAAACACAAGTAGATGTTGTGCTTGCATGTTGTATTATTCATAATCACATAATGCATGAGAGTTGATCCTTATGACTTCCTTATGGAAGAAATATGTTCGGAAAGTGAACCAATTAGACGAACAGTCAATTTAAGTCAACGGGAGGAAAGGGAAGAGAATAGGGAGTGGATAACAAAAAGAGAAATGATTGCATCAACCATGTTGAATGATTACAACACTCAAAGAAACTAATAATTGAGTATTAATTATATATGTTTGTTTTTATTATGTCTTGCTTGAGTTTGTATTATCTTTATTATGTATTTGGAGTAGATGTTGACTTTATTATAATTTCTTATGTATTTTATGTATTCTCTTTTAAATATTAATTATAGTTTTTATATGAAATTTATTAAATCTAAATATTATATGATTTTATTTTGTATAAATTTGTAATTTCTTTTTTGTAGGAATGAGTTCCACACAGAATGAAAAATGCAAAGGCAAACACTTCACATGGTCTAAGCCTATGTCTCACATGTTACTTGAAATACTAGCTGAGGAGGCACTTAAAGGAAGCAAACCTTCTTCCACCTTTAAAGCAGAATTTTTTGTTAAGGTGGCTACATAAATTAGTCAAAAGTTCAACGTGTAATGCAAGCCTAAGCATGCGGACAATCATCTCAAGACTGTGAAAAAAGAATGGGGAATAATAACCAAACTTAAAAATAAAAGTAGCTTTGCCTGTGATGATTGTTTGAAGATGATTACAGTTTTGAAAGATGTATATGATGAAGAAGTAAAGGTATGATAAATATTATACTCTTTGTAATTTTTATATTTACTTTTGTTTCTAAAATGTTATACAAGGAACTAAAAAAATTGCATATTCTAAACTTTATGAACATGCACATCCTAATCATGACAAGTATCTTAACAAAAAACTTGATATGTATGAGGCAATGACAATTGTTGTTGGAAAAGACATGGCAAACGAAAATTATGTCAAATCATATGCTGATGTCAACTTGAAAGAGAACACTGAAGAGCAATTAATTTCAATTGAAAATGAAAGGGAATATGAAGAAACTTCTAAGGAAAAAGA
The DNA here is from genome assembly GCA_015852605.2 of Populus deltoides. NCBI lineage: Eukaryota > Viridiplantae > Streptophyta > Magnoliopsida > Malpighiales > Salicaceae > Populus > Populus deltoides. The sequence continues at coordinate 12,363,212 of CM027582.2, read as the reverse complement.
GACATCTTCCTCTAGTACACAAAAGAGGCAACATAGAAAGAGAAATCGCATGTATGAAGATGATGGTGTTGAAAAGTTGTCTAAACAGATTGGAGATGTAGCATTTGCAATTCAAAGCCTCAACAAAAATCAACTTGATGTTAATGTGCTGTATACAAAAATGATGAAAATTGAAGGCTTTGATGAGATCACTCTTGGTGATGCATTTGATCACTTGGTCCAAAAAGAAATGTTGGCAAAAGCATTTATGGCAAAAAATGCTAATTTGAGGAAAATTTAGGTTTAGAATTTGTGTGAACCAACACTACTACAGGCCTGCTTGCTAAAATGATTTGACTATGATAAGAAAGTATATGTTTGTTATTTGATAAGTATGTTTACTTGTTTAATTCAGTCTAGCATGTTTATGTTTGTTAATTTGAACTAATATGTATGTATATGACATCAAAACTTAATATTTATGCATGACTATGTTTGATGTTAGATATTTATATTTATTTCTTGATGCTTATTTGATATATATTAAAGGGATAATTGCCTAAACCCGTAAAAAAAAATCTTTATCCAAAAAACCCATCAAAATATGTTTGTATTTATTTATCTTTTAAAAAAATCTTCATACAAAAAAAACCCAAATATCTAACTCTTACCATAAACTAATTTGGCTTTCTTCATATGAAAAAAAAAATTATTTTGACTTTTTAAAATTGAAAAAAATATATATTAATAGGTTTTACTTAAGAAATATTTCACAAGGTTATTTCTCTATAATATAATATGACATATGTAATTATATTTTATAAAATAAGCTATATATGAATATAGGATATAATAAAAAAAATTTATCATTATACTTTTTAGATTTCATTCTTTTATTATAAGTGATTAGATATTATATTAAATATTTTATATGTATTAGATAAACTTGAAAACAAATTAATTCATTAATAAATTATTTTCCAGTTCATTTTCTATAACATAACCAAACACTAAAAGATATTTTCCAGGTCATTTTTCATAACACTACCAAATATCGGAAAATAATTTACTTTTCAAGAATTTATTTTTTCTAGAATTTATTTTTTTAAAAAAAATAACTTTTTGCAAACAAACAGAGATTCTTTAGCTGTTGATTATTTTTATTTAAATCAAATTAAATATCATATAACAAATTTTAGACTGATCTGGGGATATTTTTTAAAATAATTTGAATAGAGAACTGAATTCTGATCTTTGGGCCTCCAACCAGGCACATTTTGTCATCTTCAATAACCATTTGTGAAACGTGTGTGCACTGGCGTTGGAAAAAGGATAAGGAGTCACTGTCGCAATACATGACTAGATTCTTGTGCATTTATTGTTGTCCTATTGTCCTATAATCCTATCCTAGATTTACCCTCTCTTTTTTTTCGTCTCTTCTTTTCGCGGTTCTAAATTGTTTTGGAGTCTTTGTCACGCATTGTAGATTGAGGGTTTAGTTAGTTGTATTTTAAAATTTTTTTTTTATTAAAATATATTAAAATGATATATTTTTTATTTTTTAAAATTATTTTTTAATATATATATATATATATATATATATATTTTGCTCATCTTAAAAATAATTTTTAATAAAAAAATTAAAATTTTTAAAAATACAAGTACAATCATTATTTATAGAGGCTTTCAAAATGATTTCCGACAATATATATCAGTAATATCTTGACAGACAAACTCATATGTGTCCGACAAACAAGTATAGTGATTCTTGATTTTTTTAACACGCTTTCATTGGCATGACAACAAAATAAACCACTGTAGACATTGTTCACCTTTCTTTACAGTCTTTCTCCACCTTTTTTACCCAATAAAGTTACAAATAAAAAATTGAGAGTAAAATTTCTTAATTAAAACTTTTTATTTGTTTATCTACAATGCTTCATAATTAAAGAAGTTTCTTACCAACTCTTTCATTCATCTAACTGCTTTTGAATTAGTCAATGAGCTATAATTCTATCACATTAGCATTCCATCTCCCTCGAAAAGATATTGAAATATCCAAGTGATTCATGCTTACCTTATAATATGTAAATAATTCTATAGTTCTTTGACACCGTAATGTTTAATTAATGCTGATGGGTGTTCTTGTGATTTATATTAGAGAGGTGGCTCAATTTTTGTTTGAAGTTATACTAAAGGATCGATGAGATATAGGAGACATCAAATGTGTTGTTGGGTTTTCTGTTCTTATACCTCCTTTTTTATATATATTTATATATGTAAAAATCGAAGCACAAAACTTTTACTTATTTCTTGGAGTTTACGTGATAAAATTTTATTTTTCAATTAGTTTTTCATTTTCCAATTGTATTTTATCTTGTAAGTGTTTATTTGTTTTTGTTTTTAATTCTATGTTTGTTTTTAGGGTACAATTTTTCAGAGAAAAAACACTAGAGCAAAAACAATAAATTATACTTTTACTATTGTGTTTTTTTTTTTTTTTACTGAAGGGCCTACCATTAAAAGCAAAAGCAGTAACAAAAACAATCAAACACTTTGTATTTATGATTATTGTAGAAAATTTATTAAGTTATGTTCTAAAATTAACATGTAATCCATTTTTTATTAAAGAAGTGTGACATATGCATTTAGCAGGGAGTGTTTTCATGAATTCAAGCAAATTTTCTATAATATTATCTTGGAAATTAAGGCTTTTTAACTTATCAATAATATTAACACATCATACAATAAGTGATTAAAATGATTTATTTCCAGCTTTTGAGAATAAATAAGAAAAATAAGCAGTTGCGATTAAAGAAATAATTAAGAACAAGGTGTATGTAAAGAGATATTCAACCTAAATTTTTATTTTTATTGCTCTGGATGAAATTCATGTCTAATACTTCTTTACAACATAAAAACTCACAGGTTTGGAAAGATTATCACATCCATATTAGACAAAAGTGTGCTTTATCTAAAAAGCCTCTTTTACCACATAAGATTTTTTATAGTTGGGTGCCCACTTACTCATGTCTTTCTTTGGTATTGGACTAATCTTCTTTAGAAATTAGTCAATTTTTTGAATTATTTAGGGCGGGTTTTCTTATCATATTCCCTAGCCATCTCTTTTTGTATAACTAACCATGACAAATGACAACTAACCTCTTCTAAATGATCGTATTTAGCTACTCATAACATAACTTGATCCATTCTAACTATGCTTCCTTCAATAGTCTCAAATAAGGGACTTTGACCTTTAATGGCATTATGACCTTCGTGGCACTTATAAATGCTTGTAATACCATACGATAAGCATTGAGGGCATATAGAAACATTTCATACTAGTCTTTATAGGTAACAACCATCTTTGCATAATTTCCTTGATGTTTTTATTAGCTACCTCTACAACACCATTCACTTAAGCCTATATGGAGAGGATCTTAAGTGTTTAATCTTCCATCTCTTATAGAATTCAACAATCATTTTACAACTAAAGTTTTGAGTATTAACCATTATTAATATTTTTGGTGAACAATACCAATATATTAGGTCTTTCTCAATGAATCTTCAGACTATTTTTTGGGTTACATAAGTATAAGAAGATGTTTTCATCTATTTGGTGAAGTATTCAATTGCCACTAGTATAAAGCAATGTCCATTAATTCCTTTAGGACTCATTAGACCCATAACATCCATTTTTCACATAGAAAATAACTAAAGAGATATCATATTCAATAGAGGTGCTAAAGGTGTATTGATCTTGTCACCATATACTTGACATTTATGAAGCTTCTTGATATATTCAATGTAATCTCATTTCATAGTCAATCAAAAGTACCCTAATCATTATATTTTTTTGGTCATCATATGCCTATTAACATATGTGGCGCAAATTCCCTTATTGACTTCTAGTATAGCTTTATTAGCTTTTATTACATTCATAAATTGTAGTTGGGTACTATTAAAAGCTCTTTTGTAAAAGATTTACCCATTATAGTAATTCATTATCACCATTTAAAATTTTTTTTTTATCAACTTTAGACGCCCCTAATAGGTATTTTTGGTACTTGATAAGTTGTTTAACATCATAGTAGCATGACCTTTCATCTACTTCCCCCTTAACTGAGCAACAATAAGCTGATGAGTTTTTAATTTCAATACAATAGGTTTACTTTGATCCCATTAGAGGTTAAGCAAAAGTTACTAGAGCATTTACAAACTGATTTTTATCTTGGCTTAGAAGCGTGAATTCAATATTATTAAACTTATTTACGAGCTTGGTGAGACATTCTTAATAAGGCTTTAACTTCTTAGCTTTATTTTACCACTCACCTTTTACTTGAAAAAATATTAATATTAAATCACCGTATATATCAAGTTTATTGACTCATATTTATAGAGTAACTTCTAAACCATGGACAAGCATCATACTTTTCCACATATCTTAATAGAGATGAGGTATTGTCTCCTATTTGAGGAAACTATCACTACTGCAACACCATTCTCTAAGACATTCATAGCACCATCAAAATATATAGTCCAGTATTCATTCTCTTCATCATCTATTTTTTTTATTACCATAATATCCTTGTCTATGAAATCAAAATTTAGAGGTTCATAGTCGTCAATTGTATCATATAATAAATGAACAACAATTACACTACCTTTTATTGCCTTTCTTATAATATAAATGATATTGTATTCAACACACTTACCATGTTGATATTCAACTTGAGGTAAAGTTTCTCAAAAATATAATTGAGAAGGTCTATCTTTAATAATTCAAAAATGATATTATACCAACAACACTTACTTATTGGTTATCGCCTAAATTATCAGTAAAGCTTATTGATAGACTTGAAGATCCTGTAAACTTTTTTGAATTATAAAGAAATTGTTGTTGTTAATTTGTTGTTTTTTTTCTTCAACTTTACATCATTTTTTAAATAGAAAAGCTCAATTTAATTTTTATTAATTATCCACTCTCCATATTTCATTCAAGGTAATTTCTAGTAAGTGTTCACTCATTTTATTTCTTTTATTACTTTAAATATCTTGCACTAAGTAAACTCGTTTTACTGTTCTTTTAACACCACTGTAAGTATCATTTACCCAATAACAGTGGGAGTTTTATGAAAAAAAAAAATACGATGTCAAGTTCTTAAAGTGGCTTAGGAAAGAGTAAAACTGACTATGGTGTCAAGTTTGACAAGTTTTCCGAGAACGTAGCTTGCAATACTCGAAGACAAAGTTATGAGAGAGGTATTGAAACAGCAAACGTCATACATGATAGGTCCATAATACAGGGCTTTCATGTAATTGCATTAAAATAAGCTTTGATTGATTTCTATATAAAGGCACATGAGGAGCACCCCAATACCACAAAGCAGTTGCATTTCTAAAGTACTATCCGTCTGCTCAATCCACTTCACACAATGTCGAGTATCAATTTGGCAGTACTGCTGGTGCTTGGGCTGCTGTTGGTTACGGCACAGCAGTCCATGCAGATGAGTTTGAGAAACCCTACAGCTGAGATTGAGACAAGCAATTGCAAAATTGCATTCCTTCGCTTAGGCCTTGTTTTTACTTCTGATAACAACGAAAAGGCTCTTCTAGACTCTGGTCTTTATGAGCCTGACAGTGAAAATCCTTCTGTTGACATTGCCGGAAGAAGGTTCCATATTGGAACACTTAACAATAGCCTTATTATATATGTTAAGACCGGGAGTCACTCAGTAAGATTAATTCTATCTTAATTTCTTTTTAGCTATGATCCATTTCGTCTAATTTCTTTGATTCCATTTTTATCGTTTGTAGATATAGTATATGGATGTTACTCTTTCTTTTTTATTTTCGTCATTGCAAAATTATATATACAAAAAATTATCTATCACCTAATGTTTTTTGATCATTTACATTAGTTCATATCGTACAACTTAAGATACAGGCTTTTTTTCCCTCTCTCATTTGTTAACCAAAGATACTTGCATCCTTTTTGTTTAAAAAATTTTACATGTCAGGTAAATGTGGCTACAGCTGTGCAAATTCTCTTGCTTAGATTTCGTACTTCCGGAATCATCTTCTTTGGAAGTTCTGGAAGCCTTGATGAGAAGATATTGGTGCCAGGTGATGTTTCTGTGCCGAAGGCTGTTGCCTTCACAGGAGTTTGGGAATGGAAGGTGCGTCAGGCCTTTGCTATTATTTATTGTTTTCGTTTTAAAACTTGTTTTTTTTTTTTATCAGTGACGTAAAAACCGACAATCTATCCTCAAAATATTTGAAAGCCAAACATAATGGTAATTCATTCGCCTTTGTTCTTCTATATCATACAGAAATTCCGATCGGAGGAAGGTAAACTGGTATTTGGAGATTTCAATTATCCAGAGAATGGAGAGAACCTGTTGGGGACTGTAGAGTATGAGACAATTAACATGTTCTCTCCAAGCGAATCACCCAAGAAAGTTTTCTGGCTTCCCATCACCACATCCTGGTATAATGCTGCCACTAAAGCGCTCAAGGTTTGTCAATCTCAGAATATTCAGCTGAATTAGCTGCATGTTTCTTCTTCATTGCCATTAAAATTATCGCTAAGCCTATAGTGATATTATTGAGACCATGAATATTTATATCTTTGAATTTTCAAGTGGATTAACTACAATAATAATTGATTATTCATTGCAGGATTTGAAGTTAAGACAATGCTATTCTGATGAATGCCTGCCCGGAAAACCCAAAGTTGTCTTTGGATCGAAGGGTTCTACTTCTGATTTTTACATTCGAAATAAAGCATACGGAGACTTCCTTAACGATAATTTTAATGCAACAACTGCCGATACAGCAAGTGCTTCTGTAGCTTTGGTTAGTAAAAAAACCTTCTATGAGCTCAAAAGTTTGTGTTTCTTCTTCTTCTTCTTCTTCTTCTTCTTCTTCTTGAGATGCCTTTTAGCTAGGAAGCTACGCATGATTAATTTGGTTAACGAATTTGTTTGTGTCCCAATTTGCAGACATCTTTGTCAAATGAAAAGCTCTTCGTGGTGTTCCAAGGTGTTTCAAATGTAGCTGGTAGAACAAGTTCAGACTCAGGAGTTAGCTACTTAGCCTCCTACAACGCCTTCCTTGCTGCCACCAAGTTCATTAATTCAATTCCTACGCCACGACTTGCTTGTGAGTGATAAGAAGATGAATCTCCTCGATCGTGAGTCTTTTGAGTGGTATGATAATAAAGGATGCCCTACTGTACTAGAGTAAATTATATGTCATAAATGGCCTCCTAATTTAAATAAACTGGGTGTATATCATCCACATGTACGTACGTTCCTTTTTTGATGAAATATATGGGCGTACTTATGCTTGCAGTTAATTTTTGTCATACTAGATCTAATTATATGTTACAAAAGGATGTGCAAAATAGTTTGTGTTTGTGCAGAAGCACGTACCCGGCTAAGAAACAGCAAAGGGATAAAATGGCCTCTGGAATCCAGAGTTAAAAGCTCTTTAGCAATTGCACTATCAGAGTTAAAATCTCTTTAGAAATTGCACTTAATCCATAGAATTAAGTGTTGTCGGCTATGAAACCAGCTCTAATTTATCAGAAGTTATATGAATCTCTGCATAAAACCTTATTGGAGGGGGGAAAGAACAAAAGCATTAATTAAGAATAAACTCATAAGAGTAAAAACGAAAACATATAAATTGAATATTGCAAAATAAGAAATAAATCTGAAGGCATAAAACATATAAATGAAATTATTTAAAAAAAAAACTATCAGTTTTGGCAGCAACTACATTAATTGAAACACTCCAATAAAACCAAGAAAATTCGTGGCTTACCATTTTCTATTACTCGTACCAACAGTAATAGATAAAGTGCAGAAACAGCCGGACCAAATATTTTTTTATGTTTGGAAGTGTGAGTATTGTTGTTTTTTTAAAGTATTTTTTATATAAAAATATTATTTTAAAATTATTTTGAATCAAATATAAAATAATTTAAAAATACTAAAACATATTAATTTTAAATAAAAAAATTTAAAACTTTTAAAAATATCGGACAGCATTTCCAAATTATGGAGTCCCATATTTGGTTTTTTGGAAGGGAATATCACGAATATATTCTTTTCTTTGACACATCAACTGGAGCCCACATATAATAAGGAAGAAAATTCCACCTTATACCTCCTCCACCATCCTAGGTTTTTTTCAGCCAGTAAATTTTTTTTAAAAAAATCATTTCAGTCAGGTTTTTTTATTTTTATTTTTACAGACACATGAATTTGTATGTCGGGAAATGCGTGATGTATGTGTTGTCGGAATTCATTCAATCAAGTTCTGCCTGACAAAGACTCCACAGCATTTTAGAACCGTAAAACGAACCAAGGAAAAAAACAAAAAAAGCAATGATAAGAGTGACAGCATCGCTGTGAAACGAATTATTATTATATTAAGGCCTTATGTAGAATATTTTACGGTAAAGAAATTTCCGAGTTTTTCTGTGTTTAATTTTAGAAAAAAAAATAAAAAAAATCATTATTTATATTTGTTTTTATAAAATATTTTATAGGTTAATAAAAAATATTTTACAGTTAATTTTTAAACTTAATTTATTTTTTAAAAAATATATTCAATTCATGATATTATGTAAAATATTTTACTAATAATAATTTACTTTTAATATTGTGCAATTATTTCAATTACAACCTTCTTTTTCTCTACTATCACCACCATACCATCATCTTCTCCACTATCACTATCTCCATCATTGCCTCCTCTCTCACCATCACCATAACTGATTTTTACTCTTTTTTTTTATATTTTTAGTATTAATATAGATAGAGGTGCACTGTGCATGTTAAGGTGCACGTGATTCTACCTTTTTTCTTTTATTTTAGTAATTATTTATTTCAATCACTTATTGTTTTTTAATTTAATCCTTTCATGTTCACATGATTTTAAACCTCATAATTTCTTTTGGTTCATGTCATAATCGTCTTGCTCGTTGCGTTAATACAAATAATATTTCAGATAAATTCTTTTCGAATTTGATCCTTATATTAGAAGTGAATGAGTTATATTATTCACAATAATATTTTAGATATTAACTTCATACAAGTTTTATTTTATCCTTATATTAATGTGAGTAATAAAATTATTATCCATAATAATATTTTGGATATTAACACCCTTTATATTTTTTTATCCTTATATTAAAATAAATAATTATTATTACTCCTAATAATATTTTGGATATGAATTCCTTTTAGGGTTTTTTTATCCTTATATTAAAAATGAATAATTTTTCTTGCAAAAAAAATTAAATATTTTTAAATATAGACCAAAGTCCTTTGAAATTTTACAAACTTGCTGCAAAATCCAATGCAATATATTCAGTCGGCAAATATAAATAAGTTATAAATGAGAATCCCCCCCTCCCTCTTATTTTTATTCTTCTTCTTCATCTTCTTTCTACAAAAAGAAAATACTAAATAACTCTTTCTATAAAGAATAGTGCTTGAAATTAAGCAAAAGATAAACTGGTGAGGTGGGGGCTTAAAGAAATGTTCTTCTATGTGACTTTCTATATATGATGATGCCTCCAAACAAGTTATGTGTTTACCTTACTATATAAGATAACGAATATACAATATATGAGACCTTAAGTAAGAGTTATAAAGAATGAAATGCTTGCTAAGGCTTAAAATGAAAAACAAAAAAAACATAATTATGCTGATAGGTATATAGGTTACCACATGTGATGTATAGTCTATGATGTTGGTAATTAACTCATTTTACTTGTGAGGTTTAAGATATGAATTTCGTTGATTCATAAAATAAAAGAGTTCATATAAATATTATGTTTTACAAGGGTCTTTATGTACTCCTACATGTTGAATAGATGGGCTAACCACATGGTCAATGCTCAAATGAGCTATTGTACTAAAATGGTTGTAATACACATATTTTATGATTAAATTGTATTACAATATGGCCAATGCTTAGACATTTAATTCATAATTTTTGTTAATTCATAAAATAAAAGAGTTGATAAAAAAATTATGTTTTACATGAGTCTATATGCATTCCTACAGGTTGATGGATAGGTTACACATGGCCAGTGCTCACATGGGATATTGTAGTAAAGTGGTTGTAATAGACAAATTTTATGATTAAATTGTATTACAATAAAAGGACTAAAAGACATTGTTAGATTTATATATCCATTGGTTGATAAACAAGTGTTATATATGAAGAGAATAATTATTTTAGGGACTCGAATAGAGGAGACTTTACTGAAATTATGATAGAAATTAAGAGACATAAATCATAATTGTATAATTGAGATATAGACTAGAGATGAGTTAAATAATATGATAAGAATATAATTAGGTGGATAAAAAGTCAATACGATATATTGACGTTAAAGGAATGAAAAAAAATTGACCTTATGTTTCTTTGATGTTCAATACTCAAAGTATCCTTTAATATTGTGGAAATTCAGGGCGTTACAGGATGAACACTAACCATATGGGTTTGCCCAAACATCTGACTTTTATATTTATTATTTTCTCCTTGGTGCATACATTACAAGCGTCAAGATAATGGATAGTGTTGTCGCTCTTAAGTTGTGTGTATAACCCACTCAGACATCAAAATATGGTCTTTTAAGGTGTTTTTAAAATCATACCATCAAGTTGTTTCCAAGAAGCTCCGACATGTCCTTGATCGCTCATTCTTTCATTCTCTTTTCTCTTCTTTATTTTTCTCTCCTCTCTCTTCTCTCATGACATATTAATATTATAATGAATATTTCAGCCCCATTTCCTTCTTTTCATGCATGTGTATATAAAGGTAGGGAAATGTGTTTTTACATGGGTGAAAGTAGGAGGTGAAATGTTTTATGCAATTGTTTTTATTTTAGTCTATTTGGGACATGGCCCAAATGGAAATTTTTTTTATGTCAGCTTGTTTGGGTCGTATATATTTTTTTATGTGCATCATCATATACGTCACTAAGTCTTTCAAATGGACATGTTGAAAAGACTTAACTAGCAGAAGTGGAGGAAAAAAAAACTTAAGATATAAATTTTACCTGATGTTGATAAGAGAATGTTACCATGCTAGACATTTGAATGTTTACCTATTTGTGTCTTATGAAGTGTCTGCATGAAAGCTTTCTTCATGTAAATTTCTGATACTATTCTTTTAAGAAGGATTTTTGATCCTTTTAGAGATAAGTAATCGTGGAGACCTGAATAAAGATCCTTAATTATTTTGGAGATGTTCGAGACATATAAGGAGATTTAATTAAGACATATTTAAAGATATAAAGACTTGGCATAGAGATTTTTCATAGAGACATGTATGGAGACAAAAGATCTCGCTGTAAAGATTTTCATAGAGATATATTTAGATATTTTAATGTAGATTTTTATTAGAGACATTGGAGATATGAAGAAAATCATTTTTTTTTATTAAAGATTTGAAAAGATGGAGATATAATTCCTAGAGCTAATTTAAGGATTATTTAATCTAAGGTAAATCATCAAGTGTGCAGATTTTTGTCCTTTTATTCTCAAGTTTTGTTTCCTTTTTCATGAAGTGGTGAAAATAACCTTTGATGATCAATTTTTCTATCTTCTTTTTCAAGGCATGACATTCTTTAGTGTCAAGCCCATGATCATGATAAAAAAAAAAGTAAAACTTATTAGTGTTCCTCGTGTTTGCACCGTTTTTAATGGGATAAGGATATTTCATAAATTATTTCCCTCCATTAATAGTTGACATCTCAGTCTGTGTGGTGGTTAGAGAGGTAGTCAGAAGCTTAGAGAATGTCAAATGATCATAAATGTGTCATTTGGTGTTCATTTTAGATAATCTAGTTAGAGACTAGTGATGTTGAGGATACTAGTTACGTTGACTTTTTCCATCCTAATAGAATTTTTCGCTCACTATTTAATCAAAGTTATAAAGCCTGTTAATCAAAGCTTCTCTGGAAATAGGTTTAACGAGTCTTTCCACGTTGAACATTTCCTCTTTGAACCTTTGAAGATAGGTCATAGTGCTCTCATCTTCTCTATGTGTGATAGAGAAGATCTCAATGGTATTATTTTTGGTAACTCTATGATACCATACATGAGCAGATCCATATTGCATTGTTTGAAAAACTTTACACATTGCATCACTATCTTATATGACAAGCTCTATGATGCTTCTCCTATTTTATATGTATTCTCAATATCCTGAGCTTGTTGAAATCTTCCCACTTAGTGGTGAAATTAGTTACTCTCTTTTATCTTAGAGTTTCATTAGCATGGAAAATATTTTTTATGAAAGGTGATAATCTAGTTTTTAGTTCAATTTCCCATAAATTATACCTCTAGTAAACTCGTGAAGAAACTTTCATAAAAAATAGGTTTTCCACAAGCTATGATCCTAGGCTAAGACATATGGATTTGAATATGAGCTTGGTGTATGGACTTGGTTATCCTAAAAATATAAGCTCCTTGTAGAATGGGAGACTCTTTGATACTTAAGTCAATAGGGGTAAGAGAAGAAAATAATGTATGAAACAATGGAGAGAAAAATATATTTTGTTTGAAGTATTTAGTCTAAGAAGCTTATAACCTATTAGGTTTACTTGGTATTCCATGTTTGAAATGTTTAGTCTAAGAAGCTTACAACCTATTGGGTTAACCTGGTATTTCAAGGTATTTATAGACCTTGGTCACGCTCATTATAAGATGTGAAGAGTTTCATAATTGGTGAAAACATTAGTTTCCATCATTGGCTGTAGTACCTTGCACTTTATTGGTGAAGAAGTGGGTGAATGTGAGTGCTACGTTGGATAGAATGAAGAAATAGTTGACTAATTTACATGGAAAGTGATTTGTGTTTGTAATGTCGATCATTGGCTAGAAAAAATAGTGTCAACCATCATAAGAAAATATTATGTGCATTAGTTCTACATTTTGACTCCTTAGAGATTGAAAAAATATTTAGATATATGCATAATGGACAATCAATGTGGTGAAAAAGAGAGAGAGGCAAAAGATATACGAGAGGAAGGAGGAGAGAGAATGTGTGAGAGAAAAAATAAGAGTGAAGAGAAGAGAAATGGTAAGGGCTAGCTATTTGGGATAGAAAACATTTAGTTATTTGAATTGAAGCCCAAATAGTCAATTTTTATTTTTATTTTTCTCCTCTTTATTGGTGTAATAAACTCACTAAGAGAGTAGGTAGTGTTGTCTCCTTTAGATGCTAGTGGTGTTGGAAACCTAAAAAGCAAATATATTCTTCCAAGGTGTTTAAGGAATCATCTCATCAAGCTCTTTCCAATGGTGTTGAGGGTGTTGAAAATAAAAGTGTGTGTTTTGTGATCCATTCATTCCTTTTTTTCTCCTTCCATTTGTCTTTCATCTCTCTTCTCTCATGTCATATTAGCATTGTAATGAATATTTCCATTTCTATTTCCTTCTCTACATGTATGTGTACATAAAGATAGAGAGAAGTCTTTTTGCATGGGTGAAAGTGGAGTATTAAATGATTTATGCAAATGTTTTTGTTTTGATCTGTTTCGTTTAGGTTATTGCCCAAACAAACTGGTTCTTTCTTCTTGTTTTTTTTTTTTTTTATTTCAATTCATTTAGACCATAACTTAAATGGATTGTTTTTTTATTTTATTTCACCCATTTAGGCTATGGCCCAAATGGACACAATTTAGTCTGTTTGAGTAAAGCGCACCGTCAGGAAGGATATTTAGCCAGGATTAGTTAAATGTGTGATTAAAGCTATTTATGGCTTTCGGAGCGAGGAGTTTCTAGAGTTCACCATGGACTAGAAAATATTATTATTGTTTTCTATTATTTTTGTTAAAATTACTTCTCTATTGCAAAACTTATGGCATAAATTACAAGTTTTTACTTTTGAACGGTGGGATACATGTTATTATATAAGAAAAGGTTTAAAAAAATTATTCAATATACACAACATTGTTCTTTCCTCTCTCATACAAGATGAATTCATAGATAATAGATGACTAGAGATCATCCCACATCATGTGATTGTAAGAAAATAAAATAATATAAAAGATTAAGAAAAGACCACCACCAACTAAGCTTAAGTCTATTGAATAAAACTTAAATTCTACTATCAAATTAAATATGGTATCAAAGTCTTAAAAACGCTCAATGTTCTAGCAAGGATTCTAGAGTCTACGCCACTTGATAAAAAAAATGACTTCTAAGTGAAAAAGGTGTTAGACTACATATCCCACATATATTAATTACAAGAATATCATTCAATAAAAAAGATTTAGTAGGAGTCACTAACAAGAATGCTTAAAAATCTTGGATAGAATACTATTAATTTAATAATAAGTGCTTAAGAAATCTCCATATGTAATGGGTTGTAAACACTTAATTTGTCCATTTTATCATTTTTGTTAAAAAATTCATTTCAATACAAAAACTTAAGTTGTTGAGTTAGTCATCTACATTGGTTTTATATTAACTCTTTAACATACTATTGTAGGTAGGTTTAGAGAATCTGAAGGTTTTGAACAGTTAGTTGCAAATTAATCATAACTAAATCACCTAAAATGCGTAGTAAATTGATTTTATGGATTGCTGAGATAGAGTTAAGCCCAAGAAAAGGCATGATAGCATCAAATAACCAATCTCAACAAAACAAATCTATAAATTTCGATCAAACAATTGGATCGTGCTCAAATTTTGCATTTAGATTTTATAAACCCGATCTGAGAGGAGGTCATCTCACTATAACTAAGTGAGGTTTGAAAGGTCTTCAAATTAGGCCTAGAAGATGATGTTTCAATATATATAAAGGCATAAAAGATGATGTGCAAATACATTCATTATAAATATTTCTCCCAAATGAGGGAAGTAGAAACAAGTTAAAAAAGAAAAGGAAGTAAAGAACCCAGCAAGGTTTAAGAGGATAAATATTTTGTGATTGATTGTTTTTTTATTCCAACTTTACAAGGATGTAGGGTATATATAGGGTGATGGTATGAAACAACTATTAAGAAAATTAAATGGAGAAAATTGTATTTTTTCAATAAATAATATGAAATCTTTTTAGTTTAAATATTTTAACTTAAAAAAAATAATATCTTTCCAAAACCTTTTTAAATAATCACTTATCTATTTTCTAAGTCATTTTTCTTTTTATTATGCTTAACTTTCATTCTTATACCTATCATGAAAATTATGGTGTATAGTTGTGCTTTCATTTTGGGTATTAGGTATTAATGAAATTCCAATTAAAAAATAAAATCTAACTTTCATTATGGCCATTTTATCCCTTTGCTGTTTCTTAGAAGGTTACGTGCTTTTGCACAAACACTAACTATTTTGCACATCTTTTTGTAACATATAATTAGATCTAGCATGACAAAAACTGCAAGCATAAGTACGCCCATATATTTCATCAAAAAAGGAACGTACATGTGGATGATATACACCCCAGTTTATTTAAATTAGGTGTTCTGGTATACTCTTCTTGGTGATATTTTTTTATTTTCTTCCAATATTTCTTTTGATTTTTTTATATTTTCTCTTTTCCTTTTTTTTTTTACTTATGTGGGATCCCAAAAAAATAGATAACAAGAGATGCCCTCTCTTTATAATACTTACGGAGCAAATACTAGTTAAGTGATTTGCATAGTAAGTTGTAAATGTAAATGAACTATTCTTCAAAACTAAATTTCTCAAAGCTTTTAGTTCAGCTGAATTGAAACTCTGTCTTTGTAACAATTCTTTTTAACCAAAACTATGATCAAACTGTTTATAGCTTAGTTAACCTCAAATCCTAATCTGATGATTCCCTTTAATTAAAACAAAAACATATGTTTTCAGCTTGATCAACCTGAAATCCCAATCTGGTGATTCTTTTTAACAAGAACCAAAATCTTTATCTACAGCTCAATCAACCTGAAATCCTAATATGGTGATTCCCTTTAACTAAAATCAAAATCTCTATCTGCAGCTTAGCCAACCTGAAATCCCAATCTGGTGATTTTTTTAAACAAAAACCATAATCTTTGCCTGCAGCTCAGTCAACCTGAAATCCCTCTCTTGTAATTCTCTTTAACCAGAATCAAAATCTTTGTCTGCAACTCCGTCACCTTGAAATCTTAATTTGGGGATTCCTTTTAAACAGATCCAAAATCTTTGTTTGTAACTCGATCAACCTGAAATCCCAATCTAACGACTCCTTTTAAACAGTACCAAAATTTCTTTTTATAGGTTAAGCAACTTCAAATCCCAATCTGATGATTCCCGTTAACCAGAACTTTCACAAAGACTTTTTCCTTATCAATTTTTTGACTTGTTTAAGTCTAATGTCAAGAATTTTTCTATAAAAATAAAAACTTGTGAAATATTTTGGGGTTCAATGCACGCATTCTTACCTAGTTTGGAAACATAGGTCTCACCCTTTCTTTGGTTTTCTATGAACTCTTTTTTTTTTATGTGTAAGCTTGTTCATGTGTTTGAAATTGTATGCTTAAATCAGGATTGGTTTCTTATGCTGCCTCTCTTACCCATTAACATTATTGGGAAGAAGTCTCCAACTTTGGTTTCTTGTGAGGGCCTTTCTTACTCCACTAAATATATGATTTGGCATTGCTTTCTATCATGCTTTTGTCGATGCTTTAATTACTTTTTTTTTAATCTTTAGGGCTTATTTTATGTTGTGTTTTAACACCTAAATCTTTTTTAAAAAAGAAAACCTTTAAAAGACTTGGTTTTATTCATGAAAACTAAAACTTTCAATGTATGCATCAAAATAGTTTCTTAAGCAATTCCCATTAAGGGTTTTATCAGATTTAGAATAGGCGTTTACTAGAGGTGACCTTTTGTTTTAGTTTTCAAAAGGTTTAAAGTATTTACTTGAAAAATATATACAGAATAATTTATTTTTTTGTTTCATGTTAGAATTTATATTTTTCTTACATGGGTAAAACTGGGTGGCTATTCATTTATCATGTCGTGTGAACAATAAAATCATTGTTTATCAAACTAAGTTGTATGCGCTTAGTTAGAAAGGATTTAAAGCCTGTAATGCAAACTATGACTATGGGTTATGAAACAAAATGAATGTTTTTTGGCTTAAAAAGGTGTTTGAGGGTTTAAAGACTTAGGATCATCTTCTTCTACCTATTTTCTCTTATAAAGTCGTCTCATAGACTATGTTTGGATAGACTATCTTTTGTAATGCAGAGTCTTGCTTTGGGATCTTTATTTCAATCTTAGAGCATCATTAAACCAAATTTATTTTTCTTTTCCTTTCTTTACTTCTTCCTTTTTATGACAATGCCCGTTAATGTTAGGTTCGTTCATAGATCCATGTGTGTATTTTAACAGTTTGCTCACATTTTCTTTTTGCCCCTCGGTGTTGGGTGTGATTCTAGTCAGGATTTTTACATAGAAAAAATTATTTAGGCTCAAATGAGAACCACAAGGGATATATTCTTAGAAAGTGAAGGAATAACAAAGATGGTATTTCCTCATTTCAAACACACGTCGATAAGATTTATAAACTTTGTTCTTTTTTCTAAAAGATCTTGCGGGTGATTATAGAGAGTCTACCAACCATTTATCCATGCAATTCAAAATGTTATTCAAAGGCAGATTTTTATCTCATAATTAGCTTTGGTTTGTTTGGTTTGTGACACAACCAAAGAGTTGATGTCTTCTCCCAATTGTAGAAGTGTCGAAGTAATAAATAACCCGACAAGACCGGGGTTGAACCACAGGGAGGTTAACTGTATAAAGTACAAATAAAGAAATAGATAATAATGGAAAAGGAATTGAAGAGAGCTTTGAAATGTGATATCGATATAAGGATTAAACAAGGATAAAATAATTATCAAGGTTAGAGGATCCACTAATGGTATTTCAAACAAGTATAGTATAAACTCTTTTTATTACTCAACTAGAAACCATACATAAAGGAGGTTCCAATCGGATTATAAATTGTTAACATGATTACATTAGTTATCTTATTCGAATAATGCTAATACTTGTAAATGTTATCAGGTATTCATGATTATAACTTATGTTAACAACAAATCAAGTTCCTTTCATAGCACAGGTGTCGGTTATACCATACTGTTGGGCTATGAAAGTGCCAAGTATTTGTTGTATCAAGAGTTATACAATATAAATCTAGATTAACCTTAACAAGGAAAGTATTAA
This sequence comes from Populus deltoides, assembly GCA_015852605.2. NCBI lineage: Eukaryota > Viridiplantae > Streptophyta > Magnoliopsida > Malpighiales > Salicaceae > Populus > Populus deltoides. Next base: position 12,345,018 of record CM027582.2, on the reverse strand, counting down.
AAGTGAACAAGATATCAAATACAAAACATGTTAGTATCAAACATTAAAGTCCATGTTGAGTTTATACTATACTTATTCTTACACCATTAGTGTAACCTTTTCACCTTGACATACTAAACTTAGCTAAACATCATGAAAGAGAGAAACATAAATAAATAAGATACGAACATAAATAAAATATAAGTTAACTAAGTAAAGGAAAGGAAATGAAAAGCATAAACAAGAGATTAATATAAACAAAACTTAAGCATTACAAAAATATAAAGAAAGAGAGCAAGAACATGATCTTGATATGAAAACCAAGATGCCTAAATGCATGGAAAATACCTCATTTTATAGGCCAAAATTTGAAACTATTGATTTGATAACTAATTGTTGAGTTGGTGGCCAACTCTTGACTTGGTAACAATCCTTATCTTCTTGTCTGCCGAAAACATCATTTCTAACATCCGAATTTGAACATATAGTTTTCATGAAAGTTCTAGGAAATTGTCTCAGATTCCAACTAAAAATGAATCGGTGCATTTGGACTTCTAGAACTCGAGATATGACTTGAATACTAAACAATGTTTGGGCTGCAGGACAGATTCCGACTTCTCCGTTGTTGCTACAATTTGAACTTGAAAACGATTATTTTGAATCTTGGACTCTTCATGAAATTATGGTCAGTTTATACAGTTAACCTCTTTGTGGTTCGACCCCGGTCTTGTCGGGTTATTTTGTTACTTCGACACTCCTACACTTGGGAGAAGACATCAACTCTTTGATCGTGTCAGTTGTAAGCACCTAGATTTTATAGTTTTTTTATAGGCTAGTCATTATCCATTTTATCATTTTTGTTAAAAAATCATTTCAATACAAAAACTTAAGTTGTCAAATTATGGGCAGTCATTATCCATTTTATCATTTTTGTTAAAAAAATCATTTCAATACAAAAACTTAAGTTGTCAAATTAGTCATCCACAGTGGTTTTATATTAACTCTTTAACATACTATTGTAGGTGGGTCTAAAGAATCTGAAGGTTCTGAACAGTTAGTTGCAAATTAGTCATAACTGACTCAAAAAAAAGCTTAGTAGATTGGTTTATGGATTGGTGAGATAAAGTTAAGTCCAAGAAGAGGCATCATAGCACCAAATAACCGATCTCAACAAAACAAATCCATAAATTTTGATCTAACTTTTAGATTGTGCTTAAATTTTGTATTTAGATTTTATAGGCCCGGTCCAATAGGAGATCATGTCACTATAAGTAAGTGAGGTTAGAAAAGTCTTCAAATTAGGCCTAAAAGATGATGTTTCAAATATATATATAGTTTAATCCTAGACTTTATATTGGTTTCTCTATTTGATTTAGAATTTTAATTTTGATTTTTATTGCTTGTAAAGGTAAATTATTGACTTATTTAAGGAGTTGTAAATCTCTTAAAGAATTATACTATATTAAAGTGAAATATTTAATAACAAAATACAAATTAGGATTCTAGTAGTTGAGACACTTTTAACATACCTCTGTTTTGTTTGTGTTTGCTTTTTACATATTATATCGGTTGTATCACACACCTTCTTAAGTAAAAGTTTTTTTAACTTAAAAACTTGCATATATCAATTAATATCTTATGTTTAATTTTTAATAAATAATATCTTTCCAAAACCTTTTAAAAAATAACTTTATTATTATAATATGTAATATGAAAATTATGGTGTAGTTGTACTATTTTATGTTACAATTGATTGAGTCATTTTTCTTTTTATTATGCTTAACTTTCATTCTTATACGTGTCATGAAAATTATGGTGTATAGATGAAATTCCAATTAAAAAAAAAAATCTAAACTTTTATTTTGGTCATTTTATCCCTTTGCTGTTTCTTAACCGTGTACGTGCTTCTACACAAACACAAACTATTTTGCACATCCTTTTGTAACATATAATTAGATCCAGCATGACAAAAATTAACTGCAAGCATAAGTACGCCCATATATTTCATCAAAAAAGGAACGTACGTACATGTGGATGATATACACCCAGTTTATTTAAATTAGGAGGCCATTTATAACATATAATTTACTCTAGTACAGTAGGGCATCCTTTATTATCGTACAACTCAAAAGACTCACGAGGACATTCATCATCTCATCACTCACAAGCAAGTCGTGGCGTAGGAATTGAATTAATGAACTTGGTGGCAGCAAGGAAGGCGTTGTAGGAGGCTAAGTAGCTAACTCTTGAGTTTGAACTTGTTTCACCAGCTACATTTGAAACACCTTGGAACACCACGAAGAGCTTTTCATTTGACAAAGATGTCTGCAAATGGGGACACAAACAAATTCGTTAACCAAATTAATCATGCGTAGCTTCCTAGCTAAAAGGCATCTCAAGAAGAAGAAGAAGAAGAAGAAGAAACACAAACTTTTGAGCTCATAGAAGGTTTTTTTACTAACCAAAGCTACAGAAGCGCTTGCTGTATCGGCAGTTTTTGCATCAAAATTATCGTTAAGGAAGTCTCCGTATGCTTTATTTCGAACGTAAAAATCAGAAGTAGAACTCTTCGATCCAAAGACAACTTTGGGTTTTCCGGGCAGGCATTCATCAGAATAGCATTTTCTTAACTTCATATCCTGCAATGAATAATCAATTAATTATTGTAATTAATCCACTTGAAAATTCAAAGATACATATATCCCTCAATATTCATGGTCTCAATAAAATCACTATAGGCTTAGCGATAGTTTTACTGGCAATGAAGAAGAAACATGCAGCTAATTCAGCTGAATATTCTGAGATTGACTAACCTTGAGCGATTCAGTGGCAGCATTATACCAGGATTTGGTGATGGGAAGCCAGAAAACTTCCTTGGGTGCTTCACTTGGAGAGAACATCTTAATTTTCTCATACTCTACAGTCCCCAACAAGTTCTCTCCATTCTCTGGATAATTGAAATCTCCAAATACCAGTTTACCTTTCTCCGATCTGAATTTCTGCATGATATAGAATTGATTACGTAGTAGTAATTAGTCCTAGCACCACTGCGGATATACAATGTAACAACTTTCTTTATTTTTATGGATTATTCTTGTTATTTGTCAAGATTATAATCTATCATTGTTATTTCTTATTAGCTATATATTACACTACATCACTGTCACTATGTCAGATATGATGTACGTCTTTTAAAAAATCAACCTTTAAAACAAAAATAGAAAATGAAAACCATAAATAATAGCAAAGGCCCTACGCACCTTCCAGTTCCAAACTCCTGTGAAGGCAACAGCCTGCGGCACAGAAACATCACCTGGAACCATCGTTTTCTTATCCAAGCTTCCAGCATTCCCAAAATAGATGACTCCGTGAATGCTGAATCTAGCTAAAAGGATTTGCAAAGTTGTTGCCATATTTACCTGTCATAAAAAAATATGTAAAACACGAAAGATGCAAGTTTCTTTCGTTAAAAATAAACAAAGGTGGAGTTAGTCTTACTGAATGACTCCCTGTCTTGACATATACAATAGAAGAACCGTTTAGTGTCCCGCTATGGAACCTTCTGCCCGCAATGTCAACAGAAGAGTCTTCACTGTCAGGGCTATAGAGTCCAGAGTCTTGCAGAGCCCTTTCGTTGTTATCAGACGTAAAAACAAGCCCTAAGCGAAGGTGTGCGATTTTGCAGTTGCTTCTCTCGATTTCAGCAATGGGGTCTATCAAACTCGCTTGCATGGACTGCTGTGGCATAACCAGCAGCAGCCCAAGCAACAGCAGTGCTGCCAAATTGACTGTAGACATTCTATGTAGCTCAAGTGTTAAGTAAAGTGAGAATACTTTAGATAAATGCAACTGCTTTGTGGAATGATGGTATTTGGGTGCTCGTCATGTGCCTTTATATAGAAATCGACCATAGCTTCTTTTTTAACGCAATTACATAAAGGCCCTGTATTGTTATAATTGACGTTTAATATCTCGATGCCTCTCTCATAGCATTTTTTTCTATATAATTTTAAAAACTAATACCATGTTCTATAAAAAAAAATTAAAAACTGCTCACCAAAACTTAATTTTTTTTTTTATGAAACACAAATTCAATTATTAAATTTAATATGACATTAAAACCTTGATAATTAAATGATTATACCTTATTCTTTAATTAAATTAAAATTTTAATATAAAGTAAATTTATACGAGTTTCATGTTTTATTTTCTCTTGCTTGTTTGGCTTATAATAAAAGAGAAAAAGGTCCGTGGTCGAAAGAAAAAAAATTAAAAACTGCAGTAAAAAATAGTTTCTTTTTGAGCTTTAACCTTTTGGAGATTTTTTTCATATCCTGAGAGCTCAAAAATAACTTGTCATCACAATTAATTAAGAAAAAAACAAAACCGTGACTGGGCCCAAAATAATTTTGCATCGTTGGTACATCTACGAAGTTTTTGGATTTGAACAATCGTACACACATTTTCCATAATTTCTCGAAATAAAATTACAAAATAAACATAAAAAAACAAAATAAACGAGGACAGCACAACACTTAAACAAAAAAAAAAAACTAGATTTAAAAACTATATTATTTCATAATTTCTTTTTCAAACTGTTATATTCTACCAAAAAAAATAATTCACTAAGCTAATTTTTTTAAAAAAATCCCAGGAATTGCTATTTTTTTTTTCCGGCCACCCATGAATTTGTCTGTCAGGAAATTAGGGATATATATTGTCGGAGATCATTCAGGCAATAATCCCTGACAAAGACTCCGAAGCATTTTAGAACCGCAAAACGAAGAAACGAAAAACTTGAGAGTAAATCTAGGATATGATCATGGGACGTCTAGTCATGGCATTGCGACAGCAACCCCTCGAAATCGACTCCTTATCCGTTTTCCAACGCCAGTGCACACACGTTTCACAACTGGTTGCTAGGGAGCCAAAGATAAAAAGACGACGACGAGTTTTCTCTGAACAACTAAGATATCTTTTATTATTGTTGTTGTTGTTGTTGTATGAATAAAGCCTAAGATATCCTCGACGACGAGTTTTCTCTCTTTATCGTACGTGGGCTCCCATGAAAATAATATCTTCAACCATATTCACTCTCAACAAGTAAATATAAACACAACATTATCCCTCCAGCTCTCTTCTCACTATTCATAGGCCGCTCACGAGATTCCATCCTATCCATTACAGTAATCGAAAACCACCTCCTTATGCTCCATGTGGTTGGAATGTCATGAATATTTTAACTCGGAAGCGGATTGAAGGAGACATTACATCAAAACAAGCTGCCAAAACCCAGAGGGCCCTCAGCATTTGTTCCCCATAATCTTTTCTCCACGTATTTATCGACCCTTTGATACCGACAAACATGAAAATACAGCCCTCTAAAGATTGTTAGAGATTTCCAGATGAGCACGAACTATTTGAGACAACGAAATGGATGCCTGCTTTACATATATAGCATTGCCAGTCCATAGAAAAATGAAAACGAAATGGTCTTTCTAAATCATATTTTATAAATGTACCTTTATAAACACTCTTTTTAGGATTTTATCAACATATAAGGATTTTATCTATTCTGTTCTAATAAGATATGCCTTTTCATTAATGATTTTAAAGCCCTAAACTAAAACTATTTTTTTATGTTATTTTTTTGTCGGCAGATAATATATATATATATATATATATATATATATATATATATATATATATATATATATATAAGATCCAACTTTAATTATTTGAGATACGAGCCTTGCACTGAAAATGTGCTTCAAGTTCAAAAACTTTCATTTTGTGATGTTGAAATCTCTCCAAAAAAATCACGCATGAATTTGTTTGTCGGGAAATGCATGATATAATTTGTCGGTAGTCATTTAATCGATGCCAGACAAACATTTTAGAACCGTAAAATGAAAAGGTAAAGAAATGATGGGATAGTACAGCCTCTTTGAAATGACTCGCTACACTGCAAGATGACAAAATGATGGGATAGCACTGCCTCTTTTAAATGAATATATTTATATTTGTTTTTTATAAAATATTTTATAAGTTAATTAAGTTTTTAATTCGCTATCAAACTTTAATAATTATACAATTAAGTTTTTAATTTGACCAAATCAACTCTTCAAAATTATAATTGGACCCTAAAAATTTAATTTCTTCTAATAAAAACCTAAATTGACTTAAGAAATCAATTTTTTTACAATCAAACCCTCCATAAATTCAATTAAATCTTGGATAAAATTTAATTGAGTCCATAAATATCTGATTTTGGACTTTTCTTCCTCAAATTAAAATTTTCTTATCAATAGGGCTCTCACTGTCAAATTTCAACCTTTTATATTTTTGAATCTCTTCAACCAATTTTGGTATTTTTTCGGCATTCCAGCATCCTTTTCTCGCTCCTATTATTTCTTGGATTTCTTCTGAATATTTTTTTGATATATTTTTTTATTTTCTTATTTTTTTGTGGGAACCCAAAAATGAATAACAATAGATGCCCCTTCTTTACAATGCTTACGAAGCAAAAACATCATCAATGTCTTGCATAGTAAGCTTGTAAAGAAAAAGAAAAAGAAAAAGAAACTGATTTTATTATCTTGGGCCATCTGCTGCTTTTGAAGAAAATTGGCCTACTTTCACGGTCGACCTGCTCACACATGTTCATCCTGGTCTATTTTCAGGGGCGATCGACCCACACCCTCACACGGTTTATTTTCATGGGCGACCTGCCCTCACACTCACAGTGGTCTATTTTCACGGACAACCTAGCCACACATTTTCATCCTGGTCTATTTACAAGGGCGACCGACTCACATACTCACACGGTCTATTTTCATAGGCGACCTACCCTCACACTCACAGTGGCCTATTTTCACGGATGACCTACCCATACATTTTCATCCTGGTCTATTTATAGGGGCGACCGGCTCACACACTCACACGGTCTATTTTCATAGGCGACCTGCCCTCACACTCACAGTGGTCTATTTTCACAGATGACCTACCCACACATTTTCATCCTGGTCTATTTTCAAGGGCGACTGGCCCACACACTCACACGGTCTATTTTCATGAGCGGCCTGCCCTCACACTCATATTGGTTTATTTTCACGGGTGACCTACCCACATATGTTCATCCTGGTCTATTTTCACGAGCAACCGGCCCACACACTAACACGGTCTATTTTCAAGGGCGACTTGCCCTCACACTAACATTGGTCTATTTTCACGGGCGACCTACCCACACATGTTCATCATGGTCTGTTTTCAGAGGTGACCGGCCCATACACTCACACAGTCTATTTTCATGAGCGACCTGCCCTCATACTCACATTGGTCTATTTTCACGGGCGACCTACCCACACATGTTCATCATGGTCTAGTTTCAGGGGTGACCGGCCCACACACTTACACGATCTATTTTTATGGGCGACCTGCGATCCCATCTGGCAATCTATAACCAAAATTTGTGTGGTTAGGCTAAACTGGAATCCTTTCTAGCGATCCCCTTTAGCCAGAACAAAAATCTGTGTTCCCCTTATTGGCAAGGTTTGAACTTGCTTCTTTCTTCTTCTTCCTCTTCTTCTTCTTCTTTTTTTTTAAAAAATTTCCTAATGGTAGGGTTCTTCTCATTTTTCTTCCCATTCCAGGGTCATAACAATGATTCTCTTTTATTATCAGCTCAATGATTCTTTTTTTTTTAGGATTTTCCTGTAACAAATAAAAATATGTGTGCAATGCTTTGAGGTTAGATGACATGCATGCATCCTTACCTGATTTGAAATATATGTCCCCCCTCTTTGATGTTTCATCGTCATAAGGTGCCTTTGTTTGCTAACCAAAGCCTTTTTTGCTTTTTTCATGTACTGGCCCGTTCATGTGCTAGTCATCCACTCCACTGTAAATACAGCGCCTATCCTAGGTTGTCTTCGATGATTACTGGTTTCACTGTTTATCAAGCTTGACAATGCCCTCTAAGTGTGGTGTTGCTTAATTCATCTTGAAGCAGCTTAACAAATCATTCATCTCCTGGATTCTCTCGAGAATCGTTCTTTGATTAGCTGTGTGAATCCTACCAGCACTCATCAAGAGGTTTTCTAGTGTCGTCTTCATCTTAAATTGCTAATCAGCAATTGACTTGTCTCCAGTGCTCGTTCATCTGATTATCTTTCTTTGAACAACATTGTCCTCAGTTTCACTGATTCATCATTTAATCATATATTTTTTTCCCCTAGTTGATCTGAATACTGCTTGTTTTCCTTCTCAGGTCCACTGTATTGCCCCCAGCTGCTCAACTTTTCAAGAAGTGTCAAGAAGTATTGATGTCACTTTTGTTAAGATTTTGCAAACTCGATCGGTGCTCTTTTTGTTTGATAATCTTTCTTGTTCGGGAATCAACTCTCATATTTCAAAGATCATGTCTATTTAAAAGTCTAATTGTTGAAATGAAATCAGAGAGATGTTAGTATTTTTTTAAAAATTCAAGCTTCTTTGGTCAAAAACCCAACACGCGTCATTCAATAGATGAAATCCTTTGAGTATCTTATATTTTGAAAACAGAAATTGACCCGTTGAAAGATTAAAATGGCTTTTTTCCATGATTCTTTGTGTTAATTTTAATCTCTGATCTTGGGTATATCTTTTGATAGTCTGTGATGAGGTGACCTTTTTGTGAATTTCAAAAACAAGATACTAAAGTCAGAACTCAAGCTTTATTAAGAAAGGTTGTTTCTTTTTTTTAGCACTTATTTTATCAACATTCATAATAACAAGTAGCTTAATCCATGAAGCCACGACTCTTATAGGAAAAAACTCTTCAAGCTTTGAGAGCGCCATTTATCGGTTCAAATTGCTTACTTGATTGAAAAGAGCTTTTAAAAGCAAGTAATGTAGGCTATGATTTATGGCTATGAAAGAAAGGAATTTACAGGCTCAAAAGGTGTTTGAGGGTTTCAATAACCTAAGATCAACATCAGTTATTCATCATTTCTCTTTCTCTCGTTGTCTTTTTAGGAAAAGTGACATATAACCTTATTAAGCTCAAATATCATAATTCTCTTAACACAGGTCATAATGAAAATCCAACCTTTTTTTTTTATGAATAATCAATCTCAATCATCTAATAACATCAGGAGCTTTATCCTGAATGCCAAAAGTCATGTTTGTAGCTCAGTTTTTTTTTATGGTATCGACTTTTGACATTTGTTGTGTCTTTCCTTGATTGAAACTTCTTTTTATCTTTCTTAAACTCAATAGACATTCTCCTTCCTTCATCTTTGACCTGCCTGTAGGCAATTATTTTTATTATTATTATTATTATTTTATTTTTATATATATGGCTTTCACATAGCCTTTCTTACAGTTTTATAATATGGCCCCAGTCTAGGTCTTCTTTCTTTTAAATCTCTCTCAAACGTTGGACTTTTGTTCTAAGCCTTCCCTTTCACTTTTGTCTTCTCTTATTTGCCCCTAGTGTAGGGTGTGATCCTGGTCAGGGTTTTTTTTAAAAAGAATATTCTATCAGGCTCAAAATGGGATTGCAAATGATAAATATCTTTAGAAAGTGAGGTGATATCAAAGATGGCCTTTTCTCATTTCAAGCAAAGTCGGTTAGAACCGATAAATTTTGATATCGTATAGTGTAATGATTTGGACTTGCAAGAACCTTGATTCGCGAGTCCATAACTATTGAATCCATTACATGTCATAATGCATACTGCTAAAACTTAGCTACATTATTGGTGATTTAGTTTCATGTGTGAGCTCAAACTTTTTTTGGGCACCCAATATCATTTTACTAAGCATTGAGTCATTTCTGAAATCAAAATACTTTTAATCTTTCAAGATTGATTAGTCTTAATTGCATGTTGGAGTTTGATCAAAATATTTTATCAAAAGTGAACTGCTAAACATCTCATGACCTCAGAACAACAAAGAGACAAAGAAAAGACATATTTCGTTAAAGAATGAGATGTGATCCCAAAACAAAATGTAAAATGACAAAATTCCATAACAATATAATTAAAAATTCATCAGTATTCTTGGACCAGCTTTTCTAGTAAGCAGTTTCGATCACTTGTCATTTTGAAGATGTTCGGGGGACATTATAGCCAATGACATCACCTTTCACAAACTCAACTTGCCTCTTGTTCATCCACCTCCAGAGTCATCTCTCATCATTGTTCTGGAATCCATGACAAAACCTTCAATATTTCCCCTCTTCATAGCTTGTTCAATTATTTTAGCAATCCTCACAACTTCATGGAAATGTTGAGCCGAGCTTCCTATTAAATACTCATAATAAAGGGATTGAAAGGTGTTGGCAAACAATATCACCATTTCTGTATCTATCAGTGGAGGTTGAACATATGTTGCCTTATCTCTCCTTCTTTGCCCGTAAGCCCTTACTGACTCCTGGCTTTTTTTTTCCATGGACATAAAGCTTGTTCTATCTAGAGCAATTTTCAAGTTGAACTTGTACTGCTTAAGAAAAGCCTCCACCAAATCTTTCCATTTCTTAACTTCAGCATTGTCCAACCTCATGTACCAGCTTAGGACAGATCCCGCCAGACTATCTAGGAAAAAATAGATCAGTAGCTTATCATCATAAATCACCTCGACCATTTAAATGTAGTAAGATCAAAGGTGAGTGTTTGAAAATTCCAATCCAGTGTATTTGATGAACTCTGGTATCCTAAAGTTCTTTGGTACTATGATGTTTGGTACCAAACACACTTCAGCTACTCGTATGGGATCAAACCAATCATTACCCTTAACTGCTCTTAATCTTTCTTCCAAAGCAGACAACTTGTCGTAGTTCATAAAATTAGTAGATCTATTGCCAGGGGGTCCATCTGTTGTTAAATCCACGGTAATGGGAGCTTGACTTGACGGGATAGGGGCGATAGGCATAAAATGTTGTTCTACCGTTGAATCTGCCCCCAAGTTTTGAGATGTCCTGGGACATGAATTGATGGTGTTTTCATTGGAGGTTGTGCAAAAATCCCTTTTCTATTTTTGGAACTCAGCACTTGTTCAAGCAGATCTGTAAGTCTAGCTACTTCACCTTTGATGCTCTCAATTTCATTTTGATAATGGACTTCCAATTGAGCTTTTTGTTCATTTTCCATCTTTCAGGTGTATCAAATCTTGGGTGGGGGACCTATGTTTCAACTTGGAAACATGTATGATAATGTATGAGTATGTTCTTATATGATGAGCTCGCCTTTTCAGGGTTGACACATAGTCGTAACCCTTGCATTTTGATTTTTGCTCCACAACGAAAATTTCCTGGGTAACGACCATTGTGTCAACCACAAGCTTGAGTTCAAGATGTTTCAGGAAGGGTTTACTTTGATGCAAAACAAAAGGTAAAACACACAACCTAAGGACATATTCTATATTAAGTGAGACAAAGGGTAGGTTGACTATCTAGTCTCAAATAGGTTTTCCACGAGCTGTGATCCTAGGCTAAAATATATGGACTTGAATGTGAGCTTGGTGTATGGGCTTGGTTATCCTAAAAAAATAAGCTCTTTGTAAAATGGGAGACTTTTTGATACTTAAGTCAATAGGGGTATGAGAAGAAAATAATGTATGAAAGAATAGAGAGAAAAATATATTGTGTTTGAAGTGTTTAGTCTAAGAAGCTTACAACCTATTCGGTTTACTTGGTATTCCAAGGTATTTATAAACCCTGGTCACACTCATTATAAGATGTAAAGAGTTTCATAACTGGTGAAAACATTAGTTTCCATCATTGGTTGTAGTACCTTACATTTTATTGGTGAAGAAGTGGGTGAATGTGAGTGATAGATTGGTTAGAATGAAGAAATAGTTGACTAATTTACATGGAAAGTGATTTGTGTTTGCAATGTCGATCATTGGCTAGAAAAGATGGTGTCAACCATCATAAGAAAATATTATGTGCATTAGTTCTACGTTTTGACTCCTTAGAGATTGAAAAAAAAAATTAGATATATGCATAATGGACAATCAATATGGTGAAAAAGAGAAAGAGACAGAAGATATATGAGAGGAAGGAGGAGAGAGAATGTGTGAGAGAAAAAATAAGAGTGAAGAGAAGAAGGATGGTAAGGGCTAGCTGTTTGAGTTAGAAAACATTTGGTCATTTGAATTGAAGCCTAAATAGTCAATTTTTATTTTCATTTTTCTCCTCCTTATTCGTACAATGAACTCATTAGGAGAGAAGGTGGTGTTGTCTCCTTTAGATGCTAGTGGTGTTGGAAACCTAGAAAGCGAAATATATTCTTCCAAGGTGTTTAAGGAATCATCTCATCAAGCTCTTTCCAATGGTGTTGAGGGTGTTGAAAATAAAAGTGTGTCCTTTATGATCCATTTGTTCTTTTTTTTTATCCTTTCATCTGTCTTTCATCTCTCTTCTCTCATGCCATATTAGCATTGTCAAGAATATTTCCAATCCTATTTCCTTCTCTACATGTATGTGTATATAAAGATAGAGAGAAGTCTTTTTGCATGGGTGAAAGTGGAGTATTAAATGATTTATGCAATTGTTTTTGTTTTGATCTATTTAGATTATGGCCCAAATAGAGTGGTTTTTTCTTCTTGTTTTTTTTTTATTTCAATTCATTTAGACCATAACTTAAATGGATTGTTTTTTTATTTTATTTCAACCCATTTAGGCTATGGCCCAAAGAATACAATTTAATCTATTTGAGTAAAGCGCACCACCAGGAAGGTTATCTAGCCAGGATTAGTTAAATGTGTGATTAAAACTATTTTATTGGCTTTTGGAGAGAGGAGGTTTTAGAGTTCACCACGGACAAGAAAGTATTACTATTGTTTTCTATGATTTTTGTTAAAATTACTTCTCTACTGCAAAACTCATAGCATAAATTACAAGTTTTTACTTTTGAATAGTGGGATATATGTCACTATATGAGAAAAGGTTAAAATAATTATTCAATATACACGACATTGTTCTTTCCTCTTGTTGATACACGACGTCGGGCGACGGCTCCGGCTTTTTTGTTTATTTAACAAAAATAGTTTTTTTTTTAATTGGGGGAAATAAAGATTTTATTGGAGTCGCCATCTAGTAATTTGAGGGAACTAGAAATCCCAAATTAGACACAGGTCCTAGAGATTTGGATACGGGGTTAGTTATGATTAAGGGAAGATAGACACCACCCTTAAAACATCCTTTCAAAAGAAAGGTTACCCTTACTTGTGTGTTTTTTATTTGATTCAAATGCAATTATATTTTGGGCTTATTTGTAAATTTTTAAAAATGATTAACGTCAGTCCCTAAAAATAGGAGACACGTTAAAAATGACACCAGTCCCTAAAAATTAGGAGACTCGTCTAAAATATTGACATTTGCCCCTAAAAAGGAGAGTCACGTCTGAGTTACCAAAAGAAATAATGGATATAATCTATTATATTTTGGGTTTAATGGTAATTTGCTTTTTTTAAAAAAGTGATTATCGTCGGTCCCTAAAAATAGGAGACGCGTTAAAAATATTATCAGTCCCTAAAAATTAGGAGACTTGTCTAAAATATGACGTTTTAACCCTAAAAAGGAGAGTTACGTCTGGGTTACCAAAAGAAATAATGGACATAATCCATATTTGGTATTTATATTTTTGACATCGGTCCTTTTAAAAAAAGAGACGTGTCGACTTTGGTTTTTGTATTTTTTATAACATGCAAGAAAATTTACAAGCATTTATATATGAAAAATATCAAAAATACCAGTAGAAACCCCAAAAAATTACCTGAGTGCCACTGTGTAGGCAAAATAATGAAATACCCTTGAATTTCTCCGAAATTTACGAAAATGCCACTGGCGGCGCGTGTGGCCCACGCGCGGCTACTGTTGGAGGCGGTGAAATTTTCCGGCGAGATTTCCGGCCTAAAAAATGGTTGCTTCTGGTAGATCTGAGGGCGAGGATTCTGATGGCGGTGGTCTAGACGGCCGTTGATGGCTGACGAGGGAAAATCGTCGGTTTGAAGCTTCGGTGGCCGACGAAAATCGCAGCCCTTTTCCGGGCAGATGGGGAGGCGAAAACGCTGAAAACGGCCGGGGTTTTGCTTTATATGAGGATAGCGACCTTTATGTGGTGGTTTGGAAGTTTTAGATGGCCGGAGATGGGAGATCGGGAGAGAGAGAGGGAGTCGCCGGCGAGAGGAGAGAGATGCTCTGGGTTATGCTACGGTGAGAACGCAAGCACGGTACACCGGTGCAGCGGAGGCCTGTGATCCGTTGGATCTCTGATGGAAAGATCGTGCGGCTGTGATTGGCCCGATCTGCAGGTTGATCGGACGGTCCGGATGAACAGAGGTGGGATCGGGTGCGACGCGGTGCACCGAAATCTCGGTGCATCCGGTGACGTGGCGCAACGGGATCAAAGCTTAGATTATTGCAAGGGCTGAGATGTGTCTGGGTTTTAATCTGGTGTGATAAGCCCTATTGTATTTATTAAATCAACGGTTCAGATCTAAACACTATTAGATCTAACGGTTAGGATATATTTGATATTTTTCATATTGTTTTTAATAAAAATCAATATCCTACTCTCCTGAAGAAATAGTAAAAAAACCTGAATAGTATGTATGTAATCTCTCTTCTTTTTTCTTTTTTTTCTTTTCTTCCCCCCATTTTCACTCGCGCACTGTCACTGGGTATTTATAGCCACTGACAGGGACGTCCAAATCACCACCGATTTGCTTTGAAGAAAAAATGGATCACCTGCTTTCGGTGCACCTGCTCCTTTGATAAAATTTTTTATTTTATTTTATTTTTATTTTTTATTATGTATAATAATATATATTTATATAGGTAAAATTAAAAACTCAATTTAGTATTAGAAAAACCCGATTCAAGAGCTAAAAATCCATTTTAATGACCGAAAATTATGTTGAAACACTGAGAAAAAAACTTTTGATGGGTATCAACCCGGTAAACCGGGTTTTGATAAAAAATAGCAGTTTTGACCCAAAATAGCCTGAAACTCATTTTTTACCCCGGTCGACATGGTTTGACCCGTATTGACTCGGTGGACTCGGTTCTTATGGAAAGATGCGGTTTACACGAGAAATTTATTATTATTATTATTTTAATTTTAAACTTTTTCTTAATTTTTTTATTTTTATAAATAATAATAGAAATAAAATAACATTCAAGAAAATCTTGGTGAATCCAAAATTAGGTTACAACACCTCTCCCGTACAAATTGAATTCATAGATAATATATTACTAGAGATTATCCCATGTCATGTGATTATAAGAAAATAAAATAATATAAAAGATTAAGAAAAGAACACCACAAACTAAGCTTAAAGTCTATAGAATAAAACTTAAATTCTACTATCAAATTAAATATGGTATCAAAGTCTCAAAAACACTCAATGGTCTAGTAAGGATTCTAGAGTCTATGCCACATGATAAAATAAATGATTTCCAAATGAAAAAGGTGTTAGACTACATATCCTACATAAATAAATTACAAGAATATCATTTAATTAAAAAGATTGAGTATGAGTCATTAACAAGAAGGCTTAAAATCTTGGATAGAATACTATCAATTTAATAATAAGTGCTTAAGAAATCTCCATATGTTATGGGTTGTAAGCACCTAGATTTTATAGTTTTTATAGGCTAGTCATTGTCCATTTTATCATTTTTGTTAAAAAAATCATTTCAATACAAAAATTTAAGTTGTCGAGTTAGTCATCTATAGTTGTTTTATATTAACTCTTTAACATACTATTGTAGGTGAGTCTAAAGAATCTGAAGGTTCTGAACAGTTAGTTATAATTAGTCATAATTGAATCACACAAAAAGCTTAGTAGATTTGTTTATAGATTGGTGAGATAGAGTTAAGCCCAAGAAGAGACATCATAGCACTAAATAACCGATCTCAACAAAAAAAAATCTATAAATTTTGATCTAACCATCAAATTATGCTCAAATTTTGTATTTAGATTTTATAAGCCCAATCCAATATGAGATCATCTCACTATAACTATGTGAGGTTAGAAAAGTCTTCAAATTAGGTCTAGAAGATGATGTTTCAATATATATATATATATATATATATATATATATAGTTTATATAGTTTAATCCTAGATTTTATATTGGTTACTCTCTATTTGATTTAGAATTTTAATTTTGATTTTTTTTTCTTGTAAAGATTGCTTATTGACTTATTTAAGGAGTTGTAAATCTTTTAAAGAACCATACTATATTAAAATGAAATATTTAATAACAAAATACAAATTAAGATTCTAGTTGTTGTGACGCTTTTAACATACCTCTGTTCTGTTTGTGCTTGCTTTTTTCATATCATGTTTGGTTACATCACACACCCTTTTAAGTAAAAAAATTTTAAACTTAAAAACTTTTATATATCAATTAATATTTTGTGTTTAATTTTTAATTTAATTAAAATTATGGAGAAGGTGAGATTGAACGCATTGTTTTTTAGGTATTAAAATTTAATATTATATTAAAAAACTATTTTAATTTAAAATCTAAGTTATTGCGGGATGTTATTAAATCACTTTTACTTCTAGATAGTTTTGCACACAACAACACAAATATCCATGACAATATTACACATATTCTTTGTACCATAAAAGATAAAACTACAAATATACATACGGGCATGTAAAACGTAAAGGGCAATTTGTTGGAAAAAAATAAAAAAAACATAAAAAAATAAAAAAACAAAACCTGAGGCGTGCAAACACAGTCCTTATAAATATTTCTCCAAACGAGGTTATCCCTCATAGTCCAAGAGGTCCTTCCTCAAAATGAGGGAAGTAGAAACAAGAAGTTAAAAAAGAAAAGGAAGTGAAGAACCCAGCAAGGTCTAAGAGGATGAATATTTTGTTGTTGATTGTTTTTTGATTCCAACTTTCCAAGGATGTAGGGTATATATAAGGGGTGATGGTATGAAACAACTATAAAGAAAATTAAATGGAGAAAATTGTATTTTTTTAATATATAATATGAAATCTTTTTAGTGTAAATATTTTAACTTCAAAAATAATATTTTTCTAAATTTTTTTAAATAATTTTATAAACTTTATTATTACAATTTGTAATATATACAAATGAAAATCTATTTTCTGTTACAATTGATTGAGTCATTTTTCTTATTATTATGCTTAACTTTCATTTTTAAATGTAATTGTACTTTCATTTTGGGAATTAATGAATAAAATCTAACTTTCATTTTGGCCATTTTATCCCTTTGCTGTTTCTTAGCCGGGTATGTGCTTCTGCACAAACACCAACTATTTTGCACATCCTTTTGTAACATATAATTAGAGCTAGCATGACAAAAACTGCAAGCATAAGCACGCCCATATATTTCATCAAAAAAGGAACGTACGTACATGTGGATGATATACACCCAGTTTATTTAAATTAGGAGGCCATTTATGACATATAATTTATTCTAGTACAGTAGGGCATCCTTTTTTATCATACAACTCAAAAGACTCACAAGACTCACGATCGAGGACATTCATCATCTCATCACTCACAAGCAAGTCGTGGCGTAGGAATTGAATTAATGAACTTGGTGGCAGCAAGGAAGGCGTTGTAGGAGGCTAAGTAGCTTACTCTTGAGTTTGAACTTGTTTCACCAGCTACATTTGAAACACCTTGGAACACCACGAAGAGCTTTTCATTTGACAAAGATGTCTGCAAATGGGGACACAAACAAATTCGTTAACCAAATTAATCATGCGTAGCTTCCTAGCTAAAAGGCATCTCAAGAAGAAGAAGAAGAAGAAGAAACACAAACTTTTGAGCTCATAGAAGGTTTTTTTACTAACCAAAGCTACAGAAGCACTTGTTGTATCGGCAGTTTTTGCATCAAAATTATCGTTAAGGAAGTCTCCGTATGCTTTATTTCGAACGTAAAAATCAGAAGTAGAACTCTTCGATCCAAAGACAACTTTGGGTTCTCCGGGCAGGCATTCATTAGAATAGCATTTTCTTAACTTCATATCCTGCAATGAATAATCAATTAATTATTGTAGGTGATCCACTTGAAAATTCAAAGATACATATATCCCTCAATATTCATGGTCTCAATAAAATCACTATAGGCTTAGCGATAGTTTTAGTGGTAATGAAGAAGAAACATGCAGCTAATTCAGCTGAATATTCTGAGATTGACAAACCTTGAGCGCTTCAGTGGCAGCATTATACCAGGATTTGGTGATGGGAAGCCAGAAAACTTCCTTGGGTGCTTCACTTGGAGAGAACATCTTAATTTTCTCATACTCTACAGTCCCCAACAAGTTCTCTCCATTCTCTGGATAATTGAAATCTCCAAATACCAGTTTACCTTTCTCCGATCTGAATTTCTGCATGATATAGAA
This sequence comes from Populus deltoides, assembly GCA_015852605.2. Lineage (NCBI taxonomy): Eukaryota > Viridiplantae > Streptophyta > Magnoliopsida > Malpighiales > Salicaceae > Populus > Populus deltoides. The sequence goes on along the minus strand of CM027582.2, from coordinate 12,326,654 downwards.
TTGATTACGTAGTAGTAATTAGTCCTAGCACCACTGCGGATATACAATGTAACAACTTTGTTTATTTTTATGGATTATTCTTGTTATTTGTCAAGATTATAATCTATCATTGTTATTTCTTATTAGCTATATATTAGACTACATCACTGTCACTATGTCAGATATGATGTACGTCTTCTAAAAAATCAACTTTTAAAACAAAAATAGAAAATGAAAACCATAAATAATAGCAAAGGCCCTACGCACCTTCCAGTTCCAAACTCCTGTGAAGGCAACAGCCTGCGGCACAGAAACATCACCTGGAACCATCGTTTTCTTATCCAAGCTTCCAGCATTCCCAAAATAGATGACTCCGTGAATGCTGAATCTAGCTAAAAGGATTTGCAAAGTTGTTGCCATATTTACCTGTCATAAAAAAATATGTAAAACACGAAAGATGCAAGTTTCTTTCGTTAAAAATAAACAAAGGTGGAGTTAGTCTTACTGAATGACTCCCTGTCTTGACATATACAATAGAAGAACCGTTTAGTGTCCCGCTATGGAACCTTCTGCCCGCAATGTCAACAGAAGAGTCTTCACTGTCAGGGCTATAGAGTCCAGAGTCTTGCAGAGCCCTTTCGTTGTTATCAGACGTAAAAACAAGCCCTAAGCGAAGGTGTGCGATTTTGCAGTTGCTTCTCTCGATTTCAGCAATGGGGTCTCTCAAACTCGCTTGCATGGACTGCTGTGGCATAACCAGCAGCAGCCCAAGCAACAGCAGTGCTGCCAAATTGACTGTAGACATTCTATGTAGCTCAAGTGTTAAGTAAAGTGAGAATACTTTAGATAAATGCAACTGCTTTGTGGAATGATGGTATTTGGGTGCTCCTCATGTGCCTTTATATAGAAATCGACCATAGCTTCTTTTTTAACGCAATTACATAAAGGCCCTGTATTGTTATAATTGACGTTTAATATCTCGATGCCTCTCTCATAGTGTTTTTTTTTATATAATTTTTTATTATTATTAATGTGAATGTTTGCCCGTATCTTGATTAATTTTATGGATTTTGAAGTAAACAATCATATAAATCTTCAGTAGCCATGATATTTGTAGGACTTAAACTGGTGACCTCTACAAAGCAGACTCAAAATCTGATCAGTTAAGATGTAAAGTTGATAAATTAAATTTTTTTTTATTTTTGATAAATTATTAGTATATGTTGTTGCACTCTATTAAAACTTTTTTGAAAAAAAAAAAAGCTAAATTTCAAGATGTTAATTTCAAGAAGATTAATGCAATTTTTTAGTTAAAGTAGTTCGAGTATAAAAGAATTTATTAAAAGATCCTATAACCCAAATTAGTTTACAATATCACAAACGGATTGAAAGTAAGAATGAGTAGTGTTAATGAACATTTTTCATATTTAATAAAAATAAAAAGCAATAAAAAATTTAAAAACTGCTCACCAAAACTTAATTTTGTTTATGAAACACAAATTCAATTATTAAATTTAATATGACATTAAAACCTTATTCTTTAATTAAATTAAAGATCTAGTATAAAATAATTATAAATTTATACAAGTTTGAAGTTTTATTTTCTCTTGCTTGCTTGGCTTATAATAAAAGAGAAAAAAGGTCCGTGGTCGAAAGAAAAAAAATTGAAAACTACAGTAAAAAAATAGTTTCTTTTTGAGCTTTCACCTTTTGGAGATTTTTTCATATTCTGAGAGCTTAAAAATAACTTTGTCATAACAATTAATGAAGAAAAAAACAAAACCGTCACTGGGCCCGAAATAATTTTGCATCGTGAGTACATCTACGAAGTATTTAGATATGAACAGTCGTACACATATTTTCCATAATTTCTCAAAATAAAATTTAAAAAAAATATAAAAAAATAAAAGAAGACAACACAACACTTAGAGAGTGTTTAACAGTGTGGTTGCGGGTGCTTTTTAAATAACTTTTCGTGTCAAAATGCATGCCAATGATGTTTTTTTATTTTTAAAAAATTATTTTTGACATCAGCACATCAAAACGATCCAAAACATACAAACTATATTAAATTTTAGCAAAAAAAATTAAATTTTTTGGGAACGCAGCCGCAGCGCGTTCCAAAACGTGCTCTTAAACAAAAAAAAAACTAGATTCAAATCTTGAGGGGTGTAGTTCAACTGGTTAGGTTCTGTGTTTATTTTTTAAAAATCATCAATTCGAGTCTTATAAACTTTATAGCTACTGAAAACATACATGGTTGTTAATTTCAGGACTTATAAAATTAGTTGAAATAAGAATAAACTAACCTGGATATGTACGTTAGTAAAAAAAAAATATATCCATCATTATTTAAGCTAAAAGTAAGAAATATCCTTTAAATTGCCTCATATAAGCCATGCCATGTTCTAAATTAATACTATTTAGCATTATATATTATTTTTAAATAAAATCTATAAGTGATAAATTAAAGTTTTAGAATGTATAAGTATATTTAAGATGAATGATAATGCAAAATTAAAATTAAGAAGAGGGTCTCTAGCCTAATTTAAAAATATTAACATAGACTAGAAGACGTTTTCTTTTTGATAATTTACTGAACAATTAATAAATTATGACAAGAAGTATATATTTTATTAATTTTTATTATGATTTATATTTGAAAGTATTTAATTTATGTTACACTAAAAGACCATCATATCTAATAAAAAAGTATTTGATCAAGGTTTGTCGACGAGAGAGAGAGAAGAAGAAGGTGAGGGAAAAAAGGGTTTGCCGCTGGTGAAAACCAATAGCGAGGAAGGGTTGGTAAAGAGGAAAAAACAAGAGAGATAAATTCATCCACGTCAAACTTTAAATGGAAGTTTCTGCAACTGGTTAATATTCTTAAATTGTTAATACGATAATTATTAAAAATTTATATAGTTATTAATTTTAAAATTTATAAAATTAATTGAAATATATGTAAAATATAAAATTATTTAGAAATTCATTTTAATAAAAAACATTTCTGCAACTAGTTAATATTCTCGTAATTGCCAATACAATAAATTTAAAAAAAAAACAAATAGTACTTTTATAATATGTACTCTATATATAATTTTTTTTAAATAATCATTTGAAACTAATGGATTATTTATTACTATATATATGTCTATCTTAAATCCAATATTAAATAGGATTTAAATATTCCCCTCAAGTAAATGCTAACATAATATTTCATTTTAGTTAAATCCTAACATTTCATATAATTATACTAATCGTAAAAAATAAAATAAAATTCCTAATTTGATCACATTTTATTTATGGTAGATGAAAAACTTTACCTTTATACAAAAGCTCATTTTATAAATGTTAAGAACAATTTCCAAATCGATCCAACGTCTCATAATAACTCTAGTTTTGAACAAAAATAGGATTTATCATATAACATATTTCTGTGAATGGAAAAGTATTCTTTTGTTATTTATCAGATCCATTAAATTAAAAAGCATAAAACGAAAACGAAAACTTAGCTTGCAGTATATAGCATACAATTCTACTGAAATTTATTTTTCAATAAAAGCTCTTTACAATGAAATATTAATATGGTTTAAATAAATTATGAGTGAATAAAAAATTATTTTTAAAATATTTTTATTTGACATGTTTGAAAAACCTAAAAACTTTTATCTCACCTAAAAAAAAATTTCTTTTAGTTTATATAGTAAAAAGATGAAAAATTAAAATTAAACCCCAAGAGCACCAAATCTTTTAGAGAAAAAAAAGTTTAAGTAAAGTGATCTTTGAATTTAAACTACAAGTGTGCGCTAAGACCATAGCTAGGCTTGACTTGGGTTTGTATATACTATAAAAAAAAAATTGAATCATAAATAATTATATTTTGCAAGCTTATTTTTTGGACTGAGTTTGGGTATATAATTTTTTGGCGTATAAAGATTTTGTTTTTGTCGACCATTAATTTTTCTAATTCATGAATAAAAGTTATGAACAATTTCTTCAACATAAACAATTTTTATTCAAATAAAATTTTAGATTTAAAACCAAAATTTTCATGTTTAATTGTAGTTTATAACGTGTAATTAAGACTGTTAATGAAAAGAATTGATTATGGTAATTACTGAAATTAATGTTTTTATTATTTTTTGTTCCAAAATCCTTTATAAAAAGGGTTTTAAAAAATAGGGTCTCTAGATAGTTTTTTTAATAAACTTTTAAACTTTTCTTCACCTTAGTTTTTTCAAGCTTATTCTCTTATATTTTAAGCTAGTTTTTATTCTTAATGTTTCTCCTACTCTAGACTTAAGCTTAGTTTTTGTAAAGAGATATTTGAGTAAAATTCTATTGAGTCTATGGATGTAATTTAGAAATGCAACTAAATAAGATGGTATTGTTGAAACTCTATGAAGCTTTTTAAAGTAAGTTCATTTACACCAAGAGAGGAGAAATAAAACTTGAAATACATGATTGATTCTTGACAAAAAAATACTCAACTTAATTAATTTCTAATAATTTCAAGAAGTGCCTACATTGTTTTTTTTTGTTGAAGTATAAAATTCAATATATACATGGTCCTGATGCTACGATTTTGTTTCAATCTCTTATACAAGTTTCAATATATATTTAGAATTCATGGTAGAATTTTATTTTAATCTCAAGTTTACCTTGAAAAAATTGCATGCATATAAACTAAACTTTTATGATCACTAGTCTGATATTTGAAAAACAATATTAAAGTTTTATTCTCTTATAGTTTATACTTTTACTTATATGCAAACCAATTTATTTTTTCACGAGCTTGTTAAAAACATTTATTTAAGTTATAAATTAAACTTTTATCTAGTTTGGTATAAGTTCATGCATGTTAAAAGGCTACAATATTGAATTATAACGATTAAAAATGTGATTAATATAATTTTGCATAGTTATAAATCTTTTTTTTGTTAATTTGTTTAGCATTTTATAGTTGTCCAACAATTTTTTTTTTTCAATACCTGCTTTTAAGAAGCCAAATTTTTTATTTATAATTTTTTTTTGCTATTGTCCAAATAAAAAATAACCATAACTTCATATCAAGCTGTGGTTGTCTCAATTAATGTTGCTTTGGCAAACACTATTTTAATAGGAAGGATTCTACAATCAATGTCGTGCATGGTGAGAAATATGAAAAGTTCAAAAGGTAGTAAGAAAAGATGATGTTCTATCTGACCATCTTGAATTTAGTAAAGTTATTAACTAAATAAACATCAAAGCTGTTTAATGATGAATATAATTCTACTATTGTGGTAAATGTCGATGCTTGGAATCATAACCATTTTGTATGCAAAATTATATCTTGAATGGACTGGATAATGCATTATATAATGTGTATATTTAAAGTATTATGGAAAGTTTTGGATAAAAAGTACAAGGTTTGTGATGTTGTTATGAAAATATTCATAGTCAAAAAATCTTTTGGATTTTAAGATATGGTTGTAAACAAAGTTCAAAAGTTTCAAATCATCTTCCATGATATTGCTTTTAAAGGTATGGTTGTAAATGAGTCTTTCCAAGCAGTTGTAATTATTAAAAAGTTGTCAAATATTAAAAAGACTTCAAGAATAACATTAAGTTTAAGCTTAAGAAAATAAGAGTTGAAGACTTCATCTTGATGTTAAGGATAGAAGAGGAAAATAAGTGGCCCTAAAGCAAACATTATAAAACAAGTGGTAAAGTCTCAAAAAATAATCAAAAGAAAAATCTTGTTAAAAAGAGAAAATAAATTGCCAAGAAATTCAATGGTAAATGCTTTATCTACAACAAGACTGGATATTTGGCTAAGGATTGCAAAAATAAAGCTCAACAAGGAAACTCTAAAAAGAAAAGGACTCCCCAAGACAATATCATCGATGTTGATCACCTCAATAATGAAGTTTTGAAAATGAATTTATTTTTTTATTTTTTTGCTTTCGATGTCAACCAAATCAACAATTTCAAGTGATGATGGGTTTATATTTGTGAAACAAAACATTTATGCACCAAGAATATAATGTTTTTTACTTACAAATAAGTGGATGGTGAACACTTGAACATGAATAATTTATCAATTTCCAATGTACTAGGTAGAGAACTATGTGAATATTATTGTCTTGATTTATATAAAAATTTGAATAATTCAAGACATTGTGTTCACTATTTAGACAACTATATCAGATAGTAGTTTACTAAGAAAGATTCATAGCCAAAATCTACCTATCATATCTAATGATCCCTCAAATTAGTATCTCTTATGAATCTTTCATTCTTTTATATTTGTCGGATAATTTCTATTCATGTGGAGAATTGTTGAAAAATATTTTTGAAACCATTGTTAATTGGCACATTTGAGGCCAAATTAAAAACGAAGTCTACTAACTTTTAAAGTTAAGACTTTATTGAAATTTATTATCCAACAAAAGCTCTTTAACATATTATATAAACATTATTAAAATAAATTGTGGGTGAATAAAAATTAATCTCAAAGAGCCCTTTTATTTGCATGTTTTAAGGAACCTAAAACCCTTTATCAAACATTAAAAAAAAAAGCAAGATTTTTTGAAATTTATTCAGTAGGAAGATGAAGAGTTAAAATTAGTTTTAAATGGCACAAAAGCTTTTAGAAAATAGGAGCTTTAGAAAAGATGAGCTAAGCAAAGTGGGTTTTGAGCTTAAGTCACACAAGCATGCTCTCTCAAATCGGCTCGCACTCGAGCCTCAGGCTAGGCTTACGTTTGGGTTTATGTAGAATCTATTTTTTACTACAATGAATTATTTTTTGCTAGACTATTTTTTTGCTTGAGTTTGAGTTTGTATTTATTTGGCTTATAAACAATTATTTTTTGCCAACCCATTAGTTTTTCTAGCCTATGAACAATTTCTTTGAACTAAACAGTTTCTTCCTCCTCAATAATTTTTATTCAAACAAAACATTAATTTTAAAGCAAAAACAATTCAGGTTTAATTCTAGTTTATGGCAAGTGATTAAGTCTGATAATGATGAAAATTAATTCTGGTAATTAACAAAACTATTTCTATATCAATTTTGGTTCCAAAGTCTTCTATAAGAAGGAAATAAAAAAAGAGTATTTATGGACAAACTTTTTATAGATTTTGTACTCTTTTTCACCTTGAACAAGGTGGTGTTATTGAAATCCTAAAAAAAAAAATTATTGAGATTAGTCCATTTGCACTAAGAAATGAGAAATACATCCTCGAGAACAAATAATTGATTATTGACAACAAAATATTTTGCTTAATCAATTTCTAATTGCTTCAACAAGTATATATATATATTGTTTAAATACAAAATTCAATATATACTTACTATGCATGCTAGGATTTTATTTTAATATCTTATGCAAGTTTCATTATATATTTAGTATACATGCTAGCATTTTATTTTAATTACAAGTTTACCTTGATTATATAAATTTCATGCATATAGATTAAACTTTTATGATCATTAGTCTAATCTTTGGGGAAAAAAAACACATAAAGAGTACATAAAATCACATAGGATAACAACTTTTTTAAAAGAGAGAGAGAGATGTAATTTTGCTATTTTTTATATATTAAAGAAGTAAATTAAATAAGGTCAAAGAAAATCATCTAATATCTTTTCGTTTTAGTTTGAAAATAAGCTAATAAAGTCATGTGTATCAAAAGTTGAAGGGAGCTCAAACCATATAAAATAAAATCATTTTTTAGAGATATTTATGGTGCACATATATCAATTTGGCCATATATTTAATAAATATGAGTAAAAGTCAATAATGTTTTAAGATTATTGTGTTATATAGGAAATTGTTTTTGAAATAAAAAAAAATGTCACATATAAGATTGAAGTTGAAACAATCTATTAATTCATTGAAGAAAGAAATATTAACAAAACAGGGTTTCAGACATTTTTTAGTTTTTTCATTAATTGTCATCTTTAGGAATAATCTCGGATCTATGTTTCTGGAATTAAGAGCTAGAGCTGGTCTTTACTAAATTAGAGAACACCTAGCTAGCCTGTCTTCGAAATTAACAATTTATAGATATCCTCGCAATATCACTCTTTGGGGTTTGGATAAGCCAGCATCGTGCATCCTCTAGAAAAAATTATGTGCTGGATCTCTATGCTCAAGAAAATGTGAAAATCAATTCTAAGCAACAGCCTATGGATGTGATAATTAGATGTCACAATATCTTTCATAAGAGATAATTATCATTTATTTTTTTTATTGTTTTATATATATATATATATATATATATATATATATATATATATATATATTTAGATTGGGACTTCCATTTTAATTAGAATTGTATTAATTAGAATATTTTTCATGTATTTAAACAATCTTGTAAGCTATTTTTTAGAAATGAATTGATGACATAAAGACTTTTCAAAAACCTTCTTTAAAAGTTTTCTCTATAGTTAAGGATTGCAACCTTAAATTAAGCTTAAGAATCTCAGTTTTTTTTTCTATAAAACTTCAGGAATTAAGGAATTATATCAACGCTAAACACGTTGTGTTAATTGGTATTAGAATAGACTGACATGTTCGATAGATAAAAAGTATTGGTAACAAGTTCTCGTTCCACTATGCAGAATTAGACGTCTAGGGCTTAAATATTTGCATACTTGCTTGCTTTTTTGCTTTGATGGAAAAGATTAGCTTCGATTTTTGCATTTAATTAGCATTAGCAAATCAACTAACTTTAATTTTAGTATTGGTAACTCTTTCTTAGTTTATTTGTTGGAATATGTTTAAATTTATTTCTTTCAACATAAACATCTTTATATTTAAATTTTTTTGACGTGTATTTATATTTTAGAAAACTCCATAATTTTAAGGTGAATTAGAGAAGTTTTCGGTGGTTCTTTTTTAGAGAAGAAAGGTGTTGGCTGTGGAGGAAAAAAAGAAAGATTAAGGTTAAATTTAAGGTAATGTAATTATGAATCACAACAAACTCAAACTATATTATTTCATAATTTCTTTTTCAAACTGTTATATTCTACCAAAAAAATCCCAGGAATCGCTATAGTTTTTTTTGTCGGCCACCCATGAATTTGTCTGTCAGGAAATTAGGGATATATATTGTCGGAGATCATTCAGGCAATAATCCCTGACAAAGACTCCGAAGCATTTTAGAACCACAAAACGAAGAAACGAAAAACTTGAGAGTAAATCTAGGATATGATCATGGGACGTCTAGTCATGGCATGGCGACAGCAACCCCTCGAAATGGACTCCTTCTCCGTTTTCCTACACTAGTGCACACACGTTTCACAACTGGTTGCGAGGGAGCCAAAGATAAAAACTCTGCAACTTCAAAGCTTATTTCGTCAGTTTTTAAATTTATTTTTTAATTTTTATATTTATATGATTAATTGAGTTGTGTACAAACTAGTTGGGATATCTATATTAATTATATATATAAAAAAAACTCTGCCAAAGCTTAATATTGTATATGACTACTTATTTTAAAACAATAATTTTGAACTTCTAAAATAACATATCCACAAAAAAAGAAAAAAAAAGTGATTTCTTAGTATGATTAAACTTTTCTGATTTCTTTTTTACTAATTAAAAAAAAACAAAAAAAAACACCCTAGATTCTGCATGGAAAACTAAGTTTTGTACTCAAAAAATCATCCCCAAATCAGTTTAAAACATCAAATAAAAAAACATGAATTATAGTTTAAAATCATTTTCAAATCAGTTAGCTAGGACATCTATATTAATTAAAAATAAAATATCAAATAATAAAACCTGCATGTTTTCAGCTTATATCAACTGAAAAGAACTAAAATATCTTTTATTATTATTATTATTATTGTATGAATAAAGCCTAACATATCATCGACGACGAGTTTTCTCTGATCTTTATCGTACGTGGGCTCCCATGAAAATAATATCTTCAACCATATTCACTCTCAGCAAGTAAATATAAACATAACATTATCCCTCCAGCTCTCTTCTCACTATTCATAGGCCGCTCACGAGATTCCATCCTATCCATTACAGTAATCGAAAACCACCTCCTTATGCTCCATGTGGTTGGAATGTCATAAATATTTTAACTCGGAAGCGGATTGAAGGAGACATTACAAGCTGCCAAAACCCTGAGGGCCCTCAGCATTTGTTCCCCATAATCTTTTCTCCACGTATTTATCGACCCTTTGATACCGACAAACATGAAAACAGAGATTTCCAGATGGCATGAACTATTTGAGAAAACGAAATGGATGCCTGCTTCACACACACACACACACATATATATATATGTGTGTGTGTGTGTGTAGCATTGCAAGTCCATAAAAAATTGAAAACGAAATGGTCTTTCTAAATCATATTTTAGGATTTTATCAACAAATAAGTGTTTAATTTTTAATTGATAGAAACTAATTTTATTTATCTTTTTTGTTCTAATAAAATATGTTATTTTATTAATAATTTTAAAATTTAAAAGAATATATGATTTTCAGGTAATTTTTTTTATAAATTCTAAATAATTCTAGAGTAGTTTTAAATTTGAAGTTTCCCACCACAGGAATGAGTCCTTAGCTTCTCTCAAATTAATTATAAGCTATAGCTAAATTAAATTTTATTTTTATTTTTTTAATCATATGAGTTTGCTTAGTTAATATGCTTGATAAGATGTTTTTTATTTGTTATTATATGATAATCAAATACGATATCATTACAAATTTAGAAGATTTTTTTGTGTATCTAGAAAGTTATCGGTATTTTTTCTATTTTAAAATAACATTATTAGCATGTGAAATAGATAGTTAGCGTATATTAATTACACACACATATTCTTTCGCAAGAGCATATAAAATAAATGTGATCCTTTTTTTATACTGTCTTGATAAATTGAGAAATTTGGATAGAGTATGAAATATATATTTCTAGCTTCATTGATTATCTTTCAAAAAAATAAAATTAAGTAACAATTATGCTATCCGTTGGAAAAGTTGCATTGAATATAAAAAAAGCTATCCGTTGGAAAAGTTGCATTGAATATAAAAAAAGTAAAGTCTTCTCATATTAGAATAAACCTCCTCAGAGTATTTACAAGGGTGAACTTGTAATATATAGTGAAATAATTTATAAGTCATGGTTTGCGGTTTCTCCTCTTTGATTTCATGTTATGTTTTGATGGGTCATTTATATATGTAAAATTGTCTAAAGATTTTATTTTTTAAGTTTTTATGAGTGTGATTATTAGAACTAAATTGAATTGTAAGTTATTCTGTGTAATTAAGAAAAAAAATATTATTTTAATAATTATATTTTTTCAAAGTATTTGTTAGAGAATAATATAAATTATATTTTAAAATTTTATCTAACCACTTAAGTTTTTGAGTTGAAATAGTTCTTCGACATTATTATTTAATGTTATAAACTAAAATTATTTTTTTATATTATTTTTTTATTGGCAGATAATATATATATATATATATATATATATATATATATGATTTGACTTAATTATTTGAGATACGAGCCTTGCACTGAAAATGTGCTTCAAGTTCAAAAGCTTTCATTTTGTGACGTTGAAATCTCTCCGGATAAGTAATAAAAAAATCACGCATGAATTTGTTTGTCGGGAAATGCATGATATAAATTTGTCGGAAGTCATTTATCGATGCCAGACAAACGTCTTAGAACCGTAAAATGAAAAAGTAAGAACATGATGGGATAGGACATTAATAATGCTTGTACTGCCTCTTTGAAATGACTCGCTACACTGCAAGATGACAAAATGGGCCTCTGATCCATGTAAGATGTGGGAGGTATGTCATTTTGATGTATTAATTAATCTATAGTAATTAATTAATTTTACTTGTAAAAAAAGAATCTATAATTATTATTATGTTTTGCTAATTCTCTCAAAAAAAAATCATGAACCATGTTGGAGTACTTGTGGTGTCAAGGGTTTGTTTTTTTATTAATAAAGTGTTGGTCTAGCAGTTAAGATAGTGCTATATACCTGCAAGGATAAGAATATAAGTTCGATTTACAGAAAACGTACTTATTGAAAGGGATAGTTACAAACCCCGAACGGAACTAATCTTACTTTTTCCATGACACTAAAAAGATAATGACTTTAATAATATCTAGAATGATGGATGTTAGAGCATAATATTAATGAGCAGATATAAGAGACTTTTTAAGAATACAATGAAACATAGTTTTTCTATTATAGTTTGAATCATACTTCATTTTTATTTTTTGTATTGTTCATATTTGCACTAGAATTAACACACAAACTTGTAATATTTCATAAACATATTGAATCTAATACAAAAACATAATAACCTTTTGCTTGACAACACCCATAACTTCTCCTTCCACTCAGAAATAGTAGCCTACCCCTTCCCTCCTCTTAAACAACTAGTAAACTACAACAACAACTCCATTAATGTTGCTTCAAAATACTCATCATGGTATCTTTTTAAAACTAACAAATAAAAAGTACTTGCTTTGAAAGGTTAAAACCAATAGTTTTTTTATTGGAAAATTTTTGTCTAGCTTCATTGATGGATTAAAACCATGTCTACTAGCCCTCCTTACTATAGAGAACACATCCATTACCATAACAAACCCAAATTACCTACACAAGTTAAATAGAATGAACTAAGAATGAACATTTTAATTGCATCTTTAAAAAAAAATGTACTATCTAATGTCATTTATTATCGATTTCTTACTCTATTTGAACAGTACTAAAATCAGTCTTGGCCTAGCCATCAATAACCCAAATTATATTGCTCTATTTAAGCCTTTTTGAACTACAACAACTCCATAGAGAATCAGTTTGACTTATACGTATAATGAGAAAACATAAAATTATGAATTGGCAACATTTGATATGATGCCCACTTTCAAATTTTAACTTGCATATGTTCAAAAGCCTATAACCAGAGTTCAAGGACTTAATAGCCACTCTCATAGCTTGATCCAAACTTCTTACCTTCTTAGAATTCCATATTTTACTCTTGAATAATAAATTCTTACACAATTATGAATTTTGTATGCTTTTTATTAGATCCACACTTATTGATGACATGAATGTTCATTTGACTAACATTGATACATAATCAGCTTTTATTGACAAAGGTGACAACTTTAACTCTTATTCCTTCTCTAATTGGAATGATGTTTTGAATATGAAGTGTGATTGAAGTTATAGAGATCACTAAAATAGAAGAAACTTTACACAAGGGAATGAATCAGGGTGGAATTAACCACGATAAAACACTCAAAATCTAGTGCTAAATTTGCAGTAACTATAATCATACTACCCTATTATGTTCCTTTCATTTTTCAGGTGCTAGTTCAATTCCTAAAGGAAACTTTTTTGCCTCTTTACTTTTGGATTTTCCATCTTTGGCCAACATACTTCAACTAACCACTTCGTTTTGAATCATAACCAATCATAACATTTTGATACCAGGGCAACACATCATATCATTCCATACATTACTAGACACATTCACATGGAACCCTATATTGGCTTTGAACAACTCAAAATAGATGATGGCAAGAAACTTAATATCTTACGTATATTTCAATTCATACAACTCAACATTTCATAAAACTAT